>CP136057.1:268251300-268864831 GCA_032464435.1 Aegilops umbellulata | reverse complement strand
TGAAGAGATTGCAAATATGACATATGATTGATCTCATGCATAGCATATGACAAGTCAAGCGGATTGTCAAACATGATGTGACCTAAAGAATTTTCACATGATATCCTATGAAGCATAGCATCACAACTAGGCAAATCAACATGCTCATCATCATATTCATCATAAATTGGCAAGTCAAGACATGAGGAAGTCGCACTAGCATGAAGCATGGAAATAGGTTGATCAACATCATGCAAGCAATCAATGTCAAGAATGTCCACTAGTGGGACTAGAGCATCACCTTCACCTATGTTACCTTGTTCATTCCACTCAAGTGGTGTAGGTGAGGTGGCAAAGACCAAATGGTGGTCATCTTCATCTTGATGGAACCATGTGGGGGGTGCATCATATTCCACCATGGCCATCGTCATGTCCATAGGAAGGACGAAGTCGTCGAGGATCGGCGCGTCATCATAAATGGGACCTAGCACCAAATGAGAAGACACAATAGAGGTAGAGGTTAAGTCGTCAGAAATCGAAGTGGCCTTACTCTCTCTATGTGGTGGTTCACTCACTCCCTCAATGTAGGTGCACTCAATCTCATGTATGGTGGAGTCACTCATCTCACTCAAGTGGTGGGGGTTGTGGCTCTCCTCACATGGGAATCGGGGCAACTCATCACATATGTGGCTAGTGGTGAAGTCCCTCTCACTCTCAATATGGTGGCACAAGTCACTCAAGTCATCATACGTCGCCGTGGTCGAAGGGAAAATCCCATGCTCAACCATCTCGTCGTTGTCACCATGGATGAAGGCCGAAGATGGCACATCATCTCTCTCCTCCATGACCGAAGGGAAAATCCCATGCTCGATCATCGCGTCACCGTCGCCGTGGATGAAGGCCGAATATGGCACATCATCGCTCTCGCCTCCTAAGATGGAAGCATCATCCTTGCTCGTCACCAAGTCGCTCGCCTCCAAATCTTGGTCCTTGATGGTCTCCATAGTCGTACTCATCGCCGCACCATCTTGAAAAAAAGTCGAAGTAGACTCGACATCGTCAATGCCACAAAGAGGGATGGCGGTGAAGTCGAACTTGGGGGCATCGTCTTGAAGCTCATCGGGCTTGGACAACTTGGTGGTACTAGACTCATGCTCGTCGTCTTTGAGTTTGGTCTTCGAGAAGTGTGCTTGGGGTGGAGAAGCCTTGGCCTTCATGAGTTCTTGTTCCTCCTTGAGAGCACCAATGTAGTTGTCATCGAGGGACTTGTAGTTCTCGAGGAAGATAGTCTTGGAGATGTCGTTGTTCAATCCCATCATGAAGTGGAACTTCATTGACATGGGGTCGTCCACGCCGGCTCGCCGCAAGGCAATCTTCATCTCCTTGAAGTACTCGTCGATGGACTTGGATCCTTGGATGGTGTTCTCCAATTGGCGTAGAAGTTGTTCCGTGTAGGTTGGAGGCACAAACTCTCGCCGCAAAGCTCTCTTCGTCTTGGGCCAACTCATGTCGTAGCTCTCCGAAGGTGTATGAAACCACCATGTCGAGGCGTAGTCGTGGAAGTTTCTTGTGGCGCACTTCACTTGATCTTCGGGAGGAACTTGATGTAGCTTGAGGTAGTCGTCCATCAAACGCTCCCACTCGAGATACTCCTCGGGTTCTAGAGTCCCATAGAAAGGAATCTCATGGTCGGTGTCGAGGTCGTAGTAGCTCGTGGAGGTCGCGGACTTGAGCGTGGGGAGCTTCTCTTGAGCGTAGTCTTGAGGTGCTTGTTGGCGAAGATGCCGTATATCCGAAGGCGAAGATGCCTTGAAGTCGCTTGGCGAAGATGCCAAGGGAGATGGTGAAGTCGTTGAGCGGTTGTTGGTGTTGAGCTCTTGACCTTCACGTTCTTGGTGGTGATGGTGTCGATGCCGATGTGAGCTTGCCGGAGATGGTAGATCGGAAGAATGTGCTCTTGAGCGTCTTCTCGAAGATGAGGAAGATCTCTTGTAGGCCTTGATGAGTGCTTTGATCTCCTCCATTTGAGCTTGCATCTTGGCGTCGGTGTAGTGGTTCTTGGCATCGAACTCATCGTTGTTGTAGACCGAGGGTGAAATGCCTTGCCTATCCATCACAAGACTCGAGTAGAGGTGAGTAGGAAATGAGATAAACAATACCAAGTTACCTTTTCCCGAAGTTGAGGATGTATCTCGTTTCACTCAATGTGAGATGAAAGAATAGTGGAATTGGTACCGGACTTGTTCACTCACACCTACAAACTAAAGCTTATGGTGTATCTCGGTGAGGATAGTGGCACAAAAATTTAATGCAAAATGTTAGCAAGAGTCAATAATGTTGAAAGAGATTCACAAATTCGCAAGTGAAACAAGTAGACTAATAGCGAAGAATGGCACACGGAAACACACACACGGATAGATAGATGGGGTCGTGCAACCAAGGAATGAGCACAAAATGTGGAGTCCACGGAAAACGCTCGTGTTGCACAACTCAAGAGAGACGCTAGCACGATTGCTCTATAGGCGGATACGACACTTGTGCACAACCTATGATATGCAAAATGGATAAACTTCTATCCCAAGTATGCTATAGATGTATGGTTCCCGGTGTTTGATCCAAGATGATCGGATATGACAATCTTATATGCAATGTGGTATCATGCTATGGCACTTGCTTACAAGCTTCGTTGCTCTTTTCTTTTGCTTAAAAGCTTATTCTCTTTTTTTTGTATGTATGGTCACTTTGCGAAACGCACAAACCAAGATAGCAATTGTGTATATGCGGGAACAAACTTTGGCACAAGAGATGATATGATACCAATATGATATGGTATGTATGCAATGGAAGGTGTAGATCACTAATGTGCACAAGTAACGTTGCCGGGCAATACTCAAATGGCTAGTCTCGATAGGTAAGTGACGCAAAATGGGCTAGGGGTTATCAATGCAATGTGCAAGGGAAATATACAATGGTGTCGTCGAGGTTACCGTCCGTTGCGATGATGAGTGGTGGTGTTCTTGATGTAGATACCAAGATGATGGAGACTCGTCCCTAAGTAGCCGAAACACCTTAGGAAACGGAAAAACCACAACTCAAAATCTCAAGGACAAAATTCAAACGGTGGTAGCGGGAATGTGGTGGTGGTTGCGGAAGCTCAATGGGATTGCCTCAATGCAATGATGGGGTTTTGAGACACAATGCGGAAATCAAGGGTGACTATACAAGGTGTCGGAGTTGGAAGCACGGTCCCTAAGTAGCCGAAAACACCTTAGGAGACACAACTCACAACACAAACAAAATTGGGTTAGGTTGGGATGGCGGAAGTGTGTGTTGGGTAAGTCTATGCGGAAGTTATGGTGGTGGTTGATGAAGAAGCAACCGTCCCTAAGTAGCCTAAACACCTTAGGAGACTCAAATCACAACTCAAACAACCTCAAATGTGATGGGGAACAAAATTGGTTAGGTTGCGGAAGTCGGTGGTGGTTATGCGGAGGATGTGGTGGAAGCCCTAGGCAAAGATGCCAAAGTTCCAAAACATTTATGGAGTCAAAAGGTGGTGAAACCAAGATGAGGACCTCGGGCACGTCGATAGCTTTAAAACGAGCCAAAGAACACTCAAATCGGAGTTCGGAGTGAAAAGTTATGGACAAAACGGTGAAACTCGGAATGCTGAAACTGGCATGGGCGGTAGTACCGCTCGGATGGGCGGTAGTACCGCTTGTAAGCGGTAGTACCGCTTGGGATGGGCGGTAGTACCGCTCGTGTCGGGTTTTTTCGCAAAATCTGGCTCTGGGAGGGGCGGTAGTGCCGCTTGGAAGGGCGGTAGTACCGCTTGGAGGTGCTAAGCGGTAGTGCCGCTCGGATGGGCGGTAGTACCGCTCGTGACGGGATAATTCGCAAATCCGGATCGGGGCGCGATTTTGGGGCGGAAATGGGTGATTTCGGGGTCAAAATTGGAGAGATTTCGTGGATGGAAAGTGGGGAAACTTGGGGAGATGCTAGATCCACTCGAAACCAAGCAAATCCATGGATCAAATCCAACAAAACATCATCACACCAACAAATCACAAAAAAAATTGGGGCTATTTTTGGTGGGGATTTTCGAATTAGGACGAAAAACAACAAAATCAAGGCTAGAAAACACAACGGGGAGGCTCCAAATTCGTGATAAACTTGGCTCATGATACCAAGATGATGTAGGGTGGAACCCTAGATGGCCGATCTTTCACGAAAGGAGCGAGATCCCTCGAAGAACACGACGAACACGGGGAAGAACGGAGAGAAAACACAAAGGGAAACACTCAAGAACAAGTCCAATCACACATCCACTAGACCATCAAACACACAAGATCCACAAGGTACATGAACAACAAAGGTAAAGATACAAGGTAGCGTTCATCCCAATCCTTGGAGGAGTTGAGGTCTTGATATCCCGGAGGATCTTCTCACATGCTCACATGGAGGTCTTGAATCCAAGATGGATCTTCTCCGTAGAGGGGCCGCGGTCACTCTCGAAGAGACGATCCGGTATGGATGAGCAAAGCTCTATCTCTAATGATCTACTACTTTGCTAACCCTAGAAAGGAGGGGGAGGTGGTCTATTTATAGTCTAAGCCACGAAGGGGTAAGTGAGAGGGGGGATACAAGGCCAAAGGCCCGCGGCTGCGCACAGGCAGAGCGGTAGTACCGCTTGGGAGGGCGGTAGTACCGCTTGCAAGCGGTAGTGCCGCTTGGACCGGGCGGTAGTACTGGACCCGGGTCGCTCGAGCACAGGAGTTTGTCGGGTTGAGCGGCAGTAGAGCGGAAGTTCGGCGGTAGTGCCGCTCGGGGGCCTCTAGCGGTAGTACCGCTTGGTGTGGGCGGTAGTACCGCTCGTCCTGGGTCTTCTTCCTCCTTCTCTTCCATGCTTCCCTCGCGGATGGTGTAGTTGTTCCTTGGCGTTTGCACTCCTCCTCGTCGTCCGTAGTGTTCCGACAATACCTATGCATGCACACGAGTGGAGTGTCAAGTAGTATACCATCCTCGAAGGGGTCAAGTGAGCACGTGTAAAGGAGATGATTCACCTTTGTGTATGTGAAGTAGATGTTGCACGTGTCACTCGCCGAACGGACTCTTGACATGGTGATGTCCATAGGATGCTCCGCATCAGGTAAGGCTAGTGTTCGGCTTGATCGCCGTTGAGGCTACGGCATCTGTGGCGGGGTCTAACCACCCGCCCATGGATGCCGCAATTGGCTCCGAATTGAAGGTCGGAGCGGTTGCAGGTGCGGTCTCCTGAGCACTGTTCGGCGGCAGAGCTAAAGCATGCCCATCGTGACAGTGCGACGCACTTGGCCGGGGCTCGAATCCGTCGAAGATCAAGTCTCCGCGGATGTCGGTCGGGTAGTTTAAGCTTCCAAACCTGACCTGATGGCCAGGGGCGTAACTTTCAATCTGCTCCAGATGGCCAAGCGAATTGGCCCGCAGTGCAAAGCCGCCGAATACAAAAATCTGTCCGGGGAGAAAAGTCTCACCCTGGACTGCATCACTAACGATGATCGAAGGAGCCATCAAGCCTAACGATGACGACACACAGGAACTCTCAATGAAAGCACCAATGTTGGTGTCAAAACCGGCAGATCTCGGGTAGGGGGTCCCGAACTGTGCGTCAAGGCAGATGGTAACAGGAGGCAAGGGACACGATGTTTTTACCCAGGTTAGGGCCCTCTCGATGGAGGTAAAACCCTACTCCTGCTTGATTAATATTGATGATATGGGTAGTACAAGAGTTGATCTACCACGAGATCAGAGAGGCTAAACCCTAGAAGCTAGCCTATGGTATGATTGTTGTTGTTCTGTCCTATGGACTAAACCCTCCGGTTTATATAAACACCAGAGGGGGCTAGGGTTACACAGATTCGGTTACAAGGAAGGAGATCTACATATCCGTTTTGCCAAGCTTGCCTTCCAAGGGGGAGCTGTGTGCGGGTCCCGAAAACAGGTAGAATGATCGTCAAGAAGAACATCTAGAGATTCCCCCACACATCTGTACTGCTTGCCACCTTGGTATATCTATCCTTCGAAAGGACCGATAATCAGGCCGTCGGGAGGGGCCTGTGAAAGAAATGATGAGGACATCAATACCATTGTTACACCCACAACCCCTACTGTTACATATGATGGACCAATTACTAGAGCTCGCACACGCCAATTAAATTACCAGGTACTTTTGTTTCTTGGTAATGATTCTAACGTTCATGAGAATATGATGCTGCCTAAATTGGATACATTTGTTTTGCTTACAAATGAAGGGCCTAGCTTGGAGAAGGATGAACATTGGAGCAAGAACAAGCATGGAGTTGATGGCATGCGCAAGGGGAACAAGAACGGAGTTACAAGTGATGATTTCAGGACTCTGAAGCCACCATAGGGAGTGAATGAAGCCTTGGACGAAATATACAAGATGCCACTTCATAAATTTCGTCCAGAAGCTATTCTAGGTGCTACGTCACCTTATTATTGGGCCAGGCCCATGTAATTTCGAAATACTTAAGTATAGGCTGTTTTTAGAGTCCGTATGTGTGGGGAAACAAGAGTTAGGGTTGGTTTCGGACCCCTTCCTCAAGGGCCACGAAATCCCCCCCCCCTCTTCCTGCATATATACAGCCCTTTGGGCGTCGTTTAGACTTTGGGTTTTGTTTAGATCAAAAGTTCGCCATAGCTGCAACTTCGCGTACTTCGTTTGTGTTCAACGACCAGACCAAGGCGTCACAGAACCCCACCTTCGTTAATAAAGCTTTCCTCTTTTATTCGCAATATCCAGATTGCAATCTTAGTTTCTTGCTTGTTCTTCGTTTGCTCGCAGGAAACAGACCCTCGTGGTTAGGTTGATCGTGCTCCGGCGTGGTCAATAACCCTCGGAAGTTGGTTTAGCGATTGCTAAGGCGCGACGTCTCGCACGTTCGTAGTCGGATCGTCAAGGTCGACTCCCACAGAAACGATAGCGACCATCTCATCGAAACATCGGGACACCTTTGCCTCTATCAAGTGGTATCAGATTTTCAGGTTGCTCGGTGAGATTTTACAGTTTTTCGTAGTTTAGATCGAGTCTGTTCTTCATACCTATAGTCCACGAAAAAGCCAAAAAAAATTAGGGTTAGTTCATCATATCCGAACCAATCTGAGCCTTTGCATAATCTTTTCTGTATTTGCTTTGTTGAATTTGCGGTTGCATCGTCGTGTCAAGTTGCTGGTCTTAGCGTCTAGTCTTTTAGAGTTTCGAGTTCTGGTCATATTAGTCACGCCGCCGCCGCACCATCATCATTGTCCCTGCCATCTTCCACCACCGCTTATCCGCCACCGCTCCGAGTCCATATACCACCACCGCTCCGAGTCCATATACCACCACCGCTCCGAGTCCATATACCACCGCCGCTCCGAGTCCATATACCACCACCGATCCGTATCCATATATCACCGTCACTTCGAGTCCATCTCATATTAGGTTTGCTTTCGAGATCCATCTGTTGCCAGATTCGTGTTTCCTTGGTTGAGTAGGTTTAGGATTCCATCAATCTTTTGCCGTCCGTAAAAGAGGTTGGTTTCCAAAAAAAAAAGAGTCTGGAAACCACCCTCCGTTTAGGCCCAAAATTTTCCAAAAACGCACTTGACAAAAAAATTTCTAGCTATCCTATTTTTAGGTGTTTCTTAGCCTTTTGAGACAGTCGCCGTTATTGAAAGTTTTTTTTGAGCCATTTCCAGTTTTTGGGTCCGGGCAGTCGAAAAAAAAAATCGCAAAAAATTCGTGTCTGTCCTGTCAGTTTGACCTGGGA
This sequence comes from Aegilops umbellulata, assembly GCA_032464435.1. Lineage (NCBI taxonomy): Eukaryota > Viridiplantae > Streptophyta > Magnoliopsida > Poales > Poaceae > Aegilops > Aegilops umbellulata. Next base: position 268,857,041 of record CP136057.1, on the reverse strand, counting down.
AGAGTTTTGAGACACTCGCCATTATTGTGATTTTTCGCAAAAAAAAATAAAAAAAAAGAAAAGAAGAAGCGAAAAAAAAAGAGTGCCAAAAAAAAAACAGGGCGAAAAAAAAATCCAGAGTGTGCTTTTCCCTGTGTTTAGGTGCAGCGCCGTGATTTTGTTGGTGTTCTAGGCTCGCGTCTCTAGCACGGTCTAGCCTAGTACCAGCACAGTACCGTCGTTGAGCGTTTATTCAACTTTGCATCTCTGAATTGATTATTGCTGACCCTTTTTGCTACCATCCTATAAGCCTTCCCAGCTCCACATACATCTACTTCGTGCGTTTGACTCTCCCTGGCAATCGCTCTATCCAAGCTTTTGAGAGTTTTGACTACAACGGCTGCCGATCACCGCCTGCTGCTGGGTAAGAACTGGTAAGAATTTGAGATTTGCTTGACGGATTTGTGACACCACCACCACCTCTTGTTAGTACTCTGTAGGATCATATTCTTGTGTGTTTCTATTGCTGCTAACCATGCCAGGATCACAAGCCGACGAGACTGACTGGGAGAACTTGACGAACAAGGAGCTTCATGATAAGTTTCAGCAAATGATGAGTGGACAGGTGCAAGATGTGCTAAACAAATTTGAAGAGGCCATGGAGAAGATAGATGGCATGGAGAAGACGTTCGAAACAAAGCTCGATAACAGATTTAATGAACTGCTTGCGCGTCTTCCACCACCGGCTGCACCTGCCGCACCTCTGCAACAACAGCAACAACAACGAATACCTCCAGGTCGGGAAGCAGCCCTTCGCCGAGCGATCCGTGTCCCTCTTCAGCCTGGCCAAACTGCTGGTGCTGCTGTTGATACTTCTGTGGCTCCTGCTGCTGATGCGGAGGAGGATGATTATGTGGGAGATTATGAGGATGAGGGTGATGACAATCAGAACTACGTGCAACCACCAGCACCACAACCACCAGGTCGTCCACATGCAAATAATGGTAATGTTAGGGCTCCCCCTCAGGTACGAGATCATGACCATCTCCCTAAACTGAAATTGAATATTCCACCATTTGAGGGTAGATATGTTCCTGATATATATCTTACTTGGGAGTTAGAAACTGAACAACGATTTACATGTTTACAATATCCTGAGGAGAGACGTGTTCCTGCTGCTGTTTGTGCTTTCACTAGCTTTGCATGTGTTTGGTGGTCTGAATATTGTAGATTATATCCTGTTCCAGCTACTTGGGCTGCTTTGAAAACTGCTATGCGTACTCGTTGGGTTCCACCATATTATCAACGTGAATTACTTCAAAAATTGCAACGCTTAAGACAAGGAAAAAATTCTGTAGAAGAATATTATCAGGAATTACAAACTGGCTTGATTAGATGTGGTATTGTTGAGGCGAATGAAGCTATGCTTGCACGTTTTCTGGGTGGATTAAATAGAGAGATTCAGACCATTCTAGACTATAAGGATTATAATAATATCACTCGTTTATTCCATCTTGCTTGTAAAGCTGAACGTGAAGTGCAGGATCGACAGGCATTGGCGCGGACTAACTTTTCTGCAGGTCGACCTTCATCATGGACACCACGTGCATCATCTACTTCCACACGTTCTGCTACACCGGCACCTCCGTCAGCTGCCACCTCCAACCGTGATACAAGAAAGCAGGCACAACCACCACTATCTGCCAAGAGCACACCTGCCGGGCCTGCATAGAGCTCTGCTTCTTCAATGGCGTCTACAGGGCACACAAGTGATATTATTTGTCGTCGTTGTAAGGGAAGAGGACATTTTGCGCGCGAATGCACATCTCAGCGTGTGATGATTGCTACTGAGGATGGTGGGTATGAGTCCGCTAGTGACTATGATGAGGAGACTTTGGCTCTTCTTACACATGAAGAACACGGTGGAGATGATTCTGATCATGAGACGCAATACATGGCTGCTGAAGATGCTGACAGGTATGAATGTTTAGTTGCTCAACGTGTTTTGAGTGTGCAGGTCACGCAAGCTGAGCAAAATCAGAGGCATAATTTGTTCCATACAAAGGGAGTTGTGAAGGAACGTTCTGTTCGCGTCATCATAGATGGAGGGAGCTGCAACAACTTGGCTAGCATGGAGATGGTGGAGAAGCTATCCCTCACCACAAGACCACATCCACATCCTTACTACATCCAATGGTTCAACAACAGCGGTAAGGTTAAGGTAACACGTACTGTTCGTGTGCATTTTAGTATCTCTACATATGCTGATTATGTTGATTGTGATGTGGTACCCATGCAAGCATGTTCCTTATTACTTGGTAGACCATGGCAATTTGATAAAAATTCTGTACACCATGGTAGAAACAATCAGTATACTCTCGTTCATAAGGACAAAAATATTACTTTGCTTCCTATGACTCCTGATTCCATTTTGAAAGATGATATTAATCGAGCTAATAAAGCAAAACAGGAGCAAAGTAAGAGTGAAAATCAGATTGTGGCAAAAGAATTTCAGCAACAAATGAAGCCTAATAATAAACCATCTACTGTTGCTTCTGAAATTAAATTGAAAAGTGCATGTTTATTTGCCACCAAATCTGATATTGATGATCTAGATGTTAGCAAATCTGTTTGCTATGCTTTTGTGTGCAAAGAGGTATTATTTTCATTCGAGGACGTGCCTTCCTCTTTGCCTCCTGCTGTTACTAACGTTTTGCAGGAGTTCGCTGACGTCTTTCCACAAGACGTGCCACCGGGATTACCACCTATTCGAGGGATTGAGCATCAGATTGACTTAATTCCCGGTGCATCATTACCCAACCGCGCACCATACCGTACCAATCCAGAGGAGACGAAGGAGATTATGCGTCAAGTACAAGAGCTACTCGACAAAGGTTATATACGCGAATCCCTTAGTCCTTGTGCTATTCCTATTATTCTAGTGCCGAAAAAGGATGGTACCTCGCGTATGTGTGTTGATTGTAGAGGCATTAATAATATTACTATTCGTTATCGTCATCCTATTCCTAGGCTAGATGATATGCTTGATGAATTGAGTGGCTCTACAATATTCTCCAAAGTTGATTTGCGTAGTGGATACCATCAAATTCGTATGAAATTGGGAGATGAATGGAAAACAGCTTTTAAAACTAAGTTTGGTTTATATGAGTGGTTAGTCATGCCTTTTGGGTTAACTAATGCACCTAGTACTTTCATGCGACTAATGAACGAAGTTTTACGTGCTTTCATTGGACGATTTGTGGTAGTCTATTTTGATGATATACTGATTTATAGCAAATCTTTGGAAGAACATTTGGAACATTTACGTGCTGTTTTTAATGCTCTACGTGATGCACGTTTGTTCGGTAACCTTGGGAAGTGCACCTTTTGCACCGACCGAGTATCTTTTCTTGGCTATGTTGTTACTCCACAGGGAATTGAAGTTGATAAAGCCAAGATTGAAGCTATTAAGAGTTGGCCGCAGCCCAAAACGGTCACACAAGTGAGGAGTTTTCTTGGCCTCGCTGGTTTCTATAGGCGTTTTGTGAGAGATTTCAGCACCATTGCTGCACCTCTCAACGAGCTTACAAAGAAGGATGTGCCTTTTGTTTGGGGTACCGCACAGGAAGAAGCCTTCACAGTATTGAAAGATAAGTTGACACATGCTCCTTTACTCCAACTTCCTGATTTTAATAAGACTTTTGAGCTTGAATGTGATGCTAGTGGAATTGGATTAGGAGGTGTGTTATTACAAGATGGCAAACCTGTTGCATACTTTTCTGAAAAATTGAGTGGGCCTAGTCTGAACTATTCTACTTATGATAAAGAATTATATGCTCTTGTTCGGACTTTAGAAACATGGCAACATTATTTATGGCCCAAAGAATTTGTTATACATTCTGATCATGAATCTTTGAAACACATTAAAAGTCAAGCAAAACTGAACCGTAGACATGCTAAATGGGTTGAATTCATCGAGACTTCCCCTTATGTCATTAAACACAAGAAGGGTAAAGAAAATATTATTGCTGATGCTTTGTCACGACGTTATACTATGCTTTCACAACTTGACTTTAAAATATTTGGTTTGGAGACCATCAAAGATCAATATGTGCATGATGCTGAATTTAAAGATGTATTGCAAAATTGTAAAGAAGGTAGAACATGGAACAAGTTCGTCGTTAATGATGGATTTGTGTTTCGTTCTAACAAGCTATGCATTCCAGCTAGCTCTGTTCGTCTTTTGTTGTTGCAGGAGGCGCATGGAGGAGGACTAATGGGACACTTTGGCGTGAAGAAGACGGAGGATATACTTGCTACACATTTCTTTTGGCCAAAGATGAGACGGGATGTTGAGCGTTTTGTTGCTCGCTGCACTACATGTCAAAAAGCTAAGTCACGACTCAATCCTCATGGTTTATATATGCCTTTGCCTGTACCTAGTGTTCCTTGGGAGGATATATCTATGGACTTTGTTTTAGGTTTACCTCGAACAAAGAAGGGGAGGGATAGCATATTTGTTGTCGTGGATAGATTCTCGAAAATGGCACACTTTATACCATGTCATAAAAGCGATGATGTTGTCAATGTTGCTGATTTGTTCTTTCGTGAAATTATTCGCTTGCATGGTGTGCCAAATACTATTGTTTCCGATCGTGATACTAAATTTCTTAGCCACTTTTGGAGATGTTTATGGGCTAAGTTGGGGACTAAACTGCTTTTTAGTACTACTTGTCACCCCCAAACTGATGGACAAACTGAAGTAGTCAATAGAACATTGTCTACTATGCTTAGGGCTGTTTTGAAGAATAATAAGAAAATGTGGGAAGAATGCTTGCCTCATATTGAATTTGCTTATAATCGTTCATTGCATTCTACTACTAAGATGTGCCCTTTTGAAATTGTGTATGGTTTCCTACCTCGTGCACCTATTGATTTGTTGCCTCTTCCATCTTCGGAGAAGGTTAATTTTGATGCTAAAAAACGTGCTGAATTGATTTTAAAAATGCATGAGTTAACTAAGGAAACCATTGAGCGTATGAATGCTAAATATAAACTTGCTGGAGATAAGGGTAGAAAACATGTTGTCTTTGCACCTGGTGATCTTGTTTGGTTACATTTGCGTAAGGATAGGTTTCCTAATTTGCGCAAATCAAAGCTAATGCCACGTGCTGATGGTCCATTTAAGGTGTTAGAGAAAATAAATGATAATGCATATAAACTTGAGCTGCCTGCAGATTTTGGGGTTAGTCCCACTTTTAACATTGCAGATTTGAAGCCTTATTTGGGTAAGGAAGATGAGCTTCCGTCGAGGACGACTTCATTTCAAGAAGGGGAGGATGATGAGGACATCAATACCATTGTTACATCCACAGCCCCTGCTGCTATACATACTGGACCAATTACTAGAGCTCGCGCACGCCAATTAAATTACCAGGTACTTTCGTTTCTTGGTAATGATTCTAATGTTCATGAGAATATGATACTGCCTAAATTTGATACATTTGTTTTGCTTACAAATGAAGGGCCTAGCTTGGATAAGGATGAACATTGGAGCAAGAACACGCATGGAGTTGATGGCATGCGCAAGGGGATCAAGAACGGAGTTACAAGTGATGATTTCAGGACTTTGAAGCCACCATAAGGAGTGCATGAAGCCTTGGACGAAATATACAAGATGCCACTTCATAATATTCGTCCATAGGCTATTCTAGGTGCTGCGTCACCTTATTTTTGGGCCAGGCCCATGTAATTTCGAAATACTTAAGTATAGGCTATTTTTAGAGTCCGTATGTGTGGGGAAACAAGAGTTAGGGTTGGTTTCGGACCCCACCATCAGGGGCCACGAAATTCCCTCCTCTTCCCCCATATATACAGCCCTTAGGGCGTCGTTTAGACTTTGGGTTTTGTTTAGATCAAAAGTTCGCCATAGCTGCAACTTCGCGTACTTCGTTTGTGTTCAACGACCAGACCAAGGCGTCACAGAACCCCACCTTCGTTAATAAAGCTTTCCTCTTTTATTCGCAATATCCAGATTGCAATCTTAGTTTCTTGCTTGTTCTTCGTTTGCTCGCAGGAAACAGGCCCTCGTGGTCAGGTTGATCGTGCTCCGGCGTGGTCAATAACCCTCGGAAGTTGGTTTAGCGATTGCTAAGGCGCGACGTCTCGCACGTTCGTAGTCGGATCGTCAAGGTCGACTCCCACAGAAACGATAGCGACCATCTCATCGAAACATCGGGACACCTTTGCCTCTATCAATTCTGATCATGAGACGCAATACATGGCTCCTGAAAATGCTGACTGGTATGAATGTTTGGTTGCTCAACGTGTTTTGAGTGTGCAGGTCACGCAAGCTGAGCAAAATCAGAGGCATAATTTGTTCCATACAAAGGGAGTTGTGAAGGAACGTTCTGTTCACGTCATCATAGATGGAGGGAGCTGCAACAACTTGGCTAGCATGGAGATGGTGGAGAAGCTATCCCTCACCACAAGACCACATCCACATCCTTACTACATCCAATGGTTCAACAACAGCGGTAAGGTTAAGGTAACACGTACTGTTCGTGTGCATTTTAGTATCTCTACATATGCTGATTATGTTGATTGTGATGTGGTACCCATGCAAGCATGTTCCTTATTACTTGGTAGACCATGGCAATTTGATAAAAATTCTGTACACCATGGTAGAAACAATCAGTATACTCTCGTTCATAAGGACAAAAATATTACTTTGCTTCCTATGACTCCTGATTCCATTTTGAAAGATGATATTAATCGAGCTAATAAAGCAAAACAGGAGCAAAGTAAGAGTGAAAATCAGATTGTGGCAAAAGAATTTCAGCAACAAATGAAGCCTAATAATAAACCATCTACTGTTGCTTCTGAAATTAAATTGAAAAGTGCATGTTTATTTGCCACCAAATCTGATATTGATGATCTAGATGTTAGCAAATCTGTTTGCTATGCTTTTGTGTGCAAAGAGGTATTATTTTCATTCGAGGACGTGCCTTCCTCTTTGCCTCCTGCTGTTACTAACGTTTTGCAGGAGTTCGCTGACGTCTTTCCACAAGACGTGCCACCGGGATTACCACCTATTCGAGGGATTGAGCATCAGATTGACTTAATTCCCGGTGCATCATTACCCAACCGCGCACCATACCGTACCAATCCAGAGGAGACGAAGGAGATTATGCGTCAAGTACAAGAGCTACTCGACAAAGGTTATATACGCGAATCCCTTAGTCCTTGTGCTATTCCTATTATTCTAGTGCCGAAAAAGGATGGTACCTCGCGTATGTGTGTTGATTGTAGAGGCATTAATAATATTACTATTCGTTATCGTCATCCTATTCCTAGGCTAGATGATATGCTTGATGAATTGAGTGGCTCTACAATATTCTCCAAAGTTGATTTGCGTAGTGGATACCATCAAATTCGTATGAAATTGGGAGATGAATGGAAAACAGCTTTTAAAACTAAGTTTGGTTTATATGAGTGGTTAGTCATGCCTTTTGGGTTAACTAATGCACCTAGTACTTTCATGCGACTAATGAACGAAGTTTTACGTGCTTTCATTGGACGATTTGTGGTAGTCTATTTTGATGATATACTGATTTATAGCAAATCTTTGGAAGAACATTTGGAACATTTACGTGCTGTTTTTAATGCTCTACGTGATGCACGTTTGTTCGGTAACCTTGGGAAGTGCACCTTTTGCACCGACCGAGTATCTTTTCTTGGCTATGTTGTTACTCCACAGGGAATTGAAGTTGATAAAGCCAAGATTGAAGCTATTAAGAGTTGGCCGCAGCCCAAAACGGTCACACAAGTGAGGAGTTTTCTTGGCCTCGCTGGTTTCTATAGGCGTTTTGTGAGAGATTTCAGCACCATTGCTGCACCTCTCAACGAGCTTACAAAGAAGGATGTGCCTTTTGTTTGGGGTACCGCACAGGAAGAAGCCTTCACAGTATTGAAAGATAAGTTGACACATGCTCCTTTACTCCAACTTCCTGATTTTAATAAGACTTTTGAGCTTGAATGTGATGCTAGTGGAATTGGATTAGGAGGTGTGTTATTACAAGATGGCAAACCTGTTGCATACTTTTCTGAAAAATTGAGTGGGCCTAGTCTGAACTATTCTACTTATGATAAAGAATTATATGCTCTTGTTCGGACTTTAGAAACATGGCAACATTATTTATGGCCCAAAGAATTTGTTATACATTCTGATCATGAATCTTTGAAACACATTAAAAGTCAAGCAAAACTGAACCGTAGACATGCTAAATGGGTTGAATTCATCGAGACTTCCCCTTATGTCATTAAACACAAGAAGGGTAAAGAAAATATTATTGCTGATGCTTTGTCACGACGTTATACTATGCTTTCACAACTTGACTTTAAAATATTTGGTTTGGAGACCATCAAAGATCAATATGTGCATGATGCTGAATTTAAAGATGTATTGCAAAATTGTAAAGAAGGTAGAACATGGAACAAGTTCGTCGTTAATGATGGATTTGTGTTTCGTTCTAACAAGCTATGCATTCCAGCTAGCTCTGTTCGTCTTTTGTTGTTGCAGGAGGCGCATGGAGGAGGACTAATGGGACACTTTGGCGTGAAGAAGACGGAGGATATACTTGCTACACATTTCTTTTGGCCAAAGATGAGACGGGATGTTGAGCGTTTTGTTGCTCGCTGCACTACATGTCAAAAAGCTAAGTCACGACTCAATCCTCATGGTTTATATATGCCTTTGCCTGTACCTAGTGTTCCTTGGGAGGATATATCTATGGACTTTGTTTTAGGTTTACCTCGAACAAAGAAGGGGAGGGATAGCATATTTGTTGTCGTGGATAGATTCTCGAAAATGGCACACTTTATACCATGTCATAAAAGCGATGATGTTGTCAATGTTGCTGATTTGTTCTTTCGTGAAATTATTCGCTTGCATGGTGTGCCAAATACTATTGTTTCCGATCGTGATACTAAATTTCTTAGCCACTTTTGGAGATGTTTATGGGCTAAGTTGGGGACTAAACTGCTTTTTAGTACTACTTGTCACCCCCAAACTGATGGACAAACTGAAGTAGTCAATAGAACATTGTCTACTATGCTTAGGGCTGTTTTGAAGAATAATAAGAAAATGTGGGAAGAATGCTTGCCTCATATTGAATTTGCTTATAATCGTTCATTGCATTCTACTACTAAGATGTGCCCTTTTGAAATTGTGTATGGTTTCCTACCTCGTGCACCTATTGATTTGTTGCCTCTTCCATCTTCGGAGAAGGTTAATTTTGATGCTAAAAAACGTGCTGAATTGATTTTAAAAATGCATGAGTTAACTAAGGAAACCATTGAGCGTATGAATGCTAAATATAAACTTGCTGGAGATAAGGGTAGAAAACATGTTGTCTTTGCACCTGGTGATCTTGTTTGGTTACATTTGCGTAAGGATAGGTTTCCTAATTTGCGCAAATCAAAGCTAATGCCACGTGCTGATGGTCCATTTAAGGTGTTAGAGAAAATAAATGATAATGCATATAAACTTGAGCTGCCTGCAGATTTTGGGGTTAGTCCCACTTTTAACATTGCAGATTTGAAGCCTTATTTGGGTAAGGAAGATGAGCTTCCGTCGAGGACGACTTCATTTCAAGAAGGGGAGGATGATGAGGACATCAATACCATTGTTACATCCACAGCCCCTGCTGCTATACAATATTCCAAAGGATGGTACCTCGCGTATGTGTGTTGATTGTAGAGGCATTAATAATATTACTATTTGTTATCGTCATCCTATTCCTAGGCTAGATGATATGCTTGATCAATTGAGTGGCTCTACAATATTCTCCAAAGTTGATTTGCGTAGTGGATACCATCAAATTCGTATGAAATTGGGAGATGAATGGAAAACAGCTTTTAAAACTAAGTTTGGTTTATATGAGTGGTTAGTCATGCCTTTTGGGTTAACTAATGCACCTAGTACTTTCATGAGGCTAATGAACGAAGTTTTACGTGCTTTCATTGGACGATTTGTGGTAGTCTATTTTGATGATATACTGATTTATAGCAAATCTTTGGAAGAACATTTGGAACATTTACGTGCTGTTTTTAATGCTCTACGTGATGCACGTTTGTTTGGTAACCTTGGTAAGTGCACCTTTTGCACCGACCGAGTATCTTTTCTTGGCTATGTTGTTACTCCACAGGGAATTGAAGTTGATAAAGCCAAGATTGAATCTATTGAGAGTTGGCCGCAGCCCAAAACGGTCACACAAGTGAGGAGTTTTCTTGGACTCGCTGGTTTCTATAGGCGTTTTGTGAGAGATTTTAGCACCATTGCTGCACCTCTCAATGAGCTTACAAAGAAGGATGTGCCTTTTGTTTGGGGTACCGCACAGGAAGAAGCCTTCACGGTATTGAAAGATAAGTTGACACATGCTCCTTTACTCCAACTTCCTGATTTTAATAAGACTTTTGAGCTTGAATGTGATGCTAGTGGAATTGGATTAGGAGGTGTGTTATTACAAGATGGCAAACCTGTTGCATATTTTTCTGAAAAATTGAGTGGGCCTAGTCTGAACTATTCTACTTATGATAAGGAATTATATGCTCTTGTTCGGACTTTAGAGACATGGCAACATTATTTATGGCCCAAAGAATTTGTTATACATTCTGATCATGAATCTTTGAAACATATTAAAAGTCAAGCTAAACTGAATCGTAGACATGCTAAATGGGTTGAATTCATTGAGACTTTCCCCTATGTCATTAAACACAAGAAGGGTAAAGAAAATGTTATTGCTGATGCTTTGTCTCGTCGCTATACTATGCTTTCACAACTTGACTTCAAAATATTTGGTTTGGAGACCATCAAAGATCAATATGTGCATGATGCTGATTTTAAAGAAGTAATGTAGAATTGTAAAGAAGGGAGAACATGGAACAAGTTCGTTGTTAATGATGGTTTTGTGTTCCGCGCTAACAAGCTATGCATTCCCGCTAGCTTTGTTCGTCTTTTATTGTTGCAGGAGGCTCATGGAGGAGGATTAATGGGACACTTTGGCGTGAAGAAGACGGAGGACGTACTTGCTACACATTTCTTTTGGCCAAAGATGAGACGGGATGTTGAGCGTTTTGTTGCTCGCTGCACTACATGTCAAAAAGCTAAGTCACGACTCAATCCTCATGGTTTATATATGCCTTTGCCTGTGCCTAGTGTTCCTTGGGAGGATATATCTATGGACTTTGTTTTAGGTTTACCTCGAACAAAGAAGGGGAGGGATAGCATATTTGTTGTCGTGGATAGATTCTCAAAAATGGCACACTTTATACCATGTCATAAAAGCGATGATGCTGTTAATGTTGCTGATTTGTTCTTTCGTGAAATTATTCGCTTGCATGGTGTGCCAAATACTATTGTTTCAGATCGTGATACTAAATTTCTTAGCCACTTTTGGAGATGTTTATGGGCTAAGTTGGGGACTAAACTGCTTTTTAGTACTACTTGTCACCCCCAAACTGATGGACAAACTGAAGTAGTCAATAGAACATTGTCTACTATGCTTAAGGCTGTTTTGAAGAATAATAAGAAAATGTGGGAAGAATGCTTGCCTCATATTGAATTTGCTTATAATCGTTCATTGCATTCTACTACTAAGATGTGCCCTTTTGAAATTGTGTATGGTTTCCTACCTCGTGCACCTATTGATTTGTTGCCTCTTCCATCTTCGGAGAAGGTTAATTTTGATGCTAAACAACGTGCTGATTTGATCTTAAAGATGCATGAGTTAACTAAGGAAAATATTGAGCGCATGAATGCTAAATATAAACTTGTTGGAGATAAGGGTAGAAAACGTGTTGTCTTTGCACCTGGAGATCTTGTTTGGTTACATTTGCGTAAGGATAGGTTTCCTAATTTGCGCAAGTCAAAGCTAATGCCACGTGCTGATGGTCCTTTTAAGGTGGTAGAAAAAATAAATGATAATGCATATAAACTTGAGTTGCCTGCAGATTTTGGGGTTAGTCCCAGTTTTAACATTGCAGATTTGAAGCCTTATTTGGGTGAGGAAGATGAGCTTCCGTCGAGGACGACTTCATTTCAAGAAGGGGAGGATGATGAGGACATCAATACCATTGTTACACCCACAACCCCTACTGTTACATATGATGGACCAATTACTAGAGCTCGCGCACGCCAATTAAATTACCAGGTACTTTCGTTTCTTGGTAATGATTCTAATGCTCATGAGAATATGATGCTGCCTAAATTGGATACATTTGTTTTGCTTACCAATGAAGGGCCTAGCTTGGAGAAGGATGAACATTGGAGCAAGAACAAGCATGGAGTTGATGGCATGCGCAAGGGGAACAAGAACGGAGTTACAAGTGATGATTTCAGGACTTTGAAGCCACCATAAGGAGTGAATGAAGCCTTGGACGAAATATACAAGATGCCACTTCATAAATTTCGTCCAGAAGCTATTCTAGGTGCTGCGTCACCTTATTATTGGGCCAGGCCCATGTAATTTCGAAATACTTAAGTATAGGCTGTTTTTAGAGTCCGTATGTGTGGGGAAACAAGAGTTAGGGTTGGTTTCGGACCCCTTCCTCAAGGGCCACGAAATCCCCCCCCCCTCTTCCTCCATATATACAGCCCTTAGGGCGTCGTTTAGACTTCGGGTTTTGTTTAGATCAAAAGTTCGCCATAGCAGCAACTTCGCGTACTTCGTTTGTGTTCAACGACCAGACCAAGGCGTCACAGAACCCCACCTTCATTAATAAAGCTTTCCTCTTTTATTCGCAATATCCAGATTGCAATCTTAGTTTCTTGCTTGTTCTTCGTTTGCCTGCAGGAAACAGACCCTCGTGGTCAGGTTGATCGTGCTCCGGTGTGGTCAATAACCTCTCGGAGTTGGTTTAGCGATTGCTAAGGCGCGACGTCATCGCACGTTCATATTCGGATCGTCAAAGTCGACTTCATCCTAAACGATAGCCACCATCTCATCGAAAGACGGGACACCTTTGCCTCTATCAAGAAAAGACTAAAAATGGTAAAAAGGAAAAGGAAAAGTATGTGTGGGAGCCGTATGATGGACCACAATCAAGTTACGCCTTGCTACCTCTTGAGCATGCGTTTGTTTTCCCTTAAGAGGAAAGGGTGATGCAGCAAAGTAGCGTAAGTATTTCCCTCAGTTTTTGAGAACCAAGGTGTCAATCCAGTAGGAGGCCACGCGCAAGTCCCTGGTACCTACACAAACAAATAAGAACCTTGCAACCAACGCGATAAAGGGGTTATCAATCCCTTCACGGCCACTTGCAAAAGTGAGATCTGATAGAGATGATAAGATAATATTTTTGGTATTTTTATGATGAAGATTAAAAGTAAAGATTGCAAAGTAAAAATAGATTGGAAACTTATATGATGGAAAAAAGACCCGGGGGCCATAGGTTTCACTAGTGGCTTCTCTCAAGATAGCATAAGTATTACGGTGGGTGAACAAATTATTGTTGAGCAATTGATAAAAAAGTGCATAATTATGAGAATATCTAGGCATGATCATGTATATAGGCATCACGTCCGTGACAAGTAGACCGAAACGATTCTGCATCTACTACTATTACTCCACACATCGACCGCTATCCAGCATGCATCTAGAGTATTAAGTTCATAAGAACAGAGTAACACATTAGGCAAGATGACATAATGTAGAGGGATAAACTCGAGCAATATGATATAAACCCCATCTTTTTATCCTCAATGGCAACAATACAATACGTGCTGTTTCCCCTTCTGTCACTGGGATCGAGCAACGTAAGATTGAACGCAAAGCTAAGCACTTCTACCATTGCAAGAAAGATCAATCTAGTAGGCCAAACCAAACTGATAATTCAAAGAGACTTGCAAAGATAACACATCATACATAAAAGTATTCGGAGGAGATTCAAATATTGTTCATAGATAATCTTGATCATAAACCCACAATTCACCGGATCTCGACAAACACACCGCAAAAAGAGTTACATCAAATAGATCTCCAAGAAGATCGAGGAGAACTTTGTATTGAGATCCAAAGAGAGAGAAGAAGTCATCTAGCTAATAACTATGGACCCAAAGTTATGTGGTAAACTACTCACACATCATCGGAGAGGCTATGGTGTTGATGTAGAAGCCCTCCGCGATCGGTTCCCCCTCCGACGGAGCACCGGAAAAGGCCCCAAGATGGGATCTCACGAGTACAGAAGGTTGCGGCGGTGGAAATAGGGTTTTGTGGTGCTCTTGGATGGTTTCGGGGTATATGGGTATATATAGGAGGAAGAAGTAGGTCGGTGGAGCTGCAAGGGGCCCACGAGGGTGGGGGCCGCGCCCAAGGGGGCAGGCGCGCCTCCCTTCCTCGTGGCCTCCTCGTTGATTTCTTGACGTCCACTCCAAGTCCTCTGGATCACGTTTGTTCCAAAAATAACTCTCCCGAAGCTTTCATTCCGTTTGGACTCCGTTTGATATTCCTTTTCTGCGAAACACTGAAATAGGTAAAAAAAACAGCAATTTGCACTCGGCCTTGGGTTAGTAGGTTAGTCCCAAAAATAATATAGAAGTGCTTAGTAAAGCCCATTAAACATCCAAAACATATAATATAATAGCATGGAACAATCAAAAATTATACATACGTTGGAGACGTATCACACCTCTGTCCATGCCCATGGTATTTTGAGTGCGTAGTTACGTACGGGCGGTACGTACGCCGCCATTTGGTCGGGACTGAGACGGAGGCCGAATTGCTAGTTGAGCTCCTGAGGAGCTGGACTATCCTGTTACAGAGTAGTCCGGACTTGTTTGACAGTGTCCGGGAGCTTGGCCGCCAAATTAAGGTTCTGCTTGATAAGGTCGCTCTGTACTTCTGCTGCCAGGGCCGCGCACTACAAAAAAAATACATTTCCGTGATGATACGTGTTTGTCATAGTAGGTCACTGTCGGTGTCAAAACCGGTGGATCTCGGGTAGGGGGTCCCGAACTGTGCGTCAAGGCAGATGGTAACAGGAGGCAAGGGACACGATGTTTTTACCCAGGTTCGGGCCCTCTCGATGGAGGTAAAACCCTACTCCTACTTGATTAATATTGATGATATGGGTAGTACAAGAGTTGATCTACCACGAGATCAGAGAGGCTAAACCCTAGAAGCTAGCTTATGGTATGATTGTTGTTGTTCTGTCCTACGGACTAAACCCTCCGGTTTATATAGACACCGGAGGGGGCTAGGGTTACACAGAGTCGGTTACGAGGAAAGAGATCTACATATCCGTATCGCCAAGCTTGCCTTCCACGCCAAGGAGAGTCCCATCCGGACACGGGATGAAGTCTTCAATCTTGTATCTTCATAGTCCAACAGTCCGGCCAAAGGTTATAGTCCGGCTGTCCGGACACCCCCTAATCCAGGACTCCCTCAGTAGCCCCTGAACCAGGCTTCAATGACGATGAGTCCGGCGCGCAGATTGTCTTTGGCATTGCAAGGCGGGTTCCTCCTCTGAATACTTCATAGAACATTTTGAACACGAGGATCGTGTCCGGCTCTGTAAAACAAGTTCCACATACCACCGTGGAGAGAATTATATTTCCACAAATCTAATCTGCTGACGTATTCCGTAGCGTGACATCACACCACAGCCAAGCCTTTATTCGAATTGTTTTTTACCCCCCACCTCAGCGTGTTTTGCGAGGTGGTTTCCTTGGCACGTCTTGTCGAAGCAGAGATCGTGTCCCCTTTATTTACGGGATTCTCATCAACACGGACGTGGGTAACCTAATCGTCCCCACCTCAGCCAAGCCTTTTTTTTCGAGACCTACGCAGGCAAGGAAACACGAATCGGAATTGAGATGGATCTCGAAAACAAACCTAATATGAAAAGAACTCGGATTGGTGGTGGATATATGGTGGTACGATATGGCAGCGGGGGTGGTATATGGTAGCGGTGGTGATATATGGACACAGATCGGTGGTGGTATTTGGACATGGATTGGTGGTGGTAGATGGCAAGGCGATGATGATGGTGCGGTGGCGGCGTGACAACTTATGACCAGAACTCGAAACTCTAAAAGACTAGACTCTAAGACCAGCAACTTGACACGACGATCCAACCGCAAATTCAACAAAGCAAAAACCCTAAAAAGATTATGCAAAGGCTCAGATTGGTTCGGATATGATGAACTAACCCTAATTTTTTTGTGTGGCTTTTTCATGGACTGTAGGTATGAAGAACAGACTCGATCTAATCTACGAAAAACTGTAAAATCTCACCGAGCAACCTGGAAATCTGATACCACTTGATAGAGGCAAAGGTGTCCCGTCTTTCGATGAGATGGTGGCTATCGTTTAGGATGAAGTCGACTTTGACGATCCGACTACGAACGTGCGATGACGTCGCGCCTTAGCAATCGCTAAACCAACTCCGAGAGGTTATTGACCACGCCGGAGCACGATCAACCTGACCACGAGGGTCTGTTTCCTGCAGGCAAACGAAGAACAAGCAAGAAATTAAGATTGCAATCTGGATATTGCGAATAAAAGAGGAAAGCTTTATTAATGAAGGTGGGGTTCTGTGACGCCTTGGTCTGGTCGTTGAACACAAACGAAGTACGCGAAGTTGCTGCTATGGCGAACTTTTGATCTAAACAAAACCCAAAGTCTAAACGACGCCCTAAGGGCTGTATATATGGAGGAAGAGGGGGGGGATTTCGTGGCCCTTGAGGAAGGGGTCCGAAACCAACCCTAACTCTTGTTTCCCCACACATACGGACTCTAAAAACAGCCTATACTTAAGTATTTCGAAATTACATGGGCCTGGCCCAATAATAACGTGACGCAGCACCTAGAATAGCCTCTGGACGAAATTTATGAAGTGGCATCTTGTATATTTGGTCCAAGGCTTCATTCACTCCTTATGGTGGCTTCAGAGTCCTGAAATCATCACTTGTAACTCCATTCTTGTTCCCCTTGCGCATGCCATCAACTCCATGCTTGTTCTTGCTCCAATGTTCATCCTTCTCCAAGCTAGGCCCTTCATTTGTAAGCAAAACAAATGTATCCAATTTACGCAGCATCATATTCTCATGAACATTAGAATCATTACCAAGAAACGAAAGTACCTGGTAATTTAATTGGTGTGCGCGAGCTCTAGTAATTGGTCCATCATATGTAACAGTAGGGGCTATGGGTGTAACAATGGTATTGATGTCCTCATCAGCTATATGCTTTAGTGTGAGTTTTGCATGAATGGGAACATTACCTTCGCCCACATGAGTTCATCATCCATACCGACCATGAAACACTTAAATACCTTAAGGGTCAAACTAAGTTGAACAAGCGTCATGCCAAATGGAGTGAATTTATTGAATCATTTCCTTATGTCATCAAGTACATTAAGGGTAAAGAAAATGTTGTGGCGGATGCGCTTTCCCGTATATGCATGCTTGTCACTACTCTTGAGTTGAATGTCATTGGTTTTGAGCATATCAAAGAATTGTATGAACATGATCCTACATTTGCAATACCCTATGCCAAGTGTTTGATGCATACTTCTTGGGAGTGATACTACATCAAAGATGGATATCATATGAGAGCTAACAAACTTTGCATCCCCGAGTCCTCTTTGCGTTTGTTGCTTTTGCAGGAATCTCATGGCGGTGGACTCATGGGACACTTTGGACGCGACAAGACATGTGCTACGCTCTCCAAGAATTACTTTTGGCCCAAGATGCATCGCGACGTCAATCGCTTCACCAACCGGTGTTATACATGTCGCAAAGCTAAGTCCAAAGCCCAATCTCATGGCCTCTATATGCCACTTCCAATTCCATACCAACCTTGGGAAGATATTAGCATGGACTTTGTGCTTGGTTTGCCTAGAACTCGAAATGGCAAGGATTCCGTTTTTGTTGTTGTGGACCGTTTCTCCAAAATGGCTCATTTCATTCCTTGCAACAAGATAGACGATGCTTCACATATTGCAAATTTGTTTTGTAGGGAAATCTTGCGCCTTCATGGAGTGCCAAAGACGATTGTCTCGGACCGCGACGTCAAGTTCTTGAGTTACTTTTGGAAGACCTTGTGCGCCAAGCTCGGAATCAAGCTTCTCTTCTCCTCGGCATACCATCCTCAAACCGACGGCCAAACGGAGGTGACCAACCGTACGCTCTCCACCCTACTACGCGTGTTGATAAAGAAGAACATCAAGGAGTGGGAAGAGTGCCTACCAATCGCCGAGTACGCCTACAATCGAGCAAGACATTCGACTACCGGCAAGTCCCCCTTCGAGGTTGTCTATGGCTTCAACCCATTGTCCCCATTGGACATTCTACCTCTACCGCTTCAAGAGCGCACAAACATGGACGCGAGTGCCCGAGTCAACTTCCTCAAGAATATGCATGAAGATACAAGGAACACCATCGAGCGCCAAGTACAACGACTCGCGACCAAGCTCAATGTCAACAAGCAACCCATGATGTTCCATGTTGGAGATCTTGTGTGGCTACACCTTCGCAAGGATCGCTTCCCCAATGAACGCAAGTCCAAGCTACTACCCCGAGCGGATGGACCCTTCAAGGTGGTTGCACGCTACAACAACAACGCTTACAAGATAGACATCCCACGCGACAAGTACTCCGTGAGCGACATCTTCAACATCAAAGATCTCTCCCCATACCATGGTGATGAGGATTTCGATCCGAGGTCAGATCTTTCCCAAGGGAGGGGAGATGATGCAGAGCATCCCAAGGTCATCCCCATGGACCTACCATCGTCTCATCAAGTGCCTAGTGGACCCATGACTCGATCACGTGCAAGAGCTCTCGAAACCGAGGTGACATCTCTCCTCTCACAATTCCACTTCGATGAACATGAGACATGGTTACTACCTCAAACGGAGACGTTGTGCATACTCAGGTACCAAGGAGTTAGCCATGGAGACGATGTGGAGCAAGGAGAATCCGAAGAGGAAGATGGACATCAAGAGCTTGAAGTGGATCCGGCCGCTCCAGAACGAGCTGCACTACCGCTCCCTCCAGCGGTACTACCGCCTATAAGCGGTACTACCGCTCCCCACTGCCGCACCACTACCGCTCAACCCGGCAAGCTCCAGTGTTCGCACTATCCGGGTCCGGTACTTCCGCTCAGCCTAAGTGGCACTACCGCCTATAAGCGGTACTACCGCCCTGTGGCCGGTACTACCGCCCTGCCTGCGCGCAGAGAACGGGCCTAGGGCCCATGTATCCCCTATCACTTGCCCCTTCGTGGATGTAGACTATATATACTCCCTCACCTCATTCTAGCTAGGGTTAGCGTTGGTTTAGCTCATATGTGAGATAGAGCTTCGCTCATCCATACCGGATCGTCTCTTCGAGAGTGACCGCGGCCCCTCTACGGAGAAGATCCTCGTGGATTCAAGACCCCCTCTTGGGTGGCCCCATCAAGACCTCCTATACGGAGAAGAACCCGGTTACTTTGTATCATCCTTTGTTGACCTTGGATCATCGTGTATCTCTTTGTGTTCATCGATCTAGCATATGTGTGATCTATTTCTTGTTGGTTGAGTGTTTCTCTCGTGTTTCCCCTCATTTTCCCCTTATGTTCTTCGTGTTCATCGTAGGGATCCGCTCCTTTCGTGAAAGATCGGCCATCTAGGGTTCTACCCTACACGAGATTAGCTTCCATTTCTTACTGGAGAGTGATTTTAGATTGATTCTTTTTGCAGATGATTAATAGGCAAATTCATCACGTACACCAAATTATTTTAGAATTTTTGGAGTTACATAAGTATGCGTATGAATCAGATTGCTACAGACTGTTCTGTTTTGACAGATTCTGTTTTTCGTATGTTGTTTGCTTATTTTAATGAATCTATGGGTAGTATCGGGGGGTACGAACCATAGAGAAGTTGGTTAAAGTAGGTTTAACACCAATATAAATAAAGTATGATTTGATTACAGTACCTTAAAGTGGTGGTTTGTTTTCTTATACTAACAGAGCTCATGAGATTTTCTGTTAAGTTTTGTGTTGTGAAGTTTTCAAGTTTTTGGTTAAAGATTTGATGAATTTTGGAATAAGGAGTGGCAAGAGCCTAAGCTTGGGGATGCCAAAGGCACCCCATGATAGAGGCGAGGGTGTCCCGATCTTTCGATGAGATGATAACTATCGATTTGGTGGAGACGACTTTGACGATCCGACTACAAATGTGCACGACGTTGCGCCTTAGCAATCGCTAAACCAACTCCAAGAGGTTATTGACCACGCCGGAGCACGATCAACCTGACCACGAAGGTCTATTCCTGCACGCAATCAAAGAACAAGCAAGAATATGATAAAGCAATCTGAATATTGCGAATATATATGAAGTATTGATAAAGGTGGGGATCCGGAAGCGGTCTTGGTCTGGTCGTTGGACACAAACGAAGTACACGAAGTTGCAATGGCTAACTTTTAACTAAACAAATCCCAAGGAAAAAGCTACTAGGTGGATCTACTTATATAGGAGCAAGGGGTGGCGGCCAAGGAGGTGGGAGGACGTCCCAATGCAGCCTAAAACCAACCCTAGGTCGTACAAGGCTCATGGGCCCAAGTGGAGGTGATGCAACACCTTTGGACTTGTTGTCTGACTCGGATTCTGCTGCAGCGTCAGATTGTTTCGTCCATATCTCAATGCTCCGGACGAATTTAAAGGTGAATCCAAATGGAGTGGAAAGAGGACGAAATCTACTTTCCAACAAAAAAAGAATCACCCAATTCGGAGTCCGTATAAAAAAGTTCTTGCCGTTTTGAGTCAGGTATGTCTGTGCAGTCCGAATCTGAATCCAGAACGTGAGAGACTTGGACTCTATCTTCTCTTGGCCCAAAAGTGACGTGAAGGGACTTTTTGAACAGCACATAAACTTCTCTTTTTCCCTTATCTTCATATGTGGATTGTACAAATGTCCCATACACCTGCAATTAGACAAAACACAAAAGTGTGTGAAGTATTTTTGTTCTGGATAATATAAATAGATTATTGAATAGTTGACACTAGAAATCACCTGACAAATATGCATGTATGCAATATTTTTGGTCGTATCCAAGGTAGTCATGTCCTCATCATCCTCCCCTTCTTGAAAATAAAGCCGTCCTCGGCGTTGCTTTATCTGAAATGTGGCTAACAAAAGAGACAAGGTGTACATGTTGTATATGTATATGTCATCAATTTTTACTTCCCGTGGAATTTGCACATATGACACATGTATACATGAGTAACTTTCATAGTGAATAAAATATAAAGACAAAATATTATCACAAGAAGTAGAAGGCATGAAAGTATTGCAACTCAGTTTGCACATACAAGTGAAGCTCTTATTCATATGAAAAGATTGACAATATTCATCATTAAACCATCCCAATATTGGTGAATAAACCTTACTTGCATCAAATTTACATGCTACAACATTCTTAAATAAGCCAACATGCAATAAGTCATTTGACACAGAATCATCACCAAGATTAGAGGTCATATCAAAATGATTAAACATTGGTTCTTTTGCATCAACAGTTAATTCATTGGGTGCACTCAAAATTGTTGGTATTTCAGTTGTTTGATCACATGACGCATTCATGACAGTAACATGATTCTCTAAAATAGGTGATGCGCTCATATCAACAGGTAACTCAACATATAATGTATTCAAGTTAACTAGGCATGCGTCATTCTCATGTGAAGTTATATCATCAATACCTTTACAGTTACCTTGTCGCAAAGATGTAGTTGATGTAGGTACGGATGATGGCAATGTACCATACTCTTGAGATGATGTCGCGCTCACAATCTGAGGTGTGGTTGCTCTAGTAGGTGCAACGATGGAGGAACCAAGCGGTGGTGATGAGCATGAACTAGAATAGTAGTTGTTGTAGTCACCCAATGCATCCTCCTGTAACTATCTCTCAAAGGTACAAGCACGAACATACATACCAGTAATACAACGAGGAATATACTGAAATCGTGCCTCATGGTTCAAACCACCAAAAAATATATTCATTGTATCATCCTCAGATTCTTCTATGTCACAATGATGCATATAAGATTTGAACTCTTGGTAGTAAGCATGAACAGTGTTGTTGCCTTGTTTAAATTGTTCAAATTTGCGAAGCAATTCACGACGATAGTAAGGAGGGAAAAAATGTGGTCTCATTACATCTTTCAAATCTTTCCAAGTTGTGGGTTGGTTATCAATGTTTTTGTTACAATGCACACTCCACCAAACAGAAGCAAAACTAGTAAATGCTATAGTGACAGCTCATACTCGCTCAAGTTCAGAAAAGTCATGGTGACTAAAAACTTGTTCTACTTCAAGCTCCCATGCTAGATAAATAGCAGGATTAAATCTACCCTCAAATGACGGAAAAGAGATAACCTGACCATGTGCTTGTGTGTGTTGTCCCAACTCTCGTGATGCTGATGATGTGTCCGTCGTCCAAGAACTTCTGTCTCCGGAACCTGTCATGATTAGTAGAAACAAGAAACAAAATTCGAGAATAATGTTCCTATGAACTACTAGGATGTGGTTGTAAAGTGCTCACAGTAAAGCAAATATCAATATCTTACAAGTTCTTACCAAGCAGCAGGTGGTGACAGGCAACCAGCGGTGTCAAATAACTCCGAAGATTGTGTAAAGCGATTGCCAGGGGAACTTACGTATACACGGTGTAGAAATATGTGGAGCTGGGTTGGCTATATATGGTAGCAAAAGATTAGCAATAATCAATTCAAAGATGCAATGTTGAATAAACGCTCAACGACGTACTGTGCTGGTCCTAGGCTAGACCGGACTAGAGACGCGAGCCTAGAACACTAATGAGGTCACGGCGTAGCACAACTAGCATCAATGAAGGATACTAAGTAGCTCTGGACAACAAGATATAAGTGAAGATCACAACGGCAATAAAGATAAAGATGAAAAACAACTGCCAAGCAGGATATACAACAACTCGCTATCCAACTTTCCTCTTGAAAAGATTGAGCCAATTTTTTGATCAATTTTTTCAAAGAATGCTACTAACTCAAGCTTTCCAATGCAAAAAGAATCACTCAATTCCGAATTGATATGAGGAGTCAAATAATTCGAAAACTGGCCTGAAAAACTGGAACAAACTATATGCGCGAACTTCGGAGGGCAAAAAGACCTATTTAGAAGCCGATTTTGAGGTGCCAAATATTGAACGTTCTTCTGCAACTATTTAGATGCGACTCGTCGCTAGCTTTAATTTGAGTACTCGTGGAGCCAAAACGGACTTCGTATGAGGAAGTTATGCCTGTTTGACTGAACAGTGCACAAAACAGAATCCAATCCGAATTCAACTACGAGATTGAGTCTAGATAGATCCGAATTTTATTTTTTTCTTCTTTTTTTTTTCCTCACACTTTTTTTCTTTTCCTTTCTCTCTTTTTTTTCTCTGACTTTCTTTTTCTCTGACTTTTTTTTCTTTTTTGTTCTCTGTCTTTTTTTTTCTCTCCCTCTTTCCAAGACAAACTAGATAAGATGCAGATTGGATCAAGCGAAGATGTGAACGACCTCAACTATGATTGTGACAATGAACTATGGGTAGCACGAGGTGAAAATTGATGGATGGTGTGGTGAACAGCGGAAGGGATAACGATGCAACGGTGACGTGACTAATGTGAACAGAACTCGAAACTCTAAACGAACTAGACACTAAGACCAGCAACTCGACACGACGATGCAACCAATAATTCAATAATGCAAAAATTGAAAAGAAAATTGCAAAGGCTCAGACTGGCTTGGACAAAAGGATGAATAGATCTAACTTTTTTGTGGCTTTTTCTTGGACAATAGGTAAGAAAATAAATCTAATCTAGGGGAAACTGGAAATTCTCACCGAGCAACCTGAAAACTGATACCAGTTGATAGAGGCGAGGGTGTCCCGATCTTTCGATGAGATGATAACTATCGATTTGGTGGAGACGACTTCGACGATCCGACTACAAACGTGCACGACGTTGCGCCATAGCAATCGCTAAACCAATCTCCGTGAGGTTACCGACGATGCCGGAAGCACGATCAGCCTGACCACGAAGGTCTATTCCTGCATGCAATCGAAGAACAAGCAAGAATATGATAAAACAATCTGAATATTGCGAATATATATGAAGTATTGATAAAGGTGGGGATCCGGAAGCGGTCTTGGTCTGGTCGTTGGACACAAACGAAGTACACGAAGTTGCAATGGCTAACTTTTAACTAAACAAATCCCAAGGAAAAAAGCTACTAGGTGGATCTACTTATATAGGAGCAAGGGTGGCGGCCAAGGAGGTGGGAGGACGTCCCAAGGCGGCCTAAAACCAACCCTAGGTCGTACAAGGCTCATGGGCCCAAGTGGAGGTGATGCAACACCTTTGGACTTGTTGTTTGACGCGGATTCTGCTGCAGCGTCAGATTGTTTCGTTCATATCTCAATGCTCCGGACGAATTTAAAGTGAATCCAAATGGAGTGGAAAGAGGACGAAATCTACTTTCCAACAAAAAAAGAATCACCCAATTCGGAGTCCGTATGAAAAAGTTCTTGTCGTTTTGAGTCAGGTATGTCTGTGCAGTCCGAATCTGAATCCAGAACGTGAGAGACTTGGACTCTATCTTCTCTTGGCCCAAAAGTGACGTGAAGGGACTTTTTGAACAGCACATAAACTTATCTTTTTCCCTTATCTTTATATGTGGATTGTACAAATGTCCCATACACCTGCAATTAGACAAAACACAAAAGTGTGTGAAGTATTTTTGTTCTGGATAATATAAATAGATTATTGAATAGTTGACACTAGAAATCACCTGACAAATATGCATGTATGCAATATTTTTGGTCGTATCCAAGGTAGTCATGTCCTCATCACCCCAAGGTAAAATTCACGGACAACCAAAAGCCTGAGCTTGGGGATGCCCCGGAAGGCATCCCCTCTTTCGACTTCGTCTATCGGTAACTTTACTTGAGGCTATATTTTTATTCACCACGTGATATGTGTTTTGCTTGGAGCGTCTTGTATGATTTGAGTCTTTGCTTTTTAGTTTACCACTATCATCCTTGATGTACACACCTTTTGGGAGAAATACACATGAATCGTAATTTATTAGAATACTCTGTGTGCTTCACTTATATCTTTTGAGCTAGATAATTTTGCTCTAGTGCTTCACTTATATATTTTTAGAGCACGGTGGTGGTTTTATTTTATAGAAATTATTGATCTCTCATGCTTCACTTATATTATTTCGAGAGTAATTTAGAATAGCATGGTAATTTGCTTTGGTTATAAAATTAGTCCTAATATGATGGGCATTCAAGATGGGTATAATAAAAACTTTCATATAGAGTGCATTGAATACTATGAGAAGTTTGATACTTGATGATTGTTTTGAGATATGAAGATGGTGATATTAGAGTCATTCTAGTCGTGTAATTGTGAAATTGAGAAATACTTGTGTTGAGGTTTGCAAGTCCTGTAGCATGCACGTATGGTAACCATTGTGTGACAAATTTGAAGCATGAGCTGTTTCTTTGATTGCATTCCTTATGAGTGGCGGTCCGGGACGAGCGATGATCTTTTCCTACCAATCTATCCCCCTAGGAGCATGCGTGTAGTGCTTGGTTTTGATGACTTGTAGATTTTTGCAATAAGTATGTGATTTCTTTATGACTAATGTTGAGTCCATGGATTATACGCACTCTCACCCTTCCACCATTGCTAGCCTCTCTTGTGCCGCGCAACTTTCGCCGGTACCATAAAACCATCATTTACCTTCCTCAAAACAGCCACCATACCTACCTATTATGGCATTTCCATAGCCATTCCGAGATATATTGCCATGCAACTTTCCACCGTTCTGTTTATTATGACACGCTTCATCATAGTCATATTGCTTTGCATGATCATGTAGTTGACATTGTATTTGTGGCATGGCCACCATTCATATGTTTTCATACATGTCACTCTTGATTCATTGGACATCCTGGTACACCGCCAGAGGCATTCACATAGAGTCATTGATAGAGGCAAAGGTGTCCCGATGTTTCGATGAGATGGTGGCTATCATTTCTGTGGGAGTCGACCTTGACGACCCGACTACGAACGTGCGAGACGTCGCGCCTTAGCAATCGCTAAACTAACTTCCGAGGGTTATTGACCACGCCGGAGCACGATCAACCTGACCACGAGGGCCTGTTTCCTGTGAGCAAACGAAGAACAAGCAAGAAACTAAGATTGCAATCTGGATATTGCGAATATAAGAGCAAAGCTTTATTAATGAAGGTGGGGTTCTGTGACGCCTTGGTCTGGTTGTTGAACACAAACGAAGTACGCGAAGTTGCAGCTATGGCGAACTTTTGATCTAAACAAAACCCAAAGTCTAAACGACGCCCTAAGGGCTGTATATATGGAGGAAGAGGGGGGAATTTCGTGGCCCTTGAGGAAGGGGTCCGAAACCAACCCTAACTCTTGTTTCCCCACACATACGGACTCTAAAAACAGCCTGTACTTAAGTATTTCGAAATTACATGGGCCTGGCCCAATAATAAGGTGATGCAGCACCTAGAATAGCCTCTGGACGAAATTTATGAAGTGGCATCTTGTATATTTCGTCCAAGGCTTCATTCACTCCTTATGGTGGCTTCAGAGTCCTGAAATCATCACTTGTAACTCCGTTCTTGTTTCCCTTGCGCATGCCATCAATTCCATGCTTGTTCTTGCTCCAATGTTCATCCTTCTCCAAGCTAGGCCCTTCATTTGTAAGCAAAACAAATGTATCCAATTTAGGCAGCATCATATTCTCATGAACATTATAATCATTACCAAGAAACGAAAGTACCTGGTAATTTAATTGGCGTGCGCGAGCTCTAGTAATTGGTCCATCATATGTAACAGTAGGGGCTGTGGGTGTAACAATGGTATTGATGTCCTCATCATCCTCCCCTTCTTGAAATGAAGTTGTCCTCGACGGAAGCTCATCTTCCTCACCCAAATAAGGCTTCAAATCTGCAATGTTAAAACTAGGACTAACCCCAAAATCTGCAGGCAACTCAAGTTTATATGCATTATCATTTATTTTTTCTAACACCTTAAAAGGACCATCAGCACGTGGCATTAGCTGTGACTTGCACAAATTAGGAAACCTATCCTTACGCAAATGTAACCAAACAAGATCTGCAGGTGCAAAGACAACACATTTTCTACCCTTATCTCCAACAAGTTTATATTTAGCATTCATGCGCTCAATATTTTCCTTAGTTAACTCATGCATCTTTAAGATCAAATCAGCACGTTGTTTAGCATCAAAATTAACCTTCTCCGAAGATGGAAGAGGCAACAAATCAATAGGTGCACGAGGTAGGAAACCATACACAATTTCAAAAGGGCACATCTTAGTAGTAGAATGCAATGAACGATTATAAGCAAATTCAATATGAGGCAAGCATTCTTCCCACATTTTCTTATTATTCTTCAAAACAGCCCTAAGCATAGTAGACAATGTTCTATTGACTACTTCAGTTTGTCCATCAGTTTGGGGGTGACAAGTAGTACTAAAAAGCAGTTTAGTCCCCAACTTAGCCCATAAACATCTCCAAAAGTGGCTAAGAAATTTAGCATCACGATCTGAAACAATAGTATTTGGCACACCATGCAAGCGAATAATTTCACGAAAGAACAAATCAGCAACATTAACAGCATCATCGCTTTTATGACATGGTATAAAGTGTGCCATTTTTTAGAATCTATCCATGACAACAAATATGTTATCCCTCCCCTTCTTTGTTCGAGGTAAACCTAAAACAAAGTCCATAGATGTATTGATGAGGACATCAATACCATTGTTACACCCACAGCCCCTACTGTTACATATACTGGACCAATTACTAGAGCTCGCGCACGCCAAATAAATTACCAGGTACTTTCGTTTCTTGGTAATGCTTCTAATGTTCATGAGAATATGATGCTGCCTAAATTGGATACATTTGTTTTGCTTACAAATGAAGGGCCTAGCTTGGAGAAGGATGAACATTGGAGCAAGAACAAGCATGGAGTTGATGGCATGCGCAAGGGGATCAAGAACGGAGTTACAAGTGATGATTTCAGGACTTTGAAGCCACCATAAGGAGTGCATGAAGCCTTGGACGAAATATACAAGATGCCACTTCATAATATTCGTCCGTAGGCTATTTTAGATGCTGTGTCACCTTATTATTGGGCCAGGCCCATGTAATTTAGAAATACTTAAGTATAGGCTATTTTTAGAGTCCGTATGTGTGGGGAAACAAGAGATAGGGTTGGTTTCGGTCCCACCCTCAAGGGCCACGAAATACCCTCCTCTTCCTCCATATATACAGCCCTTAGGGCGTCGTTTAGACTTTGGGTTTTGTTTAGATCAAAAGTTCGCCATAGCTGCAACTTCGCGTACTTCGTTTGTGTTCAACGACCAGACCAAGGCGTCACAGAACCCCACCTTCATTAATAAAGCTTTCCTCTTATATTCGCAATATCCAGATTGCAATCTTAGTTTCTTGCTTGTTCTTCGTTTGCTCG
Organism: Aegilops umbellulata; assembly: GCA_032464435.1. Taxonomy (NCBI): domain Eukaryota; kingdom Viridiplantae; phylum Streptophyta; class Magnoliopsida; order Poales; family Poaceae; genus Aegilops; species Aegilops umbellulata. Next base: position 268,828,469 of record CP136057.1, on the reverse strand, counting down.
CAGGAAACAGGCCCTCGTGGTCAGGTTGATCGTGCTCCGGCGTGGTCAATAACCCTCAGAAGTTGGTTTAGCGATTGCTAAGGCGCGACGTCTCGCACGTTCGTAGTCGGATCGTCAAGGTCGACTCCCACAAAAACGATAGCCACCACCTCATCGAAACATCGGGACACCTTTGCCTCTATCAAGTGGTATCAGATTTCCAGGTTGCTTGGTGAGATTTTACAGTTTTTCGTAGTTTAGATCGAGTTTGTTCTTCATACCTAAAGTCCACGAAAAAGCCACAAAAAAAAATAGGGTTAGTTCATCATATCCGAACCAATCTGAGCCTTTGCATAATCTTTTTAGGGTTATTGCTTTGTTGAATTTGCGGTTGCATCGTCGTGTCAAGTTGCTGGTCTTAGAGTCTAGTCTTTTAGAGTTTCGAGTTCTGGTCATAAGTTGTCACGCCGCCGCCGCACCATCATCATCGCCTTGCCATCTACCACCATTGCGTATCCGCCGCCGCTCTGAATCCGTATCCATATACCACCACCAATCCGTATCCATATACCACCACCAATCCGTATCCATATACCACCACTGCTACCATATACCACCACCGCTGCCATATACCACCACCATATATCCACCACCAATCCGAGTCCATCTCATATTAGGTTTGCTTTCGAGATCCATCTGTTGCCAGATTCGTGTTTCCTTGTTTGAGTAGGTTTGGGATTCCATCAATCTTTTGCCGTCCGTAGAAGAGGTTGGTTTCCAAAAAAAAAGAGTCCGGAAACCACCCTCCGTTTAGGCCCAAAATTTTCCAAAAACGCACTTGACAAAAAAAATTCTGGCTATCCTATTTTTAGGTGTTTCTTAGCCTTTTGAGACAGTCGCCGTTATTGAAAGTTTTTTTTGAGCCGTTTCCAGTTTTTGGGTCCGGGCAGTCAAAAAAAAAACTTTCGCAAAAAATTTCGTGTCTATCCTGTCAGTTTGACATGGGAAGAGTTTTGAGACACTCGCCATTATAGTGATTTTTCGCAAAAAAAAAGAGCGAAACAAAAAAATTCCCAGAGTGTGCTTTTCCCTTGTTTTCGTGCAGCGCCGTGATTTTGTTAGTGTTCTAGGCTCGCGTCTCTAGCACGGTCTAGCCTAGGACCAGCACAGTACCGTCGTTGAGCGTTTATTCAACTTTGCATCTCTGAATTGATTATTGTTGACCCTTTTTGCTACCATATTAAACGCCTTCCCAGCTCCACATACATCTACATCGTGCGTTTGACTCTCCCTGGTAATCGCTCTATCCAAGCTATGAGAGTTTTGACTACATCGGTTGCCGATCACCGCCTGCTGCTGGGTAAGAACTGGTAAGAATTTGAGATTTTCTTGACGGATTTGTGACACCCACCACCACCTCTTGTTAGTAGTCTGTAGGATCATATTCTTGTGTGTTTCTATTGCTGCTAACCATGCCAGGATCACAAGCCGACGAGACTGACTGGGAGAACTTGACGAACAAGGAGCTTCATGATAAGTTTCAGGAAATGATGAGTGGACAGGTGCAAGATGTGCTAAACAGATTTGAAGAGGCCATGGAGAAGATAGATGGCATTGAGAAGGTGTTCGAAACAAAGCTCGATAACAAGTTCAATGAATTGCTCGCGCGTCTACCACCACGACCACCGGCTGCACCTAACGCACCTCTACAACAGCAAGAACGGCTACCTCCACATCGCGAAACAGCCCTCCGCCGAGCGACCCGTGTCCCTCTTCAGCCTGGCCAAGCTGCTGGTGCTGCTGTTGATACTTCTGTGGCTCCTGCTGCTGATGTGGGGGAGGATGATTATGTGGGAGATTACGAGGATGAGGTTGATCAACATCAGAACTACGTGCAACCACCAGCACCACAACCACCAGGTCGTCCACATGAAAATAATGGCAATGTTAGGGCTCCCCCTCAGGTACGAGATCATGACCATCTCCCTAAACTGAAATTGAATATTCCACCATTTGAGGGTAGATATGTTCCTGATATATATCTTACTTGGGAGTTAGAAACTGAACAACGATTTACATGTTTACAATATCCTGAGGAGAGACGTGTTCCTGCTGCTGTTTGTGCTTTCACTGGCTTTGCATGTGTTTGGTGGTCTGAATATTGTAGATTATATCCTGTTCCAGCTACTTGGGCTGCTTTGAAAACTGCTATGCGTACTCGTTGGGTTCCACCATATTATCAACGTGAATCACTTCAAAAATTGCAGCGCTTAAGACAAGGAAAAAATTTTGTAGAAGAATATTATCAGGAATTACAAACTGGCTTGATTAGATGTGGTATTGTTGAGGAGAATGAAGCTATGCTTGCACGTTTTCTGGGTGGATTAAATAGAGAGATTCAGACCATTCTAGACTATAAGGATTATAATAATATCACTCGTTTATTCCATCTTGCTTGTAAAGCTGAACGTGAAGTGCAGGATCGACAGGCATTGGCGCGGACTAACTTTTCTGCAGGTCGACCTTCATCATGGACACCACGTGCATCATCTACTTCCACACGTTCTGCTACACCGGAACCTCCGTCAGCTGCCACCTCCAACCGTGATACAAGAAAGCAGGCACAACCACCACTATCTGCCAAGAGCACACCTGCCGGGCCTGAACGGAGCTCTTCTTCTTCCATGGCGTCTACAGGGCACACAAGTGATATTATTTGTCATCGTTGTAAGGGAAGAGGACATTTTGCGCGAGAATGCACATCTCAGCGTGTGATGATTGCTACTGAGGATGGTGGGTATGAGTCCGCTAGTGACTATGATGAGGAGACTTTGGCTCTTCTTACATATGAAGAACACGGTGGAGATGATTCTGATCATGAGACGCAATACATGGCTGTTGAAGATGCTAACAGGTATGAATGTTTAGTTGCTCAACGTGTTTTGAGTGTGCAGGTTACACAAGCTGAGCAAAATCAGAGACATAATTTGTTCCATACAAAGGGAGTTGTGAAGGAACGTTCTATTCGCGTCATCATAGATGGAGGGAGCTGCAACAACTTGGCTAGCATGGAGATGGTGGAGAAGCTATCCCTCACCACAAGACCACATCCACATCCTTACTACATCCAATGGTTCAACAACAGCGATAAGGTTAAGGTAACACGTACTGTTCGTGTGCATTTTAGTATCTCTACATATGCTGATTATGTTGATTGTGATGTGGTACCTATGCAAGCATGTTCCTTATTACTTGGTAGACCATGGCAATTTGATAAAAATTCTGTACACCATGGTAGAAACAATCAGTATACTCTTGTTCATAAGGACAAAAATATTACTTTGCTTCCTATGACTCCTGATTCCATTTTGAAAGATGATATTAATCGAGCTAATAAAGCAAAACAGGAGCAAAATAAGAGTGAAAATCAGATTGTGGCAAAAGAATTTGAGCAACAAATGAAGCCTAATAATAAACCATCTAGTGTTGCTTCTGAAATTAAATTGAAAAGTGCATGTTTATTTGCCACCAAATCTGATATTGATGATCTAGATGTTAGCAAATCTGTTTGCTATGCTTTTGTGTGCAAAGAGGCATTATTTTCATTCGAGGACGTGCCTTCCTCTTTGCCTCCTGCTGTTACTAACATTATTTTCATCTAGTGTTGTTCAGTTTCTAACTCCCAAGTAAGATATATATCAGGAACACATCTACCCTCAAATGGTGGAATATTCAATTTCAGTTTAGGGAGATGGTCATGATCTCGTACCTGAGGGGGAGCCCTAACATTGCCATTATTTGCATGTGGACGACCTGGTGCTTGTGGTGCTGGTGGTTGCACGTAGTTCTGATGTTGATCAACCTCATCCTCGTAATCTCCCACATAATCATCCTCCCCCACATCAGCAGCAGGAGCCACAGAAGTATCAACAGCAGCACCAGCAGCTTGGCCAGGCTGAAGAGGGACACGGGTCCTCGGCGGAGGGCTGTGTCGCGATGTGGAGGTAGTCGTTGTTGCTGTTGTAGAGGTGCGTTAGGTGCAGCCGGTGGTGGTGGTGGTAGACGCGCGAGCAATTCATTAAACTTGTTATCGAGCTTTGTTTCGAACGCCTTCTCAATGCCATCTATCTTCTCCATGGCCTCTTCAAATGTATTTAGCACATCTTCCACCTGTCCACTCATCATTTGCTGAAAATTATCATGTAACGCTTTGTTTGTCATGTTCTCCCAGTCAGTCTCGTCGGCTTGTGATCCTGCCATGGTTAGCAGCAATAGAAACACACAAGAATATGATTATACAGACTACTAGGAAGTGGTGGTGGTGTGGTGGACAATCACAAATCCGTCAAGCAAATCTCAAATTCTTACCAGTTCTTACCCAGCAGCAGGCGGTGATCGGCAACCGTTGTAGTCAAAACTCTCAAAGCTTGGATAGAGCGATTGCCAGGGAGAGTCAAACGCACGACGTAGATGTATGTGGAGCTGGAAAGGCTTATAGTATGGTAGCAAAAAGGTCAGCAATAATCAATTCAGAGATGCAAAGTTGAATAAACGCTCAACGACGGTACTGTGTTGGTCCTAGGCTAGACCGTGCTAGAGACGCGAGCCTAGAACACTAACAAAATCACGGCGCTGCACGAAAACAAGGGAAAAGCACACTCTGGAAAAAAAATCGCTCTTTTTTTTGCGCTCCTCTTTTTTTGCGAAAAATCACTATAATGGCGAGTGTCTCAAAACTCTTCCCAGGTCAAACTGACAGGATAGACACGAAATTTTTGCGATTTTTTTTTGACTGCCCGGACCCAAAAACTGGAAACGGCTCAAAAAAAACTTTCAATAACGGCGACTGTCTCAAATGGCTAAGAAACACCTAAAAATAGGATAGCCAGAAATTTTTTTGTCAAGTGCGTTTTTGGAAAATTTTGGGCCTAAACGGAGGGTGGTTTCCGGACTCTTTTTTTTTGGAAACCAACCTCTTCTACGGACGGCAAAAGATTGATGGAATCCCAAACCTACTCAAACAAGGAAACACGAATCTGGCAACAGATGGATCTCGAAAGCAAACCTAATATGAGATGGACTCGAAGTGATGGTGGTATATGGATACGGATCGGTGGTGGTATATGGACTCGGAGCGGTGGCGGATAAGCGGTGGTGGAAGATGGCAGGGACAATGATGATGGTGCGGCGGCGGCGTGACAAATATGACCAGAACTCGAAACTCTAAAAGACTAGACGCTAAGACCAGCAACTTGACACGATGATGCAACCGCAAATTCAACAAAGCAAATACAGAAAAGATTATGCAAAGGCTCAAATTGGTTCGGATAGGATGAACTAACCCTAATTTTTTTGTGTGGCTTTTTCATGGACTGTAGGTATGAAGAACAGACTCGATCTAATCTACGAAAAACTGTAAAATCTCACCGAGCAACCTGGAAATCTGATACCACTTGATAGAGGCAAAGGTGTCCCGTCTTTCGATGAGATGGTGGCTATCGTTTAGGATGAAGTCGACTTTGACGATCCGACTACGAACGTGCGATGACGTCGCGCCTTAGCAATCGCTAAACCAATTCCGAGAGGTTATTGACCACGCCGGAGCACGATCAACCTGACCACGAGGGTCTGTTTCCTGCAGGCAAACGAAGAACAAGCAAGAAATTAAGATTGCAATCTGGATATTGCGAATAAAAGAGGAAAGCTTTATTAATGAAGGTGGGGTTCTGTGACGCCTTGGTCTGGTCGTTGAACACAAACGAAGTACGCGAAGTTGCTGCTATGGCGAACTTTTGATCTAAACAAAACCCAAAGTCTAAACGACGCCCTAAGGGCTGTATATATGGAGGAAGAGGGGGGGATTTCGTGGCCCTTGAGGAAGGGGTCCGAAACCAACCCTAACTCTTGTTTCCCCACACATACGGACTCTAAAAACAGCCTATACTTAAGTATTTCGAAATTACATGGGCCTGGCCCAATTATAAGGTGACGCAGCACCTAGAATAGCCTCTGGACGAAATTTATGAAGTGGCATCTTGTATATTTGGTCCAAGGCTTCATTCACTCCTTATGGTGGCTTCAGAGTCCTGAAATCATCACTTGTAACTCCATTCTTGTTCCCCTTGCGCATGCCATCAACTCCATGCTTGTTCTTGCTCCAATGTTCATCCTTCTCCAAGCTAGGCCCTTCATTTGTAAGCAAAACAAATGTATCCAATTTACGCAGCATCATATTCTCATGAACATTAGAATCATTACCAAGAAACGAAAGTACCTGGTAATTTAATTGGTGTGCGCGAGCTCTAGTAATTGGTCCATCATATGTAACAGTAGGGGCTATGGGTGTAACAATGGTATTGATGTCCTCATCAGCTATATGCTTTAGTGCGAGTTTTGCATGAATGGGAACATTACCTTCGCCCACATGAGTTCATCATCCATACCGACCATGAAACACTTAAATACCTTAAGGGTCAAACTAAGTTGAACAAGCATCATGCCAAATGGAGTGAATTTATTGAATCATTTCCTTATGTCATCAAGTACATTAAGGGTAAAGAAAATGTTGTGGCGGATGCGCTTTCCCGTATATGCATGCTTGTCACTACTCTTGAGTTGAATGTCATTGGTTTTGAGCATATCAAAGAATTGTATGAACATGATCCTACATTTGCAATACCCTATGCCAAGTGTTTGATGCATACTTCTTGGGAGTGATACTACATCAAAGATGGATATCATATGAGAGCTAACAAACTTTGCATCCCCGAGTCCTCTTTGCGTTTGTTGCTTTTGCAGGAATCTCATGGCGGTGGACTCATGGGACACTTTGGACGCGACAAGACATTTGCTACGCTCTCCAAGAATTACTTTTGGCCCAAGATGCATCGCGACGTCAATCGCTTCACCAACCGGTGTTATACATGTCGCAAAGCTAAGTCCAAAGCCCAATCTCATGGCCTCTATATGCCACTTCCAATTCCATACCAACCATGGGAAGATATTAGCATGGACTTTGTGCTTGGTTTGCCTAGAACTCGAAATGGCAAGGATTCCGTTTTTGTTGTTGTGGACCGTTTCTCCAAAATGGCTCATTTCATTCCTTGCAACAAGATAGATGATGCTTCACATATTGCAAATTTGTTTTGTAGGGAAATCTTGCGCCTTCATAGAGTGCCAAAGACGATTGTCTCGGACCGCGACGTCAAGTTCTTGAGTTACTTTTGGAAGACCTTGTGCGCCAAGCTCGGAATCAAGCTTCTCTTCTCCTCGGCATACCATCCTCAAACCGACGGCCAAACGGAGGTGACCAACCGTACGCTCTCCACCCTACTACGCGTGTTGATAAAGAAGAACATCAAGGAGTGGGAAGAGTGCCTACCAATCGCCGAGTACGCCTACAATCGAGCAAGACATTCGACTACCGGCAAGTCCCCCTTCGAGGTTGTCTATGGCTTCAACCCATTGTCCCCATTGGACATTCTACCTCTACCGCTTCAAGAGCGCACAAACATGGACGCGAGTGCCCGAGTCAACTTCCTCAAGAATATGCATGAAGATACAAGGAACACCATCGAGCGCCAAGTACAACGACTCGCGACCAAGCTCAATGTCAACAAGCAACCCTTGATGTTCCATGTTGGAGATCTTGTGTGGCTACACCTTCGCAAGGATCGCTTCCCCAATGAACGCAAGTCCAAGCTACTACCCCGAGCGGATGGACCCTTCAAGGTGGTTGCACGCTACAACAACAACGCTTACAAGATAGACATCCCACGCGACAAGTACTCCGTGAGCGACATCTTCAACATCAAAGATCTCTCCCCGTACCATGGTGATGAGGATTTCGATCCGAGGTCAGATCTTTCCCAAGGGAGGGGAGATGATGCAGAGCATCCCAAGGTCATCCCCATGGACCTACCATCGTCTCATCAAGTGCCTAGTGGACCCATGACTCGATCACGTGCAAGAGCTCTCGAAACCGAGGTGACATCTCTCCTCTCACAATTCCACTTCGATGAACATGAGACATGGTTACTACCTCAAACGGAGACGTTGTGCATACTCAGGTACCAAGGAGTTAGCCATGGAGACGATGTGGAGCAAGGAGAATCCGAAGAGGAAGATGGACATCAAGAGCTTGAAGTGGATCCGGCCGCTCCAGAACGAGCGGCACTACCGCTCCCTCCAGCGGTACTACCGCCTATAAGCGGTACTACCGCTCCCCACTGTCGCACCACTACCGCTCAACCCGGCAAGCTACAGTGTTCGCACTATCCGGGTCCGGTACTACCGCTCAGCCTAAGCGGCACTACCGCCTATAAGCGGTACTACCGCCCTGTGGCCGGTACTACCGCCCTGCCTGCACGCAGAGAACGGGCCTAGGGCCCATGTATCCCCTCTCACTTACCCCTTCGTGGATGTAGACTATATATACTCCCTCACCTCATTCTAGCTAGGGTTAGCGTTGGTTTAGCTCATATGTGAGATAGAGCTTCGCTCATCCATACCGGATCGTCTCTTCGAGAGTGACCGCGGCCCCTCTACGGAGAAGATCCTCGTGGATTCAAGACCCCCTCTTGGGTGGCCCCATCAAGACCTCCTATACGGAGAAGAACCCGGTTACTTTGTATCGTCCTTTGTTGACCTTGGATCATCGTGTATCTCTTTGTGTTCATCAATCTAGCATATGTGTGATCTATTTCTTGTTGGTTGAGTGTTTCTCTCGTGTTTCCCCTCGTTTTCCCCTTATGTTCTTCGTGTTCATCATAGGGATCCGCTCCTTTCGTGAAAGATCGGCCATCTAGGGTTCTACCCTACACGAGATTAGCTTCCATTTCTTACTGGAGAGTGATTTTAGATTGATTCTTTTTGCAGATGATTAATAGGCAAATTCATCACGTACACCAAATTATTTCAGAATTTTTGGAGTTACATAAGTATGCGTATGAATCAGATTGCTACAGACTGTTCTGTTTTGACAGATTCTGTTTTTCGTATGTTGTTTGCTTATTTTAATGAATCTATGGGTAGTATCGGGGGGTACGAACCATAGAGAAGTTGGTTAAAGTAGGTTTAACACCAATATAAATAAAGTATGATTTCATTACAGTACCTTAAAGTGGTGGTTTGTTTTCTTATACTAACAGAGCTCATGAGATTTTCTGTTAAGTTTTGTGTTGTGAAGTTTTCAAGTTTTTGGGTAAAGATTTGATGAATTTTGGAATAAGGAGTGGCAAGAGCCTAAGCTTGGGGATGCCAAAGGCACCCCATGATAGAGGCGAGGGTGTCCCGATCTTTCGATGAGATGATAACTATCGATTTGGTGGAGACGACTTTGACGATCCGACTACAAATGTGCACGACGTTGCGCCTTAGCAATCGCTAAACCAACTCCAAGAGGTTATTGACCACGCCGGAGCACGATCAACCTGACCACGAAGGTCTATTCCTGCACGCAATCAAAGAACAAGCAAGAATATGATAAAGCAATCTGAATATTGCGAATATATATATGAAGTATTGATAAAGGTGGGGATCCGAAAGCGGTCTTGGTCTGGTCGTTGGACACAAACGAAGTACACGAAGTTGCAATGGCTAACTTTTAACTAAACAAATCCCAAGGAAAAAGCTACTAGGTGGATCTACTTATATAGGAGCAAGGGGTGGCGGCCAAGGAGGTGGGAGGACGTCCCAATGCAGCCTAAAACCAACCCTAGGTCGTACAAGGCTCATGGGCCCAAGTGGAGGTGATGCAACACCTTTGGACTTGTTGTCTGACTCGGATTCTGCTGCAGCGTCAGATTGTTTCGTCCATATCTCAATGCTCCGGACGAATTTAAAGGTGAATCCAAATGGAGTGGAAAGAGGACGAAATCTACTTTCCAACAAAAAAAGAATCACCCAATTCGGAGTCCGTATAAAAAAGTTCTTGCCGTTTTGAGTCAGGTATGTCTGTGCAGTCCGAATCTGAATCCAGAACGTGAGAGACTTGGACTCTATCTTCTCTTGGCCCAAAAGTGACGTGAAGGGACTTTTTGAACAGCACATAAACTTCTCTTTTTCCCTTATCTTCATATGTGGATTGTACAAATGTCCCATACACCTGCAATTAGACAAAACACAAAAGTGTGTGAAGTATTTTTGTTCTGGATAATATAAATAGATTATTGAATAGTTGACACTAGAAATCACCTGACAAATATGCATGTATGCAATATTTTTGGTCGTATCCAAGGTAGTCATGTCCTCATCATCCTCCCCTTCTTGAAAATAAAGCCGTCCTCGGCGTTGCTTTATCTGAAATGTGGCTAACAAAAGAGACAAGGTGTACATGTTGTATATCTATATGTCATCAATTTTTACTTCCCGTGGAATTTGCACATATGACACATGTATACATGAGTAACTTTCATAGTGAATAAAATATAAAGACAAAATATTATCACAAGAAGTAGAAGGCATGAAAGTATTGCAACTCAGTTTGCACATACAAGTGAAGCTCTTATTCATATGAAAAGATTGACAATATTCATCATTAAACCATCCCAATATTGGTGAATAAACCTTACTTGCATCAAATTTACATGCTACAACATTCTTAAATAAGCCAACATGCAATAAGTCATTTGACACAGAATCATCACCAAGATTAGAGGTCATATCAAAATGATTAAACATTGGTTCTTTTGCATCAACAGTTAATTCATTGGGTGCACTCAAAATTGTTGGTATTTCAGTTGTTTGATCACATGACGCATTCATGACAGTAACATGATTCTCTAAAATAGGTGATGCGCTCATATCAACAGGTAACTCAACATATAATGTATTCAAGTTAACTAGGCATGCGTCATTCTCATGTGAAGTTATATCATCAATACCTTTACAGTTACCTTGTCGCAAAGATGTAGTTGATGTAGGTACGGATGATGGCAATGTACCATACTCTTGAGATGATGTCGCGCTCACAATCTGAGGTGTGGTTGCTCTAGTAGGTGCAACGATGGAGGAACCAAGCGGTGGTGATGAGCATGAACTAGAATAGTAGTTGTTGTAGTCACCCAATGCATCCTCCTGTAACTATCTCTCAAAGGTACAAGCACGAACATACATACCAGTAATACAACGAGGAATATACTGAAATCGTGCCTCATGGTTCAAACCACCAAAAAATCTATTCATTGTATCATCCTCAGATTCTTCTATGTCACAATGATGCATATAAGATTTGAACTCTTGGTAGTAAGCATGAACAGTGTTGTTGCCTTGTTTAAATTGTTCAAATTTGCGAAGCAATTCACGACGATAGTAAGGAAGGAAAAAATGTGGTCTCATTACATCTTTCAAATCTTTCCAAGTTGTGGGTTGGTTATCAATGTTTTTTTTACAATGCACACTCCACCAAACAGAAGCAAAACTAGTAAATGCTCTAGTGACAGCTCATACTCGCTCAAGTTCAGAAAAGTCATGGTGACTAAAAACTTGTTCTACTTCAAGCTCCCATGCTAGATAAATAGCAGGATTAAATCTACCCTCAAATGACGGAAAAGAGATAACCTGACCATGTGCTTGTGTGTGTTGTCCCAACTCTCGTGATGCTGATGATGTGTCCGTCGTCCAAGAACTTTTGTCTCCGGAACCTGTCATGATTAGTAGAAACAAGAAACAAAATTCGAGAATAATGTTCCTATGAACTACTAGGATGTGGTTGTAAAGTGCTCACAGTAAAGCAAATATCAATATCTTACAAGTTCTTACCAAGCAGCAGGTGGTGACAGGCAACCAGCGGTGTCAAATAACTCTGAAGATTGTGTAAAGCGATTGCCAGGGGAACGTACGTATACACGGTGTAAAAATATGTGGAGCTGGGTTGGCTATATATGGTAGCAAAAGATTAGCAATAATCAATTCAAAGATGCAATGTTGAATAAACGCTCAACGACGGTACTGTGCTGGTCCTAGGCTAGACCGGACTAGAGACGCGAGCCTAGAACACTAATGAGGTCACGGCGTAGCACAACTAGCATCAATGAAGGATACTAAGTAGCTCTGGACAACAAGATATAAGTGAAGATCACAACGGCAATAAAGATAAAGATGAAAAACAACTGCCAAGCAGGATATACAACAACTCGCTATCCAACTTTCCTCTTGAAAAGATTGAGCCAATTTTTTGATCAATTTTTTCAAAGAATGCTACTAACTCAAGCTTTCCAATGCAAAAAGAATCACTCAATTCCGAATTGATATGAGGAGTCAAATAATTCTAAAACTGGCCTGAAAAACTGGAACAAACTATATGCGCGAACTTCGGAGGGCAAAAAGACCTATTTAGAAGCCGATTTTGAGGTGCCAAATATTGAACTTGCTTCTGCAACTATTTAGATGCGGCTCGTCGCTAGCTTTAATTTGAGTACTTGATGCGGAGCATCCTATGGACATCACCATGTCAAGAGTCCGTTCGGCGAGTGACACGTGCAACATCTACTTCACATACACAAAGGTGAATCATCTCCTTTACACGTGCTCACTTGACCCCTTCGAGGATGGTATACTACTTGACACTCCACTCGTGTGCATGCATAGGTATTGTCGGAACACTACGGACGACGAGGAGGAGTGCAAGCGCCAAGGAACAACTACACCATCCGCGAGGGAAGCATGGAAGAGAAGGAGGAAGAAGACCCAGGACGAGCAGTACTACCGCCCACACCAAGCGGTACTACCGCTAGAGGCCCCCGAGCGGCACTACCGCCGAACTTCCGCTCTACTGCCGCTCAACCCGACAAACTCCTGTGCTCGAGCGACCCGGGTCCGGTACTACCGCCCGGTCCAAGCGGCACTACCGCTTGCAAGCGGTACTACCGCCCTCCCAAGCGGTACTACCGCTCTGCCTGTGCGCAGCCGCGGGCCTTTGGCCTTGTATCCCCCCTCTCACTTACCCCTTCGTGGATGTAGACTATATATACTCCCCCACCTCATTCTAGCTAAGGTAGCAAAAGTAGTAGCTCATTAGAGATAGAGCTTTGCTCATCCATACCGGATCGTCTCTTCGAGAGTGACCGCGGCCCCTCTACGGAGAAGATCCATCTTGGATTCAAGACCTCCATGTGAGCATGTGAGAAGATCCTCCGGGATATCAAGACCTCAACTCCTCCAAGGATTGGGATGAACGCTACCTTGTATCTTTCCCTTTGTTGTTCATGTACCTTGTGGATCTTGTGTGTTTGATTGTCTAGTGGATGTGTGATTGGACTTGTTCTTGAGTGTTTCCCCTTGTGTTTTCTCTCCGTTCTTCCCCGTGTTCGTCGTGTTCTTCGAGGGATCCCGCTCCTTTCGTGAAAGATCGGCCATCTAGGGTTCCACCCTACATCATCTTGGATCAGAGCTTAGGTTTATCACGAATTTGGAGCCTCCCCATTGTGTTTTCCATCCTAATTTTGTTGTGTTCTTCCCCAATTTCGAAAATCCCCACCAAAAATAGCCCCAATTTTTTTTTTGTGATTTGTTGGTTTGATGAAGTTTTGTTGGATTTGATCCATGGATTTGCTTGGTTTCGAGTGGATCTAGCATCTCCCCAAGTTTCCCCACTTTCCATCCACGAAATCTCTCCAATTTTGACCCCGAAATCACCCATTTCCGCCCCAAAATCGCGCCCCGATTCGATCTGCGAAGAATCCCGTCACGAGCGGTACTACCGCCCATCCGAGCGGCACTACCGCTTAGCACCTCCAAGCGGTACTACCGCCCATGCAGGCGGCACTACCGCCCCTCCCAGAGCCAGATTTTGCGAAAAAACCCGACACGAGCGGTACTACCACCCAACCCAAGCGGTACTACCGCTTACAAGCGGTACTACCGCCCTTCCGAGCGGTACTACCGCCCATGCCAGTTTCAGCATTCCGAGTTTCACCGTTTTGTCCATAACTTTTCACTCCGAACTCCGATTTGAGTGTTCTTTGGCTTGTTTTGAAGCTATCGACGTGCCCGAGGTCCTCATCTTGGTTTCACCACCTTTTGACTCCATAAATTTTTTGGAACTTTGGCATCTTTGCCTAGGGCTTCCACCACATCCTCCGCATAACCACCACCGACTTCCACAACCTAACCAATTTTATTCCCCATCACATTTGAGGTTGTTTGAGTTGTGATTTGAGTCTCCTAAGGTGTTTAGGCTACTTAGGGACGGTTGCTTCTTCATCAACCACCACCATAACTTCCGTATAGACTTACCCAACACTCACTTCCGCCATCCCAACCTAACCCAATTTTGTTTGTGATAGAGGCAAAGGTGTCCCGATGTTTCGATGAGATGGTCGCTATCGTTTCTGTGGGAGTCGACCTTGACGATCCGACTACGAACGTGCGAGACGTCGCGCCTTAGCAATCGCTAAACCAACTTCCGAGGGTTATTGACCACGCCGGAGCACGATCAACCTGACCACGAGGGCCTGTTTCCTGCGAGCAAACGAAGAACAAGCAAGAAACTAAGATTGCAATCTGGATATTGCGAATAAAAGAGGAAAGCTTTATTAACGAAGGTGGGGTTCTGTGACGCCTTGGTCTGGTCGTTGAACACAAACGAAGTACGCGAAGTTGCAGCTATGGCGAACTTTTGATCTAAACAAAACCCAAAGTCTAAACGACGCCCTAAGGGCTGTATATATGGAGGAAGAGGAGGGAATTTCGTGGCCCCTGATGGTGGGGTCCGAAACCAACCCTAACTCTTGTTTCCCCACACATACGGACTCTAAAAATAGCCTATACTTAAGTATTTCGAAATTACATGGGCCTGGCCCAAAAATAAGGTGACGCAGCACCTAGAATAGCCTATGGACGAATATTATGAAGTGGCATCTTGTATATTTCGTCCAAGGCTTCATTCACTCCTTATGGTGGCTTCAAAGTCCTGAAATCATCACTTGTAACTCCGTTCTTGATCCCCTTGCGCATGCCATCAACCCCATGCGTGTTCTTGCTCCAATGTTCATCCTTCTCCAAGCTAGGCCCTTCACTTGTAAGCAAAACAAATGTATCCAATTTAGGCAGTATCATATTCTCATGAACATTAGAATCATTACCAAGAAACGAAAGTACCTGGTAATTTAATTGGCGTGCGCGAGCTCTAGTAATTGGTCCAGTATGTATAGCAGCAGGGGCTGTGGATGTAACAATGGTATTGATGTCCTCATCATCCTCCCCTTCTTGAAATGAAGTCGTCCTCGACGGAAGCTCATCTTCCTCACCCAAATAAGGCTTCAAATCTGCAATGTTAAAAGTGGGACTAACCCCAAAATCTGCAGGCAGCTCAAGTTTATATGCATTATCATTTATTTTCTCTAACACCTTAAATGGACCATCAGCACGTGGCATTAGCTTTGATTTGCGCAAATTAGGAAACCTATCCTTACGCAAATGTAACCAAACAAGATCACCAGGTGCAAAGACAACATGTTTTCTACCCTTATCTCCAGCAAGTTTATATTTAGCATTCATACGCTCAATGTTTTCCTTAGTTAACTCATGCATTTTAAAAATCAATTCAGCACGTTCTTTAGCATCAAAATTAACCTTCTCCGAAGATGGAAGAGGCAACAAATCAATAGGTGCATGAGGTAGGAAACCATACACAATTTCAAAAGGGCACATCTTAGTAGTAGAATGCAATGAACGATTATAAGCAAATTCAATATGAGGCAAGCATTCTTCCCACATTTTCTTATTATTCTTCAAAACAGCCCTAAGCATAGTAGACAATGTTCTATTGACTACTTCAGTTTGTCCATCAGTTTGGGGGTGACAAGTAGTACTAAAAAGCAGTTTAGTCCCCAACTTAGCCCATAAACATCTCCAAAAGTGGCTAAGAAATTTAGTATCACGATCTGAAACAATAGTATTTGGCACACCATGCAAGCGAATAATTTCACGAAAGAACAAATCAGCAACATTAACAGCATCATCGCTTTTATGACATGGTATAAAGTGTGCCATTTTCGAGAATCTATCCACGACAACAAATATGCTATCCCTCCCCTTCTTTGTTCGAGGTAAACCTAAAACAAAGTCCATAGATATATCCTCCCAAGGAACACTAGGTACAGGCAAAGGCATATATAAACCATGAGGATTGAGTCGTGACTTAGCTTTTTGACATGTAGTGCAGCGAGCAACAAAACGCTCAACATCCCGTCTCATCTTTGGCCAAAAGAAATGTGTAGCAAGTATATCCTCTGTCTTCTTCACGCCAAAGTGTCCCATTAGTCCTCCTCCATGCGCCTCCTGCAACAACAAAAGACGAACGGAGCTAGCTGGAATGCATAGCTTGTTAGCACGAAACACAAATCCATCGTTAACGACGAACTTGTTCCATGTTCTTCCTTCTTTACAATTCTGCAACACATCTTGAAATTCAGCATCATGCACATATTGATCTTTGATGGTCTCCAAACCAAATATTTTAAAGTCAAGTTGTGAAAGCATAGTATAACGACGAGACAATGCATCAGCAATAACATTTTCTTTACCCTTCTTGTGTTTAATGACATAAGGGAAAGTCTCAATGAATTCAACCCATTTAGCATGTCTACGGTTCAGTTTAGCTTGACTTTTAATGTGTTTCAAAGATTCATGATCAGAATGTATAACAAATTCTTTGGGCCATAAATAATGTTGCCATGTTTCTAAAGTCCGAACAAGAGCATATAATTCTTTATCATAAGTAGAATAGTTCAGACTAGGCCCACTCAATTTTTCAGAAAAGTATGCAACAGGTTTGCCATCTTGTAATAACACACCTCCTAATCCAATTCCACTAGCATCACATTCAAGCTCAAAAGTCTTATTAAAATCAGGAAGTTGAAGTAAAGGAGCATGTGTCAACTTATCTTTCAATACTGTGAAGGCTTCTTCCTGTGCGGTACCCCAAACAAAAGGCACATCCTTCTTTGTAAGCTCGTTGAGAGGTGCAGCAATGGTGCTGAAATCTCTCACGAAACGCCTATAGAAACCAGCAAGGCCAAGAAAACTCCTCACTTGTGTGACCGTTTTGGGCTGCGGCCAACTCTCAATAGCTTCAATCTTGGCTTTATCAACTTCAATTCCCTGTGGAGTAACAACATAGCCAAGAAAAGATACTCGGTCGGTGCAAAAGGTGCACTTCCCAAGGTTACCGAACAAACGTGCATCACGTAGAGCATTAAAAACAGCACGTAAATGTTCCAAATGTTCTTCCAAAGATTTGCTATAAATCAGTATATCATCAAAATAGACTACCACAAATCGTCCAATGAAAGCACGTAAAACTTCGTTCATTAGTCGCATGAAAGTACTAGGTGCATTAGTTAACCCAAAAGGCATGACTAACCACTCATATAAACCAAACTTAGTTTTAAAAGCTGTTTTCCATTCATCTCCCAATTTCATACGAATTTGATGGTATCCACTACGCAAATCAACTTTGGAGAATATTGTAGAGCCACTCAATTCATCAAGCATATCATCTAGCCTAGGAATAGGATGACGATAACGAATAGTAATATTATTAATGCCTCTACAATCAACACACATACGCGAGGTACCATCCTTTTTCGGCACTAGAATAATAGGAACGGCACAAGGACTAAGGGATTCGCGTATATAACCTTTGTCGAGTAGCTCTTGTACTTGACGCATAATCTCCTTCGTCTCCTCTGGATTGGTACGGTATGGTGCGCGGTTGGGTAATGATGCACCGGGAATTAAGTCAATCTGATGCTCAATCCCTCGAATAGGTGGTAATCCCGGTGGCACGTCTTGTGGAAAGACGTCAGCGAACTCCTGCAAAATGTTAGTAACAGCAGGAGGCAAAGAGGAAGGCACGTCCTCAAATGAAAATAATACCTCTTTGCACACAAAAGCATAGCAAACAGATTTGCTAACATCTAGATCATCAATATCAGATTTGGTGGCAAATAAACATGCACTTTTCAATTTAATGTCAGAAGCAACACTAGATGGTTTATTATTAGGCTTCATTTGTTGCTGAAATTCTTTTGCCACAATCTGATTTTCACTCTTATTTTGCTCCTGTTTTGCTTTATTAGCTCGATTAATATCATCTTTCAAAATGGAATCAGGAGTCATAGGAAGCAAAGTAATATTTTTGTCCTTATGAACGAGAGTATACTGATTGTTTCTACCATGGTGTACAGAATTTTTATCAAATTGCCATGGTCTACCAAGTAATAAGGAACATGCTTGCATGGGTACCACATCACAATCAACATAATCAGCATATGTAGAGATACTAAAATGCACACGAACAGTACGTGTTACCTTAACCTTACCGCTGTTGTTGAACCATTGGATGTAGTAAGGATGTGGATGTGGTCTTGTGGTGAGGGATAGCTTCTCCACCATCTCCATGCTAGCCAAGTTGTTGCAGCTCCCTCCATCTATGATGACACGAACAGAACGTTCCTTCACAACTCCCTTTGTATGGAACAAATTATGCCTCTGATTTTGCTCAGCTTGCGTGACCTGCACACTCAAAACACGTTGAGCAACTAAACATTCATACCTGTCAGCATCTTCAGCAGCCATGTATTGCGTCTCATGATCAGAATCATCGCCACCGTGTTCTTCATGTGTAAGAAGAGCCAAAGTCTCCTCATCATAGTCACTAGCGGACTCATACCCACCATCCTCAGTGACAATCATCACACGCTGAGATGTGCATTCGCGCGCAAAATGTCCTCTTCCCTTACAACGACGACAAATAATATCACTTGTGTGCCCTGTAGACGCCATGGAAGAAGCAGAGCTCTGTGCAGGCCCGGCAGGTGTGCTCTTGGCAGATAGTGGTGGTTGTGCCTGCTTTCTTGTATCACGGTTGGAGGTGGCAGCTGACGGAGGTGCCGGTGTAGCAGAACGTGTGGAAGTAGATGATGCACGTGGTGTCCATGATGAAGGTCGACCTGCAGAAAAGTTAGTCCGCGCCAATGCCTGTCGATCCTGCACTTCACGTTCAGCTTTACAAGCAAGATGGAATAAACGAGTGATATTATTATAATCCTTATAGTCTAGAATGGTCTGAATCTCTCTATTTAATCCACCCAGAAAACGTGCAAGCATAGCTTCATTCGCCTCAACAATACCACATCTAATCAAGCCAGTTTGTAATTCCTGATAATATTCTTCTACAGAATTTTTTCCTTGTCTTAAGCGCTGCAATTTTTGAAGTAATTCACGTTGATAATATGGTGGAACCCAAAGAGTACGCATAGCAGTTTTCAAAGCAGCCCAAGTAGCTGGAACAGGATATAATCTACAATATTCAGACCACCAAACACATGCAAAGCTAGTGAAAGCACAAACAGCAGCAGGAACACGTCTCTCCTCAGGATATTGTAAACATGTAAATCGTTGTTCAGTTTCTAACTCCCAAGTAAGATATATATCAGGAACATATCTACCCTCAAATGGTGGAATATTCAATTTCAGTTTAGGGAGATGGTCATGATCTCGTACCTGAGGGGGAGCCCTAACATTACCATTATTTGCATGTGGACGACCTGGTGGTTGTGGTGCTGGTGGTTGCACGTAGTTCTGATTGTCATCAACCTCATCCTCATAATCTCCCACATAATCATCCTCCTCCGCATCAGCAGCAGGAGCCACAGAAGTATCAACAGCAGCACCAGCAGTTTGGCCAGGTTGAAGAGGGACACGGATCGCTCGGCGAAGGGCTGCTTCCCGACCTGGAGGTATTCGTTGTTGTTGCTGTTGTGGCAGAGGTGCGGCAGGTGCAGCCGGTGGTGGAAGACGCGCAAGCAGTTCATTAAATCTGTTATCGAGCTTTGTTTCGAACGTCTTCTCCATGCCATCTATCTTCTCCATGGCCTCTTCAAATCTGTTTAGCACATCTTGCACCTGTCCACTCATCAGTTGCTGAAACTTATCATGAAGCTCCTTGTTCGTCAAGTTCTCCCAGTCAGTCTCGTCGGCTTGTGATCCTGGCATGGTTAGCAGCAATAGAAACACACAAGAATATGATCCTACAGAGTACTAACAAGAGGTGGTGGTGGTGTCACAAATCCGTCAAGCAAATCTCAAATTCTTACCAATTCTTACCCAGCAGCAGGCGGTGATCGGCAGCCGTTGTAGTCAAAACTCTCAAAAGCTTGGATAGAGCGATTGCCAGGGAGAGTCAAACGCACGAAGTAGATGTATGTGGAGCTGGGAAGGCTTATAGGATGGTAGCAAAAAGGGTCAGCAATAATCAATTCAGAGATGCAAAGTTGAATAAACGCTCAACGACGGTACTGTGCTGGTACTAGGCTAGACCGTGCTAGAGACGCGAGCCTAGAACACCAACAAAATCACGGCGCTGCACGTAAACACAGGGAAAAGCACACTCTGGATTTTTTTTTCGCCCTGTTTTTTTTTTTTGGCACTCTTTTTTTTTTCCTTCTTTTTTTTTTTGCGAAAAATCACAATAATGGCGAGTGTCTCAAAACTCTTCCCAGGTCAAACTGACAGGATAGACACGAAATTTTTTTTGCGAATTTTTTTTTCGACTGCCCGGACCCAAAAACTGGAAACGGCTCAAAAAAAACTTTCAATAACGGCGACTGTCTCAAAAGGCTAAGAAACACCTAAAAATAGGATAGCCAGAAAATTTTTTGTCAAGTGCGTTTTGGGAAAATTTTGGGCCTAAACGGAGGGTGGTTTCCAGACTCTCTTTTTCTTTTTTTTTTTGGAAACCAACCTCTTCTACGGACGGCAAAAGATTGATGGAATCCTAAACCTACTCAACCAAGGAAACACGAATCTGGCAACAGATGGATCTCGAAAGCAAACCTAATATGAGATGGACTCGAAGTGACGGTGATATATGGATACGGATCGGTGGTGGTATATGGACTCGGAGCGGTGGTGGTATATGGACTCGGAGCGGTGGCGGATAAGCGGTGGTGGTATATGGACTCGGAGCGGTGGTGGTATATGGACTCGGAGCAGGGGCGGATAAGCGATGGTGGAAGATGGCAGGGACAATGATGATGGTGCGGCGGCGGCGTGACTAATATGACCAGAACTCGAAACTCTAAAAGACTAGACGCTAAGACCAGCAACTTGACACGACGATGCAACCGCAAATTCAACAAAGCAAATACAGAAAAGATTATGCAAAGGCTCAGATTGGTTCGGATATGATGAACTAACCCTAATTTTTTTTTGGCTTTTGCGTGGACTATAGGTATGAAGAACAGACTCGATCTAAACTACGAAAAACTGTAAAATCTCACCGAGCAACCTGAAAATCTGATACCACTTGATAGAGGCAAAGGTGTCCCGATGTTTCGATGAGATGGTCGCTATCGTTTCTGTGGGAGTCGACCTTGACGATCCCACTACGAACGTGCGAGACGTCGCGCCTTAGCAATCGCTAAACCAACTTCCGAGGGTTATTGACCACGCCGGAGCACGATCAACCTGACCACGAGGGCCTGTTTCCTGCGAGCAAACGAAGAACAAGCAAGAAACTAAGATTGCAATCTGGATATTGCGAATAAAAGAGGAAAGCTTTATTAACGAAGGTGGGGTTCTGTGACGCCTTGGTCTGGTCGTTGAACACAAACGAAGTACGCGAAGTTGCAGCTATGGCGAACTTTTGATCTAAACAAAACCCAAAGTCTAAACGACGCCCTAAGGGCTGTATATATGGAGGAAGAGGAGGGAATTTCGTGGCCCCTAATGGTGGGGTCCGAAACCAACCCTAACTCTTGTTTCCCCACACATACGGACTCTAAAAATAGCCTATACTTAAGTATTTCGAAATTACATGGGCCTGGCCCAAAAATAAGGTGACGCAGCACCTAGAATAGCCTATGGACGAATATTATGAAGTGGCATCTTGTATATTTCGTCCAAGGCTTCATTCACTCCTTATGGTGGCTTCAAAGTCCTGAAATCATCACTTGTAACTCCGTTCTTGATCCCCTTGCGCATGCCATCAACCCCATGCGTGTTCTTGCTCCAATGTTCATCCTTCTCCAAGCTAGGCCCTTCACTTGTAAGCAAAACAAATGTATCCAATTTAGGCAGTATCATATTCTCATGAACATTAGAATCATTACCAAGAAACGAAAGTACCTGGTAATTTAATTGGCGTGCGCGAGCTCTAGTAATTGGTCCAGTATGTATAGCAGCAGGGGCTGTGGATGTAACAATGGTATTGATGTCCTCATCAGTTTGTGTTGTGAGTTGTGTCTCCTAAGGTGTTTCGGCTACTTAGGGACCGTGCTTCCAACTCCGACACCATGTATAGTACACCGATTTACCCTCGATTTCCGCATTGTGTCTCAAAACCCCATCTTTGCATTGAGGCAATCCCATTGAGCTTCCGCAACCACCACCACATTCCCGCTACCACCGTTTGAATTTTGTCCTTGAGATTTTGAGTTGTGGTTTTTCCGTTTCCTAAGGTGTTTCGGCTACTTAGGGACGAGTCTCCATCATCTTGGTATCTACATCAAGAACACCACCACTCATCATCGCAACGGACGGTAACCTCGACGACACCATTGTATATTTCCCTTGCACATTGCATTGATAACCCCTAGCCCATTTTGCGTCACTTACCTATCGAGACTAGCCATTTGAGTATTGCCCGGCAACGTTACTTGTGCACATTAGTGGTCTACACCTCCCATTGTATACATACCATATCATATTGGTATCATATCATCTCTTGTGCCAAAGTTTGTTCCCGCATATACACAATTGCTATCTTGGTTTGTGCGTTTCGCAAAGTGACCATACATACAAAAAAAAGAGAATAAGCTTTTAAGCAAAATAGAAGAGCAAAGAAGCTTGTAAGCAAGTGCCATAGCATCATACCACATTGCATATAAGATTGTCATATCCGATCATCTTGGATCAAACACCGGAACCATACATATATAGCATACTTGGGATAGAAGTTTATCCATTTTGCATATCATAGGTTGTGCACAAGTGTCGTATCCGCCTATAGAGCAATCGTGCTAGCGTCTCTCTTGAGTTGTGCAACACGAGCGTTTTCCGTGGACTCCACATTTTGTGCTCATTCCTTGGTTGCACGACCCCATCTATCTATCTGTGTGTGTGTTTCCGTGTGCCATTCTTTGCTATTGGTCTACTTGTTTCACTTGCGAATTTGTGAATCTCTTTCAACATTATTGACTCTTGCTAACATTTTGCATTAAATTTTTGTGCCACTATCCTCACCGAGCTACACCATAAGCTTTAGTTTGTAGGTGTGAGTGAACAAGTCCGGTACCAATTCCACTATTCTTTCATCTCACATTGAGTGAAACGAGATACATCCTCAACTTCGGGAAAAGGTAACTTGGTATTGTTTATCTCATTTCCTACTCACCTCTACTCGAGTCTTGTGATGGATAGGCAAGGCATTTCACCCTCGGTCTACAACAACGATGAGTTCGATGCCAAGAACCACTACACCGACGCCAAGATGCAAGCTCAAATGGAGGAGATCAAAGCACTCATCAAGGCCTACAAGAGATCTTCCTCATCTTCGAGAAGACGCTCAAGAGCACATTCTTCCGAGCTACCATCTTCGGCAAGCTCACATCGGCATCAACACCATCACCACCAAGAACGTGAAGGTCAAGAGCTCAACACCAACAACCGCTCAACGACTTCACCATCTCCCTTGGCATCTTCGCCAAGCGACTTCAAGGCATCTTCGCCTTCGGATATACGGCATCTTCGCCAACAAGCACCTCAAGACTACGCTCAAGAGAAGCTCCCCAAGCTCAAGTCCGCGACCTCCACGAGCTACTACGACCTCGACACCGACCATGAGATTCCTTTCTATGGGACTCTAGAACCCGAGGAGTATCTCGAGTGGGAGCGTTTGATGGACGACTACCTCAAGCTACATCAAGTTCCTCCCGAAGATCAAGTGAAGTGCGCCACAAGAAACTTCCACGACTACGCCTCGACATGGTGGTTTCATACACCTTCGGAGAGCTATGACATGAGTTGGCCCAAGACGAAGAGAGCTTTGCGGCGAGAGTTTGTGCCTCCAACCTACACGGAACAACTTCTACGCCAATTGGAGAACACCATCCAAGGATCCAAGTCCATCGACGAGTACTTCAAGGAGATGAAGATTGCCTTGCGGCGAGCCGGCGTGGACGACCCCATGTCAATAAAGTTCCACTTCATGACGGGATTGAACAACGACATCTCCAAGACTATCTTCCTCGAGAACTACAAGTCCCTCGACGACAACTACATTGGTGCTCTCAAGGCGGAACAAGAACTCATGAAGGCCAAGGCTTCTCCACCCCAAGCACACTTCTCGAAGACCAAACTCAAAGACGACGAGCATGAGTCTAGTACCACCAAGTTGTCCAAGCCCAATGAGCTTCAAGACGATGCCCCCAAGTTCGACTTCACCGCCATCCCTCTTTGTGGCATTGACGATGTCGAGTCTACTTCGACTTTTTTTCAAGATGGTGCGGCGATGAGTACGACTATGGATGATAGAGGCGGGGTGTCCCGATCTTTCGATGAGATGATAACTATCGATTTGGTGGAGACGACTTTGACGATCCGACTACAAACGTGCACGACGTCGCGCCTTAGCAATCGCTAAACCAACTCCGAGAGGTTATCGACCACGCCGGAGCACAATCAACCTGACCACGAAGGTCTATTCCTGCAAGCAATCGAAGGACAAGCAAGAATATGATAAAGCAATCTGAATATTGCGAATATAGATGAAGTATTGATAATGGTGGGGATCCGTAAGCGGTCTTGGTCTGGTCGTTGGACACAAACGAAGTACACGAAGTTGCAATGGCTAACTTTTAACTAAACAAATCCCAAGGAAAAAGCTACTAGATGGATCTACTTATATAGGAGCAAGGGGTGGCGGCCAAGGAGGTGGGAGGACGTCCCAAGGCAGCCTAGAACTAACCCTAGGTCGTACAAGGCCAATGGGCCCAAGTGGAGGTGACGTAACACCTTTGGACTTGTAGTTTGACTCGGATTCTGCTGCAGCGTCAGATTGTTTCGTCCATAACTCAACGCTCCGGACGAATTTAAAGGTGATTCCAATTGGAGTGGAAAGAGGACGAAATCTACTTTCCAACAAAAAAAAGAAACACCCAATTCGGAGTCCATATGAAAAAGTTATTGCCGTTTTGAGTCAGGTATGTCTGTGCAGTCCGAATCTGAATCCAGAACGTGAGAGAGTTGGACTCTATCTTCTCTTGGCCCAAAAGTGACGTGAAAGAACTTTTCGAACAGCAAGTAAACATCTCTTTCTCCCTTATCTTCATATGTGTGTTGTACAAATGTCCCATACACCTGCAATTAGACAAAACACAAAAGTGTGTGAAGTATTTTTGTTCTGGATAACAAAAATAGATTATTGAATAGTTTGCACTAGAAATCACCTGACAAATATGCATGTATGCAATATTTTTGGTCGTATCCAAGGTAGTCATGTCCTCATCATCCTCCCCTTCTTGAAAACAAAGCCGTCCTCGGCGTTGCTTAATCTGTAATGTGGCTAACAAAAAAGACAATGTGTACATGTTGTATATGTATATGTCATCCATTTGTACTTTCCTTAGTTTTTGCACATATGGCACATGTATACATGAGTAACCTTCATAATTCATAAAATCTAAAGCCAAAATATTATCACAAGAAGTAGAAGGCATGAAAATATTGCAACTCAGTTTGCACATATAAGCGAAGCTCTTATTCATTTTAAAAGGTTGACAATGTTCATCATTAAACCAACCCAACATTGGTGAATAAACCTTACTTGCGTCAAATTTACATGCTACAACATGCTTAAATAAGCAAACATGCAATAAGTCATTAGACACAGAATCATCACCAAGATTAGAGGTCATATCAAAATGATTAAACATTGGTTCTTTTGCATCAATAGTTAATTCAATGGGTGCACTCAAAATTGTTGGTATTTCAGTTGTTTGATCACATGGCAAAGTCAAATTGTCAACATAGTCCTCTAAAATAGGTAGTGTGATCAAAGTAGTGGGTAGCTCATCAGATGGTGCATTCAAATTGACAAGGCATTCATCATTCTCATGTAGAGATGGAAGATCAGTACCTTTCTCATTACCTCTTATGATCAACTCAGATGGTGTAGCCACTCTCGGGGCCGATGTGTCACATGGTGGAGGTGATGTTGTCCTCACAACAACGGATGTGGATGGCATAGTATGCCTAGTAGTTGAAGGAACAATCATATCAACTCTTGGAATATGCACCGTGCGTTTATTCTCCTCGTGAGCAACACGTCGTTTTATTTCCTGTTCAGCTTTGCAAGCAAGGCGAAACAAATGGTCCATAGGATAACACTCTTCATGAATTAATATCTCTTGAATATCACGGTTTAATCCTCCCCAAAATCTATCCATAAAATCATCTTCACTTTCTTCTAAAGAGGAATGCAACAAGGTAGTTTGTAAATCATCATAATATTTTGTTACAGTGTCACTACCTTGTTTTAAATGTTGCAACTTCTTAATCATGTCACGAGTATAGTAAGCGGGGACGAAAGTATGTCGCATGGCAAGTTTCAAATCTTCCCAAGTAGTAGGTAGATAATCAGGGTGTAACCGACAATATTCAGTCCACCAAACCAAAGCATAACCAGTGAAAGAACCAACTGCAACCTTAATCTTTTTATGTTCATCAAAATTATGGGAAGCAAATATATTTTTTATGTTGAACTCCCATTCAATATATAAAGCAGGTCTAAAATGGCCATTAAATGGTGGTATAGATACATTAACCTGATCATGTGCATTTGGATGTTTGTGCACCTCTCGTGACGGTTGTTGTATTTGCAAAGGTGGTGGCACGTCTCCCGCGATCGACAAAGCCCATGAATTGACTCTAGATCCTGGCATGATTAGTAGAAACAAGAAACAAAATACAAAATAATGTTCCTATAACTACTAGGATGTGGTGGTAAAACGCTCACAGTAAAGCAAATATCAATGTCTTACAAGTTCTTACCATGCAGCAGGCGGTGATCGGCAACCAGCGGTGTCAAGTAACTCCAAAAGTTGGGTAAAGCGATTGCCAGGTGAACGTATGTATACACGGTGTAGAAATATGTGGAGCTGGGTTGGCTATATATGGTAGCAAAAGATTAGCAATAATCAATTCAAAGATGCAATGTTGAATAAACGCTCAACGACGGTACTGTGCTGGTCCTAGGCTAGACCGGACTAGAGACGCGAGCCTAGAACACTAATGAGGTCACGACGTAGCAAAACTAGCATCAATAAAGGATATGAAGTAGCTCTGGACAACAAGATATAAGTGAAGATCACAATAGCAGTAAAGATAATGATGTGAAACAACTGCCAAGCAGGATATACAACAACTCTCTCTCCAACTTTCCTCTTGAAAAGTTTGAGCAAATTTTCTGATAACTTTTTTCAAAGAATGCTACTAGCTCAAGCTTTCCAATGCAAAAAGAATCACTCAATTCCGAATTGATATGAGGAGTCAAAGAATTCGAAAACTGGCCTGACAAACTGGAAGAAGCTGTGTCCGCGAACTTCGGAGGGCAAAAAGACCTATTTAGAAGACGATTTTGAGGTGTCAAATATTGAACTATCTTCTGCAACTATTTAGATGCGGCTCATCGCTAGCTTTAATTTGAGTACTCGTGAAGCCAAAACAGACTTCGTATGAGGAAGTTATGCCTGTTTTACTGAACAGTGCACAAAACAGATTCCAATCCGAATTCAACTACGAAATTGAGTCTAGATAGATCCGAATTTTGTTTTTTTTTCTTCTCTTTTTTTTCTCCTCACACTTTTTTTTCTCTTTTTCTTTCTCTTTTTTTTTCTCTACCTTATTTTTTCTTCCTCTCTCTCTCTCTCTTCTCTTTTTTTCTCACTCGCTATTTCCAAACAAACTAGATAAGATGCAGATTGGATCAAGCGAAGATGTGAACGATCTCAACTATGATTAGACAATGAACGGTGGGTAGCACGTGGTGGAAATTGATGGATGGGTGGTGGACAAGGGAAGGGATAATGATGCAGCGGCGGCGTGACTAATGTGAACAGAACTCGAAACTCTAAACGAACTAGACACTAAGACCAGCAACTCGACACGACGATGCAACCGATAATTCAATAATGCAAACAATGAAAAGAAAATTGCAAAGGTTCAGACTGGCTTGGACAAAAGGATGAAGAGATCTAACTTTTTTTTGTGGCTTTTTCTTGGACAATAGGTAAGAAAAATAGATCTAATCTAGGAAAAACTGCAAATTCTCACCGAGCAACCTGAAAACTGATACCACTTGATAGAGGCGGGGTGTCCCGATCTTTCGATGAGATGATAACTATCGATTTGGTGGAGACGACTTTGACGATCCGACTACAAACGTGCACGACGTCGCGCCTTAGCAATCGCTAAACCAACTCCGAGAGGTTATCGACCACGCCGGAGCACAATCAACCTGACCACGAAGATCTATTCCTGCAAGCAATCGAAGGACAAGCAAGAATATGATAAAGCAATCTGAATATTGCGAATATAGATGAAGTATTGATAAAGGTGGGGATCCGTAAGCGGTCTTGGTCTGGTCGTTGGACACAAACGAAGTACACGAAGTTGCAATGGCTAACTTTTAACTAAACAAATCCCAAGAAAAAAGCTACTAGATGGATCTACTTATATAGGAGCAAGGGGTGGCGGCCAAGGAGGTGGGAGGACGTCCCAAGGCAGCCTAGAACTAACCCTAGGTCGTACAAGGCCATTGGGCCCAAGTGGAGGTGACGTAACACCTTTGGACTTGTAGTTTGACTCGGATTCTGCTGCAGCGTCAGATTGTTTCATCCATAACTCAACGCTCCGGACGAATTTAAAGGTGATTCCAATTGGAGTGGAAAGAGGACGAAATCTACTTTCCAACAAAAAAAGAAACACCCAATTCGGAGTCCATATGAAAAAGTTATTGCCGTTTTGAGTCAGGTATGTCTGTGCAGTCCGAATCTGAATCCAGAACGTGAGAGAGTTGGACTCTATCTTCTCTTGGCCCAAAAGTGACGTGAAAGAACTTTTTGAACAGCAAGTAAACATCTCTTTCTCCCTTATCTTCATATGTGTGTTGTACAAATGTCCCATACACCTGCAATTAGACAAAACACAAAAGTATGTGAAGTATTTTTGTTCTGGATAGCAAAAATAGATTATTGAATAGTTTGCACTAGAAATCACCTGACAAATATGCATGTATGCAATATTTTTGGTCGTATCCAAGGTAGTCATGTCCTCATCAATGGAGACCATCAAGGACCAAGATTTGGAGGCGAGCGACTTGGTGACGAGCAAGGATGATGCTTCCATCTTAGGAGGCGAGAGCGATGATGTGCCATCTTCGGCCTTCATTCACGGCGACGGTGACGCGATGATCGAGCATGGGATTTTCCCTTCGGTCATGGAGGAGAGAGATGATGTGCCATCTTCGGCCTTCATCCATGGTGACAACGACGAGATGGTTGAGCATGGGATTTTCCCTTCGACCACGGCGACGTATGATGACTCGAGTGACTTGTGCCACCATATTGAGAGTGAGAGGGACTTCACCACTAGCCACATATGTGATGAGTTGCCCCAATTCCCATGTGAGGAGAGCCACAACCCCCACCACTTGAGTGAGATGAGTGACTCCACCATACATGAGATTGAGTGCACCTACATTGAGGGAGTGAGTGAACCACCACATAGAGAGAGTGAGGCCACTTCGATTTCTGACGACTTAACCTCTACCTCTATTGTGTCTTCTCATTTGGTGCTAGGTCCCATTTATGATGACGCGCCGATCCTCGACGACTTCGTCCTTCCTATGGACATGACGATGGCCATGGTGGAATATGATGCACCCCCCACATGGTTCCATCAAGATGAAGATGACCACCATTTGGTCTTTGCCACCTCACCTACACCACTTGAGTGGAATGAACAAGGTAACATAGGTGAAGGTGATGCTCTAGTCCCACTAGTGGACATTCTTGACATTGATTGCTTGCATGATGTTGATCAACCTATTTCCATGCTTCATGCTAGTGCGACTTCCTCATGTCTTGACTTGCCAATTTATGATGAATATGATGATGAGCATGTTGATTTGCCTAGTTGTGATGCTATGCTTCATAGGATATCATGTGAAAATTCTTTAGGTCACATCATGTTTGACAATCCGCTTGACTTGTCATATGCTATGCATGAGATCAATCATATGTCATATTTGCAATCTCTTCATAGTGACTATGCATATGCCATTAAACTAAACCCAATTTGCACTTATGGCATAGATGACAAGCCCATGGTTATCGGCATTTGTTTTTCTTGTGATGATATTGATATGCTCCCTTTGCATCATTTAACTCATATGCCATGCCATGACTATCTAGCTTCGGATATGCATTGTTTTGGATGTTGTCCATTTTCTCCATATGATGTTTCCAATATTGCTCATGAGGAGACCCCCATAGTTTCCTCATACATTTTAGGAGATTTTGCTTCATCCTATCCATTGCATGATCCCAATACTTGTGTGCACAATATGCTTCCCATGAATAAACATGCTATTGATGTGCCATATACTTCTATGATAAATTTGCATCCCCATCGTGTCATACACAATAACTATTCTTTCATGATGGATGACATGTTCTTATACCATGCATCAAATTTCTTTGAGCGATGCTTATCTTGTGCTAACACTCACTTGCACATACACATCACGATGGATGATGTGTACATTTACCATGCACACAATTTCTTTGGTTTGTGTCTCTTTTGTGTAGGTACCCATGAATACTTGTCAACCTCGCAATCCCATGAGTTGACAAAACGAGCTCTAGAGAGCAACGATGATTTGGGATCCGATGGATTACCTTTCCCACCGCTCACTTCGCGCAAAAACTTCGCGCATTTCTTCTACATGACCCTCACATGGTTATGGGTTGTTGTCCATTATATATCCTTTTCCCATCTTGCCATGTTCACTTTGCATGATATGCCCATTCCTATGCCTTTGCCATGCATTTGTGACCCATGCTTTGCATTACACATGATGATTGATTCTAGTACTTGTATGTGTATTTGCAAGCGTGGTGGAGATATTGTTTGTTATTGCCATGATTGCTTTGTGCCCCATGCCTATGATGATACTATGATCTTGATTTGTGTTCGTGCTTGCGATATGTCATGTACATTGCCTATGCCCATTCCTTGCTCACATGACATGATTGCCATGATTTCCTCTAGTGTGTTGCATCTTCGCTCCACTAGCTTGCACGACTTGATTACTATGCTTGCTTATGTTGTATCACCAATGATTTATACTTGCTCACTTCATGCGGTTGATGACAACTATTTCCATGCTTTGCACATGATTGTTATTGCTTCTTGTCATTTATCTCCATGTGTTGCCTCTCTCATGCTAGATGATTTGCCATGTATTGAGTGCAACAATGCCCTTAGTCTTGATAATGAGTTTGCCCCCATAGCATTCTCACATATAATTGGAGATTTTGACATATTCCTTGTGAAGCATGCTTGTCTTACCTCTTTGCACCATATACCTCGTGCCATTAATATAGCCATTGTTGCATCATATTATTCATGCACTTGTGCTTCTAATGGTTATGTGCAAAAGAAGAAAACCATCATGATGGATGATGTGTTTATCTACCATGCACATACGTTCTTTGCTTTGTTGTGTGCATGTGTAGGATACTTGGACTTTGTGTCGACTTCCACGTCACGTGAGTTGACCATTCAAGCTCTTGAGAGCGAACCACCTTCTACCACAACGATTCTACATCACACTTGCTTGTGCTTCGGCATTGTGAAGGATGCACAAGGACACGCCTTCAAGGTGACATCTTTCTTGAGCATGGATATTGCGGATCATACTACTTGTGTTGCTTGCACAATGAGACTTATTGTTCATCTTGG
This sequence comes from Aegilops umbellulata, assembly GCA_032464435.1. NCBI lineage: Eukaryota > Viridiplantae > Streptophyta > Magnoliopsida > Poales > Poaceae > Aegilops > Aegilops umbellulata. The sequence goes on along the minus strand of CP136057.1, from coordinate 268,796,459 downwards.
ATCACTTGCTTGCACACTTGTTAGAAATCTTGTTTCGACTTGTCATTTTAACCATTCCATGCATCATGATATATATGCCTTGTGTGTTGCATCCAAATCGTGGATTACTTGCTCCTATCACATGTTTGGTTGCAATAATGTCATTCCTTCACATATGCCATGTCTCATTGATTGCTACATGCTTGACTTGATTGCCTCGCACATGATGAACAATTTCTCTTTCTATTGTGTTGAGTGCCACACTATATTCACCACACCCCATGCATGTTATGCTTGGATTGCCTTGCACTTGACCCATGTGTGTAGATATCTCATCTTATTTGGTGTTGTGAATGATTCATATGCCTACCATAGACCTTTCATTGAGAAATTTGTGAATGCTTGCTATGAACTAGAGGTAGATGTCTATTCTCTTGTCAAACATATTTGCATCTCTACCTCACATTTACATGATTGTCCCCATGCCATATTTGCTTGTGCTCAATTTATGTGCTTACATACCATGTCACAATCATTTGTCAAACCATATGCTTTGCATGATGACGACACTTGTTGGGTGAATCACCACTTGAATGCTTGGTTTTGCACTAACGCTTACCACATTTGTTTTTCCAAGTGTTTGTTGTTTTTGCTCCTTTTGAAGGAATCACTACACGGTGCGACATTGGAGAGTGCACATTTCGAGCTTCAAGATGACAAGTACTTGGTGAACGTCCACTTCTACACGGCGAAGCCATCTCTTTCCCATGGTGATTTGGTTTTCGATCCGAGGTCGGATCTTTCCCAAGGGAGGGGAGATGATGCGGAGCATCCTATGGACATCACCATGTCAAGAGTCCGTTCGGCGAGTGACACGTGCAACATCTACTTCACATACACAAAGGTGAATCATCTCCTTTACACGTGCTCACTTGACCCCTTCGAGGATGGTATACTACTTGACACTCCACTCGTGTGCATGCATAGGTATTGTCGGAACACTACGGACGACGAGGAGGAGTGCAAGCGCCAAGGAACAACTACACCATCCGCGAGGGAAGCATGGAAGAGAAGGAGGAAGAAGACCCAGGACGAGCAGTACTACCGCCCACACCAAGCGGTACTACCGCTAGAGGCCCCCGAGCGGCACTACCGCCGAACTTCCGCTCTACTGCCGCTCAACCCGACAAACTCCTGTGCTCGAGCGACCCGGGTCCGGTACTACCGCCCGGTCCAAGCGGCACTACCGCTTGCAAGCGGTACTACCGCCCTCCCAAGCGGTACTACCGCTCTGCCTGTGCGCAGCCGCGGGCCTTTGGCCTTGTATCCCCCCTCTCACTTACCCCTTCGTGGATGTAGACTATATATACTCCCCCACCTCATTCTAGCTAAGGTAGCAAAAGTAGTAGCTCATTAGAGATAGAGCTTTGCTCATCCATACCGGATCGTCTCTTCGAGAGTGACCGCGGCCCCTCTACGGAGAAGATCCATCTTGGATTCAAGACCTCCATGTGAGCATGTGAGAAGATCCTCCGGGATATCAAGACCTCAACTCCTCCAAGGATTGGGATGAACGCTACCTTGTATCTTTTCCTTTGTTGTTCATGTACCTTGTGGATCTTGTGTGTTTGATTGTCTAGTGGATGTGTGATTGGACTTGTTCTTGAGTGTTTCCCCTTGTGTTTTCTCTCCGTTCTTCCCCGTGTTCGTCGTGTTCTTCGAGGGATCCCGCTCCTTTCGTGAAAGATCGGCCATCTAGGGTTCCACCCTACATCAGTACGAAACTGGAAACGGCTCAAAAAAAACTTTCAATAACGGCGACTGTCTCAAAAGGCTAAGAAACACCTAAAAATAGGATAGCCAGAAATTTTTTTGTCAAGTGCGTTTTTGGAAAATTTTGGGCCTAAACGGAGGGTGGTTTCCGGACTCTTTTTTTTTGGAAACCAACCTGTTCTATGGACGGCAAAAGATTGATGGAATCCCAAACCTACTCAAACAAGGAAACACGAATCTGGCAACAGATGGATCTCGAAAGCAAACCTAATATGAGATGGACTCGAAGTGATGGTGGTATATGGATACGGATCGGTGGTGGTATATGGACTCGGAGCGGTGGCGGATAAGCGGTGGTGGAAGATGGCAAGGAAAATGATGATGGTGCGGCGGCGGCGTGACTAATATGACCAGAACTCGAAACTCTAAAAGACTAGACGCTAAGACCAGCAACTTGACACGACGATGCAACCGCAAATTCAACAAAGCAAATACAGAAAAGATTATGCAAAGGCTCAAATTGGTTCGGATAGGATGAACTAACCCTAATTTTTTTGGCTTTTTCGTGGACTATAGGTATGAAGAACAGACACAATCTAAACTACGAAAAACTGTAAAATCTCGCCGAGCAACCTGAAAATCTGATACCACTTGATAGAGGCAAAGGTGTCCCGATGTTTCGATGAGATGGTGGCTATCGTTTCTGTGGGAGTCGACCTTGACGATCCGACTACGAACGTACGAGTCGTCGCGCCTTAGCAATTGCTAAACCAACTTCTGAGGGTTATTGACCACGCTGGAGCACGATCAACCTGACCACGAGGGCCTGTTTCCTGCGAGCAAACGAAGAACAAGCAAGAAACTAAGATTGCAATCTGGATATTGCGAATATAAGAGGAAAGCTTTATTAATGAAGGTGGGGTTCTGTGACGCCTTTGGTCTGGTTGTTGAACACAAACGAAGTACGCGAAGTTGCAGCTATGGCGAACTTTTGGTCTAAACAAAACCCAAAGTCTAAACGACGCCCTAAGGGCTGTATATATGAAGGAAGAGGGGGGAATTTCGTGGACCTTGAGGAAGGGGTCCGAAACCAACCCTAACTATTGTTTCCCCACACATACGGACTCTAAAAACAGCCTATACTTAAGTATTTCGAAATTACATGGGCCTGGCCCAATAATAAGGTGACGCAGCACCTAGAATAGCCTCTGGACGAAATTTATGAAGTGGCGTCTTGTATATTTCGTCCAAGGCTTCATTCACTCCTTATGGTGGCTTCAGAGTCCTGAAATCATCACTTGTAACTCCGTTCTTGTTTCCCTTGCGCATGCCATCAACTCCATGCTTGTTCTTGCTCCAATGTTCATCCTTCTCCAAGCTAGGCCCTTCATTTGTAAGCAAAACAAATGTATTCAATTTAGGCAGCATCATATTCTCATGAACATTATAATCATTACCAAGAAACGAAAGTACCTGGTAATTTAATTGGCGTGCGCGAGCTCTAGTAATTGGTCCATCATATGTAACAGTAGGGGCTGTGGGTGTAACAATGGTATTGATGTCCTCATCAGTCATATTTTGTTCTAAGTATCGAGTTGTAATTCTTGAGTTGTAAGTAAATAAAAGTGTGATGATCTTCATTATTAGAGCATTGTCCCATGTGAGGAAAGGATGATGGAGACTATGATTCCCCCACAAGTGGGGATGAGACTCCGGACGAAAAAAAGAGGCCATAAAAAAAGAGAAGGCCCAAAAAATGAGAGAAAAAGAGATAAGGGACAATGTTACTATCCTTTTTCCACACTTGTGCTTCAAAGTAGCACCATGATCTTCATGATAGAGAGTCTCTTATGTTGTCACTTTCATATACTAGTGGGAATTTTTCATTATAGAACTTGGCTTGCCTATTCCAGTGATGGGCTTCCTCAAATTTCCCTAGGTCTTCGTGAGCAAGCAAGTTGGATGCACACCCACTTAGTTTCTTTTGTTGAGATTTCATACACTTGTAGCTCTAGTGCATCCATTGCATGGCAATCCCTACTCACTCAAATTGATATCTATTAATGGGAATCTCCATAACCCATTGATACGCCTAGTTGATGTGAGACTATCTTCCTCTCTTTTTTTGTCTTCTCCACAACCACCATTCTATTCCACCTATAGTGCTATGTCCATGGCTCGCGCTCATATATTGCGTGAAAGTTGAAAAGGTTTGAGAATACTGAAGTACAAAACAATTTCTTGGCTTGTCATCGGGGTTGTGCATGATTGGAGCATTTTGTGTGATGAAAATGAAGCATAGCCAAACTATATGATTTTGGATGAGCTTTCTTTGGCTATGTTATTTTGAGAAGACATAATTGCTTGGTTAGTATGCTTGAAGTATTATTATTATTATTATTATTATTATTATTATTATTATTATTATTATTATTATTATTATTATTATTATTATTATTATTATTATTATTATTATGTCAATATTAAACTTTTGTCTTGAGTCTTTCGGATCTGAACATTCATGCCACAATAAAGAAAATTACATTGAAAAATATGTTAGGTAGCATTCACATCAAAGAAATTATTTTTATCATTTACCTACTCGAGGACGAGCAGGAATTAAGCTTGGGGATGCTTGATACGTCTCAAACGTATCTATAATTTTTGATTGTTCCATGCTATTATATTATCTGTTTTGGATGTTTAATGGGCTTTAATATGCTATTTTATAGTATTTTTGGGACTAACCTACTAACCGAAGGCCCAGTGCCAGTTTTTGTTTTTTTTTCCTATTTCAGTGATTTTCAGAAAAGGAATACCAAACGGAATGAAACCTTCGCGATGATCTTTCTTGGAACGAAAGCAATCCAGAAGACTTGGAGTTGAAGTCTGGAACTCCACGAGGTAGCCACGAGGCAGGAGGGCGCGCCCAGGGGGTATGCACGCCCCCACCCTCATGGGTGTCGGTGTCAAAACCGGCGGATCTCGGGTAGGGGGTCCCGAACTGTGCGTCTAAGGTCGATGGTAACTGGAGACGGGGGACACAATGTTTACCCAGGTTCGGGCCCTCTTAATGGAGGTAATACCCTACTTCCTGCTTGATTGATCTTGATGAATATGAGAATTACAAGAGTTGATCTACCACAAGATCGTAATGGCTAAACCCTAGATGTCTAGCATGTATGATTATGATTGCCTCTACGGACTAAACCCTCCGGTTTATATAGACACCGGAGGGGTCTAGGGTTGTACAGGGTCGGTTTACAAAGGAAGGAATCTACATGTTCGAACGCAGAGCTTGCCATCCATGCAAGGGAGAGTCCCATCCAGACACGGGAAGAAGTCTTCTGCCTTGTATCTTCATAGCCCATTAGTCTGGCCCATGTTACATAGTCCGGACGTCCATGGACCCCTTAATCCAGGACTCCCTCAGTAGCCCCTGAACCAAGCTTCAATGACGATGTGTCCGACGTGCAGATTGTCTTCGGCATTGCAAGGCGGGTTCCTCCTTCGAATACTCCAAAACAACCTTCGAACACATAAAATGTGTTCGGCTCTGTAAAACAAGTACCACACACACACACGCAGAGAGTGTAATATTTCAGAGTCCAATCTACTGACAACTTTTGTAGCGTGACATCACGTCGCTGCTCGGTCATTATTTCGAACCGTTTTTAGCCTCCCGCTCTATGTTTCAAGATGCGGTTTTATTGGCACGTCTTGTCGAAGCAGAGATCGTGTCCCCTTATTACGGGATTCTCATCAATACGGGCGTGGGTAATCCAACCGCGCCGTCTGCACGGCCCTTGGGGAATAGGCGAGTTTTAAGGCGAGTGGGGAGGCGCTTGATATTCACAGCCTTGATAAAGGGATAAGGATTTCACCTTTTCAACCATGCCTTCTTTCTCTCTGCCCATCCATTCTCGAGCTCCAGCACCCAAACTTCCATCCTTTCCACCTCAAAAAAGCACTCCAACCATGTCCGGATCTGGAGCGCAGGGCAAGTGTATGGTTTCCTCCGTCAAGGAGAAGGACATCACCAAGCTCCAGGAGGCTGGGTACTTAGCCCAGGAAATCGCCCACCGGCTTCCAGCAAAGGGACAGATCATCCCCACCCCGGAGCCCCATGAGAGGGTGGTATTCATCCCCCACTTCGTCCGCGGATTGGGATTCCCTCTCCACCCATTCGCCCGCGGACTCATGTTCTACTACAGGCTGGATTTCCATGATCTGGCCCCCAACTCCTTCCTCAACATCTCGGCATTCATTGTCGTGTGCGAGGCCTTCGTCCGCATCCCACCCCACTTTGGATTGTGGTTAAAGATCTTCAATGTGAAGCCAGAGCTGGTGGTCGGTCAACACGAAGAGTGCAGAGGCGCCATGGTGAGCAAGATGCCCAACGTCTCATGGCCCAAAGGTACCTTCGTGGAGACCTTCAAAGGGTGGCAACAGTAGTGGTTCTACGTCACAAAGCCTCGTGACGCCACCTGGGCCGCGGCTCCGGAATTCCAGTCCGGAGCCCCGATGCGGCTCACCTCTTGGCTAGAGAAGGGCTTGGACTGGTCTTCGTTGGACGAGCTGACAGCGCTTCAGACGCGCATCAGGAGCATGGTAGACAAGAACATCAAGCTTGTCAATGTGATCCAGGTGATGCTTATTCGCCGGATCCTTCCATGCAAAAGCCGTACTTGCCATTTGTGGTAGTTTGATGCGGCCGAGCACCATACCTTACAATAGTTCTTCGGCACTATGCACGAAGACATCTGGAAGGTGCTCTTTAAGGCCAACGAGACGTGGCCGGCGACGACCGAGGACCGTAGGTACGACCTGGCCCATCCCGCCAATACGGTAAGTTTTTCATATTTCAAGGCATATCCTTTACTTGTATACTCAAGGAAGACGCCTAAGCTTCCTTATTTGTTTTTTCAGGGCTGGACAAAGAAGGTGGAGCGGATCCAGTGTCCGGCTCCGCTACCCAAAAACCCAGCAATCCCACTTCTGACGAAGATGCTGGTTCCGGCGCCCTACCAAGCGCCGAAGAAGAAGGCCAAGAAGAAGGCCAAGGAGACCAGAAGTGGCCTCCGCCGTAAGGGCACTTCGGCGTGACATCCGAAGATGCCGAGACCCACTCCTCCCCCACCGAGGACGACGAGGAGGAGGAGGAAAGAAACTCTCCCCCGAAGGGGGGAAGGAAGAAAAGGGCGACCTCCAAGCATCCGGAAACAGAGGCGTCCAATAAGGGGAAAGTCTCCCTCGCGGATAACTCCGCGTGGGACATCGATAGCAGCTCCAAGTGGCGCCCCAGGGATAAGCCCCAGGCCGAATCAGAAGTACTCAAAGACGCACACATATATCCAGCTCCTTTACTCCATGGTTTTAACATGTTGAAACATGCGCTGTAGTCCGGCTCGTTCCGACCTCCAGCAATCCTCATCTTCGGGGAATTCGCTGGATCCGAAGGTGATGGACAGTGGGTCCCTTCCAGGGGCCTCTACTCCCAAGGCCATGGATGACACCAAGGTGTTGTCCCGAAGGACCTCCCCAGGCCAGGGAGAGACACGGGAGGCCATCAGGGTGGCGCAAGAGGGTGAAACCTCGGCCGTCAGACACATGGGGGAGCAAATCCCCATGGAGACTGGCGACGGGGGCTATCGGCGTCAAAACCGGCGGATCTCGGGTAGGGGGTCCCGAACTGTGTGTTAAGGCAAATGGTAACAGGAAGCAAGGGACACGATGTTTTTACCCAGGTTCGGGCCCTCTCGATGGAGGTAAAACCCTACTCCTGCTTGATTAATATTATGATATGGGTAGTACAAGAGTTGATCTACCACGAGATCAGAGAGGCTAAACCCTAGAAGCTAGCCTATGGTATGATTGTTGTTGTTCTGTCCTACGGACTAAACCCTCTGGTTTATATAGACACCGGAGGGGGCTAGGGTTACACAGAGTCGGTTACAAGGAAGGAGATCTACATATCCGTATCGCCAACCTTGCCTTCCACGCCAAGGAGAGTCCCATCCGGACACGGGACGAAGTCTTTAATCTTGTATCTTCATAGTCCAATAGTCCGGCCAAAGTTTATAGTCCGGCTGTCCGGACACCCCCGAATCCAGGACTCCCTCAGTAGCCCCTAAACCAGGCTTCAATGACGATGAGTTCGGCGCGCAGATTGTCTTCGGCATTGCAAGGCGGGTTCCTCCTCCGAATACTTCATAGAAGATTTTGAATACGAGGATCGTGTCCAGCTCTGTAAATCAAGTTCCACATACCACTGTGGAGAGAATTGTATTTCCACAAATCTAATCTGCTGACGTATTCCGTAGCGTGACATCACACCACAGCCAAGTCTTTATTCAAATCATTTTTTACCCCCACCTCAGCGCGTTTTGCGAGGCGATTTCCTTGGCACGTCTTGTCGAAGCAGAGATCGTGTCCCCTTTATTTACGGGATTCTCATCAACACGGACATGGATAACCCAATCGTGCCCGTTGGTATGTCCCCTCGATCAAAGGTAAGTCCCAAACGGTCACAGGGAGGGCTCTCGGTATTCAACCTCTTTATAAAGAGACCAAGGCCTTACTCCTCTCTTTCAATCTCAATCAAATCCGCTTCCCGCCTCGAGTTCCAGTACCCGAAGCTTCAGATTCAGGCGCTTCGGACCTTTGATTATGTCTGGATCCAACCTTCAAGGCCGATGGATGCCTTCCTCCGTCACGGAGGAAGACGTAATGAAGCTAAGGGAGGCCAGGTACTTGACCGGCGAAATCTCGCATAGGCTGCCTGCCCAAGGGCAGGTTATTCCCACTCCTAAGCCCGGTGAGAGCGTCGTGTTCGTATCCCACTTCCTCCGAGGGCTGGGCTTCACGTCGGATCCCTTCAGGAAGGGGCTCATGTTCTATTATGGGCTGGACTTCCACGACTTGGCTCCGGAGTCTATCCTCCACATCTCATCGTTCATCGTTGTGTGCAAAGCTTTCCTCCATATTACCCCTCACTTCGGACTGTGGCTCAAGACCTTCAAAGTGGAGCCGAAGATGGTCGAGGGACAGCACACAGAGTGCGGAGGTGCTGTAATAAGCAAAAATGCTAACGCCCCATGGCCCGAGGGCTCCTTGCAAGAGGAGTCCAGCTTATGGCAACAAGAGTGGTTTTATATCACAGCTCCCAGGGGTACCAAGTGGGTGGCTCCGCCTGTTTTTCGCTCGGGTCCCCCGCCACGACTAACGTCATGGGTTAACAAGGGGTTAGACTGGGGGGCAGTAAAGGATGTGCCCACATTGCAGAGTCACATCCGAGATCTCCTGGAGAGAGATGTCAGTCTGGTCATGGTGACGCGGGTTATGCTGATTCGCCGAGTCCTGCCCTGCAAACGTCGTCCCCTCCGCCTGTGGGAGTTCAATCTGAAGGGACCGCGAGCTCTTCAACATTTCCTTGGCATGACGCCCGCGGAGATGTACAAATTGTTCTTCGGACCACAAATGATGTGTCCGGACCCTACTGAGGACGCAGGTGTGAGCTGCAATCGTTCGGATACCCAAGTAAGTAGCCCTGTGTCCGAACACATTATCCGTTTATTTATCGCAATATCGCCCTTAAAAAGAGATGTTCTTGAACCAGGAGTGGGTAGCGAAGGCAAAGTTGATTAGGTGTCCGGCCCCCCTTCCTGAGACCTCGCCAAACCCTGTGTTAACCAGGATGCTAGAGATTGCGCCTTCGGAAGAAGATGAAAGGAGGAACAAGGAGGCCACTGCCTCCGCGGAGGAGGTTGTCCGGAAAGGAGGAATCGAAAATTCCTTTCCTCAGGGGAAGAAGAGGACCGCCTCTGGAGACCTGGAGACAATGGTCTTGAAGCGGGGGAAGAAGTCTTTGCCAGAGGGTCCTACACCGGGGGATACCCCGGTCGTACTATGCCCTCAAGGGGATCAGTCCTCCACCGAGCCGTAAGTAAAAGGGTGTTTAATAATGAGAGAAGTCGTTGCTTGACTCCTAAGGAAAATAACTGAGGATCTATTTTGTAGTTCGGATCTTAGCCCTTCTCAGCAGAGCTCGTCTTCGGGGGATCTTCTTCCAGAGATGATGGAGAGCGGAACGCCTCCCCCTGCCATATCGCCTCACGAGGCGGGCGACCCCGAGGTGTCGTCGTGAAGGGTTTCTCCCGATCCGGCAAGGCCAGAAGGTAGTCATATGGCCACCCGAAGCCCTCAGTATCCGGTTTTTGAAAAAAGCAATCGAATGAGTCCCGCACCGTCCGGTGCGCGGTCGGAGGTACTGAGGGGTCTGCTAGGGCGAGCGTATATCTTGAAAGAGCACCGTACGTTGATGGGTACGGTAATTGAAAGGATTTCGTCCGCGGAGAGCGGGTTGCATGAAGCCGTCATGAGTCTACTGACATGTTTTGAGGTACGTGAAATGATGTACCTTTTGATAGTACCGCATACTTTAAGATGCGCCCTGTGTAGATAGTAGCCCCTGAGACTCTGGGTGCTGTCGAAGACGACATCACGCAGAGGATCATAGTCCCAGGTATAATTTTGTCGCCTTAATATGCAGGTGGCGAAGTGTCCGGTGGCCAGCCGGACTGATGAATTTGCCGAGTTAAAGCGTCAGCTTGACGTGGCAGATGCCGACATAGTGCTTGTTAACAAGCGGCTTGATGAGGCGCAAGGTATGTGATTTCTCTGGAGACACATGGTAAGAGGAGCATGATGCCAGTATCTTATAACGTGTGTGCTGATGCAGATGGAGCTGCGGCCATGGAGAACCTTCGGCAGAGCTTGCCCGAGTCAAAGAACAAGCCAGAAAAAGCGATGCGGCTGCCCTAAAGGCGGTTGGGGAGCTAAAGGCCGAACAGGCTGCTCACTGCCAAAGCAAGGAAGAGATGGCCAAGATGGCTGTGAAGTTGAAGGACGCCGCCGACCGTTGCAAGCTTCTTGAAAAGGAAGACCGGGCAAAGAGAACAGACCTTGAGAAGGCCGCAATGGCGGCCAAGGATACTCGTTCTGCAATGAGGGCGATGAAGGAGGAGCTGCGTCAAGCCGGAGATATCGCGGCTGGGAAGCCCTTTATGCTGCGGATGAAGTTCGGAGATCATAAATATGCTCCTTTGGACCGGATGTGGAGTTCTGCGGACGTATATCTGGATTTAGCGGCAAGTGCTGCTGATGCGGTAGAACACTTCCGAGATCAAAAGGATCGTGAAGTGGAAAAGCTGTTCTGGTCATAATTTAACGATCCAGAGCGTCCGCTTCCATTGACTGATCGGCTGGCCGAATGGGCCGAGCTGAATAGGTTGTCCGGACTTGCCTTGAGGTATGTCGTGGATCATTTGTGGCCGGAAAGGCCAAAGCTGAACAGTTATTTTAGCTTGGTGCGGTGCCACATATCAACGCGATGAAGAGGTCAGCATGCGTGGAGGGTGCGCGGATGGCCCCTGCCCGTGTCAAGACATACTGGGCAGAGATGGAGGCCACCGCCATTGCAGCCCAAGATTCGGACGAAAGCCGAGTACCTGCCGAGCACTACTTTCAAGAAGTTCTGGAGGGCGCTCGTTCGATAGAGGCGAAGTGCTCGAAGGATATTATGTTCGAATAACATGTATTCTCATTGAAAACAATGTTTTGTTGAAATGTAAAAGCTATTTTATACTTGTGCCTGCAAGAATTATAATACCTCCTGTGCGGCCGTTTATGTATATAAGTATATAACCTGAAAGATGGCAGTCGGCGGCTTCAGCCCCCACGCATATAATGTGGGGGTGTTCGCAGAAGACGCATTTTCACACTTGATCCAACGTCTTGGTCCATTAAGGAGGTGATAGCGCAGCGAACTAGGCAATCGGACTATAATGCTTTATCACTTTCACTTAGCCATAGGAGTTTGACAGTGGGGCTACTATATAGCCCCTAGTGGCGCCGCGCTCACTCGAATTCGGGGCACGTTTGTGCGTGGCCGGGAAACGACCCTTCGTTAAGGCGGAGGAATCCCGAAGATTCCGCTAGGTCATCGAGTGGTTGACCAGTCTCGCGCTATATCATGAGAGTCAGTTTTTGGCTTTTTCTACTGAGGTGCTCGCCTGGCTGAACCGGGGCACAATCGCAGTAGTTCTCCTGGTGCCGCCTTAGCCGATAGAGCGGAACGTAAGGCAGCAAAACACAGGAGCCGGGCAAACCCAACATTTGACCAAAGACATGATTTGGAGCTGATGCATATAAGGCCAAACTCGCGACGCCGAACACTCCCTAAGGTATTCGGTCTTTGTGATTTTAAACGGGCTGAACAGTGCCCTTTGTAATAAGCCCCTGGTGTCTAGGTACATGCAATACTCTGACATGGCCACATGCCAAGACGCCAGCCTCCTTCTCGGTTATGCGGAGAATCCGGGGGATGTGTATCAACAAGAGACAATAAAAAAGGTTTACGCAGGGTCTTAATCTAAAAAGAATCCTTGGAACGGGTCCCTGCTGCACGTCTGCGCCTGTGTCTCCGTTGTGTCATATCCTGGATGGGTGTAGCACGATGGTTATCTATAAAAGAGAGGAACTTAGTTGAAAAAGTAGTTGTGCAAAATGTGTGTCATACTAAATAAACAAAGTATGATTCAAGATGGGTAAAATTGAACCTTATTGTCGCATGTTTACATGCGCGGAGCCCCTTGTATAGGGGTATATAGCCATCAAACCTTTATCAATTATATGGTTATGCCGGACTCGTCTAGCCGTGTCCGTGGTCTTAACAACCTGTTAGGTGCTCTGGTTGGTGAGGCCGTTTTAGTGCGTGGCTGCCAAGGCAGCCGCACAGTCTTCCGCGTGCGAGGAGCGCTCAATATCTCCCTTTAATGAAATGATGCCTCGTGGGCCGGGCATCTTAAGTGTGAGAGACGCATAATGCGGTATTGCGTTAAAGCGAGCGAAAGATTCGCGTCCCAGTAGTGCTTGATAACCACTTTTAAATGGAGCGATGTGGAAGGTTAGCTTTTCGCTACGGAAGTTATCGGGGGAGCCGAACATAACTTTTAGTAGGAGGGAGCCCGTGCAATGGGCTTCTGGGCCTGGCGTTACTCCTTTAAAGGAAGTATTGTTATGGCTAATTTTTGTTGGGTCTATCCCCATTTTGCGGACTGTGCCCTGATATATCAGGTTGAAACTACTGCCGCCGTCCATCAGGACTCATGTAAAGTGGTATCCGTCAATTATCGGGTTTAACACCAAGGCGGCCCATCCTGCGTGCCGGATACTTGCAGAGTAATCCCGATGGTCGAAGGTGATCGGTTTGGACGACCAATGGCGGAACTCCGTTGTGATAGGCCGTAGGGCACGTATCTGTATGGGCGCCACTTTGTTTCTCCCCTTTGTCACGTGTAACACGTTTACTGTTTTGGCTTCTGGTGGGAATTTCTTCTGTTCCCCAGTGCTTTGCTTGTGGGCTTCGTCATCGTCTTGACTTGGTGTATCCAACCCCTTGTGTTCGGCGTTGAGTTTGCCGGATTGCTTGAAGACCCAACATTCTCTATGGGTATGATTTGCAGGCTTACTAGGGGTGTTGTGGATTTGACATATTTTGTGCAGAATTTTGTTTAGGCTGGACAGTTCGTCCCTGTTATCTTTGAGAGGCAGCTTTTGCTTACCCCGCCGATAGCTTCTGAATCCGGCGTTTACCGTCGTGCTCTTCGGGCTATTTTCCTTGTTACGGCGCCGGTTTTTGTTGCGTCGTGGCTTCCCATTCCCATCCCTGACTTCGGATGTACTTGGGTCGGTGGTGCTGCATCTTACCAACCAGCTGTCCTCGCCTGCTGAAAAGCGGGTCATGAGGCTTGTTAATGCAGCCATTGTTCTTGGGTTTTCTTGGCCGAGGTGTCTGGCAAGCCATTCTCTCGAACGCTGTGTCTGAAAGCTGCTAAGGCTTCGGCGTCCGGACAGTCGACTATTTGGTTCTTTTTAGTAAGGAATCTGTTCCAAAGCTTTCGGGCTGACTCTCCGGGCTGTTGAGTTATATGACTTAAATCATCTGCATCCGGTGGTTGGACATAGGTCCCTTGAAAATTTGCCCGAAAGGCGTCCTCGAGCTCTTCCCCACTTCCAATGGTGTTTTCGGGGAGGCTTTTAAGCCAGTGCCTGGCTGGCCCTTTGAGCTTGAGGGGTAGGTACTTGATGGCGTGGAGATCATCTCCTCGAGCCATGTAGATATGGAGGATGTAGTCCTCAATCCAGACCCCAGGGTCTGTTGTTCCGTCATACGCCTCCATGTTTACGGGTTTGAATCCCTCTGGAAATTCATGGTCCAGCACCTCATCGGTGAAACATAGGGGGGGTGCGGCACCCCTGTTTTTGGGTGTACTGTGGTGTTCGGATTTTTGTTGTGTTGCATTTCTTGCTGGAGCGTGCCTTCTTGGCTTGTAGATAGATTTGGTTGGGCCGTCTTTTTGATGCGAGTCTTTATGTGGACCGTGTGTTGGCTTGTGTGCGGCGTCGTTTGCCGCTCTATCTTGGCCATGAGGTGGTCTATCCGACTGGATCGCTGCTTTGTTTTCTGGTTGCGGGGGCTCTGAGGCCTCCTCATCAAATTCAGGCAGTAGCTTTCGCTTCGGGTAGCTCTTTGTGTGGCGACTGCCGCCACATTTGTCTGCGGTGTTGAGTACTTTGCTCCATCTGATTCTAAGTGCATCCTCCGCAGTTTTGAACTTCCGCTTCTGCTTTTTCAGGCTACGCGCAGTGGCGACGAGCCTTTTATGGAGGTTCTTCTACTCGAGGAGCTTGTCCGGCGTGAGGTCATCCAGACTATTATCTTCACCCGAGACGGGTTGTTCGGTTTGATTATCCGTGTTGCCATGGTCAGACGGTTGTTCAATGCCATGTTCGTCGTCCGCCGGCTCACCCTGCTCTATCGCTGGGTCTGTATGACTGTTGTTTCTGTCGAGGCGGGATTTGGAGCGGCGCTTACGCCGCTGTTTTTACTACTTGGGGAACAATCCTTCGCTACGTCCTTCCGTTCCTCATCGTCGTTTCCTTTGGGTGTTTCCAGCATGTATACATCGTGGGATGAGGTGGCTGCCCAGTGCCCTGTGGGCAGTGGTTTCTGTTCGTCTCCTACATCGTCGTCCATACCGTCGATGTCTTCGGAGTCGAAGTCGAGCATGTCGGTCAAATCATCGACAGTGTCTACAAAGTGGGTGGTGGGTGGGCGTCTTTCTTCGTCATCCGCATTCCAACCCTGCCGATCATAATCCGGCCACGGCTCTGTTGACAAAGAGAGAGACCTTAGTGAATTCAGTATGTCGCCAAAGGGCGAGTGCTGAAAGATATCCACGGCGGTGAACTCCATGATCGGCGCCCAATCAGATTCGATTGGCAGGGGCGCGGGGGGTTCGGAGTCTGGAGGAGAGTCCGGCAAAGTGGAGTCACGGGCTTCGCGAAGGGTAAGGCTAGTGTTCGGCTTGATCGCCGTTGAGGCTACGGCATCTGTGGCGGGGTCTAACCACCCGCCCACGGATGGCGCAATTGGATCCGAATTGAAGGTCGGAGCGGTTGCAGGTGCGGTCTCCTGAGCACAGTTCGGCGGCAGAGCTAAAGCATGCCCATCGTGACAGTGCGACGCACTTGGCCGGGGCTCGAATCCGTCGAAGATCAAGTCTCCGCGGATGTCGGCCGAGTAGTTTAAGCTTCCAAACCTGACCTGATGGCCAGGGGCGTAACTTTCAATCTGCTCCAGATGGCCAAGCGAATTGGCCCGCAGTGCAAAGCCGCTGAATACAAAAATCTGTCCGGGGAGAAAAGTCTCACCCTGGACTGCATCGCTAACGATGATCGAAGGAGCCATCAAGCCTAACGATGACGACACAGAGGAACTCTCAATGAAAGCACCAATGTTGGTGTCAAAACCGGCAGATCTCGGGTAGGGGGTCCCGAACTGTGTGTCAAGGCAGATGGTAACAGGAGGCAAGGGACACGATGTTTTTACCCAGGTTCGGGCCCTCTCGATGGAGGTAAAACCCTACTCCTGCTTGATTAATATTGATGATATGGGTAGTACAAGAGTTGATCTACCACGAGATCAGAGAGGCTAAACCCTAGAAGCTAGCCTATGGTATGATTGTTGTTGTTCTGTCCTATGGACTAAACCCTTCGGTTTATATAAACACTAGAGGGGGCTAGGGTTACACAAAGTCGGTTACAAGGAAGGAGATCTACATATCCATTTTGCCAAGCTTGCCTTCCAAGGGGGAGCTGTGTGCGGGTCCCGAAAACAGGTAGAATGATCGTCAAGAAGAACATCTAGAGATTCCCCCAGTTGATCGTGCAGGAAACATACCCTCGTGGTCAGGTTGATCGTGCTCCGGCGTGGTCAATAACCTCTCGGAGTTGGTTTAGCGATTGCTAAGGTGCGACGTCATCGCACGTTCGTAGTCGGATCGTCAAAGTCGACTTCATCCTAAACGATAGCCACCATCTCATCGAAAGACGGGACACCTCTGCCTCTATCAAGTGGTATCAGATTTTCAGGTTGCTCGGTGAGATTTTACAGTTTTTCATAGTTTAGATCGAGTCTGTTTTTCATACCTACAGTCCACGAAAAAGCCAAAAAAAATTTAGGGTTAGTTCATCCTATCCGAACCAATCTGAGCCTTTGCATAATATTTTCTGTATTTGCTTTGTTGAATTTGCGGTTGCATCGTCGTGTAAAGTTGCTGGTCTTAGCGTCTAGTCCTTTAGAGTTTCGAGTTCTGTTCACAGGTTGTCACGTCGCCGCTGCCATATATCACCACCGCATCATCATCATCACCGCTGCCATATACCACCATCGTCATCACCGCTGCCATATACCACCATCGTCATCGCCGCTACCATATACCACATATCCACCGCCATCACGCTAATCCGAGTCCACCTCCATCACAGATTCACCACCAGTCTGTGTTCCATCGCCCTGCAAATATCCGCCACCAGTCCAAGTTTCCACCAGATTCATCTCCGCCACGAGTCCTAGTCCGAGTCCAGTAATTGTTGCTTTGTTCTTGATTTCCAGATCGCGCGATACTCCGAGTCGTGACAGAGAAGGACTCCCCAACTTTCGTGCTACCCGCAGAAGAAAAATAGTTCCAGTTTCAAAAAAAAAACTATGTCTGGAAAATTCTGGCTAGGCAGTTTTTAGGACATTTGTAGACTTTTTCGAAAAAAATTTGTTGCGGAGCAAAAAAAGAAAAAAAAAAGAGGAAAAAAAGTGCAAAAAAAAGTGAAAAAAAAAGAAAAAAAATCAGAGTGTGCTCCTCCCTTGTTTACGTGCAGCGCCGTGATTTTGTTAGCTCGCGTCTCTAGTACGATCTAGCCTAGGACCAGCACAGTACCGTCGTTGAGCGTTTATTCAACTTTGCATCTCTGAATTGATTATTGCTGACCCTTTTTGCTACCATATTATAAGCCTTCCTAGCTCCACATACATCTACGTCGTGCGTTTGACTCTCCCTGGTAATCGCTCTATCCAAGCTTTGAGAGTTTTGACTACATCGGTTGCCGATCACCGCCTGCTGCTGGGTAAGAACTGGTAAGAATTTGAGATTTGCTTAAAGGATTTGTGACACCCACCACCACCACCACTTGTTAGTAGTCTATAGGATCATATTCTTGTGTGTTTCCATTGCTGCTAACCATGCCAGGATCACAACCCGACGAGATTGACTGGGAGAATTTAACAAACAAGGAGCTTCATGATAAGTTTCAGAAAATGATGAATGAACAGGTGCAAGATGTGCTGAACAATTTTGAAGAGGCCATGGAGAAGATCACTGGCCTGGAGAAGACGTTTGAAACAAAGCTCGATAACAGGTTTAATGAATTGCTCGCGCGTCTTCCACCACCACCACCGGCTGCACCTAACGCACCTCAACAACAACAACAACAACAACAACAACAACAACAACAACAACAACAACAACAACAACAACAACAACAACAACAACAACAACAACAACAACAACAACAACAACAACAACAACAACAACAACAACAACAACAACAACAACAACAACAACAACAACAACAACAACAACAACAACAACAACAACAACAACAACAACAACAACAACAACAACAACAACAACAACAACAACAACAACAACAACAACAACAACAACAACAACAACAACAACAACAACAACAACAACAACAACAACAACAACAACAACAACAACAACAACAACAACAACAACAACAACAACAACAACAACAACAACAACAACAACAACAACAACAACAACAACAACAACAACAACAACAACAACAACAACAACAACAACAACAACAACAACAACAACAACAACAACAACAACAACAACAACAACAACAACAACAACAACAACAACAACAACAACAACAACAACAACAACAACAACAACAACAACAACAACAACGACGACGACGACGACGACGACGACGACTACCTCCACATCGCGAAACAGCCCTCCGCCGAGCGACCCGTGTTCCTCTTGCGCTTGGCCAACCTGTTGGTGCTGCTGTTGATACTTCTGTGGATCCTGCTACTGATGCGGAGGAGGATGATTATGTGGGAGATTACGAGGATGAGGTTGATCAACATCAGAACTATGTGCAACCACCAGCACCACAACCACCAGGTCGTCCACATGCAAATAATGGTAATGTTAGGGCTCCCCCTCAGGTACGAGATCATGACCATCTCCCTAAACTGAAATTGAATATCCCACCATTTGAGGGTAGATATGTTCCTGATATATATCTTACTTGGGAGTTAGAAACTGAACAACGATTTACATGTTTACAATATCCTGAGGAGAGACGTGTTCCTGCGGCTGTTTGTGCTTTCACTAGCTTTGCATGTGTTTGGTGGTCTGAATATTGTAGATTATATCCTGTTCCAGCTACTTGGGCTGCTTTGAAAACTGCTATGCGTACTCGTTGGGTTCCGCCATATTATCAACGTGACTTACTTCAAAAATTGCAGCGCTTAAGACAAGGAAAAAATTCTGTAGAAGAATATTATCAGGAGTTACAAACTGGATTGATTCGATGTGGTATTGTTGAGGAGAATGAAGCTATGCTTGCACGTTTTCTGGGTGGATTAAATAGAGAGATTCAGACCATTCTAGACTATAAGGATTATAATAATATCACTCGTTTATCCCATCTTGCTTGTAAAGCTGAACGTGAAGTGCAGGATCAACAGGCATTGGCGCGAACTAACTTTTCTGCAGGTCGACCTTCATCATGGACACCACGTGCATCATCTACTTCCACACGTTCTGCTACACCGGCACCTCCGTCGGCTGCCACCTACAACCGTGATACAAGAAAGCAGGCACAACCACCACTATCTGCCAAGAGCACACCTGCCGGGCCTGCACAGAGCTCTTCTTCTTCCATGGCGTCTACAGGGCACACAAGTGATATTATTTGTCGTCGTTGTAAGGGAAGAGGACATTTTGCGCGCGAATGCACATCTCAGCGTGTGATGATTGCTACTGAGGATGGTGGGTATGAGTCCGCTAGTGACTATGATGAGGAGACTTTGGCTCTTCTTACACATGAAGAACACGGTGGAGATGATTCTGATCATGAGACGCAATACATGGCTCCTGAAGATGCTGACAGGTATGAATGTTTGGTTGCTCAACGTGTTTTGAGTGTGCAGGTCACGCAAGCTGAGCAAAATCAGAGGCATAATTTGTTCCATACAAAGGGAGTTGTGAAGGAACGTTCTGTTCGCGTCATCATAGATGGAGGGAGCTGCAACAACTTGGCTAGCATGGAGACGGTGGAGAAGCTATCCCTCACCACAAGACCACATCCACATCCTTACTACATCCAATGGTTCAACAACAGCGGCAAGGTTAAGGTAACACGTACTGTTCGTGTGCATTTTAGTATCTCTACATATGCTGATTATGTTGATTGTGATGTGGTACCGATGCAAGCATGTTCCTTATTACTTGGTAGACCATGGCAATTTGATAAAAATTCTGTACACCATGGTAGAAACAATCAGTATACTCTCGTTCATAAGGACAAAAATATTACTTTGCTTCCTATGACTCCTGATTCCATTTTGAAAGATGATATTAATCGAGCTAATAAAGCAAAACAGGAGCAAAATAAGAGTGAAAATCAGATTGTGGCAAAAGAATTTGAGCAACAAATGAAGCCTAATAATAAACCATCTAGTGTTGCTTCTGAAATTAAATTGAAAAGTGCATGTTTATTTGCCACCAAATCTGATATTGATGATCTAGATGTTAGCAAATCTGTTTGCTATGCTTTTGTGTGCAAAGAGGCATTATTTTCATTCGAGGACGTGCCTTCCTCTTTGCCTCCTGCTGTTACTAACATTTTGCAGGAGTTCGCTGACGTCTTTCCACAAGACGTGCCACCGGGATTACCACCTATTCGAGGGATTGAGCATCAAATTGACTTAATTCCCGGTGCATCGCTACCCAATCGGGCACCATACCGTACGAATCCAGAGGAGACGAAGGAGATTATGCGTCAAGTACAGGAGCTGCTCGACAAAGGTTATATACGTGAATCCCTTAGTCCTTGTGTTGTTCCTATTATACTAGTGCCTAAAAAGGATGGTACATCGCGTATGTGTGTTGATTGTAGAGGTATTAATAATATTACTATTCATTATCGTCATCCTATTCCTAGGCTAGATGATATGCTTGATGAATTGAGTGGCTCTACAATATTCTCCAAAGTTGATTTGCGTAGTGGATACCATCAAATTCGTATGAAATTGGGAGATGAATGGAAAACAGCATTTAAAACTAAGTTTGGTTTATATGAGTGGTTAGTCATGCCTTTTGGGTTAACTAATGCACCTAGTACTTTCATGAGACTAATGAACGAAGTTTTACGTGCTTTCATTGGACGATTTGTGGTAGTCTATTTTGATGATATACTGATTTATAGCAAATCTTTGGAAGAACATTTGGAACATTTACGTGCTGTTTTTAATGCTCTACGTGATGCACGTTTGTTTGGTAACCTTGGGAAGTGCACCTTTTGCACCGACCGAGTGTCTTTTCTTGGCTATGTTGTTACTCCACAGGGAATTGAAGTTGATAAAGCCAAGATTGAAGCTATTGAGAGTTGGCCGCAGCCCAAAACGGTCACACAAGTGAGGAGTTTTCTTGGACTCGCTGGTTTCTATAGGCGTTTTGTGAGAGATTTTAGCACCATTGCTGCACCTCTCAATGAGCTTACAAAGAAGGATGTGCCTTTTGTTTGGGGTACCGCACAGGAAGAAGCCTTCACGGTATTGAAAGATAAGTTGACACATGCTCCTTTACTCCAACTTCCTGATTTTAATAAGACTTTTGAGCTTGAATGTGATGCTAGTGGAATTGGATTAGGAGGTGTGTTATTACAAGATGGCAAACCTGTTGCATATTTTTCTGAAAATTTGAGTTGGCCTAGTTTGAACTATTCTACTTATGATAAGGAATTATATGCTCTTGTTCGGACTTTAGTGACATGGCAACATTATTTAGGGCCCAAAGAATTTGTTATACATTCTGATCATGAATCTTTGAAACATATTAAAAGTCAAGCTAAACTGAATCGTAGACATGCTAAATGGGTTGAATTCATTGAGACTTTCCCCTATGTCATTAAACACAAGAAGGGTAAAGAAAATGTTATTGCTGATGCTTTGTCTCGTCGCTATACTATGCATTCACAACTTGACTTCAAAATATTTGGTTTGGAGACCATCAAAGATCAATATGTGCATGATGCTGATTTTAAAGAAGTAATGCAGAATTGTAAAGAAGGAAGAACATGGAACAAGTTCGTTGTTAATGATGGTTTTGTGTTCCGCGCTAACAAGCTATGCATTCCTACTAGCTCTGTTCGTCTTTTGTTGTTGTTGCAGGAGGCTCATGGAGGAGGATTAATGGGACACTTTGGCGTGAAGAAGACGGAGGACGTACTTGCTACACATTTCTTTTGGCCAAAGATGAGACGGGATGTTGAGCGTTTTGTTGCTCGCTGCACTACATGTCAAAAAGCTAAGTCACAACTCAATCCTCATGGTTTATATATGCCTTTGCCTGTGCCTAGTGTTCCTTGGGAGGATATATCTATGGACTTTGTTTTAGGTTTACCTCGAACAAAGAAGGGGAGGGATAGCATATTTGTTGTCGTGGATAGATTCTCAAAAACGGCACACTTTATACCATGTCATAAAAGCGATGATGCTGTTAATGTTGCTGATTTGTTCTTTCGTGAAATTATTCGCTTGCATGGTGTGCCAAATACTATTGTTTCAGATCGTGATACTAAATTTCTTAGCCACTTTTGGAGATGTTTATGGGCTAAGTTGGGGACTAAACTGCTTTTTAGTGCTACTTGTCACCCCCAAACTGATGGACAAACTGAAGTAGTCAATAGAACATTGTCTACTATGCTTAGGGCTGTTTTAAAGAATAATAAGAAAATGTGGGAAGAATGCTTGCCTCATATTGAATTTGCTTATAATCGTTCATTGCATTCTACTACTAAGATGTGCCCTTTTGAAATTGTGTATGGTTTCCTACCTCGTGCACCTATTGATTTGTTGCCTCTTCCATCTTCGAAGAAGGTTAATTTTGATGCTAAACAACGTGCTGATTTGATCTTAAAGATGCATGAGTTAACTAAGGAAAATATTGAGCGCATGAATGCTAAATATAAACTTGTTGGAGATAAGGGTAGAAAACGTGTTGTCTTTGCACCTGGAGATCTTGTTTGGTTACATTTGCGTAAGGATAGGTTTCCTAATTTGCGCAAGTCAAAGCTAATGCCACGTGCTGATGGTCCTTTTAAGGTGTTAGAAAAAATAAATGATAATGCATATAAACTTGAGTTGCCTGCAGATTTTGGGGTTAGTCCCACTTTTAACATTGCAGATTTGAAGCCTTATTTGGGTGAGGAAGATGAGCTTCCGTCGAGGACGACTTCATTTCAAGAAGGGGAGGATGATGAGGACATCAATACCATTGTTACACCCACAACCCCTACTGTTACATATGATGGACCAATTACTAGAGCTCGCGCACGCCAATTAAATTACCAGGTACTTTTGTTTCTTGGTAATGATTCTAATGTTCATGAGAATATGATGCTGCCTAAATTGGATACATTTGTTTTGCTTACAAATGAAGGGCCTAGCTTGGAGAAGGATGAACATTGGAGCAAGAACAAGCATGGAGTTGATGGCATGCGCAAGGGGAACAAGAACGGAGTTACAAGTGATGATTTCAGGACTCTGGAGCCACCATAAGGAGTGAATGAAGCCTTGGACGAAATATACAAGATGCCACTTCATAAATTTCGTCCAGAAGCTATTCTAGGTGCTACGTCACCTTATTATCGGACCCCTTCCTCAAGGGCCACGAAATCCCCCCCCCCCTCTTCCTCCATATATACAGCCCTTAGGGCGTCGTTTAGACTTTGGGTTTTGTTTAGATCAAAAGTTCGCCATAGCAGCAACTTCGCGTACTTCGTTTGTGTTCAACGACCAGACCAAGGCGTCACAGAACCCCACCTTCATTAATAAAGCTTTCCTCTTTTATTCGCAATATCCAGATTGCAATCTTAGTTTCTTGCTTGTTCTTCGTTTGCCTGCAGGAAACAGACCCTCGTGGTCAGGTTGATCGTGCTCCGGCGTGGTCAATAACCTCTCGGAGTTGGTTTAGCGATTGCTAAGGCGCGACGTCATCGCACGTTCGTAGTCGGATCGTCAAAGTCGACTTCATCCTAAACGATAGCCACCATCTCATCGAAAGACGGGACACCTTTGCCTCTATCAAGAAAAGACTAAAAATGGTAAAAAGGAAAAGGAAAAGTATGTGTGGGAGCCGTATGATGGACCACAATCAAGTTACGCCTTGCTACCTCTTGAGCATGCGTTTGTTTTCCCTTAAGAGGAAAGGGTGATGCAGCAAAGTAGCGTAAGTATTTCCCTCAATTTTTGAGAACCAAGGTATCAATCCAGTAGGAGGCCACGCGCAAGTCCCTGGTACCTACACAAACAAATAAGAACCTTGCAACCAACGCGATAAAGGGGTTATCAATCCCTTCACGGCCACTTGCAAAAGTGAGATCTGATAGAGATGATAAGATAATATTTTTGGTATTTTTATGATGAAGATTAAAAGTAAAGATTGCGAAGTAACAATAGATTGGAAACTTATATGATGGAAAATAGACCCGGGGGCCATAGGTTTCACTAGTGGCTTCTCTCAAGTTAGCATAAGTATTACGGTGGGTGAACAAATTATTGTTGAGCAATTGATAGAAAAGTGCATAATTATGAGAATATCTAGGCATGATCATGTATATAGGCATCACGTCCGTGACAAGTAGACCAAAATGATTCTGCATCTACTACTATTACTCCACACATCGACCGCTATCTAGCATGCATCTAGAGTATTAAGTTCATAAGAACAGAGTAACACATTAGGCAAGATGACATAATGTAGAGGGATAAACTCGAGCAATATGATATAAACCCCATCTTTTTATCCTCAATGGCAACAATACAATACGTGTTGTTTCCCCTTCTGTCACTAGGATCGAGCAACGTAAGATTGAACGCAAAGCTAAGCACTTCTCCCATTGCAAGAAAGATCAATCTAGTAGGCCAAACCAAACTGATAATTCAAAGAGACTTGCAAAGATAACACATCATACATAAAAGTATTCGGAGGAGATTCAAATATTGTTCATAGATAATCTTGATCATAAACCCACAATTCATCGGATCTCGACAAACACACCGCAAAAAGAGTTACATCAAATAGATCTCCAAGAAGATCGAGGAGAACTTTGTATTGAGATCCAAAGAGAGAGAAGAAGCCATCTAGCTAATAACTATGGACCCGAAGTTATGTGGTAAACTACTCACACATCATCGGAGAGGCTATGGTGTTGATGTAGAAGCCCTCCGCGATCGGTTCCCCCTTCGACGGAGCACCGGAAAAGGCCCCAAGATGGGATCTCACGAGTACAGAAGGTTGCGGCGGTGGAAATAGGGTTTTGTGGTGCTCTTGGATGGTTTCGGGGTATATGGGTATATATAGGAGGAAGAAGTAGGTCGGTGGAGCTGCAAGGGGCCCACGAGGGTGGGGGCCGCGCCCAAGGGGGCAGGCACGCCTCCCTTCCTCGTGGCCTCCTCGTTGATTTCTTGACGTCCACTCCAAGTCCTCTGGATCACGTTTGTTCCAAAAATAACTCTCCCGAAGCTTTCATTCCGTTTGGACTCCGTTTGATATTCCTTTTCTGCGAAACACTGAAATAGGCAAAAAAAACAGCAATTTGCACTCGGCCTTGGGTTAGTAGGTTAGTCCCAAAAATAATATAAAAGTGCTTAGTAAAGCCCATTAAACATCCAAAACAGATAATATAATAGCATGGAACAATCAAAAATTATAGATACGTTGGAGACATATCACACCTCTGTCTATGCCCATGGTATTTTGAGTGCGTAGTTACGTACGGGCGGTACGTACGCCGCCATTTGGTCGGGACTGAGATGGAGGCCGAATTGCTAGTTGAGCTCCTGAGGAGCTGGACTGTCCTGTTACAGAGTAGTCCGGACTCGTTTGACAGTGTCCGGGAGCTTGGCCGCCAAATTAAGGTTCTGCTTGATAAGGTCGCTCTGTACTTCTGCTGCCAGGGCCGCGCACTACAAAAAAAATACATTTCCGTGATGATACGTGTTTGTCATAGTAGGTCACTGTCGGTGTCAAAACCGGTGGATCTCGGGTAGGGGGTCCCGAACTGTGCGTCAAGGCAGATGGTAACAGGAAGCAAGGGACACGATGTTTTTACCCAGGTTCGGGCCCTCTCGATGGAGGTAAAACCCTACTCCTCCTTGATTAATATTGATGATATGGGTAGTACAAGAGTTGATCTACCACGAGATCAGAGAGGCTAAACCCTAGAAGCTAGCCTATGGTATGATTGTTGTTGTTCTGTCCTACGGACTAAACCCTCCGGTTTATATAGACACCGGAGGGGGCTAGGGTTACACAGAGTCGGTTACAAGGAAGGAGATCTACATATCCGTATCGCCAAGCTTGCCTTCCACGCCAAGGAGAGTCCCATCCGGACACGGGATGAAGTCTTCAATCTTGTATCTTCATAGTCCAACAGTCCGGCCAAAGGTTATAGTCCGGCTGTCCGGACACCCCCTAATCCAGGACTCCCTCAGTAGCCCCTGAACCAGGCTTCAATGACGATGAGTCCGGCGCGCAGATTGTCTTTGGCATTGCAAGGCGGGTTCCTCCTCTGAATACTTCATAGAACATTTTGAACACGAGGATTGTGTCCGGCTCTGTAAAACAAGTTCCACATACCACCATGGAGAGAATTGTATTTCCACAAATCTAATCCGCTGACGTATTCCGTAGCGTGACATCACACCACAGCCAAGCCTTTATTCGAATTGTTTTTTACCCCCCACCTCAGCGTGTTTTGCGAGGTGGTTTCCTTGGCACGTCTTGTCGAAGCAGAGATCGTGTCCCCTTTATTTACGGGATTCTCATCAACATGGACGTGGGTAACCTAATCGTGCCCGTTGGTATGTCCTCCTCGATCAAAGGTAAGTCCCAAACGGTCACAGGGAGGGCTCTCGGTATTCAACCTCTTTATAACATCCCCGATACCAAGGCCTTACTCTTTTCTTTTAGTCTCAATCGAATCCGCCTCCTGCCTCGAGTTCCAGTACCCGAAGCTTAAGAATCAGGCGCTTCGGACCTTTGATTATGTCCGGATCCAACCTTCAAGGCCGATGGATGCCTTCCTCCGTCACGGAGGAAGACGTAATGAAGCTAAGGGAGGCCAGGTACTTGACCGGCGAAATCCCGCATAGGCTGCCTGCCCAAGGGCAGGTTATTCCCACTCCTAAGCCTGGTGAGAGCGTCGTGTTCGTATACCACTTCCTCCGAGGGCTGGGCTTCACGTCGGATCCCTTTGGGAGGGGGCTCATGTTCTATTATGGGTTGGACTTCCACGACTTGGCTCCGGAGTCCATCCTCCACATCTCATCGTTCATCGTCGTGTGCGAAACTTTCCTCCGTATTACCCCTCACTTCAGACTTTTGGTCAAGACCTTCAAAGTGGAGCCGAAGATGGTCGAGGGACAGCACATAGAGTGCGGAGGTGCTGTAATAAGCAAAAATGCTAACGCCCCATGGCCCGAGGGCTCCTTCCAAGAGGAGTCGAGCTTATGGCAACAAGAGTGGTTTTATATCACAGCTCCCAGGGGTACCAAGTGGGTGGCTCCGCCTGTTTTTCGCTCGGGTCCCCCGCCACGACTAACGTCATGGGTCAACAAGGGGTTAGACTGGGGGCCAGTAAAGGATGTGCCCACATTGCACAGTCGCATCCGAGATCTCCTGGAGAGAGATGCCAGTCTGGTTGTGGTGACGCAGGTTATGCTGATTCGCCAAGTCCTGCCCTGCAAACGTCGTCCCCTCCGCCTGTGGGAGTTCAATCCGGAGGGACCGAGAGCTCTTCAACATTTCCTTGGCATGACGCCCGCGGAGATGTACAAATTGTTATTCAGACCACAAATGATGTGTCTGGACCCTACTGAGGACGCAGGTCTGAGCTGCAATCGTCCAGATACCCAAGTAAGTAGCCTGTGTCCGGACACATTATCTGTTTATTTATCGCAATATCGCCCTTAAAAAGAGTTGTTCTTGAACCAGGAGTGGGTAGCGAAGGCAAAGTTGATCAGGTGTCCGGCCCTCCTTCCTGAGACCTCGCCAGACCCTGTGTTAACCAGGATGCTGGAGATTGCGCCTTCGGGAGAAGATGAAGGGGGGGAACAAGGAGGCCACTGCATCCGCGGAGGAGGTTGTCCGAAAAGGAGGAATCGAAAATTCCTTTCCTCAGGGGAAGAAGAGGACCGCCTCTGGAGACCTGGAGACAATGGTCTCGAAGCGGGGGTAGAAGTCTTTGCCAGAGGGTCCTGCACCGGGAGATAACCCGGCCGTACTATGCCCTCAAGGGGATCAGTCCTCCACCGAGCCGTAAGTAAAAGGGTGTTTAATAATGAGAGAACTCGTTGCTTGACTACTAAGGAAAATAACCGAGGATCTATTCTGCAGTTCGGATCTTAGCCCTTCTCAGCAGAGCTCGTCTTCGGGGGATCTTCTTCCAGAGATGATGGAGAGCGAAACGCATCCCCCTGCCATACCGCCTCACGAGGCGGGCGACCCCGAGGTGTCGTCGCGGAGGGTTTCTCCCGATCCGGCAAGGCCAGAAGGTAGTCATATGGCCACCCGAAGCCCTTAGTATTCGGCTTTTGAAAAAAGCAACCAAATGAGTCCGGCACCGTCCGGTGCACGGTCGGAGGTACTGAGGGATCTGCTAAGGCGAGCGTCTATCTCGGAAGAGCACCGTACATTGATGGGTACGGTAATTGAAAGGATTTCGTTCGCGGAGAGCGGGTTGCATGAAGCTGTCATGAGTCTACTAACAGGTTTTGAGGTACGTGAAATGATGTACGTTTTGATAGTACCACATACTTTAAGATGCGCCCTGTGTAGATAGTAGCCCCTGAGACTCCGGGTGCTGTCGAAGACGACGGCACGCAGAGGATCATAGTCCCAGGTATAATTTTGCCACCTTAATATGCAGGTGGCGAAGTGTCCGGTGGCTAGCCGGACTGATGAATTTGCCGAGTTAAAGCGGCAGCTTGACGTGGCAGATGCCGACATCGTGCTTGTTAACAAGCGGCTTGATGAGGCGCAAGGTATGTGATTTCTCCGGAGACACATGGTAAGAGGAGCATGATGCCAGTATCTTATAACGTGTGTGCTGATGCAGATGGAGCTGCGGCCATGGAGAACCTTTGGGCAGAGCTTGCCCGAGTCAAAGAACAAGCCAGAAAAAGCGATGCGGCTGCCCTAAAGGCGGTTGAGGAGCTAAAGGCCGAACAGGCTGCTCACTGCCAAAGCAAGGAAGAGATGGCCAAGATGGCTGTGAAGTTGAAGGACGCCGCCGACCGTTGCAAGCTTCTTGAAAAGGAAGACCGGGCGAAGAGGACAGACCCTGAGAAGGCCGCGATGGCGGCCAAGGATACTCGTTCTGCAATGAGAGCGATGAAGGAGGAGCTGCGTCAAGCCAGAGATATCACGGCTGGGAAGCCCTTTATGCTGCAGATGAAGTTCGGAGATCCTAAATATGCTTCTTTGGAACGGATGTGGAGTTCTGCGGACGCGTATCTGAATTTAGTGGCGAGTGTTGCTGATGCGGTCGAACACTTCCAAGATCAAAAGGATCGTGAAGTGGAAAAGATGTTCTGGTCACAATTTAATGATCCGGAGCGTCCGCTTCCATAGAATGATCGGCTGGCCGAATGGGCCGAGCTGAATAGGTTGTCCGGACTTGCCTTGAGGTATGTCGTGGATCATCTGTGGTCGGAAAGGCAAAAGCCGAACAGTTATTTTAGCTTGGTGCGGCAGTTCCTTGGTGCGGTGCCACATATCAACGCGATGAAGAGGTCAGCATGCGTGGAGGGTGCGCGGATGGCCCTTGCCTGTGTCAAGACATACTGGGCAGAGATGGAGGCCACCGCCATTGCAGCCCAAGATTCGGACGAAAGCCGAGTACCTGCCGAGCACTACTTTCAAGAAGTTCTGGAGGGCGCTCGTTCGATAGAGGCGCAGTGCTCGAAGGATATTATGTTCGAATAACATGTATTCTCATTGAAAACAATGTTTTGCTGAAATGTAAAAGCTATTTTATACTTGTGCCTGCAAGAATTATAATACCTCCTGTGCGGCCGTTTATGTATATATGTATATAACCTGAAAGATGGCATTCGTCGGCTTCAGCCCCCACGCATATAATGTGGGGGTGTTCGCAGAAGACGCATTTTCACACTTGATCCAACGTCTTGGTCCATTAAGGAGGTGATAGCGCAGCGAACTAGGCAATCGGACTATAGTGCTTTATCACTTTCACTTAGGCATAGGAGTTTGACAGTGGGGCTACTATATTGCCCCTGGTGGCGCCGCGCTCACCCGAATTCGGGGCACGTGTGTGCCTGGCCGGGAAACGCCCCTTCTTTAAGGCGGAGGAATCCGGAAGATTCCGCTAGGTCATCGAGTGGTTGACCAGTCTCACGCTATATCATGAGAGTCAGTTTTCGGCTTTCTCTACTGAGGTGCTCGCCTGGCTGAACCGGGGCACGATCGCAGTAGTTCTCCTGGTGCCGCCTTAGCCGATAGAGCGGAACGTAAGGCAGCAAAACACAAGAGTCGGGCAAACCCAACATTTGACCAAAGACATGATTCGGAGCTGATGCATATAAGGCCAAACTCGCGACGCCGAACACTCCCTAAGGTATTCGGTCTTTGTGATTTTAAACAGGCTAAACAGCGCCCTTTGTATTAAGCCCCTGGTGTCCAGGTACGTGCAATATTCTGACGTGGCCACATGCCAAGACGCTAGCCTCCTTCTCGGTTATGCGGAGAATCCGAGGGATGTGTATCAACAAGAGACAGTAAAAAAAGGTTTACGCAGGGTCTTAATCTAAAAAGAATCCTTGGAACGGGTCCCTGCTGCACGTCTGCACCAGTGTCTCCATTGTGCCGTATCCTGGATGGGTGTAGCACGGTGGTTATTTGTAAAAGACAGGAAGTTAGTTGAAAAAGTAGTCGTGCAAAATGTGTGTCATACTAAATAAACAAAGTATGATTCAAGATGGGTAAAATTGAGCCTTATTGTCGCCTGTTTACATGCGCGGAGCCCCTTGTATAGGGGTATATAGCCATCAAACCTTTATCAATTATATGGTTATGCCGGACTCGTCTAGCCGTGTCCGTGGTCTTAACGACCTGTTAGGTGCTCTGGTTGGTGAGGCCATTTTAGTGTGTGGCTGCCAAGGCAGCCGCACAGTCTTCCACGTGCGAGGAGCGCTCAATATCTCCCTTTAATGAAATGATGCCTCGTGGGCCGGGCATCTTAAGCATGAGAGACGCATAATGTGGTATTGCGTTAAAGCGAGCGAAAGCTTCGCGTCCCAGTAGTGCTTGATAAGCACTTTTAAACGGAGCGATGTGGAAGGTTAGCTTTTCGCTACGGAAGTTATCGGGGGAGGCGAACATAACTTTTAGTAGGAGGGAGCCCGTGCAATGGGCTTCTGGGCCTGGCGTTACTCCTTTAAAGGAAGTATTGCTATGGCTAATTTTTGTTGGGTCTATCCCCATTTTGCGGACTGTGCCCTGATATATCAGGTTTAAACTACTGCCGCCGTCCATCAGGACTCGTGTAAAGTGGTATCCGTCAATTATCGGGTTTAACACCAAGGCGGCCCATCCTACGTGCCGGATACTTGCAGAGTAATCCCGATGGTCAAAGGTGATCGGTTTGGACGACCAGTGGCGGAACTCTGTTGTGATAGGCCGTAGGGCACGTATCTGTATGGGCGCCACTTTGTTTCTCCCCTTTGTCACGT
Source organism: Aegilops umbellulata (assembly GCA_032464435.1). Taxonomy (NCBI): domain Eukaryota; kingdom Viridiplantae; phylum Streptophyta; class Magnoliopsida; order Poales; family Poaceae; genus Aegilops; species Aegilops umbellulata. The sequence continues at coordinate 268,765,225 of CP136057.1, read as the reverse complement.
GTAACACGTTTACTGTTTTGACTTCTGGTGGGAATTTCTTCTGTTCCCCAGTGCTTTGCTTGTGGGGTTCGTCATCGTCTTCACTTGGTGTATCCAGCCCCTTGTGTTCGGCGTTGAGTTTGCCGGATTATTTGAAGACCCACCATTCTCTATGGGTATGATTTGCAGGCTTACCAGGGGTGCTGTGGATTTGACATATTTTGTCCAGAATTTTGTTTAGGCTGGACAGTTCGTCCCTGTTATCTTTGAGAGGCAGCTTTTGCTGACCCCACCGAGAGCTTCTGAATCCGGCGTTTACCATCGTGCTCTTCGGGCTATTTTCCTTGTTACGGCGCTGGTTTTTGCTGCGTCGTGGCTTCCCATTCCCGTCCCTGACTTCAGATGTACTTGGGTCGCTGGTGCTGCATCTTGCCAACCAACTGTCCTCGCCTGCGCAAAAGCGGGTCATGAGGCTTGTTAATGCAGCCATTGTTCTTGGATTTTCTTGGCCGAGGTGTCTGGCGAGCCATTCTCTCGAACGATGTGTGTGAAAGTTGCTAAGGCTTCGACGTCTGGACAGTCGACTATTTGGTTCTTTTTAGTAAGGAATTTGTTCCAAAGCTTTCGGGCTGACTCTCCGGGCTATTGAGTTATATGACTTAAATCATCTGCATCCGGTGGTCGGACATAGGTCCCTTGAAAATTGGCCTGAAAGGCGTCCTCGATCTCTTCCCCACTTCCAATGGTGTTTTCGAGGAGGCTTTTAAGCCAGTGCCTGGCTGGCCCTTTGAGCTTGAGGGGTAGGTACTTCATGGCGTGGAGATCATCTCCTCGAGCCATGTGGTGTAGTCCTCAATCCAGACCCCAGGGTCTGTTGTTCCGCCATACGCCTCTATGTTTACGGGTTTGAATCCCTCTGGAAATTCATGGTCCAGCACCTCATCGGTGAAACATATGGGGTGTGCGGCACCCCTGTATTTTGGTGTACCGTGGTGTTCGGATTTTTGTTGTGTTGCGTTGCTTGCTGGAGTGTGCCTTCTTGGCCTGTAGATAGATCTGGTTGGGCCGTATTTTTTATGCGAGTCTTTATGTGGACTGCGTGTTGGCTTGTGTGTGGCGTCGTTTGCCGCTCTATGTTGGCCATGAGGTCGTTTATCCGACCGGATGGCTGCTTTGTTTTTTGGTTGCGGGGGCTCTGAGGCCTCCTCATCAAATTCAGGCAGTAGCTTTTGCTTCGGGTAGCTCTTTGTGTGGCGACTGCCGCCACATTTGTCTGCGGTGTTGAGTACTTTGCTCCATCTAATTCTAAGTGCATCCTCCACTGTTTTGAGCTTCCGCTTCTGCTTTTTCAGGCTATGCGCAGTGGCGACGAGCCTTTTATGGAGGTTCTTCTACTCCAAGAGCTTGTCCGGCGTGAGGTCATCCGGACTATTATCTTCACCCGAAACGGGTTGTTCGGTTTGATTATCCGTGTTGCCATGGTCGGACAGTTCTTCAATACCATGTTCACCGTCCGCCGGCTCACCTTGCTCTATCGCTGGGTCTGTATGACTGTTGTTTCTGTCGAGGTGGGATTTGGAGCGGCGCTTACGCCGCCACTTTGACTGCTTTTCGAGGGAACAATCCTTTGCTACGTCCTTCCGTTCCTCGTCGTCGTTTCCTTTGGGTGTGTCCAGCATGTATACATCGTGGGATGAGGTGGCTGCCCAGTGCCCTGTGTGATAGAGGCAAAGGTGTCCCGATGTTTCGATGAGATGGTGATGAGGACATGACTACCTTGGATACGACCAAACATATTGCATACATGCATATTTGTCAGGTGATTTCTAGTGCAAACTATTCAATACTCTATTTTTGTTATCCAGAACAAAAATACTTCACACACTTTTGTGTTTTGTCTAATTGCAGGTGTATGGGACATTTGTACAACACACATATGAAGATAAGGGAGAAAGAGATGTTTACTTGCTGTTCAAAAAGTTTTTTCACGTCACTTTTGGTCCAAGAGAAGATAGAGTCCAAGCCTCTCACGTTCTGGATTCAGATTCGGACTGCACAGACATACCTGACTCAAAACGGCAATAACTTTTTCATACGGACTCCGAATTGGGTGATTCTTTATTTTTTGGAAACTAGATTTCGTCCTCTTTCCACTCCAATTGGAATCACCTTTAAATTCGTCCGGAGCATTGAGATATGGACGAAACAATCTGACGCTGCAGCAGAATCCGAATCAAACAACAAGTCCAAAGGTGTTGCACCACCTCCACTTGGGCCCATGAGCCTTGTACGACCTAGGGTTGGTTTTAGGCTGCCTTGGGACATCCTCCCACCTCCTTGGCCGCAACCCCTTGCTCCTATATAAGTAGATCCATCTAGTAGCTTTTTCCTTGGGATTTGTTTAGTTAAAAGTTAGCCATTGCAACTTCGTGTACTTCGTTTGTGTCCAACGACCAGACCAAGACCGCTTACGGATCCCCACCATTATCAATACTTCATCTATATTCGCAATATTCAGATTGCTTTATCATATTCTTGCTTGTCCTTCGATTGCTTGCAGGAATAGACCTTCGTGGTCAGGTTGATTGTGCTCCGGCGTGGTCGATAACCTCTCGGAGTTGGTTTAGCGATTGCTAAGGCGCGACGTCGTGCACGTTTGTAGTCGGATCGTCAAAATCGTCTCCACCAAATCGATAGTTATCATCTCATCGAAAGATCGGGACACCCTCGCCTCTATCAGATGGTCGCTATCGTTTCTGTGGGAGTCGACCTTGACGATCCGACTACGAACGTGCGAGACGTCGCGCCTTAGCAATCGCTAAACCAACTTCCGAGGGTTATTGACCACGCCGGAGCACGATCAACCTGACCACGAGGGCCTGTTTCCTGCGAGCAAACGAAGAACAAGCAAGAAACTAAGATTGCAATCTGGATATTGCGAATAAAAGAGGAAAGCTTTATTAACGAAGGTGGGGTTCTGTGACGCCTTGGTCTGGTCGTTGAACACAAACGAAGTACGCGAAGTTGCAGCTATGGCGAACTTTTGATCTAAACAAAACCCAAAGTCTAAACGACGCCCTAAGGGCTGTATATATGGGGGAAGAGGAGGGAATTTCGTGGCCCCTGATGGTGGGGTCCGAAACCAACCCTAACTCTTGTTTCCCCACACATACGGACTCTAAAAATAGCCTATACTTAAGTATTTCGAAATTACATGGGCCTGGCCCAAAAATAAGGTGACGCAGCACCTAGAATAGCCTATGGACGAATATTATGAAGTGGCATCTTGTATATTTCGTCCAAGGCTTCATGCACTCCTTATGGTGGCTTCAAAGTCCTGAAATCATCACTTGTAACTCCGTTCTTGATCCCCTTGCGCATGCCATCAACTCCATGCTTGTTGTTGCTCCAATGTTCATCCTTCTCCAAGCTAGGCCCTTCATTTGTAAGCAAAACAAATGTATCCAATTTAGGCAGCATCATATTCTCATGAACATTAGAATCATTACCAAGAAACAAAAGTACCTGGTAATTTAATTGGCGTGCGCGAGCTCTAGTAATTGGTCCAGTATGTATAGCAGCAGGGGCTGTGGATGTAACAATGGTATTGATGTCCTCATCATCCTCCCCTTCTTGAAATGAAGTCGTCCTCGACGGAAGCTCATCTTCCTTACCCAAATAAGGCTTCAAATCTGCAATGTTAAAAGTGGGACTAACCCCAAAATCTGCAGGCAGCTCAAGTTTATATGCATTATCATTTATTTTCTCTAACATCTTAAATGGACCATCAGCACGTGGCATTAGCTTTGATTTGCGCAAATTAGGAAACCTATCCTTACGCAAATGTAACCAAACAAGATCACCAGGTGCAAAGACAACATGTTTTCTACCCTTATCTCCAGCAAGTTTATATTTAGCATTCATACGCTCAATGTTTTCCTTAGTTAACTCATGCATTTTTAAAATCAATTCAGCACGTTTTTTAGCATCAAAATTAACCTTCTCCGAAGATGGAAGAGGCAACAAATCAATAGGTGCACGAGGTAGGAAACCATACACAATTTCAAAAGGGCACATCTTAGTAGTAGAATGCAATGAACGATTATAAGCAAATTCAATATGAGGCAAGCATTCTTCCCACATTTTCTTATTATTCTTCAAAACAGCCCTAAGCATAGTAGACAATGTTCTATTGACTACTTCAGTTTGTCCATCAGTTTGGGGGTGACAAGTAGTACTAAAAAGCAGTTTAGTCCCCAACTTAGCCCATAAACATCTCCAAAAGTGGCTAAGAAATTTAGTATCACGATCCGAAACAATAGTATTTGGCACACCATGCAAGCGAATAATTTCACGAAAGAACAAATCAGCAACATTAACAGCATCATCGCTTTTATGACATGGTATAAAGTGTGCCATTTTCGAGAATCTATCCACGACAACAAATATGCTATCCCTCCCCTTCTTTGTTCGAGGTAAACCTAAAACAAAGTCCATAGATATATCCTCCCAAGGAACACTAGGTACAGGCAAAGGCATATATAAACCATGAGGATTGAGTCGTGACTTAGCTTTTTGACATGTAGTGCAGCGAGCAACAAAACGCTCAACATCCCGTCTCATCTTTGACCAAAAGAAATGTGTAGCAAGTATATCCTCCGTCCTCTTCACGCCAAAGTGTCCCATTAGTCCTCCTCCATGCGCCTCCTGCAACAACAAAAGACGAACAGAGCTAGCTGGAATGCATAGCTTGTTAGAACGAAACACAAAACCATCATTAACAACGAACTTGTTCCATGTTCTTCCTTCTTTACAATTCTGCATTACTTCTTTAAAATCAGCATCATGCACATATTGATCTTTGATGCTCTGCAAACCAAATATTTTAAAGTCAAGTTGTGAAAGCATAGTATAACGTCGTGACAAAGCATCAGCAATAACATTTTCTTTACCCTTCTTGTGTTTAATGACATAAGGGAAAGTCTCAATGAATTCAACCAATTTAGCATGTCTACGGTTCAGTTTTGCTTGACTTTTAATGTGTTTCAAAGATTCATGATCAGAATGTATAACAAATTCTTTGGGCCATAAATAATGTTGCCATGTTTCTAAAGTCCGAACAAGAGCATATAATTCTTTATCATAAGTAGAATAGTTCAGACTAGGCCCAATCAATTTTTCAGAAAAGTATGCAGCAGGTTTGCCATCTTGTAATAACACACCTCCTAATCCAATTCCACTAGCATCACATTCAAGCTCAAAAGTCTTATTAAAATCAGGAAGTTGGAGTAAAGGAGCATGTGTCAACTTATCTTTCAATACTGTGAAGGCTTCTTCCTGTGCGGTACCCCAAACAAAAGGCACATCCTTCTTTGTAAGCTCGTTGAGAGGTGCAGCAATGGTGCTGAAATCTCTCACAAAACGCCTATAGAAACCAGCGAGGCCAAGAAAACTCCTCACTTGTGTGACCGTTTTGGGCTGCGGCCAACTCTCAATAGCTTCAATCTTGGCTTTATCAACTTCAATTCCCTGTGGAGTAACAACATAGCCAAGAAAAGATACTCGGTCGGTGCAAAAGGTGCACTTCCCAAGGTTACCGAACAAACGTGCATCACGTAGAGCATTAAAAACAGCACGTAAATGTTCCAAATGTTCTTCCAAAGATTTGCTATAAATCAGTATATCATCAAAATAGACTACCACAAATCGTCCAATGAAAGCACGTAAAACTTCGTTCATTAGTCGCATGAAAGTACTAGGTGCATTAGTTAACCCAAAAGGCATGACTAACCACTCATATAAACCAAACTTAGTTTTAAAAGTTGTTTTCCATTCATCTCCCAATTTCATACGAATTTGATGGTATCCTCTACGCAAATCAACTTTGGAGAATATTGTAGAGCCACTCAATTCATCAAGCATATCATCTAGCCTAGGAATAGGATGACGATAACGAATAGTAATATTATTAATGCCTCTACAATCAACACACATACGCGAGGTACCATCCTTTTTCGGCACTAGAATAATAGGAACAGCACAAGGACTAAGGGATTCGCGTATATAACCTTTGTCGAGTAGCTCTTGTACTTGACGCATAATCTCCTTCGTCTCCTCTGGATTGGTACGGTATGGTGCGCGGTTGGGTAATGATGCACCGGGAATTAAGTCAATCTGATGCTCAATCCCTCGAATAGGTGGTAATCCCGGTGGCACGTCTTGTGGAAAGACGTCAGCGAACTCCTGCAAAATGTTAGTAACAGCAGGAGGCAAAGAGGAAGGCACGTCCTCGAATGAAAATAATACCTCTTTGCACACAAAAGCATAGCAAACAGATTTGCTAACATCTAGATCATCAATATCAGATTTGGTGGCAAATAAACATGCACTTTTCAATTTAATTTCAGAAGCAACACTAGATGGTTTATTATTAGGCTTCATTTGTTGCTGAAATTCTTTTGCCACAGTCTGATTTTCACTCTTATTTTGCTCCTGTTTTGCTGTATTAGCTCGATTAATATCATCTTTCAAAATGGAATCAGGAGTCATAGGAAGCAAAGTAATATTTTTGTCCTTATGAACGAGAGTATACTGATTGTTTCTACCATGGTGTACAGAATTTTTATCAAATTGCCATGGTCTACCAAGTAATAAGGAACATGCTTGCATGGGTACCACATCACAATCAACATAATCAGCATATGTAGAGATACTAAAATGCACACGAACAGTACGTGTTACCTTAACCTTACCGCTGTTGTTGAACCATTGGATGTAGTAAGGATGTGGATGTGGTCTTCTGGTGAGGGATAGCTTCTCCACCATCTCCATGCTAGCCAAGTTGTTGCAGCTCCCTCCATCTATGATGACGCGAACAGAACGTTCCTTCACAACTCCCTTTGTATGGAACAAATTATGCCTCTGATTTTGCTCAGCTTGCGTGACCTGCACACTCAAAACACGTTGAGCAACTAAACATTCATACTTGTCAGCATCTTCAGCAGCCATGTATTGCGTCTCATGATCAGAATCATCTCCACCGTGTTCTTCATGTGTAAGAAGAGCCAAAGTCTCCTCATCATAGTCACTAGCGGACTCATACCCACCATCCTCAGTAGCAATCATCACACGCTGAGATGTGCATTCGCGCGCAAAATGTCCTCTTCCCTTACAACGACGACAAATAATATCACTTGTGTGCCCTGTAGACGCCATGGAAGAAGCAGAGCTCTGTGCAGGCCCGGCAGGTGTGCTCTTGGCAGATAGTGGTGGTTGTGCCTGCTTTCTTGTATCACGGTTGGAGGTGGCAGCTGACGGAGGTGCCGGTGTAGCAGAACGTGTGGAAGTAGATGATGCACGTGGTGTCCATGATGAAGGTCGACCTGCAGAAAAGTTAGTCCGCGCCAATGCCTGTCGATCCTGCACTTCACGTTCAGCTTTACAAGCAAGATGGAATAAACGAGTGATATTATTATAATCCTTATAATCTAGAATGGTCTGAATCTCTCTATTTAATCCACCCAGAAAACGTGCAAGCATAGCTTCATTCTCCCCAACGATACCACATCTAATCAAGCCAGTTTGTAATTCCTGATAATATTCTTCTACCGAATTTTTTTCCTTGTCTTAAGCGCTGCAATTTTTGAAGTAATTCACGTTGATAATATGGTGGAACCCAACGAGTACGCATAGCAGTTTTCAAAGCAGCCCAAGTAGCTGGAACAGGATATAATCTACTATATTCAGACCACCAAACACATGCAAAGCTAGTGAAAGCACAAACAGCAGCAGGAACACGTCTCTCCTCAGGATATTGTAAACATGTAAATCGTTGTTCAGTTTCTAACTCCCAAGTAAGATATATATCAGGAACATATCTACCCTCAAATGGTGGAATATTCAATTTCAGTTTAGGGAGATGGTCATGATCTCGTACCTGAGGGGGAGCCCTAACATTACCATTATTTGCATGTGGACGACCTGGTGGTTGTGGTGCTGGTGGTTGCACGTAGTTCTGATTGTCATCAACCTCATCCTCATAATCTCCCACATAATCATCCTCCTCCGCATCAGCAGCAGGAGCCACAGAAGTATCAACAGCAGCACCAGCAGTTTGGCCAGGCTGAAGAGGGACACGGATCGCTCGGCGAAGGGCTGCTTCCCGACCTGGAGGTATTCGTTGTTGTGGCTGTTCTTGCAGAGGTGCGGCAGGTGCAGCCGGTGGTGGAAGACGCGCAAGCAGTTCATTAAATCTGTTATCGAGCTTTGTTTCGAACGTCTTCTCCATGCCATCTATCTTCTCCATGGCCTCTTCAAATCTGTTTAGCACATCTTGCACCTGTCCACTCATCATTTGCTGAAACTTATCATGAAGCTCCTTGTTCGTCAAGTTCTCCCAGTCAGTCTCGTCGGCTTGTGATCCTGGCATGGTTAGCAGCAATAGAAACACACAAGAATATGATCCTACAGAGTACTAACAAGAGGTGGTGGTGGTGTCACAAATCCGTCAAGCAAATCTCAAATTCTTACCAGTTCTTACCCAGCAGCAGGCGGTGATCGGCAGCCGTTGTAATCAAAACTCTCAAAAGCTTGGATAGAGCGATTGCCAGGGAGAGTCAAACGCACGACGTAGATGTATGTGGAGCTGGGAAGGCTTATAGTATGGTAGCAAAAAGGGTCAGCAATAATCAATTCAGAGATGCAAAGTTGAATAAACGCTCAACGACGGTACTGTGCTGGTCCTAGGCTAGACCGTGCTAGAGACGCGAGCCTAGAACACCAACAAAATCACGGCGCTGCACGTAAACACAGGGAAAAGCACACTCTGGATTTTTTTTTTCGCCCTGTTTTTTTTTTTGGCACTCTTTTTTTTTCGCTTCTTTTTTTTTGCGAAAAATCACAATAATGGCGAGTGTCTCAAAACTCTTCCTAGGTCAAACTGACAGGATAGACACGAATTTTTTGCGATTTTTTTTTTCGACTGCCCGGACCCAAAAACTGGAAACGGCTCAAAAAAAACTTTCAATAACGGCGACTGTCTCAAAAGTCTAAGAAACACCTAAAAATATGACCAGAACTCGAAACTCTAAAAGACTAGACGCTAAGACCAGCAACTTGACACGACGATGCAACCGCAAATTCAACAAAGCAAATACAGAAAAGATTATGCAAAGGCTCAGATTGGTTCGGATAGAATGAACTAACCCTAATTTTTTTTGGCTTTTTCGTGGACTATAGGTAGGAAGAACAGACTCGATCTAAACTACGAAAAAATGTAAAATCTCACCGAGCAACCTGAAAATCTGATACCACTTGATAGAGGCAAAGGTGTCCCGATGTTTCGATGAGATGGTCGCTATCGTTTCTGTGGGAGTCGACCTTGACGATCCGACTACGAACGTGCGAGACGTCGCGCCTTAGCAATCGCTAAACCAACTTCCGAGGGTTATTGACCACGCCGGAGCACGATCAACCTGACCACGAGGGCCTGTTTCCTGCGAGCAAACGAAGAACAAGCAAGAAACTAAGATTGCAATCTGGATATTGCGAATAAAAGAGGAAAGCTTTATTAACGAAGGTGGGGTTCTGTGACGCCTTGGTCTGGTCGTTGAACACAAACGAAGTACGCGAAGTTGCAGCTATGGCGAACTTTTGATCTAAACAAAACCCAAAGTCTAAACGACACCCTAAGGGCTGTATATATGGGGGAAGAGGAGGGAATTTCGTGGCCCCTGATGGTGGGGTCCGAAACCAACCCTAACTCTTGTTTCCCCACACATACGGACTCTAAAAATAGCCTATACTTAAGTATTTCGAAATTACATGGGCCTGGCCCAAAAATAAGGTGACGCAGCACCTAGAATAGCCTATGGACGAATATTATGAAGTGGCATCTTGTATATTTCGTCCAAGGCTTCATGCACTCCTTATGGTGGCTTCAAAGTCCTGAAATCATCACTTGTAACTCCGTTCTTGATCCCCTTGCGCATGCCATCAACTCCATGCGTGTTCTTGCTCCAATGTTCATCCTTCTCCAAGCTAGGCCCTTCATTTGTAAGCAAAACAAATGTATCCAATTTAGGCAGTATCATATTCTCATGAACATTAGAATCATTACCAAGAAACGAAAGTACCTGGTAATTTAATTGGCGTGCGCGAGCTCTAGTAATTGGTCCAGTATGTATAGCAGCAGGGGCTGTGGATGTAACAATGGTATTGATGTCCTCATCACTGTGGGCAGTGGTTTCTATTCCACTCCTACATCGTCATCCATACCGTCGATGTCTTCAGAGTCGAAGTTGAGCATGTCGATTAAATCATCGACAGTGGCTACGAAGTGGGTGGTGGGTGGGCGTCGAATTTCTTCGTCATCCGCATCCCAACCCTGCCGGTCATAATCCGGCCACGGCTCTCTTGACAAAGAGAGAGACCTTAGTGAATTAAGTATGTCGCCAAAGGGCGAGTGCTGAAAGATATCCACGGCGGTGAACTCCATGATCGGCGCCCAATCAGATTCGATTGGCAGGGGTGCGGGGGGTTTGGAGTCCGGAGGAGAGTCCGGCAAAGTGGAGTCACGGGCTTCGCGAAGGGTAAGGCTAGTGTTCGGCTCGATCGCCGTTGAGGCTGCGACATCTGTGGCGGGGTCTAACCACCCGCCCACGGATGGCGCAATTGGCTCCGAATTGAAGGTCGGAGCGGTTGCAGGTGCGGTCTCCTGAGCACTGTTCGGCGGCAGAGCTAAATCATGCCCATCGTGACAGTGCGACGCACTTGGCCGGGGCTCGAATCCGTCGAAGATCAAGTCTCCGCGGATGTCGGCCGGGTAGTTTAAGCTTCCAAACCTGACCTGATGGCTAGGGGCGTAACTTTCAATCTACTCCAGATGGCCAAGCGAATTGGCCCGCAGTGCAAAGCCGCCGAATACAAAAATTTGTCCGGGGAGAAAAGTCTCACCCTAGACTGCATCGCTAACGATGATCGAAGGAACCATCAAGCCTAACGATCACGACACAGAGGAACTCTCAATGAAAGCACCAATGTCGGTGTCAAAACAGGCGGATCTCGGGTAGGGGGTCCCGAACTGTGCGTCAAGGCAGATGGTAACAGGAGGCAAGGGACACGATGTTTTTACCCAGGTTCGGGCCCTCTCGATGGAGGTAAAACCCTACTCCTGCTTGATTAATATTGATGATATGGGTAGTACAAGAGTTGATCTACCATGAGATCAGAGAGGCTAAACCCTAGAAGCTAGCCTATGGTATGATTGTTGTTGTTCTGTCCTACGGACTAAACCCTCCGGTTTATATAGACACCGGAGGGGGCTAGGGTTACACAGAGTCGGTTACAAGGAAGGAGATCTACATATCCGTATCGCCAAGCTTGCCTTCCACGCCAAGGAGAGTCCCATCCGGACACGGGACGAAGTCTTCAATCTTGTATCTTCATAGTCCAACAGTCCGGCCAAAGGTTATAGTGCGGCTGTCCGGACACCCCCTAATCCAGGACTCCCTCTTTCACGTTTTCTGTCATGCATGTACATCCATGACAAATTTATGACAGAATCAAGATAGTCATACCTGTGCTGTCGTAGAAGTGTTCCATGACATTACCAAAATTATCATCACGGAAGTGTCCACTTCCATGACGATAAATCGCGCGTCACAGAAGTGCTTTCGTCAAGGGTGACCGACACGTGGCATCCACCATAACGAAACGCCATTAAGCTATCGGGTCCGGTTTTGGATCCGATAACCCGTTAACGGCCCCGACCAATGGGGATTTTCCACGTGTAAAATCATCATTGGCTGGAGGAAACACGTGTCGGCTCACCATTCGAACAGACGTCATCCACTCATTGGACCCAAAGCACCTATGATACGCCGACATGTGGCACGACCCAATAGAGGCCCATTCGTGTGAAAAGGCTGGCCCGTTTGACTAGGTCAAAAGGTAGCGGGCCGGCCCAAGGCAAGCCTGTTAATGGCCTGTTCGCATATAGCCCATTTACAGCCCGCTATCCCAGGGCCTGTTTACGACCTATCCAAATTAGGCCCAGTAGCGTCATCTGGGCCGTCCCATATAATTCCAGCCTGTTTTAACTTCCGGCCCATGTATGGCCCATGACGTCTTTTGGCCCATATGAGGCCCTTAGTAAACCTCGGCCCATTAACGGCCCGTGGTAAAACTGGCCCGTAATGAACAGTGTATCACTTTATAGACATTAACGACCCATTATTCCGTTGGGCCGTTTCCAGCCCATGTTATCTTTCGGCCTTCTTACGGCCCATTTATTCTTGGGCTCATTTCCAGCATTTGTTTACTTTCGGCCCGTTATTGTCATTTTCACCTTGTGGGCCAAATACAGCCCGTGGTTACAGTCGGCCCGTTTGTGGCCCGTTAATACGTTGGGCCGTTTTCATAGTGTCATCAAATACGGCCTATTAACGACGGCCCGTTATGGTTGGCCCATGAACGGACGATTTCAACTCTAGCCCATTTACGGCCATAATGTGGTCTGTTATTGGCCCATGTTTGGCCAACCGATCATACGGCCCGTAGAAGGCCCATTAATGATACGGCTCGTAGAAGGCCCACTGTGTCTATGCCCCGTAGAAGGCCCATTGTGTCTACGCCCTGTAGAAGGCCCATTGTGTCTACGACCCTTAGAAGGCCCATTGTTTCTACGGCCCGTAGGAGGCCTACAGTAAATATGTAGCCCATTGTTAATGTGGCCTAGTTTAAAAAATAGGTTATTCCGACCACTAGCAAACTGCGGAAAAAGAACTGCACTGACTACAAGAAAACAAATAAACAAGACAACGGAAATAAATAAGCAAGTAACTTACGCTAGGCTATCATGGCTATTACACATATTACATCCACTGGGCATCAAAGTTCGCCACCAGTGCAAATATAGGGAACAAAGCAGCATATAAACACCGCAGCAAAACAAGTCCAGAACTGAAACCACTTCAGAAGAGCTCAAGAAACATTATCCTGGGTACCCATAATGCTGGCAAGATGCTTAGCAAGCTTATTAACTTTCTCTTGTTTGGCTCTTAAATCCTCCAGCACTTGTTGTTGCACCAGAAAGTATGCATCTGAATTCTGCAGGGACTTCCTCAGTCCTTCGGCTTCCTGTCGCATAACATCTGATCTATGTCTTTCAACTTGAAGTTGAGACTCAAGAAGTCGAACTGATTCAGGCAGCGAGTACGAAGAGCTGGTGCTAGCAGTAGTAGCCAGTAACTCGAACACTACATCAAGACAGGACTTTGGGGTTGTCTCAGTGCCTTCAATATAGTTTTTATCAGCTTTCTTGGAGAACAACAGGGATGTCTCACTATCTTGAACCTGATCTGCATTACTTCCTTTACCATTGCATAACGGGGTACTCTTCTCCAATATTTTATCCGCGTTCTAAAGGAGAAACAAACAAACACATCACAGGTTTACAATGTAGTATATGAAACTCATTTTGGTAAACCAGTTCAGTAGTAAGGTGGACAGGATAACAGCATGAAACAAACATATATCTATGTAGTATGGTCACTGTATTGTCTATATCATTCTAGTTTATGTTGCCAAATCAAGATAGATACAGTCCGAATCATATCTATTTAAGACAAAGCAGCATAGACAGAATATAAGTGTGGGAAACTACACAGCAATAACAACACTTGTAATGTGCATGGCATGAGAACATAACCGTTTATTCAATTGAAACTGAAATCAACATAGAGCAAGTTACAACAGCAAACACGTTAAAGAAACAGGTTTAAAACATACATGTTGCGCCATTGGAGTTTCAATTGCATCCTTCAAATTTGAAATTAGTTAGTATGAGTAAATACAGTGATGCAAGAGCAAAGTAGTATGAACCATAGCTATGGAACCTGACCTGAGAACAATTCTTCTTCTACTTTAAGCGTTGACTTGGGGTTTGGAGTGGTGGTCCTCGTGCTTTGGGCACTGCAGTTGCCTTACTAACTGCTCGTGTTTGGGTGCTCTGTGGTGGAGACGGTGTTGTGTCAGCGAGAACTGGGTTACTATCTGTTGGGGTTGCGGTTAGAAGGGGTGTAGCTGGTTCTCTGTCCAACTGGGTAGGGGTACAATCTGCGTGAGTCTGGGTTATGTGTGGTGGGGCTGGTTCTTGAGCAAGTACAACTGTGGTTCTATCTCCATCGACAGGTAGCACGATCTTTTCTGAAGACCGTGTTTTTACTCCCACAGATACTGCCATCATACCCTCCAATTGAAATGGCTGATAAACAAGAAAAGTAATTGAATGTACAAACATTGTAAGATAGACGGGTGCAATGGATAGTAGGGAAGAAAACAGGGCATGAAATAATTCACATTTATGTTGTCTAACCAAACAGAATAGCAGGACATAATTTCAAATATATGATGGCTAATTAAACAGGATAGCATGACACAATTTCACATGTATGATGGCTAACTAAACAGGATAGAATGACATACTTCAAAATATGATGACTATGTAAACAAGATGACATGATATAACTATACGATGTGTCTACTAAAGTGGTTGGCATGCCATAAATCACAAACACGCCGTCGATGGAAACATGATGGCGTGATATAATTCACGGATAGAATGACATAATTCAAAATATGATGACTATGTGAATAGGATGAGATGATATAACTATATTATGTCTTTAGAAAATGGGTTGGCATGCCATAATTCAGATACATGCTGTCTATGTATACATCATGGCATGATATAATTCAAATATATGATTTATATACTAAGGAAGTGAGCAGAGGGCAATCGCATATATGATGTGTCAACTAAGGAGATGGCATTCAACATCGTGTATATGATGTAAAAACTAAGCATTGCAATACAACATATGCATGATATGAGTAATATAACCCTACCAAGTTTGAGCATACACCTCAGGGGGATAGTAGGACTGGTCATCTGCCTCTAAATCCTCCTCTGAAGATCTATCTGTAAGCAGCAACATATGTGCTTCACCAGGTAGCATTGTCTGCTCTGAAGACCTTGTTTTCACTCCAGATTTCTCCATCACCAATTCAAATGGCTGATGCACAAGAAGAGCAGTTGAATATACAAACATTGTCGACAAAAGCAACGAGAAATACAAAAAAAGGACGGCATGATATAATTCACATATATGACGCTTGGCTAAACAGCATGGCATTGCATAATTCACATATATAATGCCTTGCAACAAGATAGCATTGCATAATTCACATATATAATGTCTTGCAAAAAGATGGCATTGCATAATTCACATATATGGTAATTAGACACTAAATAGGTGGCATTCACACAAATCATGTCTAAACTAAGCAAATGACATAGCAATGCAAGATACCATACGCACGATATGAGCAACTTAACCCTGCCAAGTTAGAGCATGCACCTCAGGAGGGGGGGAATAGGACTGGTCTTTTGTCTCTGAATCCTCCTCTGAGGAGCTATCCGTAACCAGCGAGATATGTGCTTCGTCAGATAGCATAGTCTGCTCTGAAGACCTTATTTTCACTCCAGAATTTTCGATCACCGTGTCAAATAGCTGATGCACACGAAGAGTACTTGAATGTACTAACATTGTTGACAAATGTAATACGTAACGAAAAAAAGGATGGCCTGATATAATTCACATATAAGATGACTGGCTAAGCAGGATGGCATTGCAAAATTCACATATATGATGTCTGGTTAAACAAGATGGCATTGCATAATTCACATAAACGATGAATAAACTAAACAGATGGCATTCACACAAAGCATGTCTAAACTAAGCAGTTGACATATTTGATGTATAAAGTAAGCAATGCAAGGCACCATGTGCATGATATAACCAACATCATCATGCCAAGTTAGAGCGAAGACCTCATGGGGTAAATAGGAGTGGTCTTCTGCTTCTGAATCCCCCTCAGAACAGTTATCTTCCTCTTGATTACGATCCGAAATGGGTGGAGGGGGGGCTGCCTTTGCGCCCACCATGGAGCGACGTCTGCATGAAATTTTATTGCCACGCAAGGCTCGTCTCTTTTGCTCTACATGTTCAGTTCCATTGTGTACAATAACTGACATGCATAGGAATAAAACATAGTGAGATTATGTAAGGAGTGCATGCACAAATCCAGAGTGATGGTAGCAAACTGTGGATAGATCCAAAACCAATGATAGCAGGCAGATAATAGCTTTAGTTAAAAACTACAGATAATGGCTCATTTAATGTTTGTTTGCACCCAACATGAAACTCATAGTAGACACCCGAGATTAACCAGATAGTAGACAGATAGTACTGATTGTTGCCCCAGTATGTACCCCACAACCATTTAAAAACTCAAGTTTCAGCATAAGTTTGGACCTGAGTCGGAGTCTAATAGGTGAACACGACGATAAAGTAGCATGTCATCATATTAAGAGATGCATAACGTAAGTAGACACGGAAGAGTGCGACCTCTCTTGCGGACCTGTGTAGTCCTCAAGGTCATCTGCTCAGTTGATGATGGTAATGCAGTTGTCGTGGCTGCCGGCGGCGGGTAAGAAGATCTGAGGCGGCGAAAGATAGTTTGGAGAGCGGATCCCTGCTGTGGTGAACCCTTCCGTCGTTGGAGCAGCTGAGCTGGGGTGGAATACAACACCGCAGGAGAAGGACAAACCACACAAGGTTTTCTTTGTCACATATCTGTAACAAAAGTAATTGTGTAAGGGCTTGTTTGAATTTGAGGATTCTAACAATGCAGGGATAGTAGACAGGAATAGGATAGGAATGCACATGCAAAACAGAGAATTTAAAAATACAAGATTTCTGCCAATCTGGGTGTTTGGTTCACAAGAATTGGAAGATCACAGGATGCAAAGAAGTATGGTGAGATTAAGTCAAACCACAAGAAGTGTACAACCTCTTTGGCGACGCCATGTCGATCTCAGCGTGATTGGGTTGGCCGGTGAGGATGCTCCGGGTGACTTGGCTGTTGAAGGAGGGGAAGAAGATCTTAGGTGTATGGAGATGGAGCCCGAGGTACTGCTCCGCTGCGATGGAGGGTTTCATCGTTGGAGCAGCTCCGGTGAGTTGTACGACGCCGAGGCTAAAGCAGGACAAGAGAGACAACGTTAACCTGAGTGGAATTCTAATAGCATCTCCAATAGATGACGTAAAATACATAACCACAAAGTGCTAGATGTATACATCAGCTGCTCATCTCTGAACTTAACTGTCGAAACTGAATTTAACTGTCGAAACTGAACTTAACAGTCGAAACTGAATTTTGCCGTCGAAACTGAATTTTACTGTCGAAGCTGAATGCACTAGAGGTGAGGCTACACGTCAGTCGACTGACTTTTTCATCTCTGGTCAGTCGATTTTGCAGCCGTTGGATATGAAATCAAGGGCCTACAGTTCATCTTCAACCTCCACCCCCCTGAGCCGCCAGCCACCACCGGCCAAATAGCCGCCCCGCCCGCCCCAAAAACACTCCCCACTGTCGGTCCGTCGCTGCCCCGGCCATCCCTCTAGGCCCCCTGTGACGAGCTTTTTCTCCGGCGATCCCCACGCCACCGCCCCACCACCGCCGGCGACCACCGCCCCCACCCTGAACCCTAAGATAGATAGTGGGGTACTTCTCCGGCGAGCCCCCCTCCCCGTTGCGGCTGGTTCTTCCTTAACTCCGGGGAGCCCCCCCCCCCCCTAAAATCGACTGACCCAAAAGTCGATTCAGTCGACTGAAGTGTAGCTAAATCGGAGTAGCATCGCAAGCAAGAGCAAGAGTGTAACACCCTCGATGCGGCTATATCTCCTACGTGTCGAAGCACGACTTAGAGGCATAACCGCATTGAAAGCAATGTCGCAAGTGAGGTAATCTTCACACAACCCATGTAATACATAAGGGAAAGAGATACATAGTTGGCTTACAGTCGCCACTTCACACAATACATAAATAAACATTCATCATCCAGATTACACTCAAGGTCCGGCTACGGAACCAAAATGAAAGAAGACTACCCCAAATGTTACACAGATCCCCGATCGTCCCAACTGGGCTCCACTACTGATCAACTGGAACGAAACAACATAATGAACAAGATCTTCATCGAGCTCCTCCTTGAGCTCGGGTGCGTCACCTGCACGGTTTCATCGGCACCTGCAAACTGGTTTTGGAAGTATCTGTGAGTCACGGGGACTCAGCAATCTCACACCCGCGAGATCAAGACTATTTAAGCTTAAAGGTAGGACAGGGTAGTGAGGTGGAGCTGCAGCAAGCGACTAGCATATCTGGTGTCTAACATACGCAAATGAGAGCGAGAAGAGAAGGCAAAAGCACGGTCCAACAACTACGATCAATAAGTGATCCTGGAACAACCTACGTCAAACATAACTCCAACACCGTGTTCACTTCCCGGACTCCGCCGAGAAGAGACCATCACGGTTACACACGCGGTTGATGTGTTTTAATTAAGATCAACTTCGGGTTTTCTACAACCAGACATTAACAAATTCCCATCTGCCACATAACCGCGGGCACGGCTTTCGAAAGTTCAAATCCTGCAGGGGTGTCCCAACTTAGCCCATGATAAGCTCTCGCGATCAACGAAGGATATTCCTTCTCCCCGGGAAGACCCGATCAGTCTCGGAATCCCGGCTACAAGACATTTCGACAGTAATAAAACAAGTCCAGCAAAGCCGCCCGATGCGCCGACATCCCGATAGGAGCTGCACATATCTCGTTCTCAGGGCAACACCGGATGAGACAGGCTACGAGTAAAACAAGGCTTCGAGTTTCCCCGAGGTGGCCCCGCGGGCTGCTCGGATCGGACCAACACTTAGACAAGCATTGGCCCAGGGGGGCTAAATAAAGATGACCCTCGAGAGAGCGACTCCCAAGGGAAAAGTAGGTGGTGGTGAGGCAAATGTAAAACCAAAGTTGGGCCTTGCTGGAAAAGCTTTATTCAAAGCGAACTGTCAAGGGGGGCCCATAAATCACCCAACCGCGTTAGGGACGCAAAACCCGGGAACATAATACCGATATGACGGAAACTAGGGCGGCAAGAGTGGAACAAAACACCAGACATAAGGCCGAGCCTTCCACCCTTTACCAAGTATATAGATGCATTAATTAAATAAGATATATTGTGATATCCCAACAAGTAAACATGTTCCAATCAAGGAACAACATCTCCATGTTCCAACAAGGAACAAACTTCATCTTCACCTGCAACTAACAACGCTATAAGAGGGGCTGAGCAAAAGCGGTAACATAGCCAAACAACGGTTTGCTAGGACAAGGTGGGTTAGAGGCTTGGTTTAACAATATGGGAGGCATGATAAGCAAGTGGTAGGTATCGCAGTATAGGCATAGCAAAAGAGCGAGCAACTAGCAAGCAAAGATAGAAGTGATTTCGAGGGTATGGTCATCTTGCCTGCAAGGTTCTCAGAGTTGTCGAAAGCTTGATCCTCGTAAGCGTACTCAACAGGTTCCTCGGTCACGTACTCGTCTCCCGGCTCTACCCAAGGCAAGAACACAAGCAAAGGAACAACTATCAACCACGATGCAATGCGCAAGCAACATGATGCAAAACATGGCATGATATGCGAGATGTGATATGCAATGCATATGCGTGCTCCGGAAGGAAAAAGATGAACAAGTCAAAATCTTGGCAAACCAAGTATGCCACTGGAAAGGTGAGGTGATTTTGGTTGAAATCGATATAAAGATCACCGGAATTGGATGCACGGTTTGCAAATGACAAGCAAAACAAGAATGACAAGATTCTGCCATTAACAGCATGATGCCACTTAGCATGCAACAAGAAATTAAGCTACTGCACCCAAACATATCATCCAAGCATATGGCAGTGATCTACTCAAGATTCTTGACAAAAGATGAACACTGAGCTACGGCTAAATCACACCACAACAGGTTCCAAACAAGCATGGCAAAAGTGCAAAAGATAACAGGTTCACAGACTTAGTGAAAATACTATCATGCCAGAAATTAACATCAGGATGGCATGTTTGGAGCAAGCAAACAACATGCTACAGGAACACAATATAGCAAAGCAAGGCACGGAATGAATCTACTCAAAGCATTGAACAAAAGTCCCTTACTGACCATAAGCCACAAAGGCACAGAAAATATAATAACACCCAAGTCAATTAGGCAAGTTTCGTAACAGTTTCCAGACTTAGCAGAAAACTGGACATGTCAAAAACAGATAACAAGTAGGCATGTTTACGAGCTCGATGCACTCACTACAGAGCACTACATGATAAACTAAGCATACACCCACCAAGAAGACATGGCATAGAAGCTATAAATGGCAATAACAACATCATAGCATGCACGGAACAACTACAACAAGCTTGGCAAAATCGAATAACATGTAAACAATCTGCCAGTAATATTTTATAGCAAAAGTAGAGCTCGATTGACTCAAGCTATGGCACTCGATAATAACAAACAAAGGCATGGATGGATAGAGCAAATCCATATGTTCAAAACACTCTTACTGATCATGCTCAAGAGAGGCATAAATCTCTCTGAAACAACATGAACACGTGGCATAAAAATAACAGCAGGACATGACTTAGTGAAATTACTAAGTCTCTGAAAACAGCAACATTATGATCCCTAGTTTGCATGCTTGTGCTAGTCACCACAAAGATCACAAAAATACATGGCATACACCCCTGTAAAGATGGAATGGCATATTACAAAACACATGTAGGGGTCAAGCTCATAGGATGCACACATCAATCATGCCAAAAATGACAAAAGTGCATCTACTGAAACAGATCTGAAACTAACAACACATAGCCCTCTTCCAACAGCATTTCGGGCATCAAGATGAGCTCAAACGAAACTAATGCAATGAGATGAAATGATGAGCACGTCCTGGTGAACATTTCGATATGTCATATGCATGAATCGGAGCTATATGCAACAAGATATGGCATGATGAACAGAGGCATAAAATTTAGCAGATCTGGGGACTTGGTGGAATTTTACCCTCCGAAAAGTCAACGGGACGAGGGTGTGCGGGACGAGGAGATCCGGGACGCAGCGAGGTGTTTGGATGGCGGGGTGGATGGATCTGGTCCAGATCCAGATCCGACTAGGTGGCGGCGCCGGCGAACTCCGGCGAGCGGCGCGGAAGCCGAGGCGGCGCGGGCGCGGCGCTGCTCCGGGCGAGGCGGAGCAGGGAGGCGGCGTCCTGCGGGCGGGGAGGCGCTGCAGGGGCGCCGGGGCAGCGGCGACCGCCGCGGAGGCGCGGGCGGCGGCGCCTTGCGCGGCGGAGTCGGCGGCGGCCGGCGCCGACGACGGGAGACGGCGGGCGCGGGGGCGCGGGATCGGGCCCGGGCGGCGAGCGGCGGCGGCGGCGGAACGAGCCGGGCGGGCCCGCTACGGGCTCGCCGGGCCGGCGGCGGGGCACGGCGATGGAGTGCCATGTGGCGGCGTCGGAGTGGAGGAGAGGGGCGGCGGGGTGACGTGGCGTCCCCGGATTGGTCCGGGCGACGTGGAGGCGGCGGCGGACGCGTCCAGCGGCGGGCGGACATGTCCGGTGGCGCGGAGGGGAAGAGGCTAGGGTTTGATCTGCGCGAAAATTTCGGGGGAGGTGCAAATATATAGGCAGAGGGAGCTAGGAAGCTCCAAATGGAGTGCGGTTTTAGGCCACGCGGTCGTGATCGAACGGCCGAGAGGATGGAGCTGACTTAGATGGGTTTTGGGCCACTTTGGAGGGGTGTTGGGCTGCACACAAAAGAGGCTTTGCGGTTACCCGGTTAACCGTTGGAGTATTAAACGACCTCCGAATGACCCGAAACTTGACAGGCGGTCTACCGGTGCTATACCAAGGCCGCTTGGCAAACCTCGGTCCATTCCGAGAAAGTTTAATACCCGCACACGAAAAGAGGTAAAAGGGGGCGCCGGATGACATAGGAGCGCCGGATTGCAAAACGGACAACGGGGAAAATGCTCGGATGCATGAGACGAACACGTATGCAAATGCGATGCACATGATGACATGATATGAAATGCAGATGATGACATGGCAAAGTGCAACACGCAAGCACATGACATGGCAACGACAGCGAATAACTGGCGGACACCTGGCGCATCGAATCCGGGGCGTTACAACACTCCACCACTACGAGAGGATCTCGTCCCGAGATCTAGAACGGCACCGGAGGGAAAACGGGGGAAGAAGAGGAAGAGGTAAAACTAAGTTGCTTCTTGACAAAAATAGTGAAACCAAAGAACCTTGAGAGGTTGCAAAGCTTGAAGAAATGACACGACGGAGGTGAACAAAATTTAAAACACTCCGTTAGATAAGAGGAACATGGGATACGACGAGAACCAAGAGGTTAAGTGACAAGGTAGATATTGAAACCACTCCGGTTAAAACAAGATAGAGAAGGAATAAGAATGACATGATTTGGGCAGCACTCCGACTGAAAAGAGAAGAAAACTTGATAAGATGAGACGATATTGAAGGGATGATACAACACTCCGGTTGGAAATGGAGTAATAGAATATGAACTTGACAAGATGAGAGGATACTTGATGAGATCAACAACACTCTGCCTCCGGAACTATTGAAAGACTGGGACAATGGGTAAGAAAGATTTCAGACAGCACTCCGGTTGAGAAGAGATGCAAGACTTGATAGTTAAATGGATAAGCAAGGAAAAGAACACGATCCTCCCAATTTGAGATGATGTGCGAAGAGAGCAACATCACAATGCCTCCGGAAGAAAGAATAGAAGATAGATCATTGGAACAAAAGAATGGAGAAGAAAACAACATGTACTACCTCAAATGAGTTTGGAAAGCACCCTTAAAAAGAAGAATAGAACGGAGTTGTTGGAAAAAAAACTAGCAACGAAAAGAATAAGTTTGTAGTGGGCTTATAGAAACATCTCAAAATTATGAGGTGAGCTTCTGCCACCAACGGAAACAAATGATTGGATTGATATCAACAAGGAGACGAGAAACTTATTTCACCGGGAGAACAAACGAAGAACTTAGGTCATTTATAAGCACCATAAATAGCAACAATCCTTAGGGAAAGCTTTAGGTGAAATATAGCCCAAGATAACTCCAATGAAGAAATGATGGATTTAAAATACCTCATTCTTGACAACATGTAAATCATGAAGCATGAAGAGAAATTGCCAAGGATGACATAACACCATCTCAAAAGATAAGGTAGAAAGAATTGCACTTCGGAATGCAAGATGAAGAATGCTTAAACTCCTCAAAACAAAACATGTGTTGAGCATCATGTTTATTTTTAAGTATAGCTTGGCGGATCTTAATTTTGAGAGAAATCTTGAAGAGCAATTGAAGAAATGAAAGGAATCCTTGATGAACTACCATGTAGAGCTCCGGTAACAAAAGGATGATGAGATAAAATTGAGGGATGAATGAGTAAGATTAAAGTCTTACGATGATTTAGATTGAGCTTCGCGGCAAGACAACCGAAAAAAACTTGGAACTCCGGATAAGAAAAGATGAAATAATTGAAACCGAGAATTTTGATGAACCTCCAGAATAAGGAATAGAATTTACTCGATGAAACAAGAATAAGAATTACATTATGCTTATCCTTCACCAATTTAAATTGATGACAAAAAATGGATTTGGCATACTGCTTATTCTCGTAGAAAAGATTAAGAGAGATATGGCGCAAACTTGGGAAAAACTTGAACAAACCACCGGTAGGATTGGAAAGAATGAATGAATTGATGTGATAACCAAGGTAGGGATTTCTTGAACGAACCACCGTAAGAATTGAAAATGGACGAAGAAAAGATAAAGAAACACCGGGAAGAATTAGCAAACGAACGAAGATACTTGAGAGAATTTAGATAAAAATGAACGAATAGATCACGAGCTGAATAGAGAATACTTGAATGATGCACCGGTAAGATTTGGAGAATGATAGCTGAAAGCTGGAATTGAATAATTCTGAGATGATGGGCTCCGAAGAATCAAACTGAAAAGACTCCTGAAATGCTCCGGATGGGTGAAAAAAATTCTCACAGTCAAAAACAATTATGAGGAGGATGGCAACAAGCTAGAGCAATGAATCTTGAAGAGAATGAGGCAAGATTTAAGAGAAACTCTTCTTCGGTCTTCCAATGTTGAGAATGATGACGAGAAACACCACCATGAATTGTTGAGGCACTCGGAATGAAAATTGGAAAGGTTGAACCAACGATGAAAAGAATTTGAAAGATCTTGGAGAAAGACATATGACTGATGAAAATTCATTCTTACGTCAAGCTTCGAAAAGAATTTGAGAATAACTTCTGGATAATTAGAAGAGTCAGGTAAGATCCTGGGAAAAGACCTGTGGGTTAGGGCCCACTCAAAAGAAAACACCGTTGACCAATTTTAAAGAGAGGTTGCACCGGCTGAATTAAATAGCTTGAATGAGAGAAGAAAAAAAACCTTGAAGTAATTCGAACGGATTAAGAATGGAAACATGATTCTTCTGAGATATCTTTAGCACTCCTGATACGAATAGAGAGAGGTGAACGATTATGGGATGCACCGGCATGGGATAGCATTTGAAACGAGGAAAGGAATATGAGCAACACCGAAAGCTTGAATTAAAACCACCGGAAAAGAATACGAGAATGAAGAATGATGAACTTGAAACTGTTGAGCATCTTCATGGGAAATCACCGGATAAGAACATGAAGGAGAAGAATGGAGAGGCTTCACATCAATAAGATGGATACTTGATCAAGAAATCCGAGTCCTTGAAGAAAAAGGGTGGGAGGGCGGGAAAACAAAGACAACTTGGGTTGGATGAAACGAACATCGTTGAGAAAAAGCTTAGAATTGATATTGAGAATGTTGGAATGATCGGATCCACTTGAACAGAAGCACGCCGGTTGGAAAGGATTGAAAAGACAACCTTGATGAACAAGAAGGATTAGCATCCACATAGAGATATGAGAACACCGCTTAGGAAAGGTATGGAATCCACATTTGACTTCGAAGCAACTCGAATACCACAACTCAAAACAAAACAAAGGATTGGCTTACAAAATAAGCCAGAAACAAACATATGATAGATCCCATATCGTATCATGTGCCTGTTGGAAAGATATCCTACGAGATACTTGAAATCCCACTTATAAACTCCCAAAACTTTCTGGTTATGCAATCAGGTGTTGGGGATACAGGGGACACAAAATATATCACCCAAACTAACAATACCTAGATCCAGCTGTATCCATCCTTCAACACATAACCAAGAAAACTCCGGAAATCGTCTACCTCAACCTTCGAAAAGCATCCGTTATACGAGTTATGGCAATACTCCCGCACTCGCCTCAGTACTGGGCTATCAGGGTTATCTCACCAACAACTGTACAAAAGAGATTTTCGATGTCGGCGTACTAAACTCAGGTATTCCAGAACTGCAACGATAAAATTATGACGACAACACCTCAGAGCTCAACTCCCCGGGACACTTCCACTAAACCCCTGCTGACAGCAGGCACCAAGACAATGTTGCCATCACAAAACCATCGGAACGATTCTAAGATACCCGCGTGATCCTAAAAAAAAATTTTAGTGAAATTTGAGAAGAGAAGAGTCAAAACTCTACGTCAGGATGCCTTACCAGAGCGATGAGGAGACTGGGAAGTAAAAAAATTTCCTAAACTCTCCGGTATATAATTCCTAAATGACTCAAAACATTTTTCTAGACACAACTCGGCCGCTAAAAACGATCAATCAGTGGGGGCTCCTAAGGTCGGGGAAGGCTCTGATACCAACTTGTAACGCCCTCGATGCGGCTATATCTCCTACGTGTCGAAGCACGACTTAGAGGCATAACCGCATTGAAAGCAATGTCGCAAGTGAGGTAATCTTCACACAACCCATGTAATACATAAGGGAAAGAGATACATAGTTGGCTTACAGTCGCCACTTCACACAACACATAAATAAACATTCATCATCCAGATTACACTCAAGGTCCGGCTACGGAACCAAAATGAAAGAAGACTACCCCAAATGCTACACAGATCCCCGATCGTCCCAACTGGGCTCCACTACTGATCAACTGGAACGAAACAACATAATGAACAAGATCTTCATTGAGCTCCTCCTTGAGCTCGGGTGCGTCACCTGCACGGTTTCATCGGCACCTGCAAACTGGTTTTGGAAGTATCTGTGAGTCACGGGGACTCAACAATCTCACACCCGCGAGATCAAGACTATTTAAGCTTAAAGGTAGGACAGGGTAGTGAGGTGGAGCTGCAGCAAGCAACTAGCATATCTGGTGTCTAACATACGCAAATGAGAGCGAGAAGAGAAGGCAAAAGCACGGTCGAACAACTATGATCAATAAGTGATCCTAGAACAACCTACGTCAAACATAACTCCAACACCGTGTTCACTTCCCGGACTCCGCCGAGAAGAGACCATCACGGTTGCACACGCGGTTGATGTGTTTTAATTAAGATCAACTTCGGGTTTTCTACAACCGGACATTAACAAATTCCCATCTGCCACATAACCGCGGGCACGGCTTTCAAAAGTTCAAACCCTGCAGGGGTGTCCCAACTTAGCCCATGATAAGCTCTCGCGATCAACGAAGGATATTCCTTCTCCCCAGGAAGACCCGATCAGTCTCGGAATCCCGGCTACAACACATTTCGACAGTAATAAAACAAGTCCAGCAAAGCCGCCCGATGCGCCGACATCCCGATAGGAGCTGCACATATCTCGTTCTCAGGGCAACACCGGATGAGACAGGCTACGAGTAAAACAAGGCTTCGAGTTTCCCCGAGGTGGCCCCGCGGGCGGCTCGGATCGGACCAACACTTAGACAAGCATTGGCCCGGGGGGGCTAAATAAAGATGACCCTCGAGAGAGCGACTCCCAAGGGAAAAGTAGGTGGTGGTGAGGCAAATGTAAAACCAAAGTTGGGCCTTGCTGGAAAAGCTTTATTCAAAGCGAACTGTCAAGGGGGGCCCATAAATCACCCAACCGCGTTAGGGACGCAAAACCCGGGAACATAATACCGATATGACGGAAACTAGGGCGACAAGAGTGGAACAAAACACCAGGCATAAGGCCGAGCCTTCCACCCTTTACCAAGTATATAGATGCATTAATTAAATAAGATATATTGTGATATCCCAACAAGTAAACATGTTCCAATCAAGGAACAACATCTCCATGTTCCAACAAGGAACAAACTTCATCTTCACCTGCAACTAACAACGCTATAAGAGGGGCTGAGCAAAAGCGGTAACATAGCCAAACAACGGTTTGCTAGGACAAGGTGGGTTAGAGGCTTGGTTTAACAATATGGGAGGCATGATAAGCAAGTGGTAGGTATCGCAGCATAGGCATAGCAAAAGAGCGAGCAACTAGCAAGCAAAGATAGAAGTGATTTCGAGGGTATGGTCATCTTGCCTGCAAGGTTCTCAGAGTTGTCGAAAGCTTGATCCTCGTAAGCGTACTCAACAGGTTCCTCAGTCACGTACTCGTCTCCCGGCTCTACCCAAGGCAAGAACACAAGCAAAGGAACAACTATCAACCACGATGCAATGCGCAAGCAACATGATGCAAAACATGGCATGATATGCGAGATGTGATATGCAATGCATATGCGTGCTCCAGAAGGAAAAAGATGAACAAGGCAAAATCTTGGCAAACCAAGTATGCCACTGGAAAGGTGAGGTGATTTCGGTTGAAATCGATATAAAGATCACCGGAATCGGATGCACGGTTTGCAAATGACAAGCAAAACAAGAATGACAAGATTCTGCCATTAACAGCATGATGCCACTTAGCATGCAACAAGAAATAAAGCTACTGCACCCAAACATATCAGCCAAGCATATGGCAGTGATCTACTCAAGATTATTGACAAAATATGAACACTGAGCTACGGCTAAATCACACCACAACAGGTTCCAAACAAGCATGGCAAAAGTGCAAAAGATAACAGGTTCACAGACTTGGTGAAAATACTATCATGCCAGAAATTAACATCAGCATGGCATGTTTAGAGCAAGCGAACAACATGCTACAGGAACACAATATAGCAAACCAAGGCATGGCATGAATATACTCAAAGCATTGAACAAAAGTCCCTTACTGACCATAAGCCACAAAGGCTCAGAAATTATAATAACACCCAAGTCAATTAGGCAAGTTTCGTAACAGTTTCCAGACTTAGCAGAAAACTGGACATGTCAAAAACAGATAACAAGTAGGCATGTTTACGAGCTCGACGCACTCACTACAGAGCACTACATGATAAACTAAGCAAACACCCACCAAGAAGACATGGCATAGAAGCTATACATGGCAATAACAACATCATAGAATGCACGGAACAACTATAACAAGCTTGGCAAAATCGAATAGCATGTAAACAATCTGCCAGTAATATTTTATAGCAAAAGTAGAGCTCGATTGACTCAAGCTATGGCACTCCATAATAACAAACAAAGGCATGGATGGATAGAGCAAATCCATATGTTCAAAACACTCTTACTGATCATGCTCAAGAGAGGCATAGATATCTCTGAAACAACATGAACACGTGGCATAAAAATAACAGCAGGACATGACTGAAATTACTAAGTCTCTGAAAACACCAACATTATGATCCCTTGTTTGCATGCTTGTGCTAGTCACCATAAAGATCACAAAAATACATGGCATACACCCCTGTAAAGATGGCATGGCATATTACAAAACACATGTAGGGGTCAAGCTCATAGGATGCACACCTCAATCATGGCAAAAATGACAAAAGTGCATCTACTGAAACAGATCTGAAACTAACAACACATAGCCCTCTTCAAACAGCATTTCGGGCACCAAGATGAGCTCAAACGAAAATGATTCAATGAGATGAAATGATGAGTACGTCCTGATGAACATTTCGATATATCATATGCATGAATCGGAGCTATATGCAACAAGATATGGCATGATGAACAGAGGCATAAAATTTAGCAGAACTGCGTACTTAGTGGAATTTTACCCTCCGAAAAGTCAACGGGACGAGGGTGTGCGGGACGAGGAGATCCGGGACGCAGCGAGGTGTTTGGATGGCGGGGTGGATGGGTCTGGTCCAGATCCAGATCCGGCGAGGTGGCGGCGCCGGCGAACTCCGGCGAGCGGCACGGAAGCCGAGGCGGCGCGGGCGCGGCGCTGCTCCGGGCGAGGCGGAGCAGGGAGGCGGCGTCCTGCGGGCGGGGAGGCGCTGCAGGGGCGACGGCCGCGGAGGCGCGGGCGGCGGCGCCTTGCGCGGCGGAGGCGGCGGCGGCCGGCGCAGGCGACGGGAGACGGCGGGCGCGGGGGCGCGGGATTGGGCCCGAGCGGCGAGTGGGCGGGAGGCGCGCGGGCGCTCGGGCGGCGGGCTTCCCGCGGGCGGCGGCGGCGGCGGAACGGGCCCGGCGGGCCCGCTACGGGCGCCGGGCCGGCGGCGGGGCGCGGGATTGGGCCCGAGCGGCGAGTGGGCGGGAGGCGCGCGGGCGCTCGGGCGGCGGGCTTCCCGCGGGCGGCGGCGGCGGCGGAACGGGCCGGGCGGGCCCGCTACGGGCTCGCCGGGCCGGCGGCGGGGCGCGGCGATGGAGTGCCATGTGGCGGCGTCGGAGTGGAGGAGAGGGGCGGCGGGGTGACGTGGCGTCCCTGGATTGGTCCGGGCGACATGGAGGCGGCGGCGGACGCGTCCAGCGGCGGGCGGACATGTCCGGTGGCGCGGAGGGGAAGAGGCTAGGGTTTGATCTGCGCGAAAATTTCGGGGGAGGTGCAAATATATAGGCAGAGGGAGGCTAGGAAGCTCCAAATGGAGTGCGGTTTTCGGCCACGCGATCGTGATCGAACGGCCGAGAGGATGGAGCTGACTTAGATGGGTTTTGGGCCACTTTGGAGGGATGTTGGGCTGCACACAAAAGAGGCTTTGCGGTTACCCGGTTAACCGTTGGAGTATCAAACGACCTCCGAATGACCCGAAACTTGACAGGCGGTCTACCGGTGCTATACCAAGGCCGCTTGACAAACCTCGGTCCATTCCGAGAAAGTTTAATACCCGCACACGAAAAGATGTAAAAGGGGGCGCCGGATGACATAGGAGTGCCGGATTGCAAAACGGACAACGGAGAAAATGCTCGGATGCATGAGACGCACACGTATGCAAATGCGATGCACATGATGACATGATATGAAATGCAGATGATGACATGGCAAAGTGCAACACGCAAGCACATGACATGGCAACGACGGCGAATAACTGGCGGACACCTGGCGCATTGAATCCGGGGCGTTACAAAGAGCGAGAGCAGCAGCAAGAGCAAGAGCAAGAGCAAGAGCAGACCAGGCAGGGAACCGAGAGCAAGAGTAGAGAAGCAGCGCGAGCGAGAGCTAAAGCAGCAGCAGCTCCTACTGATGTGGACGTCGCCGCCGACGTCGTGGAGGAAGTGGTCGGCGACGCCGCGGTGGATGGAGCCGCGTCGTGTCGGCTCGGGACCGAGCGCCGGTAGCACCGTGAGATCGAATCAAGAAGAAAATGTGGCGATTAGTGTAAAACCTCTTTGGTGGCGCCGATTAGGCCGCGGCTTCATTCGAGGAAACAGTGATGCTGATGCTCTTCCGGTGGTGTAGGTGAAGACGGTGGTGTGGGAATGGTGGTGGCACGAAAGATGAGGGGAACGTCGGGGCAGCTCCTTGGAGGTGGACGACAGGGTGGCTGAACCGGCGGGACGACCAGATCAACGACGGATCCTCATCCGGTATGGTGGATGAGGGACGTCGAGGTGTTGTTGTGGACGACGTCGTCGGGGAAGAGGCTCCGGCTGGGTGGCGGACGGAGGAGGGTGTGGGGCTTCGCGGCTTTTCCCGACCTCGGTGTATGAATGGGTGGGCGGATGGGATGGGAGTGGGGAACCATGGCTTAGGGACGCGCTTGTCCGAAATGTGGGGTAAGTTACGAAAGTACCCCCACCGATTTGAGGCGGTTCTTTCGGTTCAGGGGTATCACGGGCATTTCATGTGTCAGGATTTCACAGGAGGTGGGAGTTTTTGCACGCGTTGTAATTTTGGAATAGCAAGGAGCGGGTTGAGATGGAGGGAGTTGTCGGAGCACAACAAGACAAAGATATATCTTAAATATTTCGGGCTAACAAGGCGTGGGTTGAAATTTCTGGACAAGCCTAACGTGTACTGTACCAAATCAATTCGCACTACAAATGTCATTCAAAACTTTGAATTCATGTTATGTTCAATTAAAATACTTCGCTACGTGTATAATGCATGCAACCTAGTACTCAAATGAACGCTTTAGTGCATTCCAAGCGTATATACTACTGCGCAATATGAACTAAATTTGAATTCGTTTCTCTATTTGAATAAGATCTACAATAATGATTTTTGTGAAGTCAAAGCGTTTGAATTTGTTTCTCTATTTTAATAAGATCTACAATCATCATTATTGTCAAGTTAAAACATCGTTTGTGTATTATCTTCACAGCACACCATATGAATAGTCTCGAGTTACATATGAACTATGTGTACTATATGAACTTGAACTCGATTTTTTGAATCCACTTTATGTTGATTTCAAATCATAGTACATTTCAAGCTTTAGCTAGATCTTCACAAACTAAACCATGTCTCATATGTATAATGTGTTTATCACATTATGTATGGTGCCCTGCCCCCTACGCCTACAAGTATTTAGATGTGAGTTGCAAACACCACACATTACCACAAATTCAAATAAAATGTGAGAATCTTCGATATATAGTATTGTTTAGATTGTTCGATATTTCGTTGTAAGCTGCAAACGCCACACATTATCACAAATTCAAATAAAATGTGAGATTTTTCGATGTATATTATGGTTTAGATTGTTCGACATTTAGCTGTGAGTTGCAAACGCCATGCATTATCACATTATGGTATAACATGTGCAAAACCACAACACGCGTATCACCGCTATATTCATGCATGCATATGTTTAGAACACTATGATCTCCTATTCAAATATATGAACCACTTTCATATCAAATTATGATCTTTTTTAGTCTCTTACACCCACACAATCCTCTAACCTTTGTAGCTACCACTAACTTTCTATCGTGCATGCACATGCCCTCCTCGCCCTCCCCCTCCCTCGGCATTCTATCCATCGCGCACATTCAATTTTTTTCTTCAGGTCGTTCTCCCACAGTCTCCACAACTCCTTTCCGACACACACCGATCGATAAACCTCTCCAGCGATGTCTGCCTACAACATACACACGCACCTTCAATCTCCTCCTTTATGTGTCCTTGCCTCATGTCTATCATATGGTCCCACTCACGTGTAAACTCCCGCCCCTCTTTTCATCGATCTCACAACCACACACTCCTCCCCCTATCTAGCTAGTAGTTGGGCCTCTCGCACCACCTCCTAGCTCCATTCTCTTTGTCTATCCGTCTCGTCAGGCCTTATTTGCCTCTAACAAATGGACGTACACCGACCGATCCCGCTATACATATAGCTAGCTAGGTCCTTATAACTCGTTTTTTCCCACGCGTCGATCGATCTACCTCATTAGTTATGTCTCTCCCTTCCTCCGACAAACAACAATTGATCTATCGATCTAGTTAGGTTTGCTTACCAAACACATGGTTCCCCTTCATCATCCATGGATGTGTCCCGACAGATCTATCACGCACAGGCACACACAGAAACACATCCCCACTCTTATTAATAATATTGCAGTTCCACCCTCAGTTTGTCTAGTAGGCCTCTCCCACCATCTTCGAGAAGCAACTCAATCACCCATCCAGCACTCTACCCCTCTCCCTCCCTCTCTCTCTCCTCTCTCTCTGTCCCGTCCTATTTCCCGTCCTTCAGTTATGTATGGATGTCGACCGATCTCCCTCAAGACATAGTTGGGTCTCTCCTTCTCAACACATATACGAGTCATTCTACCTTTATAGTTAGGCCTCTGCCTACCCCTCCCCCCACCCCCACGCGCACACACACACACACACACACACACACACACACACACACACACCGATACATCGAGCGCTCTAGTCATGTCTCCCTGGCACACACAAACTTGACCTGTGCCCTCTGATGTTCCGATAGCTAGGTCAGTCACCCTATATCTTTGACTTGCACACACACACAATTTCGATGGCTCTCTTCATCGATCTCGCACCCACCCACTTGATCCTCTCTTTGACTCTATCGATATCTATGACCCCTCCCTCTCTTCTCGTGGATTGCCCGACCCTCTATATATGATATGGATAGACCTCCATTTCACACACATTGCATGCAAAATTTTGTTTGAGATGTCATCGACACATATTCCCACAAATACATTCACGAAATCAACCTCCCCCCAAAAAAACACTCATGAACGCACAAGACATTCGTCTAGGTTTGTATCTCTCACACACACCCACGTAGGTGAGGGACGTGCACGAAGAGAAGAGGTGCACGCACGTCGCACGTACTCCCATCTCTTTCCCAACCACACCCGCGCGGGTACATGGTGGAGCTCATTTATGTACGAAAAGGCATCCCACGTGGTAACTTGACACGTGTACTGGTTGTCCACTAGATGGAGGGAGGATCGTCTACCACGGGTGAACAAACAAATTGCAACTTGACGCGTTATGTTAAATAAAAAAGAGGCAAACCATGTGGGGCCTACCTTAGAGGCAAGGCTCTATACACTGGAGTACTTGTGATGTGTCCCGTCAACTCGCAAAACGAGGAGAAGTTTGCTTAGTACACCATCTCCCCCGCCCACGGGCGCGGTGGCTCGCAGGATGAGGTGAAGCTTGCTTCCTTACGCCCGCTCCCTCGCCCACGCGCGCGGTGGCTCGCAGGACGAGCAGAAAATTTTACTAGTACTCCCTCTGTTAACTCCTCATCCCTACTACCTTGGTTAGAGAGATTATCATATTGTTTGGAATATATGTCCTTTAGTACATTTCAATATGAACTACTAGTACATACTCAAAACACTGATGTATATAGACGTATTTTAGAGTGTAGATTCACTCATTTTGCTCTGTATGTTGTCCATATTGAAACGGACGCAATTTATCAAATTGACATGGTCTACCAAGTAATAAGGAACATGCTTGCATAGGTACCACATCACAATCAACATAATCAGCATATGTAGAGATACTAAAATGCACACGAACAGTACGTGTTACCTTAACCTTGCCGCTGTTGTTGAACCATTGGATGTAGTAAGGATGTGGATGTGGTCTTGTGGTGAGAGATAGCTTCTCCACCATCTCCATGCTAGCCAAGTTGTTGCAGCTCCCTCCATCTATGATGACGCGAACAAAACGTTCCTTCACAACTCCCTTTGTATGGAACAAATTATGCCTCTGATTTTGCTCAGCTTGCGTGACCTGCACACTCAAAACACGTTGAGCAACTAAACATTCATACCTGTCAGCATCTTCAGCAGCCATGTACTGCGTCTCATGATCAGAATCATCTCCACCGTGTTCTTCATGTGTAAGAAGAGCCAAAGTCTCCTCATCATAGTCACTAGCGGACTCATACCCACCATCCTCAGTAGCAATCATCACACACTGAGATGTGCATTCTCGCGCAAAATGCCCTCTTCCCTTACAACGACGACAAATAATATCACTTGTGTGTCCTGTAGACGCCATGGAAGAAGAAGAGCTCTGTGCAGGCCCGGCAGGTGTGCTCTTGGCAGATAGTGGTGGTTGTGCCTGCTTTCTTGTATCACGGTTGGAGGTGGCAGCGGACGGAGGTGCCGGTGTAGCAGAACGTGTGGAAGTAGATGATGCACGTGGTGTCCACGATGAAGGTCGACCTGCAGAAAAGTTAGTTCGCGCCAATGCCTGTCGATCCTGCACTTCACGTTCAGCTTTACAAACAAGATGGAATAAACGAGTGATATTATTATAATCCTTAAAGTCTAGAATGGTCTGAATCTCTCTATTTAATCCACCCAGAAAACGTGCAAGCATAGCTTCATTCTCCTCAACGATACCACATCTAATCAAGCCAGTTTGTAATTCCTGATAATATTCTTCTACCGAATTTTTTTCCTTGTCTTAAGCGCTGCAATTTTTGAAGTAATTCACGTTGATAATATGGTGGAACCCAACGAGTACGCATAGCAGTTTTCAAAGTAGCCCAAGTAGCTGGAACAGGATATAATCTACAATATTCAGACCACCAAACACATGCAAAGCTAGTGAAAGCACAAACAGCAGCAGGAACACGTCTCTCCTCAGGATATTGTAAACATGTAAATCGTTGTTCAGTTTCTAACTCCCAAGTAAGATATATATCAGGAACATATCTACCCTCAAATGGTGGAATATTCAATTTCAGTTTAGGGAGATGGTCATGATCTCGTACCTGAGAGGGAGCCCTAACATTGCCATTATTTGCATGTGGACGACCTGGTGGTTGTGGTGCTGTTGGTTGCATGTAGTTCTGATGTTGATCAACCTCATCCTCGTGATATCCCACATAATCATCCTCCCCCACATCAGCAGCAGGAGCCACAGAAGTATCAACAGCAGCACCAGCAGCTTGGCCAGGCTGAAGAGGGACACGAGTCGCTCGGCGCAGGGCTGTTTCGCGATGTGGAGGTAGTCGTTGTTGCTGCTGTAGAGGTGCGTTAGGTGCAGCCGGTGGTGGTGGTGGTAGACGCGCGAGCAATTTATTGAACTTGTTATCGAGCTTTGTTTCGAACGCCTTCTCAATGCCATCTATCTTCTCCATGGCCTCTTCAAATCTATTTAGCACATCTTCCACCTGTCCACTCATCATTTGCTGAAACTTATCATGTAACGCTTTGTTTGTCATGTTCTCCCAGTCAGTCTCGTCGGCTTGTGATCCTGCCATGGTTAGCAGCAATACAAACACACAAGAATATGATTTAACAGACTACTAGGAAGTGGTGGTGGTGGTGTGGTGGACAGTCACAAATCCGTCAAGCAAATCTCAAATTCTTACCAGTTCTTACCCAGCAGCAGGCGGTGATCGGCAACCGTTGTAGTCAAAACTCTCAAAGCTTGGATAGAGCGATTGCCAGGGAGAGTCAAACGCACGACATAGATGTATGTGGAGCTGGAAAGGCTTATAGTATGGTAGCAAAAAGGTCAGCAATAATCAATTCAGAGATGCAAAGTTGAATAAACGCTCAACGACGGTACTGTGCTGGTCCTAGGCTAGACCGTGCTAGAGACGCGAGCCTAGAACACTAACAAAATCACGGCGCTGCACGAAAACAGGGAAAAGCACACACTGGAAAAAAAATCGCTCTGTTTTTTTTTTGCCAACTCTTTTTTCTTGCGCTCCTCTTTTTTTTTGCGAAAAATCACTATAATGGCGAGTGTCTCAAAACTCTTCCCAGGTTAAACTGACAGGATGGGTACGAAATTTTTTTGACAATTTTTTTTTCGGAAATCAGGGCAGCGACGACGAAAAAGTGCGACCAAAAATCACTATGATGGCTAGTGTCTCAAAAGACTCAGAACAGCCTAAAAATAGGATAGGGGAAAAATATTTTCGGTCGCCGAAATTTTGGCCTAAAAACTGCCCGGGGGTCTCCAGACTCTTTTTTTTTCCCGGGACCTACGCAGGCAAGGAAACACAAATCGGAATTTAGATGGATCTCGAAAACAAACTTAATATGAGAAGAACTCGGATTGGTGGTGGATATATGGTGGTGGTATATGGCAGGGGTGGTGGTATATGGTAGCGGTGGTGGTATATGGATACGGATTCAGAGCGGTGGCGGATAAGCAATGGTGGTAGATGGCAAGGCGATGATGATGGTGCGGCGGCGGCGTGACAACTTATGACCAGAACTCGAAACTCTAAAAGACTAGACTCTAAGACCAGCAACTTGACACGACGATGCAACCGCAAATTCAACAAAGCAAAAACACTAAAAAGATTATGCAAAGGCTCAGATTGGTTCAGATATGATGAACTAACCCTAATTTTTTTGTGACTTTTTCATGGACTGTAGGTATGAAGAACAAACTCGATCTAATCTACGAAAAACTGTAAAATCTCACCGAGCAACCTGAAACTCTGATACCACTTGATAGAGGCAAAGGTGTCCCGATGTTTCGATGAGATGGTGGCTATCGTTTCTGTGGGAGTCGACCTTGACGATCCGACTACGAACGTGCGAGACATCGCCCCTTAGCAATCGCTAAACCAACTTCCGAGGGTTATTGACCACGCCGGAGCACGATCAACCTGACCACGAGGGCCTGTTTCCTGCGAGCAAACGAAGAACAAGCAAGAAACTAAGATTGCAATCTGGATATTGCGAATATAAGAGGAAAGCTTTATTAATGAAGGTGGGGTTCTGTGACGCCTTGGTCTGGTCGTTGAACACAAACGAAGTACGCGAAGTTGCAGCTATGGTGAACTTTTGATCTAAACAAAACCCAAAGTCTAAACGATGCCCTAGGGGCTGTATATATGGGGGAAGAGGGGGGAATTTCGTGGCCCTTGGAGGAGGGGTCCGAAACCCACCCTAACTCTTGTTTCCCCACACATACGGACTCTAAAAACAGCCTATATTGAAGTATTTCGAAATTACATGGGCCTGGCCCAAAAAGAAGGTGACGCAGCACCTAGAATAGCCTCTGGATGAAAATTATGAAGTGGCATCTTGTATATTTCGTCCAAGGCTTCATGCACTCATTATGGTGGCTTCAAAGTCCTGAAATCATCACTTGAAACTCTGTTCTTGTCTCCCTTGCGCATGCCATCAACTCCATGCTTGTTCTTGCTCCAATGATCATCCTTCTCCAAGCTAGGCCCTTCATTTGTAAGAAAAACAAATGTATCCAATTTAGGCAGCATCATATTCTCATGAACATTAGAATCATTACCAAGAAACGAAAGTACCTGATAATTCAATTGGCGTGTGCGAGCTCTAGTAATTGGTCCAGTATGTATAGCAGCAGGGGCTGTGGGTGTAACAATGGTATTGATGTCCTCATCAGGGCATTTGGTGTGATCCAATCTTGATTTGCTGTTGTCCGGTACCCCGCTCAGACCTGGTCGAAAGATCAAATGTGGGAGATCATGACTTGCTGTGTCATCCTGCACAACATGATCACCAAAAGCGAGCAAGAAGACCCAGTGTTTGGCACTGAACCATACTACAGGCAAGGCCCTCTAGCCGAAGTTGATCACCAGCTACCGGCAACCTGGATTGCCTACCTCAGTATGCGTCAGGAGATCGGAGACCCACAGGTGCATCATCAGCTACAGCAGGATCTGGCGGAGCACCTATGGAGGCTCAAGGGCGAGGCCGGGAATGACGTGCGATGAAACTTGAGTTTTTATTTGTTAAACTATATAATTTGTAGTGAACTATTTGTTGAACACGCCGAAACACGCCGAACCACGCCGAACTATGTGATCAAATAATTGATTTATATATTTGTATGCGAAAATTAACGCTGAAACACGCTGAACAGGTCAGAATATGGGCCGATTCACGCAGATATCGGGCCGTTTTTGGGCCGAAAGCTGGGCTGAATATGACGCCTGGAGGCGACCGGGGGGCGACGGTTAGGTGCCGAACCGCCCCCAGCGCCGAGTTTATCGCCGGTGCACCCCCAGGCCGCTTTATTTCGGCGCTCTGGGGGCCGCACGGCTGGAGATGCTCGCATCTCCAACAGCCGCGCCAAACTAGCGCCGCGCCGCAAAATTGCCCGTTTTAGCGCGCGCGCAACCGGTATAGTGGTTCCAGCGGGCGTGCAAAAACAGCGCGCGTGGCATATCTAGTTCAGCGTGCGGGCCGAAAAGGGATCACGCGCCGCTTATTTGCTGCGCCCGCTCCCGCGCGCTCGCTCGCAACTCCCCCCATCCAGCCGCGCCGCCGCCGCCGCCCGCGCCACCCGGCGACCGTTCCGGCGCTTCCCCGGCTTATCCCCGCGCCGCGGCGGCTTCTCCGCCCCCCTCTAGTCCCGCCGCCCCTCGCGCGCGTCCGTCGTCCGATGAACAGCGCCCGAGCGCTCGCTGCCGCTCGGCCCCCGCAAGGTGTTCGACAAAACGCCTGCAAGGTATGTATTGCTCAAACGTCATGAATTTGGTGCATGTTGATTCTAGTTTTTATAGCATAGTATTTAACATTGTAGATGAGTTCGTCGTATGATTCTTCCGAAGAAGAATTTGATATGGAAGAGGAGGAGGATCTTGCAATGATCCTAGCTATGCATATCAATAAAAAACCGAAGCACGGTGGTTCGGTTATGGGTCGGCAGAAAATTTGGAGGGATAGGATCGATGCCCATAGTAGATTGATGAGGCACTGTTTCGTGGAGAATCCCACATACCCGGAGTTGTACTTTCGTCGCCGGTTTAGGATGAGCACTGAGTTGTTCAGGCGCATTGCAGAGAAACTAGCGAGCCATGACCGGTTTTTTCAGCAAAGGAGGAATGCCGCCGGAGAGCTCGGGCATTGCACCTTTCAGAAGGTGACAATCGCTTTGCGTATGTTGGCATACGGTATCCCGGTTGATCTAGTTGATGATCACTTGGCTATGGGTGAGAGTCAAGCCATCATGTGTGTCAAGCGCTTCGCAGTCGGAATTGTGCAAGTGTTTGCCGAGGAGTATTTGAGATCTCCCAAATGCTGAAGACGTTGTAAGGCTATTGGCGATGAACAAAGCTCGCGGCTTTCCTGACATGCTTGGCTCAATAGATTGCATGCATTGGAGTTGGAAGAATTGTCCAAAGGCATGGCATGGGCAATTCCACGGGCAAAAAAAGGGTTCCACTATAATCCTTGAAGCGGTGACCGATCAAGAGACTTGGATTTGGCATGCATTTTTTGGAATGCCTGGATCTTTGAATGACATCAGTGTTGTCAACAGGTCATCACTGATGAGTAAGATTGCAAATGGTGAGTTGCCACCGGTGCAGTTTGTAACAAATGGCCGTACATACAACTATGGCTATTATCTAGCGGATGACATCTATCCAAAGTGGCAAACCTTCGTGAAGCCGTTGAAAAAGCCGGAAGGTAAGAAAAATCTTGATTTCCACAATGCTCAGGCGGCGGCTAGAAAAGATGTGGAGAGAGCTTTTGGGATTTTGCAAGCCCAATTTGCTATTGTGAGGGGACCGACTAGATTTTGGGATCAAAAAATGCTTTGGTACATCATACACGCTTGTGTGATCATGCACAACATGATCATCGAGAATGAGCGTGGCCAAGATTTAGACTACTCACAATATGAGCTCTTGGGACATTCCGTGCGAGTGCGACAGAAGGCTGAAAGGGTGGCCCGTTTTGTTGTCTCCTATCATTTCATTCGGCGTCCCGCAGCGCACAATGATCTTCTGAAGGATTTCATTAAGGAGTGGTGGGCATGGCATGGACGACAAAGAGCATGATTTGTGCGTTCGACATTGTATTATTCATGAACTATTTGTTGTGTTTATTGCACTATTTGTTCTACTGAATGATAAACTATTTGTTTGGGTTGTAATAACAGAATTGAACTATTTATTGTTGATTTATTTTGTTATAGTTTGATCATTTTTGCTTCTATTTGAAATGCATATGTTGTTTGTGCGAGTCGCGCGCGCTGCATTTTTACATGCTGCTAGAGCTATGCGCGCACTGCATTTTAGCGCGGCTGCTGGAGCCAGCGCTGTCCACCGCGCTAAACCAAGTGATGGGCACGCGGCAAAGTAGGTTTTAGCATACGGCGGGTTCGGCGGCTGTTGGAGATGCTCTTACACTTTGACCGCGATCCAAACATTAACGTTGTGTTCG
The DNA here is from genome assembly GCA_032464435.1 of Aegilops umbellulata. Lineage (NCBI taxonomy): Eukaryota > Viridiplantae > Streptophyta > Magnoliopsida > Poales > Poaceae > Aegilops > Aegilops umbellulata. The sequence goes on along the minus strand of CP136057.1, from coordinate 268,724,414 downwards.
GTACAAAGTAATTTCACAGGAATTGTGGAGGTTTCATTCCTTAAGGATATCTTTCCTTCCATGGTGTTCGGTACAAAGGAATAGCACCATCGATTCCTCAGGAAACGTTCCCTATCCTCCATTTTTCATGAAACTGAAACATGCACTCAGACCTCATTTTTCGTGTAGGCCCGAGGCAAAAAGGTGCGGCCCTGCGACTGCAGGATTTGATGTGTTTGATCGTACAGGCGGGGTGGACCTGGTTTAGTGAACCATGGAACAACATAAAGAAAAAATATGTGGTGGTGCATGTGGTCTGTGTTTACATGTGACAATGATTCACCAAGAGGCATGCACGGCTCGTTGCCCTTAATTTTTTAATCTGGTCGTTAGTTTATTCTATCCTACGCTGGCTTCCTTCGTTCCTAAGGGCATCTACAGCCGCGCCCCCAGGAAGGCCTCCCCAGGCATTTTTTTTGCGCCGGCGCCGAAAAATCGGCCCAGTCGCGCCCCCAGGAGCCCGATTTTCGCCGGCCTGGGCCGAAAACAGCGCCGGTGGACCCAGGCTGAACCCAGCGCGCTGGGGGGCGCCCGGGGGCGCCGGGCGAACTTTTTTGGCGCGAAAAAGCCGCGGGCCCGCCGCGTCAGCGACATGATTCTCTTCTCGCCCCTTCGTCGTCCTCATCGCCTCGTTTCCCGCGGCGAATCAATGCCAAAGCTGTCGCGCTGCCGCGTCGGTCAGCCTGCGCCATTGATGCCTCACGGGCGGCGCAGTGAAGGCCGGACGACGCGCGTCCCTCGCCCTCCCTCGCCCGCCACGCATACACACGGCGGCCACGCGTACGGGCGGCGCCTCGGCCTATATAAGACACTCACCAGCGTGCTCAGCGATCATGGTCTCCACTCTCCTCTTCCTCACCGCCGTCGTCGTTCCTCCCTCTCCTCTCTCTCGCCGTCTCCAGAACCCATGGTCGAGCGCTTCCCAGGCGACGGCGCGGCGGCGAACGGCTTCGGCCGCCGCCATCTCCACGAGGACGAGGCTCGCCTCCTTTACGAGGCCGAGTACCCGGTCCCGCCGGACATGCGGGTGCCCGACGCGTGGAGGATCAGCGCCGGCGGCGTGCCGGTGCCCCCGGTTCCCACCGGCGCGGCGCGGTGTGCGGAGATCGCGCGCATCCGCGCAAACCTGCCGCGGGCGGCGAGGGAGGGACCTCGGTACGTCCTCGACAGCCCGCTCTGGGGGCCCTACTTCCGGCGCCGCCACGACCAGCAGCTCGAGGCCACCAACGGTGTAGAGCCCTCCGGCAGGCTCAACTCCGCCGGCTGGCGTCTGTGGTGGGGCGTGCCCGGGCGCACGTTGGAGGCCGTCCTCTAGTACATCGAGGGCGGCAACACGCCGCGTCTCGAGTACCCCGCCCCCCTTCCGTCTCACGCCGCCGGGGAAGCTCCTGGACCCCGAGGCGCATGGAGACTGGGGGGTCCTCCTCGTCGTCCGGCGGCTCGCCCTGCCTCCGCCCCGTCAAGCCGGAGCCACAGGGCACGCCGGTCAGCGCGCGCACCCGCAGCTCTGGCGTCCGCATCGGCGCCAACGCCTCCCCACCCACCGGCCGATTCGTCCTCGTCGAGCCCAAGCCGGAGCCCGTCCTCCCCGCGGAGTACGAGGAGATAGCCCGGCGCGGCTTCTCCGACGAGGACGCCCTGCGGTGGGCGCGGGACGACTACCTCCGCGTGGAGACGGTCCGGCAATGCCGGGCCCTGGAGGAGATCGCCGCCCGCAGGCGTGGGCGCGAGGACGAGCACGGCGTCGTGGTCCTCGACAGCGACGACGACGACGACGCCCCCGGACCTTCCAACCCGCCGCGCCAACCGGGGGAGGGATGCAGCAGGGATGGCGGAGGCGCAGGCGGGGGCGGCGGCGACGACGACGACGACGACGGCGGTGACTACACGCGGTTCTACAGCCTCCTCGGCATGTAAACCGCGTGCCGGGCGGCGAGGCGGGCGGCGAGGGAGACGGCGGGGTAGCCCGCGGAAGTTTTTTTTTGTAAAATATGTTGAAGTTTGAACGAACTCGCCGATGTTTGCGTTAAATTTCGTCGTGTTTGCGCCTATTTTAAATTTTTTAAATAAATGTGGGCTCCGCGATTGGGGGCATCACGCCCCCAGTGTGCGGTTTTGCGCCGGCGCGCCCCCAGTGGCGATTTTTTGCCCTTCGTGGGGGCCAACGGCTGGAGATGCCCTAACGCCGCCACTAGTTGAACTTTTCCAGCGATTTCATGCGTGTAGGTTTTCACTTTGGCCTTAATCCTATTCCTACATATTTTTCTATCCCTTTGTTTTCCATACCTACGTTCTGAACAGGGCCTAACCTCCCAACCACGGCACCTCCGTTATCCCATCCGCTCTCTCGCGGTCTGTGCTCCACTCCACTCCACCCCCCCCCCCCGCCCCCGCCCGCGCCGCCGCCATGGTCGCGCTCGCCTCCCTCTCTTCTCTGTGCCTCTGCGGCTCCGCTCGCCGCCGTTCTGCCTGCGCGCCCACCTCCATATCATGCTGTGTGCTCGCAACTCCCTCCGGCAGAGGTAAATGTCTCGACTTTCTGAACCTTCATCCCCTGTTGACGAACCTGTCCTTTCTCTCGCCCCAAATCGGCCTACCAATGCGCTTCTCCTCCTTATATCTCACAGGGTCTCATGAATCTAGAATACCCCGTAGAAGGTTCCGGAGAACCGAGGGTGCTACTAAGAGCATGGAAGATTCAGTCAAGCGAAAGATGGAGCAGTTCTACGAAGGGGTGGATGGTCCGCCCCTCCGGGTCCTCCCAATCGGCGGCCTTGGGGAAATCGGCATGAATTGCATGCTCGTCGGGAACTATGACCGTTATATCCTGATTGATGCAGGGGTTATGTTCCCAGAGTATGTGTTTCATACTTGTATTCCTGTAGCTTGCTAATCTGTTTCTGCGTGTGTCATCCTTATAATGCATTTTCTGACCACATTTTTAGAAACCATACTCAAGTGAGGACTTTGATGAACAACTGCTTCTCTTCTAAATCACACTGCTTCACAAGGACTTAAATTTTTATGCGGATTCTCTAGGTAGACGTGTATAATGTGCATGTATAGAATTTCCTGTTCACTTACTGCATGCATCCTTAGTTCGTCCGGAGGCGGAGGAAAACTGTCATTATCTATTGTTTCCTGTCCACACGTGTGCTGAATTTTGACGTAGTGCATTTTACTTGAACTTATGTCAGCTACGACGAGATTGGTGTGCAAAAGATTATTCCCGACACAACTTTCATCAAGAAATGGAGCCACAAAATTGAAGCAGTTATTATTACACATGGCCATGAAGATCACATCGGTGCGTTGCCTTGGGTAAATAATTCTTCTGTTACTCTAATACAACATTTATCATGCTTGCTTGGCTATCTGCTGCTCACTTAATTATGTGATAATGATATGGAAACTAACAGTCCTGTATCATATTTTGAGTCACAATAGCACAATGGAACTCCCTGGTTGACAAGTTAGAACTTCTTGTTTACAGTCTCATTCTTTTCATGCGCAACATGTCTTAATTGTCAAACTTCAAAGATAGGTAGTTTTGTTATACAACACCCTCTTCGTTGTATAATACATGCAATCCTGAGCCAAAGTTTCCCTTTGCTGAATAACATCTTTCAGAAATAGCTCCAGTGGCAATTAAATCCAAGAGCTCTCAACACGATGCCACATGTCAAGTGTTCTTATGAGGAAAATCATGTGGCACCACTAGTATTTGTTATGGGCGAGGAGGGATTCGAGGAAGTACTCTTGATCTTTTCTTCTAGGGCATTGAGTGGGAAATAGTTATTCCATCATTAACAATCTTTGCTTTCAAGGCTTAGATCGATTTTGATTTATCTCAACGTTAGATGTATGACTTGGACAAGAAGTCACATAATTTTATTTTGTGAATACCATAGTTTTTCTTTGAGTTAATTTGGGCAGGGCTTGTTCAAACAGGGCACACTTAAATTATACACGAGCATGCCAATGTTTGGCATCTGGTTAGCTCTTCTTGTGTATACACTTTTTCTGCGTTTTTGTTATTTTACATGTTGCTTTTCATAGACACTGCTAACTTGATATCTTGAGATGATATTTCTGAGCCTTTTTAGCTTCCAATTGCATCCACCTTTGGAATATGCTCAGCTGTCCCTTCATCGTTTCTGCTGATAGGTTATTCCTGCACTGGATTCGACCACACCTATTTTTGCGTCATCTTTTACGATGGAGGTAACACTCAATTGTTTGATCACTGCTTGCATGTTTCATGATGTTGATGTATTATTACTTGTATATTTGCTGCCAAATCTTCAAAAGTTATGACATGAATTTATTCATATTTGGGCAGCTCATAAAGAAGCGTTTGAAGGAGTTTGGGATTTTTCTCTCATCCAGGCTAAAGAGTTTTAGAGTTAGAAATAGGTTTCAGGCTGGTCCATTTGAAGTGGAACCTATCCGCGTAACTCATTCAATTCCTGACTGCTGTGGATTAGTGCTTCGTTGTGGTGATGGCACAATTTTCCATACTGGTGACTGGAAAGTAAGTTATATCAGCAATAATTGTACACTATGTTCTTTAACTGGACTGTTTAGTTAACTTATTTTCAATTAAAGATTGATGAATCACCAGTGGATGGGAGAATATTCGACCGAGAAGCATTGGAGGAGCTCTCGAAAGAAGGTGTTACTCTGGTAAGTTGATCCTATTGACTAAGATCTGTACCTTTTTTCCCAATTCTTTAGGTCTTTGGCATATATTTCACCTATGCAATATTGTACAAAGATACTCCCTCATTGCCAAAATGTAAAGACATATATTTTTTTTCCTGAGTCAAACTTTGTGAAGTTTTCCAATAATATGGTATTCTAGATGTTGATATTTTTCTCTGTGAACTTGGTCAAACTTCAAATTTGACCTTATATTTAAAGCTACACATTTACTATGAAAAAAGAACTACAAATATTTAAAAACTACAGAAGTGTTGAGCCAGGTCTCACCTGGCATAAGAAGTTCTTCGTTTGTATGATCCTAACTATATATTTCTGTTTTTTTCTCTCAATTCAAGATGATGAGCGACTCAACAAATATTCTGTCCCCTGGAAGATCCACCAGTGAATCTGTTGTCGCTAGTTCATTGTTGCGTCATGTTTCAGAAGCAAAAGGGAGAAGAGTAATTACAACACAATTTGCTTCAAATATACATCGCATTGGGAGCATCAAAGCCGCTGCAGACTTAACTGGTCGAAGGCTGGTAATCTTTGAGTCTTAGTTCAACAGACTACACCACACGTTGTTTAATTTGATGATTTTTGTAGTTCATAGTTTCTTAGTCTGTGGTTTTGGTAAACTGAAACAGGTCTTTGTTGGAATGTCACTGCGGACGTACCTTGAGGCTGCTTTCAGGGATGGAAAGGCACCACTGGATCCATCAACCTTGGTATGCAGCAACTTACTTGATAAGTTACTTATTCAACTGTTATTGTGATTGTTGTGAATGATGCAGTTTTGGAACTGTCTCTTTATACTGCCTATTGGCGATCTGTTCAATTGATGTTCTTGTGTCAGCACAATCTGCTTTCAGCTATCTACTTTATCTTCATTGTATGGCACTCCTGTCAGTATACTCAAGGGGCTTGAATGCTAGTTGCAGAAGTTTTAGCAGCTCCTACAGTAGCTCGATGCTTGACTGTGTTCTGCCCAAGTGAACACCTTTCTGTTTTCCTTAACCCATGTACTGTGTGTTTACCTCAATAAAATTCAGTTAGCTCCCTGTTGTGGCAAAAAGAAAAGTGTGTGTGTGTGTGTGTATGTGTGTTTGTGTGTGTATTTGGTTTTTTGGTAAACTAGCAAGCGATATCTACATGCGAAAACACCTAAAGGGGCCTACGAATTCCTTCTAACATAACTTGAGTTAATGGACACATAGATATGTCTACTATATAAAGGGGCTGACCCCTCTCAATAAAGCAGAGAAGAATATTGTCGTTTACTTTTATCTACTTTTCGGTAATTAGGGTTTGTGTCAGTAGTAGATTCTTCCAGCAGTCTTTTGATATCCCACATGATGATGCAACAAAGTGGTGTTCATAATTTCAGAACCTTTCTGCAGGTTAAGGCAGAGGACATGGATGCATATGACCCTAAAAATCTTTTAGTCGTTACTACAGGTTCACAGGTAAGAGTTACAGGCTAAATGGTCCTCAGAATCAGTTGGCCATTCACATTCTTATAATTCTTGCATCACTGTATAAAATTTGTCCAGGCAGAGCCACGTGCGGCTCTGAATCTCGCATCTTATGGTGGGAGCCATGCTCTTAAACTATCCAAAGAGGACGTCCTTCTTTATTCAGCTAAGGTATTGCTCATGTAGTATCATTGAGTTGTTTCAAGAACCTTTGAGATTAGTCAGACGGAACGGAGTCATATATTTTTGCTCCGTGTGCATTCTTGACTCTGTCAGCTTTCTTGAGCATGACTTTCTTAATTTCTGAAGAAAATTGGTACCCCCTCTATTTGGAGATGCAGGATGTCGTTTGACTATCCAATTTTAAGCTTTGATCGTTGATGTATTAATCCAATAATACGTGGGTTATGTTACACAAAATTTACTTTCTCATGATTGTGTTACAACTAATTACATTCTAGCTAAAAAGCACGGATACGGGGATGGAAAGATGGCGACACACATACGGGGACACGGGATACGGCATTTTCCAAAAACAGCCATTCGGGGATACGGCGAGTATATAACAAAAATCAAAACATGCCATGTAATATAGAGTTAAAAACAAAAAAAGAAGAAGAGAAACTAAGATGAGATCAGAATACTGCTCCATTTCTATTTGTTGTCTGATATCAGTGCTTGATTGAATTAATTGATCCTCTAGAGAGACCCATGTCATTGCAACTTGCATAATACATCAAATGCTAGTGTTAGTCTATTACTCCCTCCGTTCTAAAATAGATGACCCAACTTTGTATTAAAATTAGTACAAAGTTGAGTCATCTATTTTGGAAAGGAGGGAGTAGAAAGTAGAGACTGGAGAAGACACAGCAGAAGATGCAGGCGTAACTTTCACCCTCACTCACGGATGATTGGCTACCGGCGTTGGTGCTCCCAGACGCCATGCTCCCTAGCATCAAGCAGCAACCAGGCATCAGCATGTAAGTGAGCAGCAGCTGAAGAGCAAGCAGCAACTGCATGGCCACATGGGAAGCAAGCAGCAGCAACTCAACAACAAGAAATCGAGCAAAGAGATGAAGAAGTTTTTTTTTTCTGAGAGAAAGAGATGAAGAGGTTGAGGAGAGGCTGCTGGGGTTATCTGCTCGAGCGTGGTTGCCATCGGGAGGTCGAGTCCTGTTGGTGGCTGCGGCGGTCGAGTCCTGGCGGCGGCGGCGGCGGTCGAGTCCTGGTGACGGCGGCGGTCCTCGAACCCAGGCGACGGCGGCGGCGGTCGAGTCCTGGTGACGGCGGCGGTCCTCGAACCCAGGCGACGGCGGCGCTCGAATCCAGGCGGCGACGACGCGTTCGGTTGGGAGCAGCGGTCCTTTCGTGGTGAGCGTGTGTGCGACCCTGCAAAATAGGGTTTGTACCTGGCCGAGGCTGTTTGTTATTGGGCTTCCCGTGTCCCCAATGTGTCCTAGCCGTGTCTTTCCTTTTTTACTTTTTTTTTAATCCGAGAATCTGGGGATACTGGGGTCAAGCGTATTCCGGTGTGTCCGGCCGTATTGCCGTGTCCCACCGAATTAGGACGGCAATTTGGCAGTTTTGGCCGTGTCCATGCTTTATGGCATTCTAGTACACATTTTTTTTTGAAATATCATTCCTCTTAACGAATATGCGTGAAAGGGCGCCAAATGAATTGGTGAAAAGCATCTAACATACCTTTGTTGTAGTATTTATGGTTGCAGGTCAACTGGTTTCTCCTTTGAGCATAGCATTGCCAAATCTCATCATGCATATGCTTTTATTTTCAGGTTATCCCTGGAAACGAGTCCCGGGTAATGAAGATGTTAAATCGCCTCGCCGACCTTGGCCCCAAAATTGTTATGGGTAAAGATGCTGGCCTCCATACATCTGGGCATGCTTATCACGATGAACTGGTAATTTTTTTCTCATGTGTTGCTTTCTGCTCTTTGTTATGCTTTCGTACCTGGTAACAATATATATTACTACTATCCCCGTTTGAAACTTCACCGTCTTTGCCAACTGATTACAGAAAGCAGTTTTGTTTTGCTTGGTAGAACGCACCATTGGATGTTCCATAAAAATAGTTTTAAAGTAATATCATTTTCATAATTTACTATACATATAAAAAAGAACAGTCGAAGGTGCATCTTGGAGATTGTGTTTTGGAACGTCATGCATTTTTGTAACATAGCGAGTATACTGCTATAGAATTAGGCCTAGATCTCCGTGTGAAATGTTCTTAATTCTGATGTTAACTTGAGATTAGAGGAGATAATGTGTCTTTAATTTGTTATTTCCAGGAGGAAGTTCTACAGATTGTTAAACCGCAGCATTTCTTGCCTGTTCATGGGGAACTCTTGTTTCTCAAAGAACATGAATTGCTAGGAAGGTCAACTGGCATAAAGCACACTACTGTAAGTAATCTGTCTTCCATGGTTTGGGACTTCAGGTATCTTAGTGCCATAGATGTATATGACTATATGCTAAGGGAGACAAACCTTAAACTTAATGTAGTGCTGCTCATTTTACGCCCCTAACACTAAAAATGATGGCATGATGTTTTTTTTTGTTAGCATTGCCATCATATAGACATGTTCTTACTCCTTATATTGTCCATTATGTTAGCATTTAGTAGGATTTCTTAGTTGCTTATTTTGATTGCAGGTAATTAAAAATGGGGAGATGCTTGGTGTATCTCATCTAAGAAACAGAAAGGTTTTGTCAAATGGGTTTGTTTCTTTAGGGAAGCAGGACTTTAAGGTGAATCATCTAATCCTACTATCTCTGTCTTGTCTCTTAACAGCTCTGAAACTTAACATGATGTACTTGATATTATAGTTAATGTATAGTGACGGAGACAAAGCTTTTGGAACATCCACTGATCTCTGCATCGACGAGAGATTCAGGATCGCATCTGATGGCATTATCTTTGTCAGGTAATTTCTCACACGGTTTTGGGGCATTTGTCATGATGTTTATCTTCAGCAGAAGTTGTTTTTAGTTGTGAATCAGAGGACCCCCAAAATGCATCTGAACATTGTTGAGATGATAAAACAGTATGCAGTGTTTGTTTTTACTTTTTAGGCACCCCCAAAATGCTAAACATATTATTTGTTCCCTGCAGCATGGAGATCTTCCGACCTAAACCTGCTTCACCACAGTCTGGCTTGAAAGGGAAATTTAAAATAACAACACGGTGTCTATGGCTTGATAATGGTAGACTACTTGATGCGCTTTACAAGGCTGCGCATGCTGCATTGTCAAGCTGTCCTTTGAATTGCCCACTTAGTCACATGGAGCGAATGGTATCTGAAATCTTGAGGAAAATGGTCAGAAAGTACAGTGGAAAGAGACCTGACGTCATTGTAGTTGCTTCAGAGAACACTACAGTAGGTTTCTCAGAAGAGGTAATAAATAGGCATATGAGTCTTGTAGACTATGAGAAAACACGGCCAGAGAACCCAGAGCATGAGGCTGAAGGTATGAAGCGGCAAGTATTTGATATGTTACTTTGTTTATCCCTGGAACTTTAAACACTAGTTGTTAGTTCAGTTGTCAACATTTCATGTAGTTGTGGATCAGTTCGTGCCACTGATGTCATTACATTGATTGCAGAGAGCATCCCTGAGGTCATGAGAACAACACCTGACGATGCAACCACTAGCTCCAATGGTGAATCATTCTTCTCTCCTGATTTACATCAGCCTAAAACATTGGATCATTTTTGGGAGTCGTTCAAGTCCCCTACAGCAGTAAAAATTGCAAGAATTGTCAATGCTTCAGCTCAAGGGAACAAACCAAAGCTCGGCAAGATCAGCATAATTGATAAGGATTCCAGCACGTCAGCTCCTGCTCCAGCTAAATCTTCAAGAAAGAACAAGTGGAAGCCCGAGGAAATTAAGAGCTTAATACAGCTGCGTGGAGAAATGAATGAGAAATTCCAAACCATCAAAGGAAGAATGGTTCTGTGGGAAGAGATATCTGGTAGCCTGTTGAAGCAGGGGATAACTCGTACACCAGCACAGTGCAAATCTGTGTGGACATCATTGCTTCAGAAATACGAGGTAGGTAGATGAAACCCTGAAATATTGCATAAACTCTAAATAAGGTATTTGGTTGGGCGGCTTATAGGGCACAGAAAGTCACAGCCCAAGCCCAACAAAACAACCCCATAATTCCATTTTCGATGTCATAATGTAATCTTGCCAATTAGTATTGTTGGGTGAAAGCATGCTAATCTATGCACTTAGCAGTAAAAATTACCGAATATTTTTCTTCAAACAGAAGTACCAAATATTTTATTTATGTTTGCAGGAGAGCAAGAAGGATGAAGAAAACATGCGGACATGGCAATATTTTTCGGCCATGGATAGTTTTTTATCATGCGAAGGGGAAATGGCAACCAAATGAAACAGATCCGTAATAAATTGCTTAGCGATAGTTATTTGGAGATCAGTGTATTGTAAGGTAGTCGTGAATCAACGACAAGATCAACAGCGTCTCCAGGAAGTAATCCTATCATTCTTTGCCATTGCATGAGATGCCTGGGGTAGTCACGTGAAACTAGGTTTACCAATCCACCATGTTGTATTAGTTTTTGTGGGATCAGCAACTAGATCTATCAATTGATTAGTCAGTTAAGTTGCAACATTAGCAAGTAAAAAGGCGCTCTCGTGTTACGGAATGGATTAATTCTGGCCTCACATTTAGGCTGTAACAAGGTGGAGATCGAGTCCGATCGTGTTCCTGTGATTGAAGCTACAAAACTACTACTATGGAGCTGACGCGGCGATCATTGCTGAATGTGCTCAACTTGCAACAGGGTTCGGGAAGGTTTGTTTTGGTTATTGTAGTCGAGATGCAAATGCGGTTGTTGATTGTCTTGCTAAGTCAGCTTCTTGATCAATCCTCGTCATTTTGGGATTCTAGTGCGCACAGTTTTATCTTGGATTTTCTTGTAAATGACGTTGCCCTTATTTGATGAACAAAGAATCTTCCCTTAAAGAAAAAAACTACCGACACTGCGATTCTGAGGTGAATGGGCTGAGCACACCGCTGACATCCTATATACTCCCTCCGTTTCAAAATATTTGTCTTTCTAGGCATTTCAAATGGACTACAACATATATTTGTCTTTCTAGGCATTTCAAATGGACTAACATACGGATGTATGTGGACATATTTGAGAGTACAGATTCACTCATTTTGCTCCGTATGTAGTCACTTGATGAAATCTCTAGAAAGACAAATATTTAGGAACGGAGGGAGTAGATAAGAGTGACCCCCTACTAACTTATTTATTTCAACATGTAAATAAGTCAGATCACCTAATTATGGTCCCATTATCATGTGCAACCATGCATGATAAAATATATTTCATTCTATTTACTTATATTCAATTACAACTACTCAATGGGGACAAGTTGGGATGAGTCATTCTACTATTTTTTTATATTCAATTACAACTACTCGATGGGGACAAGTCGGGATGAGTTACAAGCCGGAATCAAGTCGGTGAAGGGAGAAGGCATGGTGGTGATGGCGACGACATGGTGATGATGATGATGGTGGTGGTGGTGGCAGCGCCGGCGAGAGGGCATCGGCCCGAAGGCTGGTGCTCATGGTGATGGAGCCTCCTCTCCTTGCGTTGTTCCTCATTCTCTGGTGTGGAGCAGCAATGGAGATGGTTGTGGATGAATGAGATAAATGGATCATGAATTGCGGCGACTAGGGTTGAGGATGACATATATAGGAGCCTCCCTAGCCTCCTCTCTTGATAGGCTTCATCCAAGGGCTCAAGATGAGCCTTATCCTCCGCCAATCTCTTCTTTACGAGTCAAGGATCTCGTGGAATCGAACGGTGACGAAATCAGTGAAGAATCTCGTCTGGAATGCAAACTTTTGGAGCTGACTGCACGTCAAACGACCGCCAAAACGACCGCACACGGTCGCATGAAAAGGCCATCTTTTGGTTTGACCTTCTCTGGTAAAATGGTCGTCATCGAACTCGGGATTTGACGTTCTTGGGCTCGTTGGATTCGTATGAACAACGCCGATCCATTTCTGGTCTCAGATCTTGATTTGGAGCATTTTAGAAAAATGGTTTTTGTCCGACCTTCGAAATGGCTAAGTCTGACCCCTGCCTGACTCCGTATTGATCCCATTCTTGGTCCTTTTATGGTGCTTGGTCATAGGTTGCTCCAAAACACCCGTGACACAAGAAAACAAGGAAAACTAATAAAAAGAAATAAACGTGTGTCTACCCCTTCATTATATAAGAGGCCTAGGATACAAGTGTCCTACTTGGACACGACTCCATGTCCTGTCTACACACAGTACGACTCCAAGTCCAACTGTAACATATCTTGTACAATAATATTCGACACAACTCTAACAAACTCCACCTTGGCGAATATTCTCCACCACCTTGGATTCGTTCGTGCGCCGAACCTCCATGTACATTGGACTTGAGATACGCCATGAGTACCGCTGCTACTCCCAGTCTCCATATGACTCCACCTACAACTGTAGTCCCTCCTTTTCTTGACCACAGTCAACTCTTAAGCAAAATTAAGTTCCTCATTACTCTTCTATGTGCTCCCAACTTTCGGAGTTACCGTTCAGCGCTATCACATACCGATAACTTATCTGCGTGAAAATGAACAACTCACATATTGGACGCCACATATAAGAGTTACCTGAACTCAATGTCATCGCTTTTTCTTGACTGCTTGTCTGAAACATGAAGGAATTTCACCGTCGCTTGTAGTCAACCCGAGTCAAATTCGCAGTTGCCTCACCCTGTTCCCGGATAGTCTCTGACATGTCCCACAACTATAGCACTCTGCCTCCTTCTGTACTTCTCATCCGCACTTTGCCATGTGCACGGAAACCACAGAACATACGACCATGTACTCTCTCAGCTTTTGACAATTTCAGACTTTCCGTCACTTTCTCAGATTCTCCATGGTCAACTCCTACCCATCAACCGGCACCGATAGACCAGTCATCAACTTGAATCTGGTACTCGTCAACACTGCTTCAGCACCCTCTGTACACTTTATTTGACCACATATCTGATGACCAGAGCCTTGGCATGTCGTTGTGTCCTGTACTTACCGCACGCCTCGCCGCTATAACCGCGTCGAGCCTCTGCCGTCCTGGTTGAGTCTCCTGGGTAGCTTTCCCACATTGCCTCAACCCTCACTGCAGAGAACCATTGATCATCACCGACCGATGCCGAGTATCACGTCTCCATCAGACCATTGGTACCCAGTCCGAACCACATGTCTCTCGCTATTACCGCTGAAATAGGCTTCGACTCTCCGTTAACTTACGATGTAGCCCCCCATCAACACAGAGTGAAGTCATCCATCAGACTCCTACTCCACCTTCAATATGACTCCATGGTGGTTGTACGTGCCACCCTCCCTCGCCCCGTCTACTGCAAGCTCTCATGTGCACCATCTTGAATCAACCACGCGTCATAGTCTGTCGAAGCCGCACAAGCCCTCAGGCCTGCACCGCGTGTTTCCACGCCCCCAAAGTCGGACACCATCAGCATCATAGATGCAAAAGTTGCTAAGGTCTAAAAAAATAGGTGCGATGGATGAACTATCTTTTTTGTCTTTTTGTAGGTTATAGGACTGAAAAAGATCTAGTATAATAAAAACTATAAATCTCTCACTTGTGAACCTGAAAACTGATACCACTTGATGTGAACTTGTTGGGGAACGTAGTATTTCAAAAATTTCCTCCGCACACGCATGATCCATCTAGGTGATGCATAGCAACGAGCGGGGAGAGTGTGTCCACGTACCCTCGTAGACTGAAAGCGGAAGCGTTAAGTAATGCGGTTGATGTTGTCGAACGTCTTCGCGATCCAACCGATCAAGTACCGAACGCACGGCACCTCCACGATCTGCACACGTTCAGTTCGGTGACGTCCCTCGTACTCTTGAACCAGCTGAGGCCGAGGGAGAATTTCGTCAACACGACGGCGTGATGATGGTGATGATGAAGCTACCGACGCAGGGCTTCGCCTAAGCACTATAAGGATATGACCGAGGTGGAAACATGTGGAGGGGGGCATCTCACACGGCTAAGATCAACTTTGATGTGTTCTAGGGTGCCCCCTCCCCACGTATATAAAGGAGGGAGGGGGAGGCCGGCCGACCCTCATAGGCGTGCCAAGGGGGAGGAATCCTCCTCCTAGTAGGAGTAGGACTCCCCCCTTTCCTAGTCCTACTAGGAGAAGAAGGAAGGAGGGGGCGCCGTGATACGTCTCCGTCGTATCTACTTTTCCAAACACTTTTGCCCTTGTTTTGGACTCTAACTTGTATGATTTGAATGGAACTAACCCGGACTGACGTTGTTTTCAGCAGAATTGCCATGGTGTTGTTTTATGTGCAGAAAACAAAAGTTCTCGGAATGACCTGAAACTCCACGGAATATCTTAGAATAAATAATAAAAAATCCTCGCCAAAGATGAAGACCAGGGGGCCCACACCCTGTCCATGAGGGTGGGGGGCGCGCCCCTCCCCCTGGGCGCGCCACCTACCTCGTGGGCCCCCTGGATGCCCTCCGACGCCAACTCCAACTCTATATATTGGCTTTCGGGGAGAAAAAAAATCAGGGAGAAAGTTTCATCGCGTTTTACGATACGGAGCCGCCGCCAAGCCCTAATCTCTCTCGGGAGGGCTGATCTGGAGTCCGTTCGGGGCTCCGGAGAGGGGGATTCGTCGTCGTCGTCATCATCAACCATCCTCCATCACCAATTTCATGATGCTCACCGTCGTGCGTGAGTAATTGCATCGTAGGCTTGCTGGACGGTGATGGGTTGGATGAGATTTATCATGTAATCGAGTTAGTTTTGTTAGGTTTGATCCCTAGTATCCACTATGTTTTGAGATTGATGTTGCTATGACTTTGCTATGCTTAATGCTTGTCACTAGGGCCCGAGTGCCATGATTTCAGATCTGAACCTATTATGTTTTCATGAATATATGTGAGTTCTAGATCCTATCTTGCAAGTCTATAGTCACCTACTATGTGTTATGATCCGGCAAACCCGAAGTGACAATAATCGGGACCACTCCCGGTGATGACCATAGTTTGAGGAGTTCATGTATTCACTATGTGTTAATGCTTTGTTCCGGTTCTCTATTAAAAGGAGGCCTTAATATCCCTTAGTTTCCAATAGGACCCCGCTGCCACGGGAGGGTAGGACAAAAGATGTCATGCAAGTTCTTTTCCATAAGCACGTATGACTATTTACGGAATACATGCCTACATTATATTGATGAACTGGAGCTAGTTCTGTGTCACCCTATGTTATGACTGTTACATGATGAACCACATCCGGCATAATTATCCATCATTGATCCGGTGCCTACGAGTTTTCCATATACTGGTTTACGTTTATTTACTTTTCCGTTGCTACTGTTACAATCACTACAAAAATACCAAAAACATTACTTTTGCTGTCTTTACTTTTGTTACCGTTACCACCACTATCATATTACTTTGCTACTAAACACTTTGCTGCAGATATTAAGTTTCCAGGTGTGGTTGAATTGACAACCCAGCTGCTAATACTTGAGAATATTCTTTGGCTCCCCTTGTGTCAAATCAACAAATTTGGGTTGAATACTCTACCCTCGAAAACTGTTGCGATCTCCTATACTTGTGGGTTATCACGCCGCCCCTCCCCCTAGTTAAATTTGGACTAGGCCCATGGGGGGGGGGGGGCAGCCCTTGGCAGCCACTCTCTCTCTCCCTAGGCCCAATAATGCCCATTACTTCTCCGGTGGTTCCCATAACCCTTCCGGCACTCCAATATTTATCCGGTGACCCCCGGAACTCATCCGGTGTCCGAATAACATCGTCCAATATATCATTCTTTATGTCTCGACCATTTCGAGACTCCTCGTCATGTAAATGATCACATCCGGGACTCCGAACTACCTTCATTACATCAAAACACATAAACTCACAATACCGATCGTCATCGAACGTTAAGCGTGCGGACCTTACGGGTTCGAGAACTATGTAGACATGACCGAGACTCATCTCCGGTCAATAACCAATAGCGGAACCTGGATGCTCATATTGGTTCCCACATATTCCACGAAAATCTTTATCGGTCAAACCGCATAACAACATACGTTGTTCCCTTTGTCATCGGTATGTTACTTGCCCGAGATTCGATCGTCGGTATCTCAATACCTAGTTACCGGCAAGTCTTTTTACTCGTTCCGTAATGCATCATCCCGTAACTAGCTCATTAGTCACATTGCTTGCAAGTCTTATAGTGATGTGCATTACTGAGAGGGCCCAGAGATACCTCTCCCACAATCGGAGTGACAAATCCTAATCTCGATCTATGCCAACTCAACAAACACCATTGGAGACACCTGTAGAGCATCTTTATAATCACCCAGTTACGTTGTGACGTTTGATAGCACACTAAGTGTTCCTCCGGTATTCGGGAGTTGCATAATCTCATAGTCATAGGAACATGTATAAGTTATGAAGAAAGCAATAGCAATAAACTAAACGATCATAGTGCTAAGCTAACGGATGGGTCAAGTCAATCACATCATTCTCTAATGATGTGATCCCGTTCATCAAATGACAACTCTTGTCCATGGCTAGGAAACTTAACCATATTTGATTAACGAGCTAGTCAATTAGAGGCATACTAGTGACACTCTCTTTTGTCTATGTATTCACACATGTACCAAGTTTTCGGTTAATACAATTCTAGCATGAATAATAAACATTTATCATGATATAAGGAAATATAAATAACAACTTTATTATTGCCTCTAGGGCATATTTCCTTCAGTCTCCCACTTGCACTAGAGTCAATAATCTAGATTACATTGTAATGATTCTAACACCCATGGAGTCTTGGTGCTGATCATGTTTTGCTCGTGAGAGAGGCTTAGTCAATGGATCTGCAACATTCAGATCCGTATGTATCTTGCAAATCTCTATGTCTCCTTCCTTGACTTGGTCGCGCATGGAATTGAAGCGTCTCTTGATGTGCTTGGTTCTCTTGTGAAATCTGGATTCCTTTTCCAATGCAATTGCACCAGTATTGTCACAAAAGACTTTCATTGGACCCGATGCACTAGGTATGACACCTAGATTGTATATGAACTCCTTCATCCAGACTCCTTCATTTGCTGCTTCCGAAGCAGCTTTGTACTCCGCTTTACATGTAGATCCCGCCACGACCCTCTGCTTGGAACTGCACCAACTGACAGCTCCACCATTTAATAAAAATACGTATCCGGTTTGTGACTTAGAGTCATCCGGATCAGTGTCAAAGCTTGCATCGACGTAACCATTTACGACGAGCTCTTTGTCACCTCCATAAATGAGAAACATATCCTTAGTCCTTTTCAGGTATTTCAGGATGTTCTTGACCGCTCTCCAGTGATCCACTCCTGGATTACTTTGGTACCTCCCTGCTAAACTAATGGCAAGGCACACATTAGGTCTGGTACACAACATTGCATACATGATAGAACCTATGGCTGAAGCAAAGGGAATGACTTTCATTTTCTCTCTATCTTCTGCAGTGGTTGGGCATTGAGTCTGACTCAACTTCACAGCTTGTAATACAGGAAAGAACCCTTTCTTTGCTTGATCCATTTTGAACTTCTTCAAAACTTTATCAAGGTATGTGCTTTGTGAAAGTCCAATTAAGCGTCTTGATCTATCTCTATAGATCTTGATGCCCAATATATAAGCAGCTTCACCGAGGTCTTGATGCCCAATATATTCAGTATCATTTCCGATCAACAATATGTCATCCACATGTAATATCAGAAATGCCACAGAGCTCCCACTCACTTTCTTGTAAATACAGGCTTGATGAGGACATCAATACCATTGTTACATCCACAGCCCCTGCTGCTATACATACTGGACCAATTACTAGAGCTCGCGCACGCCAATTAAATTACCAGGTACTTTCGTTTCTTGGTAATGATTCTAATGTTCATGAGAATATGATACTGCCTAAATTGGATACATTTGTTTTGCTTACAAATGAAGGGCCTAGCTTGGATAAGGATGAACATTGGAGCAAGAACACGCATGGAGTTGATGGCATGCGCAAGGGGATCAAGAACGGAGTTACAAGTGATGATTTCAGCACTTTGAAGCCACCATAAGGAGTGCATGAAGCCTTGGACGAAATATACAAGATGCCACTTCATAATATTCGTCCATAGGCTATTCTAGGTGCTGCATCACCTTATTTTTGGGCCAGGCCCATGTAATTTCGAAATACTTAAGTATAGGCTATTTTTAGAGTCCGTATGTGTGGGGAAACAAGAGTTAGGGTTGGTTTCGGACCCCACCATCAGGGGCCACGAAATTCCCTCCTCTTCCCCCATATATACAGCCCTTAGGGCGTCGTTTAGACTTTGGGTTTTGTTTAGATCAAAAGTTCGCCATAGCTGCAACTTCGCGTACTTCGTTTGTGTTCAACGACCAGACCAAGGCGTCACAGAACCCCACCTTCGTTAATAAAGCTTTCCTCTTTTATTCGCAATATCCAGATTGCAATCTTAGTTTCTTGCTTGTTCTTCGTTTGCTCGCAGGAAACAGGCCCTCGTGGTCAGGTTGATCGTGCTCCGGCGTGGTCAATAACCCTCGGAAGTTGGTTTAGCGATTGCTAAGGCGCGACGTCTCGCACGTTCGTAGTCGGATCGTCAAGGTCGACTCCCACAGAAACGATAGCGACCATCTCATCGAAACATCGGGACACCTTTGCCTCTATCAAGGCTTCTCCAAAAGTCTGTATAAAACCATATGCTTTGATCACACTATCAAAGCGTATATTCCAACTCCTAGATGCTTGCACCAGTCTATGAATGGATCGCTGGAGCTTACACACTTTATTAGCACCTTTTGGATCGACAAAACCTTCTGGTTGCATCATATACAACTCTTCTTTAAGATATCCATTAAGGAATGTAGTTTTGACATCCATTTGCCAAATTTCATAATCATAAAATGCGGCAATTGCTAACATGATTTGGACAGACTTAAGCATCACTACGGGTGAGAAAGTCTCATCGTAGTCAACTCCTTAAACTTGTCGAAAACCTTTCGCAACAAGTCGAGCTTTGTAGGAAGTAATATTTCCGTCAGCGTAAGTCTTCTTCTGGAAGATCCATTTATTCTCTATGGCTTGTCGATCAACGGGCAAGTCAACCAAAGTCCATACTTTGTTATCATACATGGATCCCATCTCAGATTTCATGGCCTTAAGCCATTTTGCAGAAGCTGGGCTCATCATCGCTTCCTCATAGTTCGTAGGTTCGTCATGGTCAAGTAACATCATAGGTCTGAGATAGCGGTAAATCAGTAAGAAACATCATAGATCGCACCATATCTAATAAAGTACGATTACGACGTTCGGACACACCATTACGCTGTGGTGTTCCGGGTGGCGTGAGTTGTGATAGAGGCGGGGTGTCCCGATCTTTCGATGAGATGATAACTATCGATTTGGTGGAGACGACTTTGACGATCCGACTACAAACGTGCACGACGTCGCGCCTTAGCAATCACTAAACCAACTCCGAGAGGTTATCGACCACGCCGGAGCACAATCAACCTGACCACGAAGGTCTATTCCTGCAAGCAATCGAAGGACAAGCAAGAATATGATAAAGCAATCTGAATATTGCGAATATAGATGAAGTATTGATAATGGTGGGGATCCGTAAGCGGTCTTGGTCTGGTCGTTGGACACAAATAAAGTACACGAAGTTGCAATGGCTAACTTTTAACTAAACAAATCCCAAGGAAAAAGCTACTAGATGGATCTACTTATATAGGAGCAAGGGGTGGCGGCCAAGGAGGTGGGAGGACGTCCCAAGGCAGCCTAGAACTAACCCTAGGTCGTACAAGGCTCATGGGCCCAAGTGGAGGTGGTGCAACACCTTTGGACTTGTTGTTTGATTCGGATTCTGCTGCAGCGTCAGATTGTTTCGTCCATATCTCAATGCTCCGAACGAATTTAAAGGTGATTCCAATTGGAGTGGAAAGAGGACGAAATCTAGTTTCCAAAAAATAAAGAATCACCCAATTCGGAGTCCGTATGAAAAAGTTATTGCCGTTTTGAGTCAGGTATGTCTGTGCAGTCCGAATCTGAATCCAGAACGTGAGAGACTTGGACTCTATCTTCTCTTGGACCAAAAGTGACGTGAAAGAACTTTTTGAACAGCAAGTAAACATCTCTTTCTCCCTTATCTTCATATGTGTGTTGTACAAATGTCCCATACACCTGCAATTAGACAAAACACAAAAGTGTGTGAAGTATTTTTGTTCTGGATAACAAAAATAGAGTATTGAATAGTTTGCACTAGAAATCACCTGACAAATATGCATGTATGCAATATGTTTGGTCGTATCCAAGGTAGTCATGTCCTCATCAAGTTGTGAAACTATTCCGCATTGTTTCAAATGAAGACCAAACTCGTAACTCAAATGTTCCCCTCCACGATCAGATTGTAGAAACGTTATTTTCTTGTTACGATGATTTTCCACTTCACTCTAAAATTCTTTGAACTTTTCAAATGTTTCAGACTTATGTTTCATCAAGTAGATATACCCATATCTGCTTAAATCATCTGTGAAGGTCAGAAAATAATGATACCCGCCGCGAGCATCAACACTCATCGGACCACATACATCAGTATGTATTATTTCCAAAATCCCATCAACATGGAGTTTCTTCATGCGCTTTACACCAATATGACCTAAACGGCAGTGCCAAAAATAAGTTGCACTATCATTATTAAACTTATATCTTTTGGCTTCAATACTATGAACATGTGTATCACTATTATCGAGATTTAGTAAAAATAAACCACTCATCAAGGGTGCATGACCATAAAAGATATTATTCATATAAATAGAACAACCATTATTCTCTGATTTAAATGAATAACCGTCTCGCATCAAACAAGATCCAGATATAATGTCCATGCTTAATGCTGGCACCAAATAACAATTATTTAGGTCTAAAACTAATCCCGAAGGTAGATGTAGAGGTAGCGTGCCGACGGTGATCACATCGACTTTGGAACCATTTCCCACGCGCATCGTCACCTCGTCCTTAGCCAATCTACGCTTAATCCATAGCCCCTGTTTCGAGTTGCAAATATTAGCAACAGAACCTGTATCAAATACCCAGGCGCTAGTGCGAGCATTAGTAAGGTACACATCAATAACATGTATATCAAATATACCTTTCACTTTGCCATCCTTCTTCTCCGCCAAATACTTGGGGCAGTTCCGCTTCCAGTGACTAGTCCCTTTGCAGTAGAAGCACTCAGTCTCAGGATTAGGTCCAGACTTGGGCTTCTTCACTTGAGCAGCAACTTACTTGCCATTCTTTTTGAAGTTCCCCTTCTTCCCTTTACCCTTTTTGTTGAAACTGGTGGTCTTGTTGACCATCAACACTTGATGCTCCTTCTTGATTTCTACCTCCGCAGCCTTTAGCATTACGAAGAGCTCGGGAATTGTCTTACCCATCCCTTGCATATTATAGTTCATCACGAAGCTCTTGTAGCTTGGTGGCAGTGATTGAAGCACTCTGTCAATGACACTATCAACTGGAAGATTAACTCCCAGCTGAGTCAAGTGATTGTGGTACCGAGACATTCTGAGTATATGCTCATTGACAGAACTATTCTCCTCCATCTTGCAGCTATAGAACTTATTGGAGTGATGAGGACATGACTACCTTGGATACGACCAAAAATATTGCATACATGCATATTTGTCAGGCGATTTCTAGTGCAAACTATTCAATAATCTATTTATGTTATCCAGAACAAAAATACTTCACACACTTTTGTGTTTTGTCTAATTGCAGGTGTATGGGACATTTGTGCAATCCACATATGAAGATAAGGGAAAAAGAGAAGTTTAGGTGCTGTTCAAAAAGTCCTCTCACGTCACTTTTGGACCAAGAGAAGATAGAGTCCAAGTCTCTCACGTTCTGGATTCAGATTCGGGCTGCACAGACATACCTGACTCAAAACGCCAACAACTTTTTCATACGGACTCCGAATTGGGTGATTCTTTTTTTGTTGGAAAGTAGATTTCATCCTCTTTCCAAAACAATTGGAATCACCTTTAAATTCATCCGGAGCGTTGAGATATGGACGAAACAATCTGACGCTGCAGCAGAATCCGAGTCAAACAACAAGTCCAAAGGTGTTGCATCACCTCCACTTGGGCCCATGAGCCTTGTACGGCCTAGGGTTGGTTTTAGGCTGCCTTGGGACGTCCTCCCACCTCCTTGGCCGCCACCCCTTGCTCCTATATAAGTAGATCCACCTAGTAGCTTTTTCCTTGGGATTTGTTCAGTTAAAAGTTAGCCATTGCAACTTCGTGTACTTTGTTTGTGTCCAACGACCAGACCAAGACCGCTTACGGATCCCCACCTTTATCAATACTTCATCTATATTCGCAATATTCAGATTGCATTATCATATTCTTGCTTGTTCTTCGATTGCTTGCAGGAATAGACCTTCGTGGTCAGGTTGATTGTGCAGCGGCGTGATCAATAACCTCTCGGAGTTGGTTTAGCGATTGCTAAGGCGCAACGTCGTGCACGTTTGTAGTCGGATTGTCAAAGTCGTCTCCACCAAATCGATAGTTATCATCTCATCGAAAGATCGGGACACCCCGCCTCTATCAAGTGGTATCAGTTTTCAGGTTGCTCGGTGAGAATTTCCAGTTTTTACTAGATTAGATCTATTTTCTTACCTATTGTCCAAAAAAAAAGCCACACAAAAAAAGTTAGATCTATTCATCCTTTGTCCAAGCCAGTCTGAGTCTTTGCAATTTTCTTTTCATTGTTTGCATTATTGAATTATCGGTTGCATCGTCGTGTCGAGTTGCTGGTCTTAGTATCTAGTTCGTTTAGAGTTTCGAGTTCTGTTCACATTAGTCACGTCGCCGCTGCATCGTTATCCCTTCCGCTGTCCACCACACCATCCATCACTTTCCACCACGTGCTACCCATAGTTCATTGTCACAATCATAGTTGAGGTCATTCACATCTTCGCTTGATCCAATCTGCATCTTATCTAGTTTGTCTTGGAAAGAGGGAGAAAAAAAAAGACAGAGAAAAAAAGAGTGAAAAAAAAAAGAAAAAAAGTCAGAGGAAAGAAAAGAAAAGAAAAAAAAGTGTGAGGAAAAAAAAGAGAGAAGAAAAAAAATCGGATCTATCTAGACTCAATCTCGTAGTTGAATTCGGATTGGATTCTGTTTTGTGCACTGTTTAGTCAAACAGGCATAACTTTCTCATACGAAGTACGTTTTGGCTCCACGAGTACGCAAATTAAAGCTAGCGACGAGCCGCATCTAAATAGTTGCAGAAGCTAGTTCAATATTTGACACCTCAAAATCGTCTTCTAAATATGTCTTTTTGCCCTCCGAAGTTCGCGGACACAGCTTATTCCAGTTTTCAGGCCAGTTTTCGAATTCTTTGACTCCTCATATCAATTCGGAATTGAGTGATTCTTTTTGCATTGGAAAGCTTGAGCTAGTAGCATTCTTTGAAAAAAGTTATCAAAAAATTTGCTCAAACTTTTCAAGAGGAAAGTTGGAGAGAGAGTTGTTGTTTATCCTGCTTGGCAGTTGTTTCACATCATTATCTATACTGCTATTGTGATCTTCACTTATATCTTGCTGTCCAGAGCTACTTCATATCCTTTATTGATGCTAGTTGTGCTACGCCGTGACCTTATTGGTGTTCTAGGCTCGCGTCTCTAGTCCGGTCTAGCCTAGGACCAGCACAGTACCGTCGTTGAGCGTTTATTCAACATTGCATCTTTGAATTGATTATTGCTAATCTTTTGCTACCATATATAGCCAACCCAGCTCCACATATTTCTACACCGTGTATACGTACGTTCCCCTGGCAATCGCTTTACACAATCTTCGGAGTTATTTGACACCGCTGGTTGCTTGTCACCACCTGCCGCATGGTAAGAACTTGTAAGATATTGATATTTGCTTTACTGTGAACACTTTACAACCACATCCTAGTAGTTCATAGCAACATTATTCTCGAAATTTGTTTCTTGTTTCTACTAATCATGACAGGTTCCGGAGATAGAAGTTCTTGGATGACGGACACATCTTCACCATCACGAGAGTTGGGACAACACACAGAAGCGCATGGTCAGGTTATCTCTTTACTGCCATTTGAGGGTAGATTTAATCCTGCTATCTATCTAGCTTGGGAGCTTGAAGTTGAACAAGTTTTTAGTCACCATGACTTTTCTGAACTTGAGCGAGTACGAGCTGCCACTAGAGCATTTACTGGTTTTGCTTCTGTTTGGTGGAATGTGCATTGTAAGAAAAACATTGATAACCAACCCACAACTTGGAAAGATTTGAAAGATGTAATGAGACAACATTTTCCCCCTCCTTACTATCGTCGTGAATTGCTTCGCAAATTTGAACAGTTTAAACAAGGCAACAACACTGTTCATGCTTACTACCAAGAGTTCAAATCTTATATGCATCATTGTGACATAGAAGAATCTAAGGATGATACAATGAATAGATTTTTTGGTGGTTTGAACCATGATATTCAGGCAAGATTTCAGTATATTCCCCGTTGCATTACTGGTATGTATGTTCGTGCTTGTACCTTTGAGAGACAGATGCAGGAGGATGCATTGGGTGACTACAACAACTACTATTCCAGTTCGTGCTCACCACCGCCGGTTGGTTCCTCCACCGTTGCACCTACTAGAGCAGCCCCACCTCGGATTGTGAGCGCGACATCATCTGAGTATGGTGCATTGTCAACGTCCGTACCTACATCAGCTATGTCTTTGCGACAAGGTAACAATAAAGGTATTGATGATATAACTTCACATGAGAATGATGCATCCCTAGTTAACTTAAATGCATCATGTGTTCAGTTACCTGGTGATTTGAGCACAACACCTATTTTAGAGAATCTTGATACTGTCATGAATGCGTCATGTGATCAAACAACTGAAATACCAACAATTTTGAGTGCACCCATTGAGTTAACTGTTGATGCAAAATAATCAATGTTTAATCATTTTGATATGACCTCTAATCTTGGTGATGATTCTGTGACCAAAGACTTATTGCATGTTTGCCTATTTAAGCATGTTGTAGCATGTAAATTAGATGCAAGTAAGGTTTATTCACCAATGTTGGGATGGTTTAATGATGAACATTGTCAATCTTTTGATATGAATAAGAGCATCACTTATATGTGCAAATTGAGTTGCAATATTTTCATGTCTTCTACTTCTAGTGATAATATTTTGGCTTCAGATTTTATGAACTATGCAAGTTACTCATCTATACATGTGTCATATGTGCAAAAACCAAGGGAAGTAAAAATGGATGACATATACATATACAACATGTACACCTTGTCTCTTTTGTTAGCCACATTTCAGATTAAGCAACGCCGAGGATGGCTTTGTTTTCAAAAAGGGGAGGATGATGAGGACATGACTACCTTGGATACGACCAAAAATATTGCATACATGCATATTTGTCAGGTGATTTCTAGTGCAAACTATTAATTAATCTATTTATGTTATCCAGAACAAAATACTTCACACACTTTTGTGTTTTGTCTAATTGCAGGTGTATGGGACATTTGTGCAATCCACATATGAAGATAAGGGAAAAAGAGAAGTTTAGGTGCTGTTCAAAAAGTCCTCTCACGTCACTTTTGGACCAAGAGAAGATAGAGTCCAAGTCTCTCACGTTCTGGATTCAGATTCGGGCTGCATAGACATACCTGACTCAAAACGCCAACAACTTTTTCATACGGACTCCGAATTTGGTGATTCATTTTTTGTTGGAAAGTAGATTTCATCCTCTTTCCAAAACAATTGGAATCACCTTTAAATTCATCCGGAGCGTTGAGATATGGCCGAAACAATCTGACGCTGCAGCAGAATCCGAGTCAAACAACAAGTCCAAAGGTGTTGCATCACCTCCACTTGGGCCCATGAGCCTTGTACGACCTAGGGTTTGTTTTAGGCTGCCTTGGGACGTCCTCCCACCTCCTTGGCCGCCAACCCTTGCTCCTATATAAGTAGATCCACATAGTAGCTTTTTCCTTGGGATTTGTTTAGTTAAAAGTTAGCCATTGCAACTTCGTGTACTTTGTTTGTGTCCAACGACCAAACCAAGACCGCTTACGAATCCCCACCTTTATCAATACTTCATCTATATTCGCAATATTCAGATTGCATTATCATATTCTTGCTTGTTCTTTGATTGCTTGCAGGAATAGACCTTCGTGGTCAGGTTGATTGTGCAGCGGCGTGATCAATAACCTCTCGGAGTTGGTTTAGTGATTGCTAAGGCGCAACGTCGTGCACGTTTGTAGTCGGATCGTCAAAGTCGTCTCCACCAAATCGATAGTTATCATCTCATCGAAAGATCGGGACACCCCGCCTCTATCATGGAGACTTCATATCTCTCAATCCGGGCATTTGCTTGAAATATTAACTTCAACTCCTGGAACATCTCATATGCTCCATGACATTCAGAGCATCGTTGAAGTCCCGGTTCTAAGCCGTAAAGCATGGCACACTGAACTATCGAGTAGTCATCAGCTTTGCTCTGCCAGGTATTCATAACATCTGGCCTTGCTCCTGCAGCAGGTTTGGCATCTAGCGGTGCTTCTAGGACATAATTCTCCTATGCAGCAATGAGGATAATCCTCAAGTTACAGACCCAGTCCGTGTAATTGCTACCATCATCTTTCAACTTAGCTTTCTCTAGGAACACATTAAAATTCAATGGAACAACAGCGCGGGCCATTTATCTACAACAACATAGACATGCAAAATACTATCAGGTACTAAGTTCATGATAAATTAAAGTTCAAATTAATCATATTACTTAAGAACTCCCACTTAGATAGACATCCCTCTAATCATCTAAGTGATCACGTGATCCATATCAACTAAACCATGTCCGATCATCACGTGAGATGGAGTAGTTTTCAATGGTGAACATCACTATGTTGATCATATCTACTATATGATTCATGCTCGACCTTTCGGTATCAGTGTTCCGAGGCCATATCTGCATATGCTAGGCTCGTCAAGTTTAACCCGAGTATTCTGTGTGTGCAAAACTAGCTTGCACCCGTTGTATGTGAACGTAGAGCTTATCACACCCGATCATCACGTGGTGTCTCGGCACGACGAACTGTAGCAACGGTGCATACTCAGGGAGAACACTTATACCTTGAAATTTATTGAGAGATCATCTTATAACGCTATCGTCATACTAAGCAAAATAAGATGCATAAAGGATAAACATCACATGCAATTAATATAAGTGATATGATATGTCCATCATCATCTTGTGCTTTGATCTCCATCTCCAAAGCACCGTCATGATCACCATCGTCACCGGCTTGACACCTTGATCTCCATCGAAGCATCGTTGTCGTCTCGCCAACTATTGCTTCTATGACTATTGCTACCGCTTAGTGATAAAGTAAAGCAATTACATGGCGATTGCATTTCATACAATAAAGTGACAACCATATGGCTCCTGCCAGTTGCCGATAAATGTGTTACAAAACATGATCATCTCTACAACAATCTATATAATCACGTCTTGACCATATCACATCACAACATGCCCTGCAAAAACAAGTTAGACGTCCTCTACTTTGTTGTTGCAAGTTTTACGTGGCTGCTACGGGCTTAGCAAGAACTGTTCTTACCTACGCATAAAAACCACAACTATTTTTCGTCAAGTTTGCTGTTTTAACCTTCAACAAGGACCGGGCGTAGTCACACTCGATTCGACTAAAGCTGGAGAAACAGACACCCACTAGCCACCTGTGTGCGAAGCACGTCGGTAGAACCAGTCTCGCATAAGCGTACACGTAATGTCGGTCTGAGTTGCTTCATCCAAAAATACCGCTGAATCAAAGTATGACATGCTGGTGTCGGTGTACAAAAGTAGGGGTCCTTTTTATACCCCTTTACTTGTGCGTGGGCAGTCGCAGCCACACGCTCGCAGCCATGCTTAGCGAGGCAGAGGAAGCAAAGACACAAGACTACCAGAGCAACACCAAGCCAAAGGCACGAGGAGCAGAGGGACAAGGTGAGCTCTCCCCGACAAGAGCCTTGCCGGGGCAGCTTACGTGGCCTCGGCAAGAGCCTTGCCGGGGGAACTTGCCCAACACCAGCAAGGACGCCACCCTTGAGCCTAAGAGTTCCGACACCGTCGACAACATTGGAACCAAGGCTCGGAAGGCACCTGCATGGTGGCATGCAGATCTTTGTGAAGACCAAGAACATACAAGACTAGATGAGAACCAGAAGACGGAAATCCCCGGCAAGATCCTTGCCAGGGACGCTCACAAGACCCCCGGCGAGACCCTTGCCGGGGACACCTGCAAGACCCCGACAAGACCCTTGTCGGGGACATCTGCGGGGCCGCAGCCAGGCCCACACCTGCCAAGGCTCCACCGCCGTTCCAACACAGCAGTCAACCTGCCAAGAAGGCATGCACCTGCGTAGCGACGTGCAGCTTCCAGGACAACTCAGCAAGCACCTGCGTGGTGGCATGCAGATTTTCGTGAAGACTCTGCCACCGCACCAACTCAATAGCCAGCTAGCCAGCATGGTGCTGCTCGCCTAGTCAGCTTGGACGCGCGTCAGAGCGAGGCGAGGCGGCGACGAATAGGATGAGCTTCCTTGCCGTCCCCGATAAAGTGAGAGGGCACGTCGGCAGCGCATTAAACACGTTTATCCTACGGTGCCAGGGGATAGACTTGTATACAGTACAAACTTTCCACCTCCTGTGTGCCACTTTGGCGACCCCTTTGGCTATAAAAGGAGGCCCGAGGCATACTGGAGAAGGCTTCGAAATTTTTGGACCCTGCACCCTTTGTAGCTAGTCCAAGAACACCAGATAAACACAAACCAGCAGGAGTAGGGTATTACGCATCACTTGCGGCCCAAACCTAGATAAATTCCCCCGTGTTGAACTTCTAAACCCGCTCTTTCCATAGCCCCGCGCCCGCCAACCATAGAAGGGATTCCCTGTGATCCCATAGGTGTCGTTTCCACCGACATCTTTGGCGCGCTAGGTTGGGGGCGCAAGCTGTGAAAATCCGGTTTGGAAGTTAGCGCATCGACTTCGTCATCACCATGGCCCCCAAGAAGAAGGGGATCGTAGAGATCTGGTCGTTCGGAGCCGGCCCGTCCGCGCCAGCGCGGGCAGGCGACCGGGTGGCCGCGAATGGTGCCGGAGACGTGGCCCGTGAGCATCCATGACACTCTGGCAATCAGAGCCAGGCGAGCGGCATTGTTCGAGTCCAAGACGATGATCCACACGCCGCTGGGTCCGAGGGTGGGGCCGTGCTGCCCACGGGCGGCCCAGCAACCTCTATGGCACCCCAGCTGGCGCCCGCGCTGCGACCTTCCCAGGCCGCGTGCGATGAGCGACACTGCGACGTCGGAGCTCCTAGGCACCGCCGCAGGAAGAACCCTGTGCGCCACTCTCAGGACGCACCAGGCCGGCGTGCGCACCCGAACGCCAGCGGCAGCGCGTGCGATCGCGAGACCATGATAGAGCTCCTTCTAACTTGGTTAGAAGTCGGAGCGCGTCATGGTCCACGCAGCTTTCATCATCGCCCATGCCAGCAGAAGCTCTGGCATGCGTGGAACTGCTCCTCGACTTCCCCCCTGCTGCGGAGAAGCTCGACGAGTGGAGGGCCACCATCCGAAGCCTTGTCAGCTTCGCCAACAAAGACGAGTCGCTCCCAGCGAGACCCTCATGTCAGCGTTCTATCGAGCCAGTGCATGCCGGCGCTGGGAGGACCGGAGATGCTGCAACCATGGTGCACTCTCCTCCCCCACGGCCACGACAGCAGCCACCGGCTCGTCGGGCCGACGCCTGTGACAAGGTTTCCACAGCATCGTCTGACCCACGAACCCGCTGTGACCAACGTCGAGTTCTTCGAGAGCGAGCTTAGGAAGACGCTTGAACTACCATCGAGCGATGGCGGGAGGCGCGCCATCCGTCGGATCGATGTGCGGGGTCTGCTATGGAGCACCCAACGTCGGGGGGCTCTGGTGACCTGCCTTATGAGGTGGGTTGTCCGGCCTTTACCCGAGAGCTGCGGCAGTTCCAGTGGCCCTCCCACCGCACGTTCAAGCCTGATGTTGGGGAAAAGTACAATAGCAAGACTCACCCGTCGGAGTTCCTCAACATCTACACTATCGCGATGCAAGCCGCCGGGGCTCGCGACGATAAGGTGCTCGCCAACTACTTTCCGTTGGTGCTTAAGCCCAACGTCATGTCGTGGTTTATGCACCTGCCAGTGGATTCCATCTCTTCCTGGTCGGATCCGTGCCACGAGTTTGTTGGCGCCTTTACCGGAGGCCACCAAGCTCCTGGCCAGGCGAGTGACTTGCATGTCATCCCCCCAGAAGGATGGCGAGTCCCTGCGTAAGTACATACAAAGATTCAGCCGTGTGCAGCACACAATCCCAGATGTTCATCCCGCCGCTGTCATCAGTGTGTTCCATCAGAACGTACATAACCGTAAGATGCGTGAAGAGCTGGCAATGAACAAGGTCAAGGATGTAGCCGAACTTTATGTTCTGGCTGATAGATGTGCTCGGGCTGAGGAAGGAAGGAAGTACCCCGGCGAGGATGCCGGCGCGGAAACCGACTCCACGGACGAAGACGCCGCCACCCCGACGAAGAAAGGCTGGCGCTACAACAGGAAGCGTAAGGGCAAGACTGTGCTTGCCGTTGAGGGATCCGGTGACCCCGGCGCCGCCAAGAAGGCCAAGGTTAACGACCCCGGCAAGGGGTTGCTGGGTGCGCCACCTGCCGGGCCTTGGCGGCCGCCGACAAGCCAGGAGGCTCCGACAAGCAGTACCGCAAGATCCACCGCACCAAGGGCCATGACCTCCAGAACCGCTGATGAGGACATCAATACCATTGTTACATCCACAGCCCCTGTTGCTATACATACTGGACCAATTACTAGAGCTCGCGCACGCCAATTAAATTACCAGGTACTTTCGTTTCTTGGTAATGATTCTAATGTTCATGAGAATATGATACTGCCTAAATTGGATACATTTGTTTTGCTTACAAGTGAAGGGCCTAGCTTGGAGAAGGATGAACATTGGAGCAAGAACACGCATGGAGTTGATGGCATGCGCAAGGGGATCAAGAACGGAGTTATAAGTGATGATTTCAGGACTTTGAAGCCACCATAAGGAGTGAATGAAGCCTTGGACGAAATATACAAGATGCCACTTCATAATATTCGTCCATAGGCTATTCTAGGTGTTGCGTCACCTTATTTTTGGGCCAGGCCCATGTAATTTCGAAATACTTAAGTATAGGCTATTTTTAGAGTCCGTATGTGTGGGGAAACAAGAGTTAGGGTTGGTTTCGGACCCCACCATCAGGGGCCACGAAATTCCCTCCTCTTCCTCCATATATACAGCCCTTAGGGCGTCGTTTAGACTTTGGGTTTTGTTTAGATCAAAAGTTCGCCATAGCTGCAACTTCGCGTACTTCGTTTGTGTTCAACGACCAGACCAAGGCGTCACAGAACCCCACCTTCATTAATAAAGCTTTCCTCTTTATTCGCAATATCTAGATTGCAATCTTAGTTTCTTGCTTGTTCTTCGTTTGCTCGCAGGAAACAGGCCCTCGTGGTCAGGTTGATCATGCTCCGGCATGGTCAATAACCCTCGGAAGTTGGTTTAGCGATTGCTAAGGCGCGACGTCTCGCACGTTCGTAGTCGGATCGTCAAGGTCGACTCCCACAGAAACGAAACCACCATCTCATCGAAACATCGGGACACCCTCGCCTCTATCAAGTGGTATCAGATTTTCAGGTTGCTCGGTGAGATTTTACAGTTTTTCATAGTTTAGATCGAGTCTGTTTTTCATACCTACAGTCCACGAAAAAGCCAAAAAAAAAATTAGGGTTAGTTCATCCTATCCGAACCAATCTGAGCCTTTGCATAATCTTTTCTGTATTTGCTTTGTTGAATTTGCGGTTGCATCGTCGTGTCAAGTTGCTGGTCTTAGCGTCTAGTCCTTTAGAGTTTCGAGTTCTGTTCACAGGTTGTCACGTCGCCGCTGCCATATATCACCACCGCATCATCATCATCACCGCTGCCATATACCACCATCGTCATCACCGCTGCCATATACCACCATCGTCATCGCCGCTACCATATACCACATATCCACCGCCATCACGCTAATCCGAGTCCACCTCCATCACAGATTCACCACCAGTCTGTGTTCCATCGCCCTGCAAATATCCGCCACCAGTCCGAGTTTCCACCAGATTCATCTCCGCCACGAGTCCTAGTCCGAGTCCAGTAATTGTTGCTTTGTTCTTGATTTCCAGATCACGCGATACTCCGAGTCGTGACAAAGAAGGACTCCCCAACTTTCGTGCTACCCGCAGAAGAAAAATAGTTCCAAACTCAAAGTCTGGAAAATTCTGGCTAGGCAGTTTTTAGGACATTTGTAGACTTTTTCGAAAAAAATTTGTTGCGGAGCAAAAAAAAAAAGTGCAAAAAAAAAAGAATTTTTTTTCCAGAGTGTGCTCCTCCCTTGTTTACGTGCAGCGCCGTGATTTTGTTAGTGTTCCAGGCTCACGTCTCTAGTACGATCTAGCCTAGGACCAGCACAGTACCGTTGTTGAGCGTTTATTCAACTTTGCATCTCTGAATTGATTATTGCTGACCCTTTTTGCTACCATACTATAAGCCTTCCCAGCTCCACATACATCTACGTCGTGCGTTTGACTCTCCCTGGTAATCGCTCTATCCAAGCTTTTGAGAGTTTTGACTACAACGGTTGCCGATCACCGCCTGCTGCTGGGTAAGAACTGGTAAGAATTTGAGTTTTGCTTGACGGATTTGTGACCCCCACCACCACCTCTTATTAGTAGTCTGTAGGATCATATTCTTGTGTGTTTCTCTTGCTGCTAACCATGGCAGGATCACAAGCCGATGAGACTGACTGGGAGAACATGACAAACAAAGCGTTACATGATAAGTTTCAACAAATGATGAGTGGACAGGTGGAAGATGTGCTCAATAGATTTGAAGAGGCCATGGAGAAGATAGATGGCATTGAGAAGGCGTTCGAAACAAAGCTCGATAACAAGTTCAATGAGTTGCTCGCGCGTCTACCACCACCACCACCGGCTGCACCTAACGCAACTCTACAACAACAACAACGACTACCTCCACATCGCGAAACAACCCTCCGTCGAGCGACCCGTGTTCCTCTTGCGCTTGGCCAACCTGTTGGTGCTGCTGTTGATACTTCTGTGGCTCCTGCTGCTGATGCGGAGGAGGATGATTATGTGGGAGATTACGAGGATGAGGTTGATCAACATCAGAACTACGTGCAACCACCAGCACCACAACCACCAGGTCGTCCACATGCAAATAATGGTAATGTTAGGGCTCCTCCTCAGGTACGAGATCATGACCATCTCCCTAAACTGAAATTGAATATTCCACCATTTGAGGGTAGATATGTTCCTGATATATATCTTACTTGGGAGTTAGAAACTGAACAACGATTTACATGTTTACAATATCCTGAGGAGAGACGTGTTCCTGCTGCTGTTTGTGCTTTCACTAGCTTTGCATGTGTTTGGTGGTCTGAATATTGTAGATTATATCCTGTTCCAGCTACTTGGGCTGCTTTGAAAACTGCTATGCGTACTCGTTGGGTTCCACCATATTATCAACGTGAATTACTTCAAAAATTGCAGCGCTTAAGACAAGGAAAAAATTCTGTAGAAGAATATTATCAGGAATTACAAACTGGCTTGATTAGATGTGGTATTGTTGAGGCGAATGAAGCTATGCTTGCACGTTTTCTGGGTGGATTAAATAGAGAGATTCAGACCATTCTAGACTATAAGGATTATAATAATATCACTCGTTTATTCCATCTTGCTTGTAAAGCTGAACGTGAAGTGCAGGATCGACAGGCATTGGCGCGGACTAACTTTTCTGCAGGTCGACCTTCATCATGGACACCACGTGCATCATCTACTTCCACACGTTCTGATACACCGGCACCTCCGTCAGCTGCCACCTCCAACCGTGATACAAGAAAGCAGGCACAACCACCACTATCTGCCAAGAGCACACCTGCCGGGCCTGCACAGAGCTCTGCTTCTTCCATGGCGTCTACAGGGCACACAAGTGATATTATTTGTCGTCGTTGTAAGGGAAGAGGACATTTTGCGCGCGAATGCACATCTCAGCGTGTGATGATTGCTACTGAGGATGGTGGGTATGAGTCCGCTAGTGACTATGATGAGGAGACTTTGGCTCTTCTTACACATGAAGAACACGGTGGAGATGATTCTGATCATGAGACGCAATACATGGCTGCTGAAGATGCTGACAGGTATGAATGTTTAGTTTCTCAACGTGTTTTGAGTGTGCAGATCACGCAAGCTGAGCAAAATCAGAGGCATAAATTGTTCCATACAAAGGGAGTTGTGAAGGAACGTTCTGTTCGCGTCATCATAGATGGAGGGAGCTGCAACAACTTGGCTAGCATGGAGATGGTGGAGAAGCTATCTCTCACCACAAGACCACATCCACATCCTTATTACATCCAATGGTTCAACAACAGCGGTAAGGTTAAGGTAACACGTACTATTCGTGTGCATTTTAGTATCTCTACATATGCTGATTATGTTGATTGTGATGTGGTACCTATGCAAGCATGTTCCTTATTACTTGGTAGACCATGGCAATTTGATAAAAATTCTGTACACCATGGTAGAAACAATCAGTATACTCTCGTTCATAAGGACAAAAATATTACTTTGCTTCCTATGACTCCTGATTCCATTTTGAAAGATGATATTAATCGAGCTAATAAAGCAAAACAGGAGCAAAATAAGAGTGAAAATCAGATTGTGGCAAAAGAATTTCAGCAACAAATGAAGCCTAATAATAAACCATCTAGTGTTGCTTCTGAAATTAAATTGAAAAGTGCATGTTTATTTGCCACCAAATCTGATATTGATGATCTAGATGTTAGCAAATCTGCTTGCTATGCTTTTGTGTGCAAAGAGGTATTATTTTCATTCGAGGACGTGCCTTCCTCTTTGCCTCCTGCTGTTACTAACATTTTG
Source organism: Aegilops umbellulata (assembly GCA_032464435.1). Taxonomy (NCBI): domain Eukaryota; kingdom Viridiplantae; phylum Streptophyta; class Magnoliopsida; order Poales; family Poaceae; genus Aegilops; species Aegilops umbellulata. The sequence continues at coordinate 268,688,936 of CP136057.1, read as the reverse complement.
CAGGAGTTCGCTGACGTCTTTCCACAAGACGTGCCACCGGGATTACCACCTATTCGAGGGATTGAGCATCAGATTGACTTAATTCCCGGTGCATCATTACCCAACCGCGCACCATACCGTACCAATCCAGAGGAGACGAAGGAGATTATGCGTCAAGTACAAGAGCTACTCGACAAAGGTTATATACGTGAATCTCTTAGTCCTTGTGCTGTTCCTATTATTCTAGTGCCGAAAAAGGATGGTACCTCGCGTATGTGTGTTGATTGTAGAGGCATTAATAATATTACTATTCGTTATCGTCATCCTATTCCTAGGCTAGATGATATGCTTGATGAATTGAGTGGCTCTACAATATTCTCCAAAGTTGATTTGCGTAGTGGATACCATCAAATTCGTATGAAATTGGGAGATGAATGGAAAACAGCTTTTAAAACTAAGTTTGGTTTATATGAGTGGTTAGTCATGCCTTTTGGGTTAACTAATGCACCTAGTACTTTCATGAGACTAATGAACGAAGTTTTACGTGCTTTCATTGGACGATTTGTGGTAGTCTATTTTGATGATATACTGATTTATAGCAAATCTTTGTAAGAACATTTGGAACATTTACGTGCTGTTTTTAATGCTCTACGTGATGCACGTTTGTTTGGTAACCTTGGGAAGTGCACCTTTTGCACCGACCGAGTATCTTTTCTTGGCTATGTTGTTACTCCACAGGGAATTGAAGTTGATAAAGCCAAGATTGAAGCTATTGAGAGTTGGCCGCAGCCCAAAACGGTCACACAAGTGAGGAGTTTTCTTGGCCTTGCTGGTTTCTATAGGCGTTTTGTGAGAGATTTCAGCACCATTGCTGCACCTCTCAACGAGCTTACAAAGAAGGATGTGCCTTTTGTTTGGGGTACCGCACAGGAAGAAGCCTTCACGGTATTGAAAGATAAGTTGACACATGCTCCTTTACTTCAACTTCCTGATTTTAATAAGACTTTTGAGCTTGAATGTGATGCTAGTGGAATTGGATTAGGAGGTGTGTTATTACAAGATGGCAAACCTGTTGCATACTTTTCTGAAAAATTGAGTGGGCCTAGTCTGAACTATTCTACTTATGATAAAGAATTATATGCTCTTGTTCGGACTTTAGAAACATGGCAACATTATTTATGGCCCAAAGAATTTGTTATACATTCTGATCATGAATCTTTGAAACACATTAAAAGTCAAGCTAAACTGAACCGTAGACATGCTAAATGGGTTGAATTCATTGAGACTTTCCCTTATGTCATTAAACACAAGAAGGGTAAAGAAAATGTTATTGCTGATGCATTGTCTCGTCGTTATACTATGCTTTCACAACTTGACTTTAAAATATTTGGTTTGGAGACCATCAAAGATCAATATGTGCATGATGCTGAATTTAAAGAAGTATTGCAGAATTGTAAAGAAGGAAGAACATGGAACAAGTTCGTCGTTAACGATGGATTTGTGTTTCGTGCTAACAAGCTATGCATTCCAACTAGCTCCGTTCGTCTTTTGTTGTTGCAGGAGGCGCATGGAGGAGGACTAATGGGACACTTTGGCGTGAAGAAGACGGAGGATATACTTGCTACACATTTCTTTTGGCCAAAGATGAGACGGGATGTTGAGCGTTTTGTTGCTCGCTGCACTACATGTCAAAAAGCTAAGTCACGACTCAATCCTCATGGTTTATATATGCCTTTGCCTGTACCTAGTGTTCCTTGGGAGGATATATCTATGGACTTTGTTTTAGGTTTACCTCGAACAAAGAAGGGGAGGGATAGCATATTTGTTGTCGTGGATAGATTCTCGAAAATGGCACACTTTATACCATGTCATAAAAGCGATGATGCTGTTAATGTTGCTGATTTGTTCTTTCGTGAAATTATTCGCTTGCATGGTGTGCCAAATACTATTGTTTCAGATCGTGATACTAAATTTCTTAGCCACTTTTGGAGATGTTTATGGGCTAAGTTGGGGACTAAACTGCTTTTTAGTACTACTTGTCACCCCCAAACTGATGGACAAACTGAAGTAGTCAATAGAACATTGTCTACTATGCTTAGGGCTGTTTTGAAGAATAATAAGAAAATGTGGGAAGAATGCTTGCCTCATATTGAATTTGCTTATAATCGTTCATTGCATTCTACTACTAAGATGTGCCCTTTTGAAATTGTGTATGGTTTCCTACCTCGTGCACCTATTGATTTGTTGCCTCTTCCATCTTCGGAGAAGGTTAATTTTGATGCTAAAGAACGTGCTGAATTGATTTTAAAAATGCATGAGTTAACTAAGGAAAACATTGAGCGTATGAATGCTAAATATAAACTTGCTGGAGATAAGGGTAGAAAACATGTTGTCTTTGCACCTGGTGATCTTGTTTGGTTACATTTGCGTAAGGATAGGTTTCCTAATTTGCGCAAATCAAAGCTAATGCCACGTGCTGATGGACCATTTAAGGTGTTAGAGAAAATAAATGATAATGCATATAAACTTGAGCTGCCTGCAGGTTTTGGGGTTAGTCCCACTTTTAACATTGCAGATTTGAAGCCTTATTTGGGTGAGGAAGATGAGCTTCCGTCGAGGACGACTTCATTTCAAGAAGGGGAGGATGATGAGGACATCAATACCATTGTTACATCCACAGCCCCTGCTGCTATACATACTGGACCAATTACTAGAGCTCGCGCACGCCAATTAAATTACCAGGTACTTTCGTTTCTTGGTAATGATTCTAATGTTCATGAGAATATGATACTGCCTAAATTGGATACATTTGTTTTGCTTACAAGTGAAGGGCCTAGCTTGGAGAAGGATGAACATTGGAGCAAGAACACGCATGGAGTTGATGGCATGCGCAAGGGGATCAAGAACGGAGTTACAAGTGATGATTTCAGGACTTTGAAGCCACCATAAGGAGTGAATGAAGCCTTGGACGAAATATACAAGATGCCACTTCATAATATTCGTCCATAGGCTATTCTAGGTGTTGCGTCACCTTATTTTTGGGCCAGGCCCATGTAATTTCGAAATACTTAAGTATAGGCTATTTTTAGAGTCCGTATGTGTGGGGAAACAAGAGTTAGGGTTGGTTTCGGACCCCACCATCAGGGGCCACGAAATTCCCTCCTCTTCCTCCATATATACAGCCCTTAGGGCGTCGTTTAGACTTTGGGTTTTGTTTAGATCAAAAGTTCGCCATAGCTGCAACTTCGCGTACTTCGTTTGTGTTCAACGACCAGACCAAGGCGTCACAGAACCCCACCTTCATTAATAAAGCTTTCCTCTTTATTCGCAATATCCAGATTGCGATCTTAGTTTCTTGCTTGTTCTTCGTTTGCTCGCAGGAAACAGGCCCTCGTGGTCAGGTTGATCGTGCTCCGGCGTGGTCAATAACCCTCGGAAGTTGGTTTAGCGATTGCTAAGGCGCGACGTCTCGCACGTTCATAGTCGGATCGTCAAGGTCGACTCCCACAGAAACAAAACCACCATCTCATCGAAACATCGGGACACCCTCGCCTCTATCAACCACCGACAGGTTGAGCTGCTTGTAGAGAAGCAAAAAGCTGGATATGAAAGGCGGGACAAGGAGAAGGGTCAGGATGGTGCTGAGGGGTCCGACAAGAAGCATGGCGGCCATGGAGGTCACCGCGTCAAAGATAATCAACAAGAGAGGCCCGCTCGAGGCCGCGACAAGAAGGAGGAAGATGATGATCATGACGAGGACGACGAGCCTGGCGAGCACGAATTCCAGAAAGCTACAGAGGCCATGTGTGTCGACGGTGGCGCCCCGCTGCACACCTCTCACCGCGAACTAAAGCAGTGGGTGCGTGAGGTCACTGCGGTAGAGCCGTTGTTCGATGCCCAGAAAACACTGAAGTGGTCCCGCACGCCCATCATTTTTGACACCAAGGATCACCTTGATCGCACAACTGTGGTTGGGTGTTTCCCGTTGTTGGTTTCACCAACAATACGCAACCTCAAGGTGACAAAAGTGCTGGTTGATGGTGGGGCCGGTCTGAATTTGATCTCGCCCGCTATTATCAAGAAGCTGCAGATTCCTGATGGAGATCTTGAGGAGACGGGCACGTTTCAAGGGGTCAACCCAGGAAGGAGTTAGCCGAAAGGTAAAATCATGCTGCCCGTTACGTTTGGGGGCGAGCTGAACTATAGGACAGAGAAGATCGTTTTTTATGTCGTCGAGATCCCCTTGCCGTACAATGGGATCCTTGTCCGCCTAGCGCTCGCCAAGTTCATGGCGGTGTCACACTACGCCTACAACACATTGAAGATGTCGGGGCCGCTGACCATCATCACCGTCCCCTCTGACAAGAAAGACGTGCTCATCTGCGCCGACCAACTCTACCAAGAGGCAATCGCAGCAACTGCCGCCAAGGCACTTGCTCCTACCGCTGAAGCCCCGGGAAGGAAGAAGGCCAGCAAGACCCCTTCCGGCAGGAACTCTTCCGGCGAGACCTCTTGCACCCACTCCGGCAAGCGCGCCTCTTCGGAGTGCTGCGCTCCCGTTGAGGACATGCCAGAGAGCTCCACCGACAAGAGCAAGAAGTCCAAGGCTGCACCACCAGAGACCAAGAAGGTGTCCCTCAAGGAGGACGACACGGGTGGGGCTTTCACTCTAAGCTCCACCCTCGACAGCAAATAGGAAAGCACGCTCGTCACCTTCCTGCGGGAGAATGTCGATGTGTTTGCATGGCAAGCATCCGACATACCCGGCGTTCCTAGGGAGGTGATTGAGCACCATCTTGCTGTCTGTCCTCATGCACAGCCCGTCAAGCAGAAGGTCAGGAAGCAAGCTTTGGAGCGACAAGAGTTCATTATCGAGGAGATCAGGAAGTTAGAGGCAGCAGGCCTGGTTAGAGGAGTGCTCCACCCCACATGGTTGGCCAATCCAGTGGTGGGAAAATGGGAAATGGAGGCTGTGTATTGAGTACACAGATATCAATAAAGCATGTCCAAAGGATCCTTTCCCTCTGCCAAGCATCGACCATATAGTGGACTGCACTGCCGGGTGTAACCTGCTGTCATTCCTCGACGCTTATTTAGAATACCACTAGATCTTCATGATGAAGGAAGACGAAGAAAAAACCGCGTTCATCATCCCATGTGATACGTATTGTTTTGTACGAGTGCCTTTCGGGTTGAAGAGCGCTGGTTCAACGTTTGCCCGAGCGGTCCAGATTGGTTTTGAGCCCCAACTACATAGAAATATGGAAGCTTATATGGATGACATAGTGGTCAAAACCAAGGACAGGGCCACGCTCGTGCAAGATTTAGAGGAAACATTTGCAAATCTGCGCAAGATCAACCTCAAACTCAACCTAGAGAAGTGCGTGTTCGATGTCCCCTCTGGCAAACTTCTCAGGTTCTTTGTGTCCCAACACGGAATCAAAGAAAATCCCGACAAGATCAAGGCAATCGAGCAGATTGACACGCCAAAACAGGTCAAAGACGTCCGTAGGCTCGCCGGCTGCGTTGCTGCCCTGAGTAGGTTCATCTCCAAATCTGCTGACCGCGCCCTCCCCTTTTTCAAAGTTTTGAAAAAGGCGGGTCCAGTAAAGTGGACTCCGAAGGCAGAGGCAGCGCTGCAAGATTTGAAGAGGTACCTCTTCTCCACGTCAATACTAGTCGCGCATAAACCACAAAAGCCGTTGCTGCTGTACTTCGTAATAATGAATCAAGTGGTCAGTGTTGTGCTGGTGGCGCAGAGGGAACTTGAGGAAGAAGCAGCAGTAGCAGCAGAGCCGTCAGATGGTGGGCTGGGCCCCTCCCCGGCAGGGCCTAACGCCGGCAAGGCGGAACCCCCGGCAAGGCCCGGTCCCGGCAAGATAGACTCTGAGCAGATGGGCGAAGAAGGCCATGCACGCCACGACATTCGGCGTAAGATCCAGAAGATGGAAGTCGTAGGTGTGCATGATGTCATTGAAGAAATCAGAGAAAGGGGGGCAGAGCCCGCAAGAGAAGTAGTCAACGAAGAAGGGGTACCGATTTGGGCCGACCTTGGCTAAATCGGTAGGGACAATGCGCGTGGCAGGGTGCCCCGTCGTCTCCCTCCCCCACGGGGGCCTGAAGTAGTCCCTGAGATGGACCGCAATGCCCGACGAAGAGGTTCAAGAAACCACCCTTCCCGGCAAGGAGACCTGTCGCGATTGGGTTATGTACTTTGATGGCGCTTTCTCACTGCAAGGTGCTGGTCCGGCGTGCTACTCATCGCGTCCACCGGAGAGCACCTCAAGTACGTAGTCTAGATGCACTTTCCTGAGAAAAAATCAATGAACAACACGGCGGAGTACGAGGGATTGCTTGTCGGTCTCACGATCGCGACAGACCTCAGAATCAAGAAGCTCATCATCAGAGGTGATTCGCAGCTCTTCGTTAAGCAAGTCAACAAGGATTACCAGAGCCTGTTTATGGAGGCCTAGGTGGATGAAGTGAGGAAGTTGGAAGAGTGTTTTGACGGATTGCAAGCAGAGCATGTTCCCCGAGCCGAGAACGGCATTGCTGACAACCTGTCGAAGCGCGTCGCCCTGAAGTTGCCTGTGGAACCAGGTACCTTTGTGCTTCATGCTACCTCTTGAGCACTGCGTTGGATTTCCCCGAAGAGGAGAGGATGATGCAGCAAAGTAGCGTAAGTATTTCCTTCATTTTTTGAGAACCAAGGTATCAATCCAGTAGGAGGCTACGCGCAAGTCCCTCGTACCTGCACAAAACAATAGCTCCTCGCAATCAACGCGATTAGGGGTTGTCAATCCCTTCACGGTCACTTATGAGAGTGAGATCTGATAGAGATGATAGATAATATTTTTGGTATTTTCGATATAGAGATGCAAAGTGAAAAGTAAAAGGCAAAGTAAAAAAGCAAAGCAAGATTAAAGTGATGGAGATTGATATGATGAGAATAGACTCGGGGGCCATAGGTTTCACTAGTGGCTTCTCTCAAGAGCATAAGTATTCTATGGTGGGTGAACAAATTACTGTTGAGCAATTGACAGAATTGAGCATAGTTATGAGAATATCTAGGTATGATCATGTATATAGGCATCACGTCCGAGACAAGTAGACCGACTCCTGCCTGCATCTACTACTATTACTCCACTCATCGACCGCTATCCAGCATGCATCTAGAGTATTAAGTTAAAAATATAGTAACGCCTTAAGCACGATGACATGATGTAGAGGGATAGTTTCATGCAATATGATAAAAACCCCATCTTGTTATCCTCGATGGCAACAATACTATACGTGCCTTGCTGCCCCTTCTGTCACTGGGAAAGGACACCGCAAGATTGAACCCAAAGCTAAGCACTTCTCCCATGGCAAGAAAAACCAATCTAGTAGGCCAAACCAAACTGATAATTCGAAGAGACTTGCAAAGATAACCAATCATACATAAAAGAATTTAGAGAAGATTCAAATATTATTCATAGATAGACTTGATCATAAACCCACAATTCATCGGTCTCAACAAACACAACACAAAAATAAGATTACATCGAATAGATCTCCACGAGAGAGGGGGAGAACGTTGCATTGAGATCCAAAAAGAGAGAAGAAGCCATCTAGCTAATAACTATGGACCCATAGGTCTGAGGTAAACTACTCACACTTCATTGGAGAGGCTATGATGATGTAGAAGCCCTCCGTGATGACGGCCCTCTCCGGCGGAGCTCCGGAACAGGCCCCAAGATGGGATCTCGTGGGTACAGAAGGTTGCGGTGTTGGAATTAGGTTTTTGGCTCCGTATCTGATCGTTTGGAGGTGCGTAGGTATATATAGGAGGAAGAAGTACGTCGGTGGAGCAACAGGGGGCCCACGAGGCAGGGGGCGCGCCCTAGGGGGGGCGCCCCCACCCTCGTGACCGCCTCTGTTGTTCCTTGGAGTAGGGTCCAAGTCTCCTGGATCACGTTCGATGAGAAAATCATGTTCCCGAAGGTTTCATTCCGTTTGGACTCCGTTTGATATTCTGTTTCTCTGAAACTCTGAAATAGGCAAAAAACAGCAATTCTGGGCTGGGCCTCCGGTTAATAGGTTAGTCCCAAAAATAATATAAAAGTGGAAAATAAAGCCCAATATAGTCCAAAACAGTAGATATTATAGCATGGAGCAATAAAAAATTATAGATACATTGGAGACGTATCAGGCATCCCCAAGCTTAATTCCTCCTCGTCCTCGAGTAGGTAAATGATAGAAAGAGAATTTTTGATGCGGAGTGCTACTTGGCATAATTTCAATGCAAATCTTCTTAATTGTGGTATGAATATTCAGATCCAAAAGATTCAAGACAAAAGTTTATATTGACATCAAAATAATAATACTTCAAGCATAGTAACAAAGCAATTATGTCTTCTCTCAAAATAACATGGCCAAAGAAAGTTATCCCTACAAAATCATATAGTTTGGCTATGCTCTATCTTCACCACACAAACTATTTAAATCATGCACAGCCCCGATGACAAGCCAAACAATTGTTTCATACTTTCACATTTTCAAAACCTTTTCAATCTTCACGCAATACATGAGCGTGAGCCTTGGATATAGCACTATATGTGGAATAGAATGGTGGTTGTGGAGAAGACAAAAAGAGGGGAAGATAGTCTCACATCAACTAGGCGTATCAACGGGCTATGGAGATGCCCATTAATAGATATCAATGTGAGTGAGTAGGGCTTGCCATGCAACGGATGCATTAGAGCTATAAGTATATGCAAGCTCAACAAAAGAAACTAAGTGGGTGTGCATCCAACTCGCTTGCTCGCGAAGACCTAGGGCATTTGAGGAAGCCCATCATTGGAATATACAAGCCAAGTTCTATAATGAAAAATTCCCACTAGTATATGAAAGTGATATCATAGGAGACTCTCTATCATGAAGATCTTGGTGCTACTTTGAAGCACAAGTGTGGTAAAAGGATAGTAACATTGTCCCTTCTCTCTTTTTCTTTCATTTTTTTATTTGGGCCTTTTCTCTTTTTTATGGCCTCTTTTATTTTTTAATTTTTCGTCCGGAGTCTCATCCCGACTTGTGGGGGAATCATAGTCTCCATCATCCTTTCCTCACTTGGGACAATGCTCTAAAAATGATGATCATCACACTTTCATTTTTCTTACAACTCAATAATTACAACTCGATACTTAGAACAAAATATGACTCTATATGAATGCCTCTGGCGGTGTACCGGGATATGCAATGATTCAAGAGTGACATGTATGAAAGAATTATGAACGGTGGCTTTGCCACAAATACGATGTCAACTACATGATCATGCTAGCAATATGACAATGATGGAGAGTGTCATAATAAATGGAACGGTGGAAAGTTGCATGGCAATATATCTTGGAATGGCTATGGAAATGCCATGATAGGTAGGTATGGTGGCTGTTTTGAGGAAGGTATATGGTGGGTGTATGATACCAGCGAAAAGTGCGCGATATTAGAGAGGCTAGCAAGAGTGGAAGGAAGGAAAAAGTGCGTATAATCCATGGACTCAACATTAGTCATAAAGAACTCATATACTTTTTGCAAAAATCTAGAATTTATCAAAGCAAAATATTACGCGTATGCTCCTAGGGGGATAGATTGGTAGGAAAAGACCATCGCTCGTCCCCGACCGCCACTCATAAGGAAGACAATCAATAAATAAATCATGCTCCGACTTCATCACATAACGGTTCACCATACGTGCATGCTACGGGAATCACAAACTTTAACGCAAGTATTCTTTAAATTCACAACTACTCAACTAGCATGACTCTAATATCACCATCTTCATATCTCAAAACAATTATCAAGCTCCAATCTTTTCTTAGTATTCAACGCACTCAAAAGAAAGTTTCACATATCTTGAATACCAAGCATATTAATATTAAGCAAATTACCATGCTATTAACGACTCTCAAAATGATCTAAGTGGAGCATGAGAGATCAATAGTTTCTTTAAAATAAATCCACCACCGTGCTCTAAAAGATCTAAGTGAAGCACATAGAGCAAAATTATAAGGCTCAAAAGATATAAGTGAAGCACAATGAGTATTCTATCAAATTCCAATTCATGTATGGCTCTCTCAAAAGGTGTGTACAGCAAGGATGATTGTGGCACACTAAAAAACAAAGACACAAATAATACAAGACGCTCCAAGCAAAACACATATCATGTGGTGAATAAAAATATAGCTCCAAGTAAAATTACCGATGGAAGTAGAGGAAAGAGGGGATGCCTTCCTGGGCATCCCCAAGCTTTGACTTTCTGGTGTCCTTGGATTATCTTGGGGGTGCCATGGGCATACCCAAGCTTAGGCTCTTGCCACTCCTTGTTCCATAATCCATCAAAAGAATTTACCCGAAACTTGAAAATTTCACAACACAAAACTCAACAGAAATCTCGTGAGCTCCGTTAGAGAAAGAAAACAAAAGACTACTTCAAGGTACTGTAATGAACTCATTATTTATTTATATTGGTGTTAAACCTACTGTATTCCAACTTCTTATGTATTATAAACTATTTTACTAGCCATAGATTCATCAAAATAAGCAAACAACACACGAAAAACAGAATCTGTCAAAAACAGAACAATGTGTAGTAATCTGTAACTAACGCAAACTTCTGGAACTCCAAAGTATCTACCAAAATAGGACGACGTAGACAATTTGTTTAATGATCAGCAGCAATTGGAATCAGTATTTTATCACGTTCTAGTGATTTTTAACAATTGTTTTCGTGAACAGAAAGATTCTGGAAATTTCAGCAAGATCAAATAACCATCATCCAAGAAGATCCTATAGGTCTAACTTGGCACAAACACTAATTAAAACACAGAATCACATCTAAACAGAAGGTAGATGGATTATTTATTCATAAACATAAGCAAAAACAAAAAACTAAAATAAATCTGGGTTGCCTCCCAACAAGCGCTATCGTTTAACGCCCCTAGCTAGGCATAAAAGCGAGGATAGATCTAGGTATTGCCATCTTTGGTAGGCAATCCATAAGTGGCTCTCATGATAGATTCATATGGCAAATTTATTTTGTTTCTAGGGAAGTGTTCCATGCCCTTTTTAATGGAAATTGAAATCTAATATTCCCTTCCTTCATATCAATAATTGCACCAACCGTTCTAAGGAAAGGTCTACCGAGAATAATAGGGCAAGAAGGATTGCAATGTATATCAAGAACGATAAAATCTACGGGCACATAATTCCTATTTGCAACAATAATAACATCATTAATTCTTCCCATAGGTTTTTTAATAGTGGAATCCGCAAGATACAAGTTTAGAGAGCAATCATCAAAGTCACGGAAATCTAGCAAATCACACAAGGTTTTGGGGATAAAGGAGACACTAGCACCCAAATCACACAAAGCATGAAACTCATAATCTTTAATTTTAATATTAATAGTAGGTTCCCACTCATCATAGAGCTTTCTAGGGATATAGACCTTCAACTCAAGTTTTTCTTCATAAGATTGCATCAAGGCATCAACAATATGTTCGGTAAAGGCCTTATTTTGACTATAAGCATGAGGAGAATTTAGCACGGATTGCAACAAGGAAATACAATCAATTAAAGAGCAACTTCCATAATTAAATTCCTTGAGATCCAATATAGTGGGTTTAGCAACATCTAGGTTTTTATTTCTTTCCATCCCACTTTTATCAATTTCATCATCAAGATCTAAATACTCCGAATTTTTGGAACGCCTTCTAGGTAACGGCAGATCATATTCAGTTTCATCAAGATTAATATTGCAAAACAAAGATTTAATAGGAGACACATCAATAACCTTTAGATCTTCTTCTTGATTTTCATAGGAATTGGAAGAACACGCTTTAATAAAGGCATGTTTGGAAGCATGCATCCTAGCGGTTCTTTCTTTGCACTCATCAATGGAAATTCTCATGGCTTTGAGAGACTCATTGATATCATGCTTAGGAGGAATAGATCTAAGCTTTAAAGAATCAACCTCAAGAGAAATTCTATCAACGTTCCTAGCCAAATCATCAACTTTAAGCAATTTCTCTTCGAGCAAAGCATTAAAATTCTTTTGTGAATTCATAAACTCTTTAACACTACTCTCAAATTCAGAGGGCATCTTATTAAAATTTCCATAAGAGTTGCTGTAGGAATTTCCATAATTATTAGAAGGATCAGAAGAAACACTCTTAGTAGCAAATAATTTCATAAGTTCATCCATCTTTCCACTCAAAACATTGATTTCTTCTATCGCATGCACTTTTTTATTAGTAGATCTTTCAGTATGCCATTGAGAATAATTAACCATAATATTATCTAGGAGTTTAGTAGCATCTCCTAAAGTGATTTCCATAAAAGTGCCTCCCGCAGCCGAATCTAAAAGATTTCTAGAAGCAAAGTTCAATCCGGCATAAATTTTTTGTATAATCATCCACAAGTTCAAACCATGAGTAGGACAATTACGTATCATTAATTTCATTCTCTCCCAAGCTTGTGCAACATGTTCATGATCAAGTTGCTTAAAATTCATAATGTTGTTTCTAAGAGAGGTGATCTTTGCGGGAGGAAAATACTTAGAGATAAAAGCATCTTTGCACTTGTTCCAAGAATCAATACTATTTTTAGGCAAAGATGAAAACCAAGCTTTAGCACGATCTCTAAGCGAAAAAGGAAATAGCTTCAATTTAACGACATCATTATCGACATCTTTCTTCTTTTGCATATTACATAAATCAACGAAGCTATTCAGATGAGTAGCGGCATCTTCACTGGGAAGGCCGGCGAATTGATCTTTCATAACAAGATTCAACAAAGCAGTATTGATTTCACAAGATTCAGTATTGGCGAGCGGAGCAATCAGAGTGCTAAGGAAATCATTATTATTGGTATTGGTGAAGTCACACAATTTGGTAGTATCTTGAGCCATCACGACAAACAAGCAATCCAACACACAAGCAAACAAAAGGCAAGCGAGAAAAAGGCAAACGGGAAAAGAGGAGGAGATTGGGAAAGAGAGGGCGAATAAAACGACAAGGGTGAAGTGGGGGAGAGGAAAACGAGAGGCAAATGGCAACTAATGTAATGCTGGAGATAGGGATTGTGACGGGTACTTGGTATGTTGACTTTTGGCGTAGACAGCGGCGCCAGAAGTGGCTCGTTGTTAGGAGTCCAAATCTTGACTTGCTCTTGCGTAAGCCTCCCCGGCAACGGCGCCAGAAATTCTTCTTGCTACCTCTTGAGAACTGCGTTGGATTTCCTCGAAGAGGAGAGGATGATGCAGCAAAGTAGCGTAAGTATTTCCCTCAGTTTTTGAGAACCAAGGTATCAATCCAGTAGGAGGCTACGCGCAAGTCCCTCGTACCTGCACAAAACAATAGCTCCTCGCAACCAACGCGATTAGGGGTTGTCAATCCCTTCACGGTCACTTACGAGAATGAGATCTGATAGAGATGATAGATAATATTTTTGGTATTTTTGATATAGAGATGCAAAGTGAAAAGTAAAAGTAAAAAGCAAAGCAAGATTAAAGTGATGGAGATTGATATGATGAGAATAAACCCGGGGGCCATAGGTATAACTAGTGGCTTCTCTCAAGAGCATAAGTATTCTACGGTGGGTGAACAAATAACTGTTGAGCAATTGACAGAATTGATCATAGTTATGAGAATATCTAGGTATGATCATGTATATAGGCATCACGTCCGAGACAAGTAGACCGACTCCTGCCTGCATCTACTACTATTACTCCACTCATTGATCGCTATCCAGCATGCATCTAGAGTATTAAGTTAAAAACAGAGTAACGCCTTAAGCAAGATGACATGATGTAGAGGGATAGTTTCATGCAGTATGATAAAAACCCCATCTTGTTATCCTCGATGGCAACAATACTATACGTGCCTTGCTGCCCCTTCTGTCACTGGGAAAGGACACCGCAAGATTGAACCCAAAGCTAAGCACTTCTCCCATGGCAAGAAAAACCAATATAGTAGGCCAAACCAAACTGATAATTCAAAGAGACTTGCAAAGATAACCAATCATACATAAAAGAATTTAGAGAAGATTCAAATATTATTCATAGATAGACTTGATCATAAACCCACAATTCATCGGTCTCAACAAACACACCGCAAAAAGAAGATTACATCGAATAGATCTCCACGAGAGAGGGGGAGAACATTGTATTGAGATCCAAAAAGAGAGAAGAAGCCATCTAGCTAATAACTATGGACCCATAGGTCTGAGGTAAACTACTCACACTTCATCGGAGAGGCTATGATGATGTAGAAGCCCTCCGTGATGACGGCCCTCTCCGGCGGAGCTCCGGAATAGGCCCTAAGATGGGATCTCGTGGCTACAGAAGGTTGCGACGGTGGAATTAGGTTTTTGACTCCGTATCTGATCGTTTGGGGGTACGTAGGTATATATAGGAGGAAGAAGTACGTCGGTGGAGCAACAGGGGGCCCACGAGGCAGGGGGCGCGCCCTAGGGGGGGGCGCCCCCCACCCTCGTGACCGCCTCTGTTGTTCCTTGGAGTAGGGTCCAAGTCTCCTGGATCACGTTCGGTGAGAAAATCACGTTCCCTAAGGTTTCATTCCGTTTGGACTCCGTTTGATATTCTGTTTCTCCGAAACTCTGAAATAGGCAAAAAACAACAATTCTGGGCTGGGCCTCCGGTTAATAGGTTAGTCCCAAAAATAATATAAAAGTGGAAAATAAAGCCCAATATAGTCCAAAACAGTAGATAATATAGCATGGAGCAATCCAAAATTATAGATACGTTGGACACGTATCACTTCAATTAACTCAACCGTCCATCGAGCCATCAGCAGGACAGAAGAAGCGAAGGAAGGCAGGCCCTAGCAAGTACTTTCCCGTTGAGCTCCCAGGAGCCGCCGGCAAGGACGTTGCCGGGTGCCCCAGGCTTGCCAGAGAGCAGCAACCCCTGGCAGAGCCTCGAGCTCTGACCATAGAGGCAGCTGCCCTTGCGGCCGAAGATGTGCGTTTAGTCCTTGCCGTCGAGCCTCAGGCTCCAGCATGGGCACAACACACCGCCCGTTTCCTCCAAACAGGGGAGCTTCCTGAGGAACAAGAAGAAGCAGAGAAAGTAGCCCATCGGTCCAGCATGTACCAGTTTGTGGATGATGCCCTATACAGAAGGAGATTGAATGGCGTGAAGTTGAAGTGCATTCCTCGGGGAGAGAAGTGCATACTTCAACCCCCAACTCTTGCCCTAATCTAATATACATCCCTCAACTTCAAAACTGTCTAATCTACAACCCCCAACTCTCAAAACCATCTAAGATTCAACCCTGAGACCGGTTTTGACTCTGTTGACCGGTTTTGAACCTATTGACCGCCCAGTCAGCGTGCCACATCAGCAACACTGTTCACAAATTCATTTTCTAAAACTTTTTCCCCCAAAAAACTGAGAAATTCAATTTCTAGGGGAAAAATCCTGCATGAATAGTAAATTCAAAAAAATATAAAAGTACCATTTTTAGAAGGAAAAATAATTTTCGTCTCATGAACAGTAACTCAGGAAAAGTTTGAAAAAAATATAAAAAGTATCAGCACAAGTTTTCGAAAATTCCTGGTTTTCACACATGCGAACAGTACTAGTGGACAAAAAATTGCAAATGCACTGTTCATGTGGCGGAAAACGAAATCCCGAAATTACTGTTCACGTGGCGAAAACGAAAATTTTCAAACTTTTTTCAAAATGATTTTTTTCACCGCATATGCAGTGAATTCGGGAATATTTCATTTTTCGCCACGTGAACAGTACTGTTCACGTGAGAATTTTCCAGAAAATGAAATTTTCTGATTTTTTGGCAGAAAATGAATTCACGAACAGTGTTATGAACAATGTCGCTCATGTGGCACACTGACTGGGTGGTCAATGGGTTCAAAACCGGTCAACAAGGTCAAAACCGGTCTCAGGGTTGAATCTTAGACGGTTTTGAGAGTTGGGGGTTGTAGATTAGACGGTTTTGAAGTTGAGGGGTGTATATTAGACTAGGGCAAAAGTTGAGGGTTGAAATATGCACTTCTCTCTTCCTCGGGAAGACGGACTGAGGCAGTTGGCAGATATACATGGAGGCATGTGTGGCTCCCACATAGGGTCGAGAGCCCTTGTCGGCAAAGCATTCCGGCAAGGCTTCTTCTGGCCCACCGCCCTCCAGGAAACAACTACCCTAGTAACCAAGTGTGAAGCATGCCAGTTCCATTCAAAGAAGCTTCATCAACCAGCCCAAGCTCTTCATACAATCCCTCTTTCCTGGCCATTTTCGGTCTGGGGGCTCGACATACTAGGCCCCTTTCCCCGTGCTGTCGGGGGCTTTGAGTACTTGTACGTCACGATCGAAAAGTTCACAAAGTGGCCGTGATAGAGGCGGGTGTGTCCCGATCTTTCGATGAGATGATAACTAACGATTTGGTGGAGATGACTTTGACGATCCGACTACAAACGTGCACGACGTTGCGCCTTAGCAATCGCTAAACCAACTCCGAGAGGTTATTGACCACGCCGGAGCACAATCAACCTGACCACGAAGGTCTATTCCTGCAAGCAATCGAAGAACAAGCAAGAATATGATAAAAGCAATCTGAATATTGCGAGTATATATGAAGTATTGATAAAGGTGAGGATCCGGAAGCGGTCTTGGTCTGGTCGTTGGACACAAACGAAGTACACGAAGTTGCAATGGCTAACTTTTAACTAAACAAATCCCAAGGAAAAAGCTACTAGATGGATCTACTTATATAGGAGCAAGGGGTGGCGGCCAAGGAGGTGGGAGGACGTCCCAAGGCAGCCTAGAACTAACCCTAGGTCGTACAAGGCTCATGGGCCCAAGTGGAGGTGGTGCAACACCTTTGGACTTGTTGTTTGATTCGGATTCTGCTGCAGCGTCAGATTGTTTCGTCCATATCTCAATGCTCCGGACGAATTTAAAGGTGATTCCAATTGGAGTGGAAAGAGGACGAAATCTAGTTTCCAAAAAATAAAGAATCACCCAATTCGGAGTCCGTATGAAAAAGTTATTGCCGTTTTGAGTCAGGTATGTCTGTGCAGTCCGAATCTGAATCCAGAACGTGAGAGACTTGGACTCTATCTTCTCTTGGACCAAAAGTGACGTGAAAGAACTTTTTGAACAGCAAGTAAACATCTATTTTTCCCTTATCTTCATATGTGTGTTGTACAAATGTCCCATACACCTGCAATTAGACAAAACACAAAAGTGTGTGAAGTATTTTTGTTCTGGATAACAAAAATAGATTATTGAATAGTTTGCACTAGTAATCACCTGACAAATATGCATGTATGCAATATTTTTGGTCGTATCCAAGGTAGTCATGTCCTCATCATCCTCCCCTTCTTGAAAACAAAGCCGTCCTCGGTGTTGCTTAATCTGAAATGTGGCTAACAAAAAAGACAATGTGTACATGTTGTATATGTATATGTCATCCATTTTTACTTTCCTTAGTTTTTGCACATATGGCACATGTATACATGAGTAACCTTCATAATTCATAAAATCTAAAGCCAAAATATTATCACAAGAAGTAGAAGGCATGAAAATATTGCAACTCAGTTTGCACATATAAGCGAGGCTCTTATTCATTTTAAAAGGTTGACAATGTTCATCATTAAACCATCCCAACATTGGTGAATAAACCTTACTTGCGTCAAATTTACATGCTACAACATGCTTAAATAAGCAAACATGCAATAAGTCATTGGACACAGAATCATCACCAAGATTAGAGGTCATATCAAAATGATTAAACATTGGTTCTTTTGCATCAACAGTTAATTCAATGGGTGCACTCAAAATTGTTGGTATTTCAGTTGTTTGATCACATGGCAAAGTCAAATTGTCAACATAGTCCTCTAAAATAGGTAGTGTGATCAAAGTAGTGGGTAGCTCATCAGATGGTGCATTCAAATTGACAAGGCATTCATCATTCTCATGTAGAGATGGAAGATCAGTACCTTTCTCATTACCTCTTATGATCAACTCGGATGGTGTAGCCACTCTCGGGGGCGATG
Source organism: Aegilops umbellulata (assembly GCA_032464435.1). Taxonomy (NCBI): domain Eukaryota; kingdom Viridiplantae; phylum Streptophyta; class Magnoliopsida; order Poales; family Poaceae; genus Aegilops; species Aegilops umbellulata. Next base: position 268,670,884 of record CP136057.1, on the reverse strand, counting down.
TGTCACATGGTGGAGGTGATGTAGTCCTTACAACAATGGATGTGGATGTCATAGTATGCCTAGTAGTTGAAGGAACAATCATATCAACTCTTGGAATATGCACCGTGCGCTTGTTCTCCTCGTGAGCAACACGTCGTTTTATTTCCTGTTCAGCTTTGCAAGCAAGGCGAAACAAATGGTCCATAGGATAACACTCTTCATGAATTAATATCTCTTGAATATCACGGTTTAATCCTCCCCAAAATCTATCCATAAAATCATCTTCACTTTCTTCTAAAGAGGAATGCAACAAGGTAGTTTGTAAATCATTATAATATTTTGTTACAGTGTCACTACCTTGTTTTAAATGTTGCAACTTCTTAATCATGTCACGAGTATAGTCAGCGGGGACGAAAGTATGTCGCATGGCAAGTTTCAAATCATCCCAAGTAGAAGGTATATCATTAGGGTGTAACCGACAATATTCATTCCACCAAACTAAAGCATAACCAGTGAAAGAACCAACTGCAACCTTAATCTTTTTATGTTCATCAAAATTATGGGAAGCAAATATATTTTTTATGTTGAACTCCCATTCAATATATAAAGCAGGTCTAAAACGGCCATTAAATGGTGGTATAGATACATTAACCTGATCATGTGCATTTGGATGTTTGTGCACCTCTCGTGACGGTTGTTGTATTTGCAAAGGTGGTGGCACGTCTCCCGCGATCGACAAAGCCCATGAATTGACTCTAGATCCTGGCATGATTAGTAGAAACAAGAAACAAAATCCAAAATAATGTTCCTATAACTACTAGGATGTGGTGGTAAAACGCTCACAGTAAAGCAAATATCAATGTCTTACAAGTTCTTACCATGCAGCAGGCGGCGATCGGCAACCAGCGGTGTCAAGTAACTCCAAAAGTTGGGTAAAGCGATTGCCAGGTGAACGTATGTATACACGGTGTAGAAATATGTGGAGCTGGGTTGGCTATATATGGTAGCAAAAGATTAGCAATAATCAATTCAAAGATGCAATGTTGAATAAACGCTCAACGACGGTACTGTGCTGGTCCTAGGCTAGACCGGACTAGAGACGCGAGCCTAGAACACTAATGAGGTCACGGCGTAGCAAAACTAGCATCAATAAAGGATATGAAGTAGCTCTGCACAGCAAGATATAAGTGAAGATCACAATAGCAGTAAAGATAATGATGTGAAACAACTGCCAAACAGGATATACAACAACCCTCTCTCCAACTTTCCTCTTGAAAAGTTTGAGCAAATTTTCTGATAACTTTTTTCAAAGAATGCTACTAGCTCAAGCTTTCCAATGCAAAAAGAATCACTCAATTCCGAATTGATATGAGGAGTCAAAGAATTCGAAAACTGGCCTGAAAAACTGGAAGAAGCTGTGTCCGCGAACTTCGGAGGGCAAAAAGACCTATTTAGAAGACGATTTTTAGGTGTCAAATATTGAACGAGCTTCTGCAACTATTTAGATGCGGCTCGTCGCTAGCTTTAATTTGAGTACTCGTGGAGCCAAAACGGACTTCGTATGAGGAAGTTATGCCTGTTTTACTAAACAGTGCACAAAACAGATTCCAATCCGAATTCAACTACGAGATTGAGTCTAGATAGATCCAAATTTTGTTTTTCTTTCTTCTCTTTTTTTCTCCTCACACTTTTTTTTATCCTTTTCTTTTTTTTCCCTCTGACTTTTTTTTCTTTTTTCACTCTTTTCTCTCTTTTTTTTCTCACTTGCTATTTCGAAACAAACTAGATAAGATGCAGATTGGATCAGGCGATGATGTGAACGATCTCAACTATGATTAGACAATGAACGGCGGGTAGTACGTGGTGGAAATTGATGGATGGGTGGTGGACAACGGAAGGGATAATGATGCAGCGGCGGCGTGACTAATGTGAACAGAACTCGAAACTCTAAACGAACTAGACACTAAGACCAGCAACTCGACACGACGATGCAACCGATAATTCAATAATGCAAACAATGAAAAGAAAATTGCAAAGGCTCAGACTGGCTTGGACAAAAGGATGAATAGAACTAACTTTTTTTTGTGGCTTATTATTGGACAATAGGTAAGAAAAATAGATCTAATCTAGGGAAAACTGGAAATTCTCACCGAGCAAACTGAAAACTGATACCACTTGATAGAGGCGGGTGTGTCCCGATCTTTCGATGAGATGATAACTAACGATTTGGTGGAGATGACTTTGACGATCCGACTACAAACGTGCACGACGTTGCGCCTTAGCAATCGCTAAACCAACTCCGAGAGGTTATTGACCACGCCGGAGCACAATCAACCTGACCACGAAGGTCTATTCCTGCAAGCAATCGAAGAACAAGCAAGAATATGATAAAAGCAATCTGAATATTGCGAGTATATATGAAGTATTGATAAAGGTGGGGATCCGGAAGCGGTCTTGGTCTGGTCGTTGGACACAAACGAAGTACACGAAGTTGCAATGGCTAACTTTTAACTAAACAAATCCCAAGGAAAAAGCTACTAGATGGATCTACTTATATAGGAGCAAGGGGTGGCGGCCAAGGAGGTGGGAGGACGTCCCAAGGCAGCCTAGAACTAACCCTAGGTCGTACAAGGCTCATGGGCCCAAGTGGAGGTGGTGCAACACCTTTGGACTTGTTGTTTGATTCGGATTCTGCTGCAGCGTCAGATTGTTTCGTCCATATCTCAATGCTCCGGACGAATTTAAAGGTGATTCCAATTGGAGTGGAAAGAGGACGAAATCTAGTTTCCAAAAAATAAAGAATCACCCAATTCGGAGTCCGTATGAAAAAGTTATTGCCGTTTTGAGTCAGGTATGTCTGTGCAGTCCGAATCTGAATCCAGAACGTGAGAGACTTGGACTCTATCTTCTCTTGGACCAAAAGTGACGTGAAAGAACTTTTTGAACAGCAAGTAAACATCTCTTTCTCCCTTATCTTCATATGTGTGTTGTACAAATGTCCCATACACCTGCAATTAGACAAAACACAAAAGTGTGTGAAGTATTTTTGTTCTGGATAACAAAAATAGATTATTGAATAGTTTGCACTAGAAATCACCTGACAAATATGCATGTATGCAATATTTTTGGTCGTATCCAAGGTAGTCATGTCCTCATCAGGCCGGCAGTGGAACCAGTGAGAAAGGTGACAGCACAGTCAACCGTCAAGTTCTTCAAGGGGCTAGTCTACCGTTTTGGTGTGCCCAACAGAGTCATCACCGACAACGGCACACAGTTCACGAGCCGCACCTTCATGCAGTACAATCAAGACCTCGGCAGCAAGGTCTGTTTTGCTTCTGTTGCTCATCCCAGAAGTAACGGCCAGGCCGAGAGGGCGAATGCAGAAGTGCTGCGAGGCCTCAAGAGTAGGACTTTTGACAAGCTGCACAAGTGCGGAAGGCGCTGGGTTGATGAGTTGCCAATAGTTCTTTGGTCGATCAGAACGACACCCAATCGAGCTACTGGCCAGACACCCTTTGCCCTGGTTTACGGGGTAGAAGCAGTTCTCCCTACGGAACTCATATACGGGTCACCTCGAGTGCTCGCTTATGATGAGCTTGAGCAAGAGCAGTTGCACCAAGAGGATGCGACGCTCCTTGAGGAAGATCGTCTTCGGGCTGCTGTGCGAGCCGCTCGCTACTAGCAGGCCTTGCGTCGCTATCATAGCCGCAAGGTTCACGCCCGAAGCCTTGAGGAAGGCAACCTTGTACTTCGGCGGATTCAGTCTGCCAAGAATTCAAACAAGTTGACGCCGAAGTGGGAATGCCCTTATCGAGTAATACGAGTCACCAGGCCCGGCGTAGTCCGCCTGGAGACCGAAGCATTCCTGTGAGCAATTCGTGGAATTTCGAACATCTTCGCAAGTGTTACCCCTAAGGCACGGTTGTCGGGAGCCCCGGCAACCCCCATTTTGTACTAGCCTTGCCGGCAAGGCATGTAACCCTATGTACAAAGCCAGGCGCAGACCCTATGCGCAGTCAGGGAAAGAAATCCCTTAGTATGTATAGTTTCCTGTCGATTTCCATGTTTATGTGTATACGTATATGCATGCTTGTCCAGGGTACTGTGCTGCTTTTTGATTCCAATAATTGTCAGTGGAGCACCGACGTTCCATGTGTTGGGGAACGCAGTAATTTCAAAAAAATTCCTACGCACACGCAAGATCTATCATGGTGATGCATAGCAACGAGAGGGGGAGATTGTAGTCCACGTACCCTCATAGACCGTAAACGGAAGCGTTATGACAACGCGGTTGATGTAGTCGTACGTCTTCACGATCCGACCGATCCTAGCACCGAAAGTACGACACCTCCATGATCTGCACATGTTCGGCTCGGTGACGTCCCACGAACTCTCGATCTAGCTGAGTGTCGACGGAGAGCTTCGTCAGCACGACGGTGTGATGATGGTCATGATGAAGCTACCGATGCAGGGCTTCACCTAAACACTACAACGATATGACCAAGGTGGGTTATGGTGGAGGGGGGCACCGCACACGGCTAAGTCAATGATCAACTTGTGTGTCTATGGGGTGTCCCCCTCCCCCGTATATAAAGGAGTGGAGGAGCTGGAGGGCCGACCCTCTATGGCGCGCCCTGGAGGAGTCCCCCCTTCCCTAGTTGGACTAGGAGAGGAAGGAAGGGGGAGGAAGGAGGAAGGAAAGGGGGCCCGGCCCCCCGCCAAATTCGGATTGGGCTTGGGGGGGGGCGCCCCCTCCTAGGCTGCCTCCTCCCCTCTCCCACTAAGGCCCAGTAAGGCCCATGTACTCGCCGGGGGGTTCTGGTAACCCCCCGGTACTCCGGTAAATGCCCGAACTCACCCGGAGCCATTTCGATGTCCAAACGTAGGCTTCCAATATATCGATCTTTATGTCTCGACCATTTGGACACTCCTAGTCATGCCCGTGATCACATCCGGGACTCTGAACAACCTTCGGTTCATCAAAACACATAAACTCATAATACCGATCGTCACCGAACGTTAAGCATGCGGACCCTACGGGTTCGAGAACTATGTAGACATGAACGAGACTCATCTCCGGTTAATAACCAATAGCAGAACCTGGATGCTCATATTGGTTCCAACATATTCTACGAAGATCTTTATCGGTCAAACCGCATAACAGCATACGTTGTTCCCTTTGTCATCGGTATGTTACTTGTGCGAGATTCGATTGTCGGTATCTCAATACCTAGTTCAATCTTGTTACCGGCAAGTCTCTTTACTCGTTCTGTAATGCATCATCCCGCAACTAACTCATTAGTCACAATGCTTGCAAGGCTTATAGTGATGCGCATTACCGAGAGGGCCCAGAGATACCTCTCCGATACTCGGAGTGACAAATCCTAATCTCGATGTATGCCAACTCAACAAACACCATTGGAGATACCTGTAGAGCATCTTTATAATCACCCAGTTATGTTTTGACGTTTGATATCACACAGGTGTTCCTCCGGTATTCAATAGTTGCATAATCTCATAGTCATAGGAACATGTATAAGTTATGAAGAAAGCAATAGCAACAAACTAAACGATCATCGTGCTAAGCTAACAGATGGATCAAGTCAATCACATCATTCTCTAATGATGTGATCCCGTTTATCAAATGACAACTCTTTGTCCATGGCTAGTAAACTCAACCATCCTTGATTAACGAGCTAGTCAAGTAGAGGCATACTAGTGACACTCTGTTTGTCTATGTATTCACACATGTACTAAGTTTCCGGTTAATACAATTCTAGCATGAATAATAAACATTTATCATGATATAAGGAAATATAAATAACAACTTTATTATTGCCTCTAGGGCATATTTCCTCCAGTCTCCCACTTGCACTAGAGTCAATAATCTAGATTACATTGTAATGATTCTAGCACCCATGGAGTCTTGGTGTTGATCATGTTTTGTTCGTGAGAGAGGCTTAGTCAACGGGTCTGCAACATTCAGATCCGTATGTATTCTGCAAATCTCTATGTCTCCCTCCTTGACTTGATCATGGATGGAATTGATGCGTCTCTTGATGTGCTTAGTTCTCTTGTGAAATCTGGATTCCTTTGCCAAGGCAATTGCACCAGTATTGTCACAAAAGATTTTCATTGGACCCGATGCACTAGGTATGATACCTAGATCGGATATGAACTCCTTCCTTTGCTGCATCCGAAGCAGCTATGTACTCCGCTTTACACGTAGATCCCGCCACGACGCTCTGCTTGGAACTGCACCAACTGATAGCTCCACCATTCAATAAAAATACGTATCCGGTTTGTGACTTAGAGTCATCCGGATCAGTGTGAAAGCTTGCATCGACGTAACCATTTACGACGAGCTCTTTGTCACCTCCATAAACGAGAAACATATCCTTAGTCCTTTTCAGGTATTTCAGAATATTCTTGACCGCTGTCCAGTGATCCACTCCTTGATTACTTTGGTACCTCCCTGCTAAACTAATAGCAAGGCACACATCAGGTTTGGTACACAGCATTGCATACATGATAGAACCTATGGCTGAAGCAAAGGGAATGACTTTCATTTTCTCTCTATCTTCTGCAGTGGTCGGGCATTGAGTCTGACTCAACTTAACACCTTGTAACACAAGCAAGAACCCTTTCTTTGCTTGATCCATTTTGAACTTCTTCAGAACTTTGTCAAGGTATGTGCATTGTGAAAGTCCAATTAAGCGTCTTGATCTATCTCTATAGATCTTGATGCCCAATATATAAGCACCTTCACCGAGGTCTTTCATTGAAAAATTCTTATTCAAGTATCCTTTTATGCTATTAAGAAATTCAATATCATTTCCGATCAACAATATGTCATCCACATATAATATCAGAAATGCTACAGAGCTCCCACTCACTTTCTTGTAAATACAGGCTTCTCCAAAAGTCTGTATAAATCCATATGCTTTGATCACACTATCAAAGCGTATATTCCAACTCGGAGAGGCTTGCACCAGTCCATAAATGGATCGCTGGAGCTTGCCCACTTTGTTAGGACCTTTTGGATCGACAAAACCTTCTGGTTGCATCATATACAACTCTTCTTTAAGATATCCATTAAGGAATGCCGTTTTGACATCCATTTGCCAAATTTCATAATCATAAAATGCGGCAATTGCTAACATGATTCGGACGGACTTAAGCATCGCTACGGGTGAGAAAGTCTCATCGTAGTCAACTCCTTGAACTTGTCAAAAACCTTTTGCGACAAGTCGATCCTTGTAGATAGTAACATTACCGTCAGCGTCAGTCTTCTTCTTGAAGATCCATTTATTCTCTATGGCTTCCCGATCATCGAGCAAGTCAACCAAAGTCCATACTTTGTTCTCATACATGGATCCCATCTCAGATTCCATGGCCTCAAGCCATTTTGCGGAATTTGGGATCATCATCGCTTCCTCATAGTTCGTAGGTTCGTCATGGTCAAGTAACATGACTTCCAGAACATGATTACCGTACCACTCTGGTGTGGATCTTACTCTGGTTGACCTACGAGGTTCGGTAGTAACTTGATCAGAAGTTTCATGATCATCATCATTAGCTTCCTCACTTACTGGTGTAGGAATCACTGGAACTGATTTCTGTGATGAACTACTTTCCAATAAGGGAGCATGTACTGTTACCTCATAAAGTTCTACTTTCCTCCCACTCATTTCTTTCGAGAGAAACTCCTTCTCTAGAAAGGATCCATTCTTAGCAACGAATATCTTCCCTTCGGATCTGTGATAGAAGGTGTACCCAACAGTCTCCTTTGGGTATCCTATGAAGACACATTCCTCCCATTTGGGTTCGAGCTTATCAGGTTGAAGGTTTTCCACATAAGCATCGCATCCCCAAACTATAAGAAAACGACAACTTGGGTTTCTTGCCATACCACAGTTCATAAGGTGTCGTCTCAACGGATTTAGATGGTGCCCTATTTAACGTGAATGCAGCCATCTCTAAAGCATAACCCCAAAACGATAGCGGTAAATCAGTGAGAGACATCATAGATCGCACCATATCTAGTAAAGTATGATTACGATGTTCGGACACACCATTAAGTTGTGGTGTTCCAGGTGGCATGAGTTGCGAAACTATTCCGCATTGTTTCAAATTAAGACCAAACTCGTAACTCGAATATTCTCCTCCACGATCAGATCGTAGAAACTTTATTTTCTTGTTACGATGATTTTCCACTTCACTCTGAAATTCTTTGAACTTCTCAAATGTTTCAGACTTATGTTTCATCAAGTAGATATACCCATATCTGCTCAAATCATCCGTGAAGGTAAGAAAATAACGATACCCACCGCAAGCATCAACACTCATCGGACCGCATACATCAATATGTATTATTTCCAACAAGTCTGTTGCTCGCTCCATTGTTACGAAGAATGGAGTCTTAGTCATCTTGACCATGAGGCATGGTTCGCAAGCATCAAGTGAGTCATAATCAAGTGATTCCAAAAGCCCATCAGCATGGAGTTTCTTCATGAGCTTTATACCAATATGACCTAAACGGCAGTGCCACAATTAAGTTGCACTATCATTATTAAACTTATATTTTTTGGCTTCAATACTATGAACATGTGTATCACTACTATCAAGATTTAGTAAAAATAGACCACTCATCAAGGGTGCATGACCTTAAAAGATATTATTCATATAAATAGAACAACCATTATTCTCCGATTTAAATGAATAACCATCTCACATCAAACAAGATCCATATATAGTGTTCATGCTCAACGCTGGCACCAAATAACAATTATTTAGGTCCAAAACTAATCCCGAAGGTAGATGCAGAGGTAGCGTGCCGACGACGATCACATCGACTTTGGAACCATTTCCCACGCGCATCGTCACCTCATCCTTAGCCAATCTTCTCTTAATCCGTAGCCCCTGTTTCGAGTTGCAAATATTAGCAAAAGAACTAGTATCAAATACCCAGGCGCTACTACGAGCATTAGTAAGGTACACATCAATAACATATATATCGAATATACCTTTCACTTTGCCATCCTTCTTCTCCGCGAAATACTTGGGGCAGTTCCGCTTCCAGTGACCAGTCCGTTTGCAGTAGAAGCACTCAGTCTCAGGCTTAGGTCCAGACTTGGGCTTCTTCACTTGAGTAGCAACTTGCTTGTTGTTTTTCCTGAAGTTCCCCTTCTCCCCTTTACCCTTTTTTCTTGAAACTGGTGGTCTTTTTGACCATCAACACTTGATGCTCTTTCTTGATTTCTACCTTCGTAGCCTTTAGCATTGCGAAGAGCTCGGGAATGGTCTTATCCATCCCTTGCATATTATAGTTCATCACGAAGCTCTTGTAGCTTCGTGGCAGTTACTGAAGAACTCCGTCAATGACACTATCATCAGGAAGATTAACTCCCAGTTGAGTCAAGTGGTTGTGGTACCCAGACATTCTGAGTATATGTTCACTGACAGAACTATTCTCCTCCATTTTGCAGCTGTAGAACTTATTGGAGACTTCATATCTCTCAATCCGGGCATTTGCTTGAAACATTAACCTCAACTCCTGGAACATCTCATATGCTCCATGACGTTCAAAATGTCATTGAGGTCCTGGTTCTAAGCCGTAAAGCATGGCACACTGAACTATCGAGTAGTCACCAACTTTTCTCTGCCAGACGTTCATAACATCTGGCGTTGCTCCTGCAGCGGGTTTATCACCTAGCGGTGCTTCCAGGACGTAATTCTTCTGTGTAGCAATGAGGATAATCCTCAAGTTACGGACCCAGTTCGTGTAGTTGCTACCCTCATCTTTCAACTTAGCTTTCTCTAGCAACGCATTAAAATTCAACGGAAAAACAGCTTGGGCCATCTATCTACAACAACATAGACATGCAAAACACTATTAGGTACTAAGTTCATGATAAATTAAAGTTCAATTAATCATATTACTTAAGAACTCCCACTTAGATAGACATCCCTCTAATCATCTAAGTGATCACGTGATCCATATAAACTAAACCATGTACGATCATCACGTGAGATGGAGTAGTTTTCACTGGTGAACATCACTATGTTGATCATATCTACTATATGATTCATGCTCGACCTTTCGGTCTCAGTGTTCCGAGGCCATAACTGCATATGCTAGGCTCGTCAAGTTTAACCCGAGTATTCTGCATGTGCAAAACTGGCTTGCACCCATTGTATGTGAACGTAGAGCTTATCACACCCGATCATCACGTGGTGTCTCTACACGACGAACTGTAGCAATGGTGCTTACTCAGGGAGAACACTTATACCTTGAAATTTAGTGAGGGATCATCTTATAATGCTACTGTCAAACTAAGCAAAATAAGATGCATAAAGTATAAACATCACATGCAATCTATATAAGTGATATGATATGGCCATCATCATCTTGTGACTTTGATCTCCATCTCCAAAGCACCATCATGATCACCATCATCACCAGCTTGACACCTTGATCTCCATCGAAGCATCGTTGTCATCTCGCCAACTATTGCTACTACGACTATCGCTATCACTTAGTGATAAAGTAAAGCAATTACATGGCGGTTGCATTTCATACAATAAAGCGACAACCATATGGCTCCTGCCAGTTGCCGATAACTCTATTACAAAACATGATCATCTCATACAATAAAATTTAGCATCATGTCTTGACCATATCACATCACAACATGCCCCTGCTGAAACAAGTTAGACGTCCTCTACTTTGTTGTTGCAAGTTTTACGTGGCTGCTACGGGCTGAGCAAGAACCGTTCTTACCTACGCATCGAAACCACAACGATTTTTCGTCAAGTGTGCTGTTTTAACCTTCAACAAGGACCGGGCGTAGTCACACTCGAGTCAACTAAAGTTGGAGAAATAGACACCCACTAGCCACCTCTGTGCGAAGCACGTCGGTAGAACCAGTCTCGCGTAAGCGTACAAGTAATGTCGGTCTAAGCCGCTTCATCCAACAATACCGCCGAACCAAAGTATGACATGCTGGTAAGCAGTATGACTATTATTGCCCACAACTCTTTGTGTTCTATTCGTGCATATAACATCTACGCATAGACCTGGCTCTGATACCACTGTTGGGGAACGCAGTAATTTTAAAAAAATTCATACGCACACGCAGGATCTATCATGGTGATGCATAGCAACGAGAGGGTAGAGTGTAGTCCATTACCCTCGTAGACCGTAAGCGGAAGCGTTATGATAAAGCGGTTGATGTAGTCGTACGTCTTCATGATCTAACCGATCCTAGCACCAAAAGTACGGCACCTCTGCGATCTGCACATGATGAGGACATGACTACCTTGGATACGACCAAAAATATTGCATACATGCATATTTGTCAGGTGATTTCTAGTGCAAACTATTCAATAATCTATTTTTGTTATCCAGAACAAAAATACTTCACACATTTTTGTGTTTTGTCTAATTGCAGGTGTATGGAACATTTGTACAACACACATATGAAGATAAGGGAGAAAGAGATGTTTACTTGCTGTTCAAAAAGTTCTTTCACGTCACTTTTGGGCCAAGAGAAGATAGAGTCCAAGTCTCTCACGTTCTGGATTTAGATTCGGACTGCACAGACATACCTTACTCAAAACGGCAATAACTTTTTCATACGGACTCCGAATTGGGTGTTTATTTTTTTGTTGGAAAGTAGATTTCGTCCTCTTTCCACTCCAATTGGAATCACCTTTAAATTCGTCCGGAGCATTGAGATATGGACGAAACAATCTGACGCTGCAGCAGAATCTGAATCAAACAACAAGTCCAAAGGTGTTGCACCACCTCCACTTGGGCCCATGAGCCTTGTACGACCTAGGGTTGGTTTTAGGCTGCCTTGGGACGTCCTCCCACCTCCTTGGCCGCCACCCCTTGCTCCTATATAAGTAGATCCATCTAGTAGCTTCTTCCTTGGGATTTGTTTAGTTAAAAGTTAGCCATTGCAACTTCGTGTACTTCGTTTGTGTCCAACGACCAGACCAAGACCGCTTACGGATTCCCACCATTATCAATACTTCATATATACTCGCAATATTCAGATTGCTTTTATCATTTTCTTGCTTGTTCTTCGATTGCTTGCAGGAATAGACCTTCGTGGTCAGGTTGATTGTGCTCCGGCGTGGTCAATAACCTCTCGAAGTTGGTTTAGCGATTGCTAAGGCGCAACGTCGTGCACGTTTGTAGTCGGATCGTCAAAGTCATCTTCACCAAATCGATAATTATCATCTCATCGAAAGATCGGGACACCCTCGCCTCTATCAAGTGGTATCAGTTTTCAGGTTGCTCGGTGAGAATTTCCAGTTTTCCCTAGATTAGATCTATTTTTCTTACCTATTGTCCAAGAAAAAGCCACAAAAAAAGTTAGATCTATTCATCCTTTTGTCCAAGCCAGTCTGAGCCTTTGCAATTTTCTTTTCATTGTTTGCATTATTGAATTATCGGTTGCATCGCCGTGTCGAGTTGCTGGTCTTAGTGTCTAGTTCGTTTAGAGTTTCGAGTTCTGTTCACATTAGTCACGCCGCCGCTGCATCATTATCCCTTCCGTTGTCCACCACCCATCCATCAATCTCCACCACGTGCTACTCACCGTTCATTGTCTAATCATAGTTGAGATCGTTCACATCTTCGCCTGATCCAATCTGCATCTTATCTAGTTTGTTTGGAAATAACGAGTGAGAAAAAAAAGAGAAAAGAGAGAGAGAGAGAGAGGGAGAAAAAAAAGGTCAGAGAAAAAAAAAGAGAAAGAAAGTGAGAGGAGAAAAAAAGAGAAGAAAAAAAAAACAAAATTCGGATCTATCTAGACTCAATCTCGTAGTTGAATTCGGATTGGAATCTGTTTTGTGCACTGTTCAGTAAAACAGGCATAACTTCCTCATAAGAAGTCCGTTTTGGCTCCACGAGTACTCAAATTAAAGCTAGCGACGAGCCGCATCTAAATAGTTGCAGAAGCTTGTTCAATATTTGACACGTCAAAATCGTCTTCTAAATAGGTCTTTTTGCCCTCCGAAGTTCGCGGACACAGCTTCTTCCAGTTTTTCAGGCCAGTTTTCGAATTCTTTGACTCCTCATATCAATTCGGAATTGAGTGATTCTTTTTGCATTGGAAAGCTTGAGCTAGTAGCATTCTTTGAAAAAAGTTATCAGAAAATTTGCTCAAACTTTTCAAGAGGAAAGTTGGAGAGAGAGTTGTTGTATATCCCGCTTGGCAGTTGTTTCACATCATTATCTTTACTGCTATTGTGATCTTCATTTATATCTTGCTGTCCAGAGCTACTTCATATCCTTTATTGATGCTAGTTTTGCTACGTCATGACCTCGTTAGTGTTCTAGGCTCGCGTCTCTAGTCTGGTCTAGCCTAGGACCAGCACAGTACCGTTGTTGAGCGTTTATTCAACATTGCATCTTTGAATTGATTATTGCTAATCTTTTGCTACCATATATAGCCAACCCAGCTCCACATATTTCTACACCGTGTATACATACGTTCACCTGGCAATCGCTTTACCCAACTTTTGGAGTTACTTGACACCGCTGGTTGCCGATCGCCGCCTGCTGCATGGTAAGAACTTGTAAGACATTGATATTTGCTTTACTGTGAGCGTTTTACCACCACATCCTAGTAGTTATAGGAACATTATTTTGGATTTTGTTTCTTGTTTCTACTAATCATGCCAGGATCTAGAGTCAATTCATGGGCTTTGTCGATCGCGGGAGACGTGCCACCACCTTTGCAAATACAACAACCGTCACGAGAGGTGCACAAACATCCAAATGCACATGATCAGGTTAATGTATCTATACCACCATTTAATGACCGTTTTAGACCTGCTTTATATATTGAATGGGAGTTCAACATAAAAAATATATTTGCTTCCCATAATTTTGATGAACATAAAAAGATTAAGGTTGCAGTTGGTTCTTTCACTGGTTATGCTTTGGTTTGGTGGACTGAATATTGTCGGTTACACCCTGATTATATACCTACTACTTGGGATGATTTGAAACTTGCCATGCGACATACTTTCGTCCCCGCTTACTATACTCGTGACATGATTAAGAAGTTGCAACATTTAAAACAAGGTAGTGACACTGTAACAAAATATTATGATGATTTACAAACTACCTTGTTGCATTCCTCTTTAGAAGAAAGTGAAGATGATTTTATGGATAGATTTTGGGGAGGATTAAACGGTGATATTCAAGAGATATTAATTCATGAAGAGTGTTATCCTATGGACCATTTGTTTCGCCTTGCTTGCAAAGCTGAACAGGAAATAAAACGACGTGTTGCTCACGAGGAGAACAAGCGCACGGTGCATATTCCAAGAGTTGATATGATTGTTCCTTCAACTACTAGGCATACTATGCCATCCACGTCCGTTGTTGTGAGGACTACATCACCTCCACCATGTGACACATCGCCCCCGAGAGTGGCTACACCATCTGAGTTGATCATAAGAGGTAATGAGAAAGGTACTGATCTTCCATCTCTACATGAGAATGATGAATGCCTTGTCAATTTGAATGCACCATCTGATGAGCTACCCACTACTTTGATCACACTACCTATTTTAGAGGACTATGTTGACAATTTGACTTTGCCATGTGATCAAACAACTGAAATACCAACAATTTTGAGTGCACCCATTGAATTAACTGTTGATGCAAAAGAACCAATGTTTAATCATTTTGATATGACCTCTAATCTTGGTGATGATTCTGTGTCCAATGACTTATTGCATGTTTGCTTATTTAAGCATGTTGTAGCATGTAAATTTGACGCAAGTAAGGTTTATTCACCAATGTTGGGATGGTTTAATGATGGACATTGTCAACCTTTTAAAATGAATAAGAGCTTCGCTTATATGTGCAAACTGAGTTGCAATATTTTCATGCCTTCTACTTCTTGTGATAATATTTTGGCTTTAGATTTTATGAATTATGAAGGTTACTCATGTATACATGTGCCATATGTGCAAAAACTAAGGAAATTAAAAATGGATGACATATACATATACAACATGTACACATTGTCTTTTTTGTTAGCCACATTTCAGATTAAGCAACGCCGAGGACGGCTTTGTTTTCAAGAAGGGGAGGATGATGAGGACATGACTACCTTGGATACGACCAAAAATATTGCATACATGCATATTTGTCAGGTGATTTCTAGTGCAAACTATTCAATAATCTATTTTTGTTATCCAGAACAAAAATACTTCACACACTTTTGTGTTTTGTCTAATTGCAGGTGTATGGGACATTTGTACAACACACATATGAAGATAAGGGAGAAAGAGATATTTACTTGCTGTTCAAAAAGTTCTTTCACGTCACTTTTGCGCCAAGAGAAGATAGAGTCCAAGTCTCTCACGTTCTGGATTCAGATTCGGACTGCACAGACATACCTGACTCAAAACGGCAATAATTTTTTTGTTGGAAAGTAGATTTCGTCCTCTTTCCACTCCAATTGGAATCACCTTTAAATTCGTCCGGAGCATTGAGATATGGACGAAACAATCTGACGCTACAGCAGAATCCGAATCAAACAACAAGTCCAAAGGTGTTGCACCACCTCCACTTGGGTCCATGAGTCTTGTACGACCTAGGGTTGGTTTTAGGCTGCCTTGGGACGTCCTCCCACCTCCTTGGCCGCCACCCCTTGCTCCTATATAAGTAGATCCATCTAGTAGCTTTTTCCTTGGGATTTGTTTAGTTAAAAGTTAGCCATTGCAACTTCGTGTACTTCGTTTGTGTCCAACGACCAGACCAAGACCGCTTACGGATTCCCACCATTATCAATACTTCATATATACTCGCAATATTCGGATTGCTTTTATCATTTTCTTGCTTGTTCTTCGATTGCTTGCAGGAATAGACCTTCGTGGTCAGGTTGATTGTGCTCCGGCGTGGTCAATAACCTCTCGAAGTTGGTTTAGCGATTGCTAAGGCGCAACGTCGTGCACGTTTGTAGTCGGATCGTCAAAGTCATCTTCACCAAATCGATAGTTATCATCTCATCGAAAGATGGGGACACCCTCGCCTCTATCAGCACACGTTCGGCTCGGTGACTGCTACCTCTTGAGAACTACGTTGGATTTCCTTGAAGAGGAAAGGGTGATGCAACAGAGTAGAGTAAGTATTTCCCTTAGTTTTGGAGAACCAAGGTATCAATCCAGTAGGATGCTACGCGCGAGTCCCTCGTACCTACACAAAACAAATAGCTCAATGCAA
This sequence comes from Aegilops umbellulata, assembly GCA_032464435.1. Taxonomy (NCBI): domain Eukaryota; kingdom Viridiplantae; phylum Streptophyta; class Magnoliopsida; order Poales; family Poaceae; genus Aegilops; species Aegilops umbellulata. The sequence goes on along the minus strand of CP136057.1, from coordinate 268,654,647 downwards.
CCAACGCGATTAGGGGTTGTCAATCCCTTCACGGTCACTTACGAGAGTGGGATATGATAGAGATGATAGATAATATTTTTGGTATTTTTGATATAGAGATGCAAAGTAAAATAAAAAGGTAAAGTAAAAAAGCAAAGCAATAATAAAGTGATGAAGATTCATATGATGAGAATAGACCCGGGGGCCATAGATTTCACTAGTGGCTTCTCTCAATAGAATAAGTATACTACGGTGGGTGAACAAATTACTGTTGAGCAATTGACAGAATTGAGCATAGTTATGAGAATATCTTGGTATGATCATGTATATAGGCATCACGTCCGAGACAAGTAGACCGACTCCTGCCTGCATCTACTACTATTACTCCACTCATCGACCGCTATCCAGCATGCATCTATAGTATTAAGTTCAAGAAAACAGAGTAACGCCTTAAGCAAGATGACATGATGTAGAGGGATAAATTCATGCAATATGATAAAAACCCCATCTTGTTATCCTCGATGGCAACAATACAATACGTGCCTTGCTGCCCCTACTGTCACTTGGAAAGGACACCGCGAGATTGAACCCAAAGCTAAGCACTTCTCCCATTGCAAGAGAAACCAATCCAGTAGGCCAAACCAAACTGATAATTCAAAGAGACTTGCAAAGATAACCAATCATACATAAAATAATTCAGAGAAGATTCAAATATTGTTCATAGATAATCTTGATCATAAACCCACAATTCATCGGCCTCAACAAACACACCGCAAAAATAAGATTACATCGAATAGATCTCCACGAGAGAGGGGGAGAACATTGTATTGAGATCCAAAAAGAGAGAAGAAGCCATCTAGCTACTAACTATGGACCCAAAGGTCTGAGGTAAACTACTCACACTTCATCGGAGGGGCTATGGTGATGATGTAGAAGCCCTCCGTGGTGGAATCCCCTTCCGGCGGAGCTCCGGAACAGGCCCCAAGATGGGATCTCGTGGGTACAGAAGGTTGCGGGGGTGGAATTAGGTTTTTGGCTCCGTATCTGATCGTTTGGGGGTACGTAGGTATATATAGGAGGAAGAAGTACGTCGGTGGAGCAACAGGGGGCCCACGAGGCAGGGGGCGCGCCCTGGGGGGGCCCACCCTCGTGACCGCCTCTGTTGTTCCTTGGAGTAGGGTCCAAGTCTCCTGGATCACGTTCAGTGAGAAAATCACGTTCCCTAAGGTTTCATTCCATTTGGACTCCGTTTGATATTATGTTTCTCCGAAACTCTGAAATAGGCAAAAAACCGCAATTCTGGGCTGGGCCTCCGGTTAATAGGTTAGTCCCAAAAATAATATAAAAGTGGAAAATAAAGCCCAATATAGTCCAAAACAGTAGATAATATAGCATGGAGCAATCAAAAATTATAGATACGTTGGAGACGTATCAGGCATCCCCAAGCTTAATTCCTGCTCGTCCTCGAGTAGGTAAATGATAAAAAGAGAATTTTTGATACGGAGTGCTACTTGGCATAATTTCAATGTAATTCTTCTTAATTGTGGTATGAATATTCAGATCCGAAAGATTCAAGACAAAAGTTCATATTGACATAAAAATAATAATACTTCAAGCATACTAACAAAGCAATTATGTCTTCTCAAAATAACATGGCCAAAGAAAGTTATCCCTACAAAATCATATAGTCTGGCTATGCTCTATCTTCACCACACAAAGTATTTAAATCATGCACAACCCCGATGACAAGCCAAACAATTGTTTCATACTTTTGACATTTTTAAAACCTTTTCAATCTTCATGCAATACATGAGCGTGAGCCATGGATATAGCACTATATGTGGAATAGAATGGTGGTTGTGGAGAAGACAAAAAGAGCGGAAGATATTCACACATCAACTAGGCGTATCAATGGGCTATGGAGATGCCCATCAATAGATATCAATGTGAGTGAGTAGGGATTGCCATGCAACGGATGCACTAGAGTTATAAGTGTATGAAAGCTCAACAAAAGAAACTAAGTGGGTGTGCATCCAACTCGCTTGCTCACGAAGACCTAGGGCATTTTGAGGAAGCCCATCATTGGAATATAAAAGCCAAGTTCTATAATGAAAAATTCCCACTAGTATATGAAGGTGACAAAATGAGAGACTCTCTATCATGAAGATCATGGTGCTACTTTAAAGCACAAGTGTGGTAAAAGGATAGTAACATTGTCCCTTCTCTTTTTTTATGGCCTCTTTTTTCTCTTTTTCTTTTTTTTATTTTTCGTCCGGAGTCTCATCCCGACTTGTGGGGGAATCATAGTCTCCATCATCCTTTCCTCACTTGGGACAATGCTCTAAAAAAATGATGATCATCACACTTATATTTTTCTTACAACTCATCAATTACAACTCGATACTTAGAACAAAATATGACTCTATGTGAATGCCTCCGGCGGTGTACCGGGATATGCAATGAATCAAGAGTGACATGTATGAAAGAATTATGAATGGTGTCTTTGCCACAAATACGATGTCAACTACATGATCATGCTAGCAATATGACAATGATGGAGCGTGTCATAATAAACGGAACGGTGGAAAGTTGCATGGCAATATATCTCGGAATGGCTATGGAAATGCCATGATAGGTAGGTATGGTGCCTGTTTCGAGGAAGGTATATGGTGGGTGTATGATACCGGCGAAAATTGCGCGGTATTAGAGAGGCTAGCAATGGTGGAAGGAAGAAAAGTGCGTATAATCCATGGACTCAACATTATTCATAAAGAACTCATATACTTATTGCAAAAATCTAGAAGTTATCAAAGCAAAGTATTACACGCATGCTCCTAGGGGGATAGATTGGTAGGAAAAGACCATCGCTCGTCCCGACCGCCACTCATAAGGAAGACAATCAATAAATAAATCATGCTCAGACTTCATCACATAACGGTTCACTATACATGCATGCTACGGGAATCACAAACTTTAACACAAGTATTCCTCAAATTCACAACTACTCAACTATCATGACTCTAATATCACCATCTTCATCTCTCAAAACAATTATCAAGCATCAAACTTTTCTTAGTATTCAACGCACTCAAAAGAAAGTTTTACAAATCTTGAATAGCAAGCATATTATTATTATTAAGCAATTACCATGCTATTTAAGACTCTCAAAATAATCTAAGTGAAGCATGAGATATCAATAGTTTCTATAAAACAAATCCACCACTGTGCTCTAAAAGATATAAGTGAAGCACTAGAGCAAAACTATATAGCTCAAAAGATATAAGTGAAGCACATAGAGTATTCTTAACAAATTCCAATTCATGTATGGCTCTCTCAAAAGGTGTGTACAGCAAGGATGATTGTGGTAAACTAGAAAACAAAGACTCAAATCATACAAGACGCTCCAAGCAAAACACATATCATGTGGTGAATAAAAATATAGCTCCAAGTAAGGTTACCGATGGAAGTAGACGAAAGAGGGGATGCCTTCCGGGGCATCCCCAAGCTTTGACTTTTTGGTGTCCCTGGATTATATTGGGGGTGCCATGGTAATCCCCAAGCTTAGGCTCTTGCCACTCCTTGTTCCATAATCCATCAAAAGATTTCACCCAAAACTTGAAAACTTCACAACACAAAACTCAACAGAAATCTCATGAGCTCCGTTAGCGAAAGAAAACAAAAGACCACTTCAAGGTACTATAATGAACTCATTCTTTATTTATATTGGTGTTAAACCTAATGTATTCCAACTTCTCTATGGTTTATAAACTATTTTACTAGCCATAGATTCATCAAAATAAGCAAACAACACACGAAAAACAAAATCTGTCAAAAACAGAATAGTCTGTAGTAATCTGTAACTAACGAAAACTTCTGGAACTCCAAAAATTCAGCCAACATAGTAAGACCTAGGCAATTGTTTTACTAATCAGAAGCAATTGGAATCACTATGTTATCACGTTCTGGTGATTTGTAATAATTGTTTTAGTGAAAAGAAACTTTCTGGAAATTACAGCAAGATCAAATAACTATCATCCAAGAAGATTCTATAGGTTTAACTTGGCACAAACACTAATTAAAAGATAAAAACACATCTAAACAGAAGGTAGATGGATTATTTATTGAATAACAGCAAGGAAAAATATTGGGTTGTCTCCCAACAAGCGCTTTTCTTTAAAGCCTTTTAGCTAGGCGTTGATAATTTTAATGATGCTCACATGAAAGACAAGAATTGAAGCACAACGAGAGCATCATAAAACATGTGACAAACACATCTAAGTCTAACATACTTTCTATGCATAGGAATCTTATAGAAAAACAAATTATCATAGCAAGCAAAAACTTGCATATGCAAGGAAGCGGAAAGGAACGATAGCAATCTCAACATAACGAGAGGTAATTTAGTAACATGAAAATTTCTATAACCGTATTTTCCTCTCTCATAGTAATTACATGTAGGATCATAAGAAAATTCAACAATATATCTATCACATAACATATTCTCAACACGATCCACATGCATGCGAAGTTGACACTCTTCCAAAATAGTGGGATTATCATTAACTAAAGTCATGATTTCTCCAAGCCCACTTTTATCAAAAATTTCATAAGATCGAATATTATACAAATATGTGGGATCTAAAGTTGACACTCTTCCAAACCCACTTTCAATATTATTGCAAACACTATTATCAATCTTATATTCATCATGGGGCTTAAATAAATTTTCAAGATCATAAGAAGAATCTCCCCAATCATGATTATTGCAATAGGTAGTGGACATAGCAAAACTAGCATCCCCAAGCTTAGGGTTTTGCATATTATTAGCACAATTGACATCAAGAGAATTTATAATAAAATCATTACAATCATGCTTTTTATTCAAAGATCTATCGTGAAGCACTTCATCACAATTTTCAGATTTACGGATTTCACGCAAAAGCTTATAAAGATAATCTAGTGCATCCAAATCACTAGGAATTGGTTCATCATAATGGGATCTCTTAAAAAGATTGGCAAGCGGATGAGGATCCATAGATATTAGCTTCTCTGTTTAGGAATAAATACCCAACTATTTCAACCAAACAAGCAAACGAGCCAAGTAAGACATGAAGGCAAACGAAAAGACGAACGGAAAAGAGAGGGCGAATAAAACGGCAAGGGTGAATTGGGGGAGAGGAAAACGAGAGGCAAATGGCAAATAATGTAATGCGAGAGATAAGGGATTGTGATGGGTACTTGGTATGTTGACTTTTGCGTAGACCTCCCCGGCAACGGCGCCAGAAATCTTCCTGCTACCTCTTGAGCACTGGGTTGGATTTCCTTGAAGAGGAAAGGGTGATGCAGCAGAGTAGAGTAAGTATTTCCCTCAGTTTTTGAGAACCAAGGTATCAATCCAGTAGGAGGCTACGCGCGAGTCCCTCGTACCTACACAAAACAAATAGCTCAATGCAACCAACGCGATTAGGGGTTGTCAATCCCTTCACGGTCACTTACGAGAGTGGGATATGATAGAGATGATAGATAATATTTTTGGTATTTTTGATATAGAGATGCAAAGGAAAATAAAAAGGTAAAGTAAAAAAGCAAAGCAATAATAAAGTGATGAAGATTGATATGATGAGAATAGACCTGGGGGCCATAGATTTCACTAGTGGCTTCTCTCAAGAGCATAAGTATTCTACAGTGGGTGAACAAATTAATGTTGAGCAATTGACAGAATTGTGCATAGTTATGAGAATATCTTGGTATGATCATGTATATAAGCATCACGTCCGAGACAAGTAGACCGACTCCTTCCTGCATCTACTACTATTACTCCACTCATCGACCGCTATCCAGCGTGCATCTAGGGTATTAAGTTCAAGAAAACAGAGTAACGCCTTAAGCAAGATGACATGATGTAGAGGGATAAATTCATGCAATATGATAAAAACCCCATCTTGTTATCCTCGATGGCAACAATAGAATACGTGCCTTGCTGCCCCTACTGTCACTGGGAAAGGACACCGCAAGATTGAACCCAAAGCTAAGCACTTCTCCCATTGCAAGAAAAACCAATCTAGTAGGCCAAACCAAACTGATAATTCGAAGAGACTTGCAAAGATAACCAATCATACATAAAAGAATTCAGAGAAGATTCAAATATTGTTCATAGTTAATCTTGATCATAAACCCACAATTCATCGGTCTCAACAAACACACCACAAAAAGAAGATTACATCGAATAGATCTCCACGAGAGAGGGGGAGAACATTGTATTGAGATCCAAAAAGAGAGAAGAAGCCATCTAGCTACTAACTATGGACCCGAAGGTCTGAGGTAAACTACTCACACTTCATCAGAGGGGCTATGGTGATGATGTAGAAGCCCTCCGTGGTGGAATCCCCTTCAGGCGGAGCTCCGAAATAGGCCCCAAGATGGGATCTCGTGGGTACAGAAGGTTGCGGCGGTGGAATTAAGTTTTTGCCTCCGTATCTGATCGTTTGGGGGTACGTAGGTACATATAGGAGGAAGGAGTACGTCGGTGGAGCAAAGGGGGCCCCACGAGACAGGGGGGCGCGCCCTAGGGGGGCGCCCTCCACCCTCGTGACCGCCTCCCTCCTTTCTTGACGAAGGGTCCAAGTCTCCTGGATCTTATTTGTTGAGAAAATCACGTTCCCGAAGGTTTTATTCCATTTGGACTCCGTTTGATATTCCATTTCTTTGAAACACTGAAATAGGAAAAAAATAGCAATTCTGGGCTGGGCCTCCGGTTAATAGGTTAGTCCCAAAAGTAATATAAAAGTGGAAAATAAAGCCCAATATAGTCCAAAACAGTAGATAATATAGCATGAAGCAATCAAAAATTATAGATACGTTGGAGACGTATCAGTGACGTCCCATGAACTCTTGATCCAGCTGAGTGTCTAGGGAGAGCTTCGTCATCACAACGGCGTGATGACAGTGATGATGAAGCTACCGGCGCAGGGCTTCGCCTAAGCACTACAACGATATGACCGAGGTGGATTATGGTGGAGGGGGGCACCGCACATGGCTAAGACAATGATCAACTTGTGTGTCTATGGGGTGCCCCCCTCCCCCGTATATAAAGGAGTGGAGTAGGGGGGAGGGCCGACCCTCGATGGCGCGCCCTGGAGGAGTCCTACTCCCACCGGGAGTAGGATTCCCCCCCCCTTCCCTAGTTGGACTAGGAGAGGAAGGAAGTGGGAGGAAGGAGGAAGGAAGGGGGGCACCCAATTCAGATTGGGCTTGGGGGGGCGCCCCTTCCTAGGTCGCCTCCTCTTCTCTCCCACTAAGGCCCATTAAGGCCCATGTACTCCCTGGGGGATTCCGGTAACCCCCCGGTACTCCGGTAAATGCCCGAACTCACCCAGAACCATTCCGATGTCCAAACATAGGCTTCCAATATATCGATCTTTTTGTCTCAACCATTTCGAGACTCCTCGTCATGCCCGTGATCACATCCGGGACTCCTAACAACCTTCGGTTCATCAAAACACATAAACTCATAATACCGACCGTCACCGAACGTTAAGCGTGCGGACCCTACGGGTTCAAGAACTATGTAGACATGACCGAGACTCATCTCCGGTTAATAACCAATAGTGGAACCTGGATGCTCATATTGGTTCCTACATATTCTAAAGATCTTTATCGGTCAAACCGCATAACAACATATGTTGTTCCCTTTGTCATCGGTATGTTACTTGCTCGAGATTCGATCATCGGTATCTCAATACCGAATTCAATCTTGTTACCGACAAGTCTCTTTACTTGTTCCGTAATGCATCATCCGGCAACTAACTCATTAGTCACAATGCTTGCAAGGCTTATAGTGATGTGCATTACCGAGAGGGCCCAGTGATACCTCTCCGATACTCGGAGTGACAAATCCTAATCTCAATCTATGCCAACTCAACAAACACCATCGGAGACACCTGTAGAGCATCTTTATAATCACCCGGTTATGTTGTGACGTTTGATAGCACACTAAGTGTTCCTCCGGTATTCGGGAGTTGCATAATCTCATAGTCATAGGAACATGTATAAGTTATGAAGAAAGCAATAGTAACAAACTAAACGATCATCGTGCTAAGCTAATGGATGGGTCAAGTCAATCACATCATTCTCTAATGATGTGATCCCGTTTATCAAATGACAACTCTTAGACAATGGCTAGGAAACTTAACCATCCCTAATTAACGAGCTATTCAAGTAGAGGCATACCAGTGACACGCTGTTTGTCTATGTATTCACACATGTACTAAGTTTTGATTAATACAATTCTAGCATGAATAATAATCATTTATCATGATATAAGGAAATATAAATAACAACTTTATTACCGCCTCTAGGGCATATTTCCTTCACCATACTCTTGCCCTCTCTTCTTTCCAGCCACGACAAGGGCACGCGATCCCGTCGAGGACCCAGCTCCGGCAAGAAGTCGAGAAGACCGCCCAGCACGACGATCCCCAGCAAACCAAAAAGATAAAGTTTACCTCTTGCCCATTCGTGTTCGTAACGTATGACTTGTGCATTAGAAAACCTCGCCACTCTTCTTTAAAAACTCGGGTGCTCCCATTTCTGGCCCGAACGCTGCATCGGTCGGAGTGGTCGTAGTAGCCCTTGATAAAAGGAGGTAGACGGGGGGCTGGACCCTTTGTCTATAAGCCGGCAGATATCATTCTCTGGCACACGCAAAGGGCGCCGACAGGGCAGCTTGCCGGGAGGACTCGTTTCTTTACATTAAGGACGCGTTTCACCTCTGCACGAGCATACACGTGCACGGGTTCCCGGCAAGGCTAGACTTTTTCATTAACATGCTGATGCAAGAACAGAGGTTACAAGACACAAGCATGGGCTCGAGAGATTACATTTTCTAGAAATTAAGATTTGGCAATTGCCTACAATCTAAAAGAAAGGTAGGTGCCCCATGATCTCCGTTCTTGCCCCTTTCCTCCAAGGTGCGGCAGGTGAAGGCAAAAAGGAAGCAGCGGGGAACGCGCCGATGGAGAGCTTGACGAGGAAGACCCTCGGCAGGGCGCGACCGAGGGAGGAGGGCGACGCGGCCAGTCGGAGTCAGAGTCGGCGTCCTTCCGCTTGACGCCCTCGTCGTTGCTGACGCTGTCCTCCTAGTGACTCTCGCTCGAGGAGGAAGTTTCGTCGTCAGTGGAGCTCTCCACACAACACCTTAGGCGAGTTCCCAGGCGCCCAAAGACCTTGACGGAAAGCAGGCCACTCTCCGTCAATGCAAAGTGGAGGACAAGCCCCTCCGACAGGCTATGGGCGCGGGCGAAGGTTTTCCACCCGCGGCGGAGATACATGACGTGAGGGGCGGGGAAGTCGGCGTCGACCCGCATGCTGCCATTCCTGCATCCCCTCATATGCAGCCTCAAGGCCTGTGGCGGGTCGAGCTCCTTCTCCCGAGCGAACGAAGTGGGGAGACAGAGGCGACCACGCACTGGATTGTGCAGCCTGATGAAGAATTCACGGGGCTGGTCTCCGACATGGCCCTCCATTGGGGGAGGAGCCGCTGGCGGAGGCGCGGCCGGTGCGTTGCCCCATCCTCCTCTCCCCCGAGCGCCACGACAGCCTCAACCTCGCCCCCTCCCTATTCCTCTCACGGCCGACTCTGCCACCACGAGCTCTTGGGGAGGAGGGGCACACTGTCGAGCAGAGACCCTCGTCGCTGCCATCGGAGCGCCAACGCGCCCTCTCGCCATAACGAAGGGAAGAAAGGAGTCAAGATGGAATGAGATGAATGTTGAAGGATTGAAGGATGCCATCCCCCTCCCCTTCTTATAAGGGGGCGGGGCCGGGGCTCGGCCGCCCCACTTAACCAATCCGGCCGTCAGGGGTGCAGGGAATCGGGACCGACCCGCTGCTCCAATCAACGACAACCCGGTTTCCTGCCTCGCCATTAAGGCCCGTGCCCTCCGCGTCCACCACCTACCCTCCTTGGGGCATGGAGAACACATGGCGAGCAGGCCAGAATCGAGAAGACAAGTGACGCGACTGTTTTCCACCCCGTGATCGTGGGGTGCGGGCGCCTTGAAGGCCATGACCCGATTCCACTTTGTAAATGCGCCGCGCCCCTGCATTTTCCTCTTTTTATGAGGAAGGCGTGGGCCGCCTCTTTACCATTTACCATGACGTGACGCAAGCGGGCAGCAACCGCCCCACGCACGACCCCCACGTCACACATTCAACGCGTGTCATGGGGAAGCGCAACTGGCGAGGGAGTTATTGCGGTAAAACTCTGCCACGCATACCCGTGCACCGTTCTGGGCTTGGCTCAATAACGCTCCGCGCTAATATGTGGCCCAGGCCCGGGGGCTCCTGTCGATGTTCAAAAGTAGGGGTCCTTTTTATACCCCTTTACTTGTGCGCGGGCAGTCGCAGCCACACGCTAACGGCCACGCTTGGTGGGGCAGACGAAGCAAAGACGCAAGACTACCAGAGCAGCGCCAAGCCAAAGGCGCAAGGAGCAGACGGACAAGGTGGGCTCTCCCCGGCAAGAGCCTTGCCGGGGCATCTTACGTAGCCCCGGCAAGAGCCTTGCCGGGGGAACTTGCCCAACACCAGCAAGGCTGCCACCCTTGAGCCTAAGAGTTCTGACACCGTCGATAACATTGGAACCAAGGCTCGGGAGGCGCCTGCATGATGGCATGCAGATCTTTGTGAAGACCAAGAACATACAAGACTAGATGAGAACGAGAAGACGGAAACCCCCGGCAAGATCCTTGCCGGGGACGCTCAGAAGACCCCCGGCAAGACCCTTGCCGGGGACACCTGCGAGACCCCGACAAGGCTCTTGCCGGGGCCCCGGCAAGACCCTTGTCGGGGACATTTGCTGATGAGGACATCAATACCATTGTTACACCCACAGGCCCTACTGTTACATATACTGGACCAATTACTAGAGCTCGCGCACGCCAATTAAATTACCAGATACTTTCGTTTCTTGGTAATGATTCTAATGTTCATGAGAATATGATACTACCTAAATTGGATACATTTGTTTTGCTTACAAATGAAGGGCCTAGCTTGGAGAAGGATGAACATTGGAGCAAGAACACGCATGGAGTTGATCGCATGCGCAAGGGGATCAGGAACGGAGTTACAAGTGATGATTTCAGGACTTTGAAGCCACCATAAGGAGTGCATGAAGCCTTGGACGAAATATACAAGATGGCACTTCATAATATTGGTCCATAGGCTATTCTAGGTGCTGCGTCACCTTATTATTGGGCCAGGCCCATGTAATTTCGAAATACTTAAGTATAGGCTGTTTTTAGAGTCCGTATGTGTGGGGAAACAAGAGTTAGGGTTGGTTTCGGACCCCTCCCTCAGGGGCCACGAAATTCCCTCCTCTTCCTCCATATATACAGCCCTTAGGGCGTCGTTTAGACTTTGGGTTTTGTTTAGATCAAAAGTTCGCCATAGCTGCAACTTCACGTACTTCGTTTGTGTTCAACGACCAGACCAAGGCGTCACAGAACCCCACCTTCATTAATAAAGCTTTCCTCTTATATTCACAATATCCAGATTGCAATCTTAGTTTCTTGCTTGTTCTTCGTTTGCTCGCAGGAAACAGGCCCTCGTGGTCAGGTTGATCGTGCTCCGGCGTGGTCAGTAACCCTCGGAAGTTGGTTTAGCGATTGCTAAGGCGCGACGTCTCGCACGTTCGTAGTCGGATCGTCAAGGTCGACTCCCACAGAAAACGATAGCCACCATCTCATCGAAACATCGGGACACCCTCGCCTCTATCAAGTGGTATCAGATTTCCAGGTTGCTCGGTGAGATTTTACAGTTTTTCGTAGATTAGATCGAGTCTGTTCTTCATACCTACAGTCCACGAAAAAGGCACAAAAAAAATTAGGGTTAGTTCATCATATCCGAACCAATCTGAGCCTTTGCATAATCTTTTTAGGGTTTTTGCTTTGTTGAATTTGCGGTTGCATCGTCGTGTCAAGTTGCTGGTCTTAGAGTCTAGTCTTTTAGAGTTTCGAGTTCTGGTCATAAGTTGTCACGCCGCCGCCGCACCATCATCATCGCCTTGCCATCTACCACCACCGCTTATCCGCCACCGCTCTGAATCCGTATCCATATACCACCACCAATCCGTGTCCATATACCACCACCGATCCGTGTCCATATACCACCACCGATCTGTGTCCATATACCACCACCGCTACCATATACCATCCCGCTGCCATATCCTACCACCATATATCCACCACCAATCCAAGTTCTTCTCATATTAGGTTTGTTTTCGAGATCCATCTCAATTCCGATTCGTGTTTCCTTGCCTGCGTAGGTATCGAAAAAAAAAAGAGTCTGGAGACCCCCGGGCTGTTTTTAGGCCAAAATTTCGGCGACTGAAAATATTTTTTCCCTGTCCTATTTTTAGGCTGTTCTGAGTCTTTTGAGACACTCGCCATCATAGTGATTTTTTGTCGCACTTTTTCATCGTCGCTGCCCTGATTTCTGAAAAAAAATTGTCAAAAAATTTCGTACCCATCTTGTCAGTTTGACCAGGGAAAAGTTTTGAGACACTCGCCATTATAGTGATTTTTCGCAAAAAAAAAGAGGAGCGCAAAAAAAAAGAGCGCAAAAAAAAACAGAGAGAAAAAAAATCCAGAGTGTGCTTTTCCCTTGTTTCCGTGCAGCGCCGTGATTTTGTTAGTGTTCTAGGCTCGCGTCTCTAGCACGGTCTAGCCTAGGACCAGCACAGTACCGTCGTTGAGCGTTTATTCAACTTTGCATCTCTGAATTGATTATTGTTGACCCTTTTTGCTACCATACTATAAGCCTTCCCAACTCCACATACATCTACGTCGTGCGTTTGACTTTCCCTGGCAATCGCTCTATCCAAGCTTTTGAGAATTTTGACTACAACGGTTGCCGATCACCGCCTGCTGCTGGGTAAGAACTGGTAAGAATTTGATATTTGCTTGACGGATTTGTGACACCCGCCACCACCACCACTTGTTAGTAGTCGGTAGGGTCATATTCTTGTGTGTTTCTATTGCTGCTAACCATGCCAGGATCACAAGCCGACGAGACTGACTGGGAGAACTTGACAAACAAGGAGCTTCATGATAAGTTTCAGCAAATGATGAGTGGACAGGTCCAAGATGTGCTAAACAGATATGAAGAGGCCATGGAGAAGATAGATGGCATGGAGAAGACATTCGAAACAAAGCTCGATAACAAGTTTAATGAATTGCTCACGCGTCTTCCACCACCGGCTGCACCTAACGCACCTCTACAACAGCAACAACAACGACTACCTCCACATCACGAAACAGCCCTCCGCCGAGCGACCCGTGTTCCTCTTGCGCTTGGCCAACCTGTTGGTGCTGCTGTTGATACTTCCGTGGCTCCTGCTGCTGATGCGGAGGAGGATGATTATGTGGGATATTAAAAGGATGAGGTTGATCAAAATCAGAACTACGTGCAACCACCAGCACCACAACCACCAGGTCGTCCACATGCAAATAATGGCAACGTTAGGGCTCCCCCTCAGGTACGAGATCATGACCATCTCCCTAAACTGAAATTGAATATTCCACCATTTGAGGGTAGATATGTTCCTGATATATATCTTACTTGGGAGTTAGAAACTGAACAACGATTTACATGTTTACAATATCCTGAGGAGAGATGTGTTCCTGCTGCTGTTTGTGCTTTCACTAGCTTTGCATGTGTTTGGTGGTCTGAACATTGTAGATTATATCCTATTCCAGCTACTTGGGCTGCTTTGAAAACTGCTATGCGTACTCGTTGGGTTCCACCATATTATCAACGTGAATTACTTCAAAAATTGCAACGCTTAAGACAAGGAAAAAATTCTGTAGAAGAATATTATCAGGAATTATAAACTGGCTTGATTAGATGTGGTATTGTTGAGGAGAATGAAGCTATGCTTGCACGTTTTCTGGGTGGATTAAATAGAGAGATTCAGACTATTCTAGACTATAAGGATTATAATAATATCACCCGTTTATTCCATCTTGCTTGTAAATCTGAACGTGAAGTGCAGGATCGACAGGCATTGGGGCGAACTAACTTTTCTGCAGGTCGACCTTCATCATGGACACCACGTGCATCATCTACTTCCACACGTTTTGCTACACCGGCACCTTCGTCGGCTGCCACCTCCAACCGTGATACAATAAAGCAGGCACAATCACCACTATCTGCCAAGAGCAAACCTTCTGGGCCTGCAAAGAGCTCTTCTTCATCCATGGCATCAACAGGGCAAACACATGATATTATTTGTCGACGTTGCAAGGGTGGAGGTCATTATGCGAGAGAATGCCCATCTAAGCGTGTGATGATTGTTACTGAGGATGGTGGGTATGAGTCCGCTAGTGACTATGATGAGGAGACTTTGGCTCTTATTACACATGAAGAACACGATGGCGATGATTCTGATCATGAGACGCAATACATGGCTGCTGAAGATGCTGACAGGTATGAATGTTTAGTTGCTCAACGTGTTTTGAGTGTGCAGGTTACACAAGCTGAGCAAAATCAGAGGCATAATTTGTTCCATACAAAGGGAGTTGTGAAGGAACGTTCTATTCGCGTCATCATAGATGGAGGGAGCTGCAGCAACTTGGCTAGCATGGAGATGGTGGAGAAGCTATCTCTCACCACAAGACCACATCTACATCCTTACTACATCCAATGGTTCAACAACAGCGGCAAGGTTAAGGTAACACGTACTATTCGTGTGCATTTTAGTATCTCTACATATGTTGATTATGTTGATTGTGATGTGGTACCTATGCAAGCATGTTCCTTATTACTTGGTAGACCATGGCAATTTGATAAAAAATCTGTACACCATTGTAGAAACAATCAGTATACTCTTGTTCATAAGGATAAAAATATTACTTTGCTTCCTATGACTCCTGATTCCATTTTGAAAGATGATATGAATAGAGCTAATAAAGCAAAACAGGAGAAAAATAAGAGTGAAAATCAGATTGTGGCAAAAGAATTTGAGCAACAAATGAAGCCTAATAATAAACCATCTAGTGTTGCTTCTGAAATTAAATTGAAAAGTGCATGTTTACTTGCCACCAAATCTGATATTGATGAGCTAGATTCTAGCAAATCTGTTTGCTATGCTTTTGTGTACAAAGAGGCATTATTTTCATTCGAGGACGTGCCTTCCTCTTTGCCCCCTGTTGTCACTAACATTTTGCAGGAGTTCGCTGACGTCTTCCCACAAGACGTGCCACCGGGATTACCACCTATTCGAGGGATTGAGCATCAAATTGACTTAATTCCCGGTGCATCGCTGCCCAACCGTGCACCATACCGTACCAATCCAGAGGAGACGAAGGAGATTATGCGTCAAGTACAGGAGCTGCTCAACAAAGGTTATATACGTGAATCTCTTTGTCCTTGTGCTGTTCCAATTATACTAGTGCCTAAAAAGGATGGTACGTCGCGTATGTGTGTTGATTGTAGAGGCATTAATAATATTACTATTTGTTATCATCATCCTATTCCTAGGCTAGATGATATGCTTGATGAATTGAGTGGCTCTACAATATTCTCCAAAGTTGATTTGCGTAGTGGATACCATCAAATTCGTATGAAATTGGGAGATGAATGGAAAACAACATTTAAAACTAAGTTTGGTTTATATGAGTGGTTAGTCATGCCTTTTGGGTTAACTAATGCACCTAGTACTTTCATGAGACTAATGAACGAAGTTTTACATGCTTTCATTGGATGATTTGTGGTAGTCTATTTTGATGATATATTGATTTATAGCAAATCTTTGGAAGAACATTTGGATCATTTACGTTCTGTTTTTAATGCTCTACGTGATGCACGTTTGTTTGGTAACCTTGGAAAGTGCACCTTTTGCACCGACCGAGTATCTTTTCTTGGCTATGTTGTTACTCCACAGGGAATTGAAGTTGATAAAGCCAAGATTGAAGCTATTGAGAGTTGGCCGCAGCCCAAAACGGTCACATAAGTGAGGAGTTTCCTTGGACTCGCTGGTTTCTATAGGCGTTTTGTGAGAGATTTTAGCACCATTGTTGCACCTCTCAATGAGCTTACAAAGAAGGATGTGCCTTTTGTTTGGGGTACCGCACAGGAAGAAGCCTTCACGGTATTAAAAGATAAGTTGACACATGCTCCTTTACTCCAATTTCCTGACTTTAATAAGACTTTTGAGCTTGAATGTGATGCTAGTGGAATTTGATTAGGAGGTGTGTTATTACAAGATGGCAAACCTGTTGCATACTTTTCTGAATAATTTGAGTGGGCCTAGTCTGAACTATTCTACTTATGGTAAAGAATTATATGCTCTTGTTCGGACTTTAGAAACATGGCAACATTATTTATGGCCCAAAGAATTTGTTATACATTCTGATCATGAATCTTTGAAACACATTAAAAGTCAAGCAAAACTGAACCATAGACATGCTAAATGGGTTGAATTCATTGACACTTTCCCTTATGTCATTAAACACAAGAAGGGTAAAGAAAATGTTATTGCTGATGCATTGTCTCGTCGTTATACTATGCTTTCACAACTTGACTTTAAAATATTTGGTTTGGAGACCATGAAAGATCAATATGTGCATGATGTTGAATTTAAAGATGTATTGCAGAATTGTAAACAAGGTAGAACATGGAACAAGTTCGTCGTTAATGATGGATTTGTGTTTCGTGCTAACAAGCTATGCATTCTAGCTAGCTCCGTCCGTCTTTTGTTATTGCAGGAGGCGCATGGAGGAGGACTAATGGGACACTTTGGCGTGAAGAAGACGGAGGATATACTTGCTACACATTTCTTTTGGCCAAAGATGAGACGGGATGTTGAGCGCTTTGTTGCTCGCTGCACTACATGTCAAAAAGCTAAGTCACGACTCAATCCTCATGGTTTATATATGCCTTTGCCTGTACCTAGTGTTCCTTGGGAGGATATATCTATGGACTTTGTTTTAGGTTTACCTCGAACAAAGAAGGGGAGGGATAGCATATTTGTTGTCGTGGATAGATTCTCGAAAATGGCACACTTTATACCATGTCATAAAAGCGATGATGCTGTTAATGTTGCTGATTTGTTCTTTCATGAAATTATTCGCTTGCATGGTGTGCCAAATACTATTGTTTCAGATCGTGATACTAAATTTCTTAGCCACTTTTGGAGATGTTTATGGGCTAAGTTGGGGACTAAACTGCTTTTTAGTACTACTTGTCACCCCCAAACTGATGGACAAACTGAAGTAGTCAATAGAACATTGTCTACTATGCTTAGGGCTGTTTTGAAGAATAATAAGAAAATGTGGGAAGAATGCTTGCCTCATATTGAATTTGCTTATAATCGTTCATTGCATTCTACTACTAAGATGTGCCCTTTTGAAATTGTGTATGGTTTCCTACCTCGTGCACCCATTGATTTGTTGCCTCTTCCATCTTCGGAGAAGGTTAATTTTGATGCTAAACAACGTGCTGAATTGATCTTAAAAATGCATGAGTTAACTAAGGAAAACATTGAGCGTATGAATCTTAAATATAAACTTGCTGGAGATAAGGGTAGAAAACATGTTGTCTTTGCACCTGGAGATCTTGTTTGGTTACATTTGCGTAAGGATAGGTTTCCTAATTTGTGCAAATCAAAGCTAATGGCACGTGCTGATGGTCCATTTAAGGTGTTAGAGAAAATAAATGATAATGCATATAAACTTGAGCTGCCTGCAGATTTTGGGGCTAGTCCCACTTTTAACATTGCAGATTTGAAGCCTTATTTGGGTGAGGAAGATGAGCTTCCGTCGAGGACGACTTCAATTCAAGAAGGGGAGGATGATGAGGACATCAATACCATTGTTACACCCACAACCCCTACTGTTACATATACTGGACCAATTACTATAGCTCGTGCACGCTAATTAAATTACCAGGTACTTTCGTTTCTTTGTAATGATTCTAATGTTCATGAGAATATGATACTGCCTAAATTGGATACATTTGTTTTGCTTACAAATGAAGGGCCTAGCTTGGAGAAGGATGAACATTGGAGCAAGAACACGCATGAGTTGATGGCGTGCGCAAGGGGATCAGGAACGGAGTTACAAGTGATGATTTCAGGACTTTGAAGCCACCATAAGGAGTGCATGAAGCCTTGGACGAAATATACAAGATGGCACTTCATAATATTGGTCCATAGGCTATTCTAGGTGCTGCGTCACCTTATTATTGGGCCAGGCCCATGTAATTTCGAAATACTTAAATATAGGATATTTTTAGAGTCCGTATGTGTGGGGAAACAAGAGTTAGGGTTGGTTTCGGACCCCTCCCTCAAGGGCCACGAAATTCCCTCCTCTTCCTCCATATATACAGCCCTTAGGGCATCGTTTAGACTTTGGGTTTTGTTTAGATCAAAAGTTCGCCATAGCTGCAACTTCACGTACTTCGTTTGTGTTCAACGACCAGACCAAGGCGTCACAGAACCCCACCTTCATTAATAAAGCTTTCCTCTTATATTCGCAATATCCCGATTGCAATCTTAGTTTCTTGCTTGTTCTTCGTTTGCGTGCAGGAAACAGACCTTCGTGGCCAGGTTGATCGTGCTCTGGCGTGGTCAATAACCTCTCGGAGTTGGTTTAGCGATTGCTAAGGCGCGACATCCTCGCACGTTCGTAGTCGGATCGTTAAAGTCGACTTCCTCCAAACGATAGCCACCATCTCATCGAAAGACGGGACACCTTTGCCTCTATCAAAGGACCCAATATTGGGATAAAGAGTGATCAGGTTTATCCCGAACACCTCAGTACTAGTTACATGGGGGCAGAAGCCGACGACTCGCCAACTCTAAAATTTTATAACGGCCGCACAGAAGGTAATATTTTAAATTAGCAAGCGTTACATAGAGCACATGAACTCGTTTCATATTACAGGATCACATGAGTACATTTATTCAAATATTACATCCTTAGCACATTCCTCTGCCACAAGGCAAGCACCCTTCAGGAGACTGTCATAATACTTCTCGGGGTGGCGATGCTCCTTGCCCTCCGGCGGCCCCTCCTTCACCAGCTTTTCGGCGTCCATCTTCGCCCAGTGCACTTTCACCCAGGCAAAAGCCCTGCGCGCAACCTCAATGCAGACGGACCGCTTTATGACTTCAAACCGTGGGCAGGCATTCACAAGCCGCTTTACCAGGCCGAAATAGCTGCCAGGCAGGGGCTCGCCAGGACACATACGGACTATGAGACCCTCCATGGCCAGTTCGTCTCCCTTGTGAAGCTCGACCAGTTGCTTCAACTGGTCTCTCAAGGGCATCGGATGTTCGGTCCCAGTATACTGAGACCAGAACAACTTCTCTGTCGAGCTCCCTTCCTCGGCCCGGCAGAACTCCGCGGCATCCGATACACTGCTGGGTAGATCTGCGAACGCTCCCGGAGAGCTCCGAATTCGGGTAAGTACAAGGAAAGTTTCCTTCACATGCTTGTTTGCATAATGAATGCCTTACCCGCCGCTATCTTCTTAATCGCCTCAATTTCCTGGAGGGCCTTTTGGGCTTCGGCCTTGGCATTTTGTGCGTTCTCGAGGGCCTTTGCAAGCTTGGACCCTTGCGTCTTAGAGTCACGCTCCAAGGACTCGTACTTCTTGACAAAGTCCTAGAGCTCTTGCTGCACCTCGCCGACTCAGCCCTCTTGCTTCTCGCGCCCGGCGCGCTCCTTGGCCACTTTGCCTTCGGCCTTGGACAACGCCTTCTTCAGGGCCGCCACTTCGGTCGTGGCCCCTAGCAAAATTCATGACGATCCTGTGATCTAACGACCACCTTCCTTTTTCTTTATCAATAGACAGACGGGGTATTACTTACCTTTGTTCTCTTCAAGCTGCATCTTGGTAAGGCTGAGTTCTTCCTCGGACCGCTCAAGGTCCCGCTTCAGTGCGGAGACCTCCGCCGTGCGAGCTGCAGCGGCCAGTAGTGAAGCCTACTTATTCACATAAGACATATTCTGATTAGACTCCTGTGATTATTATTTGATCCTCTATTCGGCCTTTCCTTGCGAACACCAAACAGAGCATCAGGGGCTACTGTCTATGCTGTAACATTTTCTCATAACTTGATTACTTACCTCAAAGCCTATTAGGAGGCTGGCACAGGCTTCAGTCAGTCCGCTTTTGGCGGACCGAACCTTCTTGACCACCACACTCATGATAGTGCGGTGCTCTTCGTCAATGGAAGCGCTGCGAAGCGCTTCCAGCAAATTGTCCGATGCCTCTGGATGGACAGAGGCCATCAGCACAGACGGCTTGCCCCCCTTGGTGAGGGGTCGCCTGACAGAATCCGGAACCACTGGAGGTACCGACACAATATTCGACTGGGGGCTAGACTTGCTGCCCCTGGCATTAGAGCCCATGGGAGTCTTGCCCACCGTGCGCCCAACGTCTGGAATGTTGCCTTGGGGCGCCTCCGGAACTGCCTCCCCTTGGTTTAGTGCCCTTTGAGACAACACCTCGATGTCGTCTGTAGGGCGGGGGGAGGAGGCGGTCGGGAGTGAATCCTATTCATCTCCGATAGGCCCAAATAATCATCCGAAGAGGATACGTCGATATGGGCTCTGGATGGACTGCATGGTCATGTTCGGCATGATAAGAAGCAATAAAATAAAACATACCAAGAACTATTATGGTATCCGGATACTTACGACTTCGCCATTGGCTTGTCCCTGGGTAACCACTCCTCATCGCTAAAAGCGGCCACCATGGAGCAGTTCGGAAGGAGTGTCCTTCCCTTATTGGACCCTTCGGCCTCCCCTGATGGGGCGGCCTTCCTTTTCTTGTCTCCCCCGACTTGGGGGGGGGGGATTTCCTCTTCCTCCTCCTTGTTTTCATGGGAGGAGGGCGCCTCGGTGTTATCGGACGATGAGTCCGATACAACCTTGCGCCGGAGACCTTTCCTGGTCCCCGCGACCTTCTTCTTGGCCTTCTTCTCCGGCGCCTCATAGGGCGCCGGAACCAGCATCTTCGTTAGGAGTGCCCTTGCTGGATCTTCAGGCAGTGGGGCCAGACAATCGATCCGCTCCGCTGTCGCGAACCAGTCCTATTAAATGGCATGGAGGTTTAGATCCCCCACATGATTATACTGGGAAAAGAAACATCTTATAAGATATAAGGAGGTTACCGGATTGGCAGGGCGCTTTGTGCTGAGTCCGCGATCCTCGGTAAGGGGAGGAGGTACCTCGGCGGACTTAAACAACACCTTCCAGATGTCCTGGTGCGTCGTCTCGAAGAGCTCTCACAGCGTCTGGTGCTTAGTCGGGTCGAACTCCCACATATTGAATGCCCGTCTTTGACACGGCAGGATCCGGCGGAAGAGCATGACCTGGACCACGTTGACAAGCTTGATTTTCTTGATTATCATGTTTTTAACACAGTTCTGGAGTCCGTTCAGCTCCACCGATGAACCCCAGGATAGGCCCTTCTCTTTCCAGGAGGTGAGACGCACGGGGATGCCGGATCGAAATTTGGGGGCCGCCACCCAGTAGGTGTCACGCGGCTCGGTGATGTAGAACCACCCCGATTGCCACCCCTTTACGGTCTCCACATAGGAGCCTTCAAGCCAGGTGACGTTGGGCATCTTGCCCACCATGGCGCCTCCGCACTCCGCTTGCTGGCCGACCACCACCTTCGGTTTAACGTTGAAGGTCTTCAGCCACAGGCCGAAGTGGGGCTTGATGCGGAGGAAGGCCTCGCACACGATGATAAACGCCAAGATGTTGAGGATGAAATTGGGGGCCAGATCATGGAAGTCCAGCCCGTAGTATAAAATGAGCCCGCAAACAAATGGGTGGAGGGGAAATCCCAGCCTGCGGATGAAATGGGTAAGGAATACAACCCTTTCGTGGGGTTCGGGGGTGGGGACGATCTGTCCCGCGTCTGGGAGCCGGTGTGCGATATCTGCCGCCAGGTATCCGGCTTCTCGGAGCTTCGTAATGTTCTCCTCCGTAACGGAGGAGACCATCCACTTGCCTCCCGCTCCGGACATGTTTGGAGTGGTTTTGCGGGCAAAATGCGAACTTGGGCGCTGGAGCTCGAGTGCGTGGGAATGGATGGGCAGGGAAGAAGAAGGCGTGGGTAAAAAGGAGGAATCCTTGTCCCTTTATAAGGGCGGAAGAAACTGTGCGCCTCCCCGCCTGCCTGGTAAACTCGTTTATTCCCCAAGCGCCATGATTGATGGCGCGGTTGGGTTACCCACACCCGTATTGATGAGAATCCAGTGATAAGGGGACACGATCTCTGCTTCGACAAGACGTGCCAAGAAAACCGCCTCGCAATATGTGCAGTAGCTGGTTGAGAAAAACGGGTCGAATAATGACTGGGCCATGGCGTGATGTCACGTTATGAAAGGTTGTCGGCAGATTAGATTTGTGGAAATATTATACTCTCTACGGTGGTATGTGGAATTTGTTTTGCAGAGCCAGACACTATCCTTGTGTTTGAAATCTTCTATGGAGTATTCGGAGGAAGAACCCGCCTTGCAATGCTGAAGACAATCTGCGCGCCGGACTCATCGTCATTGAAGCCTGGTTCAGGGGCTACTGAGGGAGTCCTGGATTAGGGGGTCCTCGGACAGCCGGACTACATGCTTTGACCGGACTGTTGGACTATGAAGATACACAATTGAAGACTTCGTCCCATGTCTGGGTGGGACTCTCCTTGGCGTGGAAGGCAAGCTTGGCAATTCGGATATGTAGATCTCCTCCCTTGTAACTGACTCTGTGTAACCCTAGCCCCCTCCGGTGTCTATATAAACCGGAGGGTTTAGTCCGTAGGACAACAACAATCATAATCATAGGCTAGCTTCTAGGGTTTAGCCTCTACGATCTCGTGGTAGATCAACTCTTGTAATACTCATATTATCAAGATCAATCAAGCAGGAAGTAGGGTATTACCTCCATCGAGAGGGCCCGAACCTGGGTAAACATTGTGTCCCCCACCTCCTGTTACCATCCGCCATAGACGCAAAGTTCAGGACCCCCTACCCGAGATCCGCCGGTTTTGACACCGACATGGTCTATCTGCTGTATTGATAGAGGCAAAGGTGTTCCGATGTTTCGATGAGATGGTGGCTATGGTTTCTGTGGGAGTCGACCTTGACGATCCGACTACGAACGTGCGAGACATCACGCCTTAGCAATCGCTAAACCAACTTTCGAGGGTTATTGACCACGCCGGAGCACGATCAACCTGACCACGAGGGCCTGTTTCCTGCGAGCAAACTGATAGAGGCAAAGGTGTCCCGATGTTTCGATGAGATGGTCGCTATCGTTTCTGTGGGAGTCGACCTTGACGATCCGACTACGAACGTGCGAGACGTCGCGCCTTAGCAATCGCTAAACCAACTTCCGAGGGTTATTGAACACGCCAGAGCACGATCAACCTGACCACGAGGGCCTGTTTCCTGCGAGCAAACGAAGAACAAGCAAGAAACTAAGATTGCAATCTGGATATTGCGAATAAAAGAGGAAAGCTTTATTAACGAAGGTGGGGTTCTGTGACGCCTTGGTCTGGTCGTTGAACACAAACGAAGTACGCGAAGTTGCAGCTATGGCGAACTTTTGATCTAAACAAAACCCAAAGTCTAAACGACGCCCTAAGGGCTGTATATATGGAGGAAGAGGAGGGAATTTCGTGGCCCCTGATGGTGGGGTCCGAAACCAACCCTAACTCTTGTTTCCCCACACATACGGACTCTAAAAATAGCCTATACTTAAGTATTTCGAAATTACATGGGCCTGGCCCAAAAATAAGGTGACGCAGCACCTAGAATAGCCTATGGACGAATATTATGAAGTGGCATCTTGTATATTTCGTCCAAGGCTTCATTCACTCCTTATGGTGGCTTCAAAGTCCTGAAATCATCACTTGTAACTCCGTTCTTGATCCCCTTGCGCATGCCATCAACTCCATGCGTGTTCTTGCTCCAATGTTCATCCTTCTCCAAGCTAGGCCCTTCACTTGTAAGCAAAACAAATGTATCCAATTTAGGCAGTATCATATTCTCATGAACATTAGAATCATTACCAAGAAACGAAAATACCTGGTAATTTAATTGGCGTGCGCGAGCTCTAGTAATTGGTCCAGTATGTATAGCAGCAGGGGCTGTGGATGTAACAATGGTATTGATGTCCTCATCATCCTCCCCTTCTTGAAATGAAGTCGTCCTCGACGGAAGCTCATCTTCCTCACCCAAATAAGGCTTCAAATCTGCAATGTTAAAAGTGGGACTAACCCCAAAATCTGCAGGCAGCTCAAGTTTATATGCATTATCATTTATTTTCTCTAACACCTTAAATGGACCATCAGCACGTGGCATTAGCTTTGATTTGCGCAAATTAGGAAACCTATCCTTACGCAAATGTAACCAAACAAGATCACCAGGTGCAAAGACAACATGTTTTCTACCCTTATCTCCAGCAAGTTTATATTTAGCATTCATACGCTCAATGTTTTCCTTAGTTAACTCATGCATTTTTAAAATCAATTCAGCACGTTCTTTAGCATCAAAATTAACCTTCTCCGAAGATGGAAGAGGCAACAAATCAATAGGTGCACGAGGTAGGAAACCATACACAATTTCAAAAGGGCACATCTTAGTAGTAGAATGCAATGAACGATTATAAGCAAATTCAATATGAGGCAAGCATTCTTCCCACATTTTCTTATTATTCTTCAAAACAGCCCTAAGCATAGTAGACAATGTTCTATTGACTACTTCAGTTTGTCCATCAGTTTGGGGGTGACAAGTAGTACTAAAAAGCAGTTTAGTCCCCAACTTAGCCCATAAACATCTCCAAAAGTGGCTAAGAAATTTAGTATCACGATCTGAAACAATAGTATTTGGCACACCATGCAAGCGAATAATTTCACGAAAGAACAAATCAGCAACATTAACAGCATCATCGCTTTTATGACATGGTATAAAGTGTGCCATTTTCGAGAATCTATCCACGACAACAAATATGCTATCCCTCCCCTTCTTTGTTCGAGGTAAACCTAAAACAAAGTCCATAGATATATCCTCCCAAGGAACACTAGGTACAGGCAAAGGCATATATAAACCATGAGGATTGAGTCGTGACTTAGCTTTTTGACATGTAGTGCAGCGAGCAACAAAACGCTCAACATCCCGTCTCATCTTTGGCCAAAAGAAATGTGTAGCAAGTATATCCTCTGTCTTCTTCACGCCAAAGTGTCCCATTAGTCCTCCTCCATGCGCCTCCTGCAACAACAAAAGATGAACGGAGCTAGCTGGAATGCATAGCTTGTTAGCACGAAACACAAATCCATCATTAACGACGAACTTGTTCCATGTTCTTCCTTCTTTACAATTCTGCAACACATCTTTAAATTCAGCATCATGCACATATTGATCTTTGATGGTCTCCAAACCAAATATTTTAAAGTCAAGTTGTGAAAGCATAGTATAACGACGAGACAATGCATCAGCAATAACATTTTCTTTACCCTTCTTGTGTTTAATGACATAAGGGAAAGTCTCAATGAATTCAACCCATTTAGCATGTCTACGGTTCAGTTTAGCTTGACTTTTAATGTGTTTCAAAGATTCATGATCAGAATGTATAACAAATTCTTTGGGCCATAAATAATGTTGCCATGTTTCTAAAGTCCGAACAAGAGCATATAATTCTTTATCATAAGTAGAATAGTTCAGACTAGGCCCACTCAATTTTTCAGAAAAGTATGCAACAGGTTTGCCATCTTGTAATAACACACCTCCTAATCCAATTCCACTAGCATCACATTCAAGCTCAAAAGTCTTATTAAAATCAGGAAGTTGAAGTAAAGGAGCATGTGTCAACTTATCTTTCAATACTGTGAAGGCTTCTTCCTGTGCGGTACCCCAAACAAAAGGCACATCCTTCTTTGTAAGCTCGTTGAGAGGTGCAGCAATGGTGCTGAAATCTCTCACAAAACGCCTATAGAAACCAGCAAGGCCAAGAAAACTCCTCACTTGTGTGACCGTTTTGGGCTGCGGCCAACTCTCAATAGCTTCAATCTTGGCTTTATCAACTTCAATTCCCTGTGGAGTAACAACATAGCCAAGAAAAGATACTCGGCCGGTGCAAAAGGTGCACTTCCCAAGGTTACCGAACAAACGTGCATCACGTAGAGCATTAAAAACAGCACGTAAATGTTCCAAATGTTCTTCCAAAGATTTGCTATAAATCAGTATATCATCAAAATAGACTACCACAAATCGTCCAATGAAAGCACGTAAAACTTCGTTCATTAGTCGCATGAAAGTACTAGGTGCATTAGTTAACCCAAAAGGCATGACTAAGCACTCATATAAACCAAACTTAGTTTTAAAAGCTGTTTTCCATTCATCTCCCAATTTCATACGAATTTGATGGTATCCACTACGCAAATCAACTTTGGAGAATATTGTAGAGCCACTCAATTCATCAAGCATATCATCTAGCCTAGGAATAGGATGACGATAACGAATAGTAATATTATTAATGCCTCTACAATCAACACACATACGCGAGGTACCATCCTTTTTCGGCACTAGAATAATAGGAACAGCACAAGGACTAAGGGATTCGCGTATATAACCTTTGTCGAGTAGCTCTTGTACTTGACGCATAATCTCCTTCGTCTCCTCTGGATTGGTACGGTATGGTGCGCGGTTGGGTAATGATGCACCGGGAATTAAGTCAATCTGATGCTCAATCCCTCGAATAGGTGGTAATCCCGGTGGCACGTCTTGTGGAAAGACGTCAGCGAACTCCTGCAAAATGTTAGTAACAGCAGGAGGCAAAGAGGAAGGCACGTCCTCAAATGAAAATAATACCTCTTTGCACACAAAAGCATAGCAAACAGATTTGCTAACATCTAGATCATCAATATCAGATTTGGTGGCAAATAAACATGCACTTTTCAATTTAATTTCAGAAGCAACACTAGATGGTTTATTATTAGGCTTCATTTGTTGCTGAAATTCTTTTGCCACCATCTGATTTTCACTCTTATTTTGCTCCTGTTTTGCTTTATTAGCTCGATTAATATCATCTTTCAAAATGGAATCAGGAGTCATAGGAAGCAAAGTAATATTTTTGTCCTTATGAACGAGAGTATACTGATTGTTTCTACCATGGTGTACAGAATTTTTATCAAATTGCCATGGTCTACCAAGTAATAAGGAACATGCTTGCATGGGTACCACATCACAATCAACATAATCAGCATATGTAGAGATACTAAACTGCACACGAACAGTACGTGTTACCTTAACCTTACCGCTGTTGTTGAACCATTGGATGTAGTAAGGATGTGGATGTGGTCTTGTGGTGAGGGAAAGCTTCTCCACCATCTCCATGCTAGCCAAGTTGTTGCAGCTCCCTCCATCTATGATGACGCGAACAGAACGTTCCTTCACAACTCCCTTTGTATGGAACAAATTATGCCTCTGATTTTGCTCAGCTTGCGTGACCTGCACACTCAAAACACGTTGAGCAACTAAACATTCATACCTGTCAGCATCTTCAGCAGCCATGTATTGCGTCTCATGATCAGAATCATCGCCACCGTGTTCTTCATGTGTAAGAAGAGCCAAAGTCTCCTCATCATAGTCACTAGCGGACTCATACCCACCATCCTCAGTAGCAATCATCACACGCTGAGATGTGCATTCGCGCGCAAAATGTCCTCTTCCCTTACAACGATGACAAATAATATCACTTGTGTGCCCTGTAGACGCCATGGAAGAAGCAGAGCTCTGTGCAGGCCCGGCAGGTGTGCTCTTGGCAGATAGTGGTGGTTGTGCCTGCTTTCTTGTATCACGGTTGGAGGTGGCAGCTGACGGAGGTGCCGGTGTAGCAGAACGTGTGGAAGTAGATGATGCACGTGGTGTCCATGATGAAGGTCGACCTACAGAAAAGTTAGTCCGCGCCAATGCCTGTCGATCCTGCACTTCACGTTCAGCTTTACAAGCAAGATGGAATAAACGAGTGATATTATTATAATCCTTATAGTCTAGAATGGTCTGAATCTCTCTATTTAATCCACCCAGAAAACGTGCAAGCATAGCTTCATTCGCCTCAACAATACCACATCTAATCAAGCCAGTTTGTAATTCCTGATAATATTCTTCTACAGAATTTTTTCCTTGTCTTAAGCGCTGCAATTTTTGAAGTAATTCACGTTGATAATATGGTGGAACCCAACGAGTACGCATAGCAGTTTTCAAAGCAGCCCAAGTAGCTGGAACAGGATATAATCTACAATATTCAGACCACCAAACACATGCAAAGCTAGTGAAAGCACAAACAGCAGCAGGAACACGTCTCTCCTCAGGATATTGTAAACATGTAAATCGTTGTTCAGTTTCTAACTCCCAAGTAAGATATATATCAGGAACATATCTACCCTCAAATGGTGGAATATTCAATTTCAGTTTAGGGAGATGGTCATGATCTCGTACCTGAGGGGGAGCCCTAACATTACCATTATTTGCATGTGGACGACCTGGTGGTTGTGGTGCTGGTGGTTGCACGTAGTTCTGATTGTCATCAACCTCATCCTCATAATCTCCCACATAATCATCCTCCTCCGCATCAGCAGCAGGAGCCACAGAAGTATCAACAGCAGCACCAGCAGTTTGGCCAGGCTGAAGAGGGACACGAATCGCTCGGCGAAGGGCTGCTTCCCGACCTGGAGGTATTCGTTGTTGTTGCTGTTGTTGCAGAGGTGCGGCAGGTGCAGCCGGTGGTGGAAGACGCGCAAGCAGTTCATTAAATCTGTTATCGAGCTTTGTTTCGAACGTCTTCTCCATGCCATCTATCTTCTCCATGGCCTCTTCAAATCTGTTTAGCACATCTTGCACCTGTCCACTCATCATTTGCTGAAACTTATCATGAAGCTCCTTGTTCGTCAAGTTCTCCCAGTCAGTATCGTCGGCTTGTGATCCTGGCATGGTTAGCAGCAATAGAAACACACAAGAATATGATCCCACAGAGTACTAACAAGAGGTGGTGGTGGTGTCACAAATCCGTCAAGCAAATCTCAAATTCTTACCAGTTCTTACCCAGCAGCAGGCGGTGATCGGCAGCCGTTGTAGTCAAAACTCTCAAAAGCTTGGATAGAGCGATTGCCAGGGAGAGTCAAACGCACGAAGTAGATGTATGTGGAGCTGGGAAGGCTTATAGTATGGTAGCAAAAAGGGTCAGCAATAATCAATTCAGAGATGCAAAGTTGAATAAACGCTCAACGACGGTACTGTGCTGGTCCTAGGCTAGACCATGCTAGAGACGCGAGCCTAGAACACCAACAAAATGACGGCGCTGCCCGTAAACACAGGGAAAAGCACACTCTGGATTTTTTTTTTCCGCCCTGTTTTTTTTTGGCACTCTTTTTTTTTTGCGAAAAATCACAATAATGGCGAGTGTCTCAAAACTCTTCCCAGGTCAAATTGACAGGATATACACGAATTTTTTTTTGCGAATTTTTTTTTTCGACTGCCCGGACCCAAAAACTGGAAACGGCTCAAAAAAAACTTTCAATAACGGCGACTGTCTCAAAAGGCTAAGAAACACCTAAAAATAGGATAGCCAGAAATTTTTTTGTCAAGTGCGTTTTTGGAAAATTTTGGGCCTAAACGGAGGGTGGTTTCCAGATTTTTTTTTTTTGGAAACCAACCTCTTCTACGTATGGCAAAAGATTGATGGAATCCTAAACCTACTCAACCAAGGAAACACGAATCTGGCAACAGATGGATCTCGAAAGCAAACCTAATATGAGATGGACTCGAAGTGACGGTGATATATGGATACGGATCGGTGGTGGTATATGGACTCGGAGCGGTGGTGGTATATGGACTCGGAGCGGTGGCGGATAAGCGGTGGTGGTATATGGCAGGGACAATGATGATGGTGCGGCGGCGTGACTAAAATGACCAGAACTCGAAACTCTAAAAGACTAGACGCTAAGACCAGCAACTTGACACGACGATGCAACCGCAAATTCAACAAAGCAAATACAGAAAAGATTATGCAAAGGCTCAGATTGGTTCGGATATGATGAACTAACCCTAATTTTTTTTGGCTTTTTCGTGGACTATAGGTATGAAGAACAGACTCGATCTAAACTACGAAAAACTGTAAAATCTCACCGAGCAACCTGAAAATCTGATACCACTTGATAGAGGCAAAGGTGTCCCGATGTTTCGTTGAGATGGTCGCTATCGTTTCTGTAGGAGTCGACCTTGACGATCCGACTACGAACGTGCGAGACGTCGCGCCTTAGCAATCGCTAAACCAACTTCCGAGGGTTATTGACCACGCCGGAGCACGATCAACCTGACCACGAGGGTCTGTTTCCTGCGAGCAAACGAAGAACAAGCAAGAAACTAAGATTGCAATCTGGATATTGCGAATAAAAGAGGAAAGCTTTATTAACGAAGGTGGGGTTCTGTGACGCCTTGGTCTGGTCGTTGAACACAAACGAAGTACGCGAAGTTGCAGCTATGGCGTACTTTTGATCTAAACAAAACCCAAAGTCTAAACGACGCCCTAAGGGCTGTATATATGGAGGAAGAGGAGGGAATTTCGTGGCCCCTGATGGTGGGGTCCGAAACCAACCCTAACTCTTGTTTCCCCACACATACGGACTCTAAAAATAGCCTATACTTAAGTATTTCGAAATTACATGGGCCTGGCCCAAAAATAAGGTGACGCAGCACCAAGAATAGCCTATGGACGAATATTATGAAGTGGCATCTTGTATATTTCGTCCAAGGCTTCATTCACTCCTTATGGTGGCTTCAAAGTCCTGAAATCATCACTTGTAACTCCGTTCTTGATCCCCTTGCGCATGCCATCAACTCCATGCGTGTTCTTGCTCCAATGTTCATCCTTCTCCAAGCTAGGCCCTTCACTTGTAAGCAAAACAAATGTATCCAATTTAGGCAGTATCATATTCTCATGAACATTAGAATCATTACCAAGAAACGAAAATACCTGGTAATTTAATTGGCGTGCGCGAGCTCTAGTAATTGGTCCACTATGTATAGCAGCAGGGGCTGTGGATGTAACAATGGTATTGATGTCCTCATAACAAACGAAGAACAAGCAAGAAACTAAGATTGCAATCTGGATATTGCGAATATAAGAGGAAAGCTTTATTAATG
The DNA here is from genome assembly GCA_032464435.1 of Aegilops umbellulata. Taxonomy (NCBI): domain Eukaryota; kingdom Viridiplantae; phylum Streptophyta; class Magnoliopsida; order Poales; family Poaceae; genus Aegilops; species Aegilops umbellulata. Next base: position 268,623,455 of record CP136057.1, on the reverse strand, counting down.
AAGGTGGGGTTCTGTGACGCCTTGGTCTGGTCGTTGAACACAAACGAAGTACGTGAAGTTGCAGCTATGGCGAACTTTTGATCTAAACAAAACCCCAAAGTCTAAACGATGCCTTAGGGGCTGTATATATGGGGTAAGAGGGGGGAATTTTGTGGCCCTTGGAGGAGGGGTCAGAAACCCACCCTAACTCTTGTTTCCCCACACATACGGACTCTAAAAACAGCCTATGTTGAAGTATTTTGAAATTACATGGGCCTGGCCCAAGAAGAAGATGACGCAGCACCTAGAATAGCCTCTGGACGAAAATTATGAAGTGGCATCTTATATATTTCGTCCAAGGCTTCATGCACTCATTATGGTGGCTTCAAATGATATAGGCAAAGGTGTCCCGATGTTTCGATGAGATGGTGGCTATCGTTTATGTGGGAGTCGACCTTGATGATCCGACTACGAACGTGCGAGACGTCGCGCCTTAGCAATCGCTAAACCAACTTCCGAGGGTTATTGACCACGCCGGAGCACGACCAACCTGACCACGAGGGCCTGTTTCCCGCGAGCAAACGAAGAACAAGCCAGAAAACTAAGATTGCAATCTGGATATTGCGAATATAAGAGGAAAGCTTTATTAATGAAGGTGGGGTTCTGTGACGCCTTGGTCTGGTCGTTGAACACAAACGAAGTACGCGAAGTTGCAGCTATGGCGAACTTTTGATCTAAACAAAACCCAAAGTCTAAACGACGCCCTAAGGGCTGTATATATGGAGGAAGAGGAGGGAATTTCGTGGCCCCTGATGGTGGGGTCCGAAACCAACCCTAACTCTTGTTTCCCCAGACATACGGACTCTAAAAATAGCCTATACTTAAGTATTTCGAAATTACATGGGCCTGGCCCAAAAATAAGGTGACGCAGCACCTAGAATATCCTATGACAAATATTATGAAGTGGCATCTTGTATATTTTGTCCAAGGCTTCAGGCCCTCCTTATGGTGGCTTCAAAGTCCTGAAATCATCACTTGTAACTCCGTTCTTGATCCCCTTGCGCATGCCATCAACTCCATGCGTGTTCTTGCTCCAATGTTCATCCTTCTCCAAGCTAGGCCCTTCATTTGTAAGCAAAACAAATGTATCCACCTTAGGCCGTATCATATTCTCATGAACATTAGAATCATTACCAAGAAACGAAAGTACCTGGTAATTTAATTGGCGTGCGCGAGCTCTAGTAATTGGTCCAGTATGTATAGCAGCAGGGGTTGTGGATGTAACAATGGTATTGATGTCCTCATCATCGTTCCCTTCTTGAAATGAAGTCGTCCTCGACGGAAGCTCATCTTCCTCACCCAAATAAGGCTTCAAATCTGCAATGTTAAAAGTGGGACTAACCCCAAAATCTGCAGGCAGCTCAAGTTTATATGCATTATCATTTATTTTCTCTAACACCTTAAATGGACCATCAGCATGTGGCATTAGCTTTGATTTGCGCAAATTAGGAAACCTATCCTTACGCAAATGTAACCAAACAAGATCACCAGGTGCAAAAAAAACATGTTTTCTACCCTTATCTCCCGCAAGTTTATATTTAGCATTCATACGCTCAATGTTTTCCTTAGTTAACTCATGCATTTTTAAAATCAATTCAGCACGTTGTTTAGCATCAAAATTAACCTTCTCCGAAGATGGAAGAGGCAACAAATCAATAGGTGCACGAGGTAGGAAACCATACACAATTTCAAAAGGGCACATCTTAGTAGTAGAATGCAATGAACGATTATAAGCAAATTCAATATGAGGCAAGCATTCTTCCCACATTTTCTTATTATTCTTCAAAACAGCCCTAAGCATAGTAGACAATGTTCTATTGACTACTTCAGTTTGTCCATCAGTTTGGGGGTGACAAGTAGTACTAAAAAGCAGTTTAGTCCCCAACTTAGCCCATAAACATCTCCAAAAGTGGCTAAGAAATTTAGTATCACGATCTGAAACAATAGTATTTGGCACACCATGCAAGCGAATAATTTCACGAAAGAACAAACCAGCAACATTAACAACATCATCGCTTTTATGACATGGTATAAAGTGTGCCATTTTTGAGAATCTATCCACGACAACAAATATGCTATCCCTCCCCTTCTTTATTCGAGGTAAACCTAAAACAAAGTCCATAGATATATCCTCCCAAGGAACACTAGGCACAGGCAAAGGCATATATAAACCATGAGGATTGAGTCGTGACTTAGCTTTTTGACATGTAGTGCAGCGAGCAACAAAACGCTCAACATCCCGTCTCATCTTTGGCCAAAAGAAATGTGTAGCAAGTACGTCCTCCGTCTTCTTCACGCCAAAGTGTCCCATTAATCCTCCTCCATGCGCCTCCTGCAACAACAAAAGACGAACAGAGCTAGCAGGAATGCATAGCTTGTTAGCGCGGAACACAAAACCATCATTAACAACGAACTTGTTCCATGTTCTTCCTTCTTTACAATTCTGCATTACTTCTTTAAAATCAGCATCATGCACATATTGATCTTTGATGGTCTCCAAACCAAATATTTTGAAGTCAACTTGTGAAAGCATAGTATAGCGACGAGACAAAGCATCAGCAATAACATTTTCTTTACCCTTCTTGTGTCTGATGACATAAGGGAAAGTCTCAATGAATTCAACCCATTTAGCATGTCTACGATTCAGTTTAGCTTGACTTTTAATATGTTTCAAAGTTTCATGATCAGAATGTATAACAAATTCTTTGGGCCATAAATAATGTTGCCATGTCTCTAAAGTCCGAACAAGAGCATATAATTCCTTATCATATGTAGAATAGTTCAGACTAGGCCCACTCAATTTTTCAGAAAAGTATGCAACAGGTTTGCTATCTTGTAATAACACACCTCCTAATCCAATTCCACTAGCATCACATTCAAGCTCAAAAGTCTTATTAAAATCAGGAAGTTGGAGTAAAGGAGCATGTGTCAACTTATCTTTCAATACCGTGAAGGCTTCTTCTTGTGCGGTACCCCAAACAAAAGGCACATCCTTCTTTGTAAGCTCACTGAGAGGTGCAGCAATGGTGCTAAAGTCTCTCATAAAACGCCTATAGAAACCAGCGAGTCCAAGGAAACTCCTCACTTGTGTGACCGTTTTGGGCTGCGGCCAACTCTCAATAGCTTCAATCTTGGCTTTATCAACTTCAATTCCCTGTGGAGTAACAACATAGCCAAGAAAAGATACTCGGTCGGTGCAAAAGGTGCACTTCCCAAGGTTACCAAACAAACGTGCATCACGTAGAGCATTAAAAACAGCACGTAAATGTTCCAAATGTTTTTCCAAAAATTTGGTATAAATCAGTATATCATCAAAATAGACTACCACAAATCGTCTAATGAAAGCACGTAAAACTTCGTTCATTAGTCTCGTGAAAGTACTAGGTGCATTAGTTAACCCAAAAGGCATGACTAACCACTCATATAAACCAAACTTAGTTTTAAAAGCTGTTTTCCATTCATCTCCCAATTTCATACGAATTTGATGGTATCCACTACGCAAATCAACTTTGGAGAATATTGTAGAGCCACTCAATTCATCAAGCATATCATCTAGCCTAGGAATAGGATGACGATAACGAATAGTAATATTATTAATGCCTCTACAATCAACACACATACGTGAGGTACCATCCTTTTTCGGCACTAGAATAATAGGAACAGCACAAGGACTAAGGGATTCGCGTATATAACCTTTGTCGAGTAGCTCTTGTACTTGACGCATAATCTCCTTCGTCTCCTCTGTATTGGTACGGTATGGTGCGCGGTTGGGTAATGATGCACCGGGAATTAAGTCAATTTGATGCTCAATCCCTCGAATAGGTGGTAATCCCGGTGGCACGTCTTGTGGAAAGACGTCAGCGAACTCCTGCAAAATGTTAGTAACAGCAGGAGGCAAAGAGGAAGGCACGTCCTCGAATGAAAATAATGCCTCTTTGCACACAAAAGCATAGCAAACAGATTTGCTAACATCTAGATCATCAATATCAGATTTGGTGGCAAATAAACATGCACTTTTCAATTTAATTTCAGAAGCAACACTAGATGGTTTATTATTAGGCTTCATTTGTTGCTCAAATTCTTTTGCCACAATCTGATTTTCACTATTATTTTGCTCCTGTTTTGCTTTATTAGCTCGATTAATATCATCTTTCAGAATGGAATCAGGAGTCATAGGAAGCAAAGTAATATTTTTGTCCTTATGAACAAAAGTCGACTTCCTCCAAACGAAAGCCACCATCTCACCGAAAGACGGGACACCTTTGCCTCTATCACAGTGTCACAGTTTGTACCTAGTATCTTAAATTGTTGCCATCTCATCAGCGGTGCCATTAGAAAATTATTTGGCACCGCTTCAGCAGTTTGTGCAACCAACTTTGGTCCACACATCCGAGCAGCCAAGCAGTAAAATACTAAATCTTTATGGCACAAAGGAACTGGGCATCAGAGCAACTACGTGCTCTGGAGTCCAGGTCCCTGATTTTATTTTCGCTGCATCGGCTCGCCAGTTCAGGGTACAGGTGCGAGATGTAGCAACAGTTGTCTTTACACCAGTTTTGGCATACATAGTGGATAATAGAGGCAAAGGTGTCCCGATGTTTCGACGAGATAGCAATCGTTTTCTATGGGAGTCGACCTTGACGATCCGACTACGAACGTGCGAAGACGTCACGCCTTAGCAATCGCTAAACCAACTTTCGAGGGGTTATTGACCACGCCGGAGCACGATCAACCTGACCACGAGGGTCTATTTCCTGCGAGCAAACGAAGAACAAGCAAGAAACTGAGATTGCAATCTGGATATTGCGAATAAAAGAGGAAAGCTTTATTAATGAAGGTGGGGTTCTGTGACGCCTTGGTCTGGTCGTTGAACACAAACGAAGTACGCGAAGTTGCAGCTATGGCGAACTTTTGATCTAAACAAAACCCAAAGTCTAAACGACGCCCTAAGGGCTGTATATATGGAGGAAGAGGGGGGAATTTCATGGCCCTTGAGGAAGGGGTCCGAAACCAACCCTAACTCTTGTTTCCCCACACATACGGACTCTAAAAATAGCCTATACTTAAGTATTTCGAAATTACATGGGCCTGGCCCAATAATAAGGTGACGCATCACCTAGAATAGCCTCTGGACGAAATTTATGAAGTGGCATCTTCTATATTTCGTCCAAGGCTTCACTCACTCCTTATGGTGGCTTCAGAGTCCTGAAATCATCACTTGTAACTCCGTTCTTGTTCCCCTTGCGCATGCCATCAACTCCATGCTTGTTCTTGCTCCAATGTTCATCCTTCTCCAAGCTAGGCCCTTCATTTGTAAGCAAAACAAATGTATCCAATTTAGGCAGCATCATATTCTCATGAACATTAGAATCATTACCAAGAAACAAAAGTACATGGTAATTTAATTGGCGTGCGCGAGCTCTAGTAATTGGTCCATCATATGTATTAGTAGGGGCTGTGGGTGTAACATTGGTATTGATGTCCTCATCATCCTCCCCTTCTTGAAATGAAGTCGTCCTCGACGGAAGCTCATCTTCCTCACCCAAATAAGGCTTCAAATCTGCAATGTTAAAACTGGGACTAACCCCAAAATCTGCAGGCAACTCAAGTTTATATGCATTATCATTTATTTTTTCTAACACCTTAAAAGGACCATCAGCACGTGGCATTAGCTTTGACTTCCGCAAATTAGGAAACCTATCCTTATGCAAATGTAACCAAACAAGATCTCCAGGTGCAAAGACAACACATTTTCTACCCATATCTCCAACAAGTTTATATTTAGCATTCATGCGCTCAATATTTTCCTTAGTTAACTCATGCATCTTTAAGATCAAATCAGCATGTTGTTTAGCATCAAAATTAACCTTCTCCGAAGATGGAAGAGGCAACAAATCAATAGGTGCACGAGGTAGGAAACCATACACAATTTCAAAAGGGCACATCTTAGTAGTAGAATGCAATGAACGATTATAAGCAAATTCAATATGAGGCAAGCATTCTTCCCACATTTTCTTATTATTCTTCAAAACAGCCCTAAGCATAGTAGACAATGTTCTATTGACTACTTCAGTTTGTCCATCAGTTTGGGGGTGACAAGTAGTACTAAAAAGCAGTTTAGTCCCCAACTTAGCCCATAAACATCTCCAAAAGTGGCTAAGAAATTTAGTATCACGATCTGAAACAATAGTATTTGGCACACCATGCAAGCGAATAATTTCACGAAAGAACAAATCAGCAACATTAACAACATCATCGCTTTTATGACATGGTATAAAGTGTGCCATTTTTGAGAATCTATCCACGACAACAAATATGCTATCCCTCCCCTTCTTTGTTCGAGGTAAACCTAAAACAAAGTCCATAGATATATCCTCTCAAGGAACACTAGGCACAGGCAAAGGCATATATAAACCATGAGGATTGAGTCGTGACTTAGCTTTTTGACATGTAGTGCAGCGAGCAACAAAACGCTCAACATCCCGTCTCATCTTTGGCCAAAAGAAATGTGTAGCAAGTACGTCCTCCGTCTTCTTCACGCCAAAGTGTCCCATTAATCCTCCTCCATGCGCCTCCTGCAACAACAAAAGACGAACAGAGCTAGCAGGAATGCATAGCTTGTTAGCGCGGAACACAAAACCATCACTAACAACGAACTTGTTCCATGTTCTTCCTTCTTTACAATTTTGCATTACTTCTTTAAAATCAGCATCATGCACATATTGATCTTTGATGGTCTCCAAACCAAATATTTTGAAGTCAAGTTGTGAAAGCATAGGATAGCGACGAGACAAAGCATCAGCAATAACATTTTCTTTACCCTTCTTGTGTTTGATGACATAAGGGAAAGTCTCAATGAATTCAACCCATTTAGCATGTCTACGATTCAGTTTAGCCTGACTTTTAATATGTTTCAAAGATTCATGATCAGAATGTATAACAAATTCTTTGGGCCATAAATAATGTTGCCATGTCTCTAAAGTCCGAACAAGAGCATATAATTCCTTATCATATGTAGAATAGTTCAGACTAGGCCCACTCAATTTTTCAGAAAAGTATGCAACAGGTTTGCCATCTTGTAATAACACACCTCCTAATCCAATTCCACTAGCATCACATTCAAGCTCAAAAGTCTTATTAAAATCAGGAAATTGGAGTAAAGGAGCATGTGTCAACTTATCTTTCAATACCGTGAAGGCTTCTTCCTGTGCGGTACCCCAAACAAAAGGCACATCCTTCTTTGTAAGCTCATTGAGAGGTGCAGCAATGGTGCTAAAGTCTCTCACAAAACGCCTATAGAAACCAGCGAGTCCAAGGAAACTCCTCACTTGTGTGACCGTTTTGGGCTGCGGCCAACTCTCAATAGCTTCAATCTTGGCTTTATCAACTTCAATTCCCTGTGGAGTAACAACATAGCCAAGAAAAGATACTCGGTCGGTGCAAAAGGTGCACTTCCCAAGGTTACCAAACAAACTTGCATCACGTAGAGCATTAAAAACAGCACGTAAATGTTCCAAATGTTTTTCCAAAGATTTGCTATAAATCAGTATATCATCAAAATAGACTACCACAAATCGTCCAATGAAAGCACGTAAAACTTCGTTCATTAGTCTCATGAAAGTACTAGGTGCATTAGTTAACCCAAAAGGCATGACTAACCACTCATATAAACCAAACTTAGTTTTAAAAGCTGTTTTCCATTCATCTCCCAATTTCATACGAATTTGATGGTATCCACTACGTAAATCAACTTTGGAGAATATTGCAGAGCCACTCAATTCATCAAGCGTATCATCTAGCCTAGGAATAGGATGACGATAACGAATAGTAATATTATTAATGCCTCTACAATCAACACACATACACGAGGTACCATCCTTTTTCGGCACTAGAATAATAGGAACAGCACAAGGACTAAGGGATTCGCGTATATAACCTTTGTCGAGTAGCTCTTGTACTTGACGCATAATCTCCTTCGTCTCCTCTGTATTGGTACGGTATGGTGCGCGGTTGGGTAATGATGCACCGGGAATTAAGTCAATTTGATGCTCAATCCCTCGAATAGGTGGTAATCCCGGTGGCACGTCTTGTGGAAAGACGTCAGCGAACTCCTGCAAAATGTTAGTAACAGCAGGAGGCAAAGAGGAAGGCACGTCCTCGAATGAAAATAATGCCTCTTTGCACACAAAAGCATAGCAAACAGATTTGCTAACATCTAGATCATCAATATCAGATTTGGTGGCAAATAAACATGCACTTTTCAATTTAATTTCAGAAGCAACACTAGATGGTTTATTATTAGGCTTCATTTGTTGCTCCAATTCTTTTGCCACAATCTGATTTTCACTATTATTTTGCTCCTGTTTTGCTTTATTAGCTCGATTAATATCATCTTTCAGAATGGAATCAGGAGTCATAGGAAGCAAAGTAATATTTTTGTCCTTATGAACAAGAGTATACTGATTGTTTCTACCGTGGTGTACAGAATTTTTATCAAATTGCCATGGTCTACCAAGTAATAAGGAACATGCTTGCATAGGTACCACATCACAATCAACATAATCAGCACATGTAGAGATACTAAAATGCACACGAACAGTACGTGTTACCTTAACCTTGCCGCTGTTGTTGAACCATTGGATGTAGTAAGGATGTGGATGTGGTCTTGTGGTGAGAGATAGCTTCTCCACCATCTCCATGCTAGCCAAGTTGTTGCAGCTCCCTCCATCTATGATGACGCGAACAGAACGTTCCTTCACAACTCCCTTTGTATGGAACAAATTATGCCTCTGATTTTGCTCAGCTTGCGTGACCTGCACACTCAAAACACGTTGAGCAACTAAACATTCATACCTGTCAGCATCTTCAGGAGCCATGTATTGCGTCTCATGATCAGAATCATCTCCACCGTGTTCTTCATGTGTAAGAAGAGCCAAAGTCTCCTCATCATAGTCACTAGCGGACTCATACCCACCATCCTCAGTAGCAATCATCACACGCTGAGATGTGCATTCTCGCGCAAAATGTCCTCTTCCCTTACAACGACGACAAATAATATCACTTGTGTGCCCTGTAGACGCCATGGAAGAAGCAGAGCTCTGTGCAGGCCCGGCAGGTGTGCTCTTGGCAGATAGTGGTGGTTGTGCCTGCTTTCTTGTATCATGGTTGGAGGTGGCAGCTGACGGAGGTGCGGGTGTAGCAGAACGTGTGGAAGTAGATGATGCACGTGGTGTCCATGATGAAGGTCGACCTGCAGAAAAGTTAGTTCGCGCCAATGCCTGTCGATCCTGCACTTCACGTTCAGCTTTACAAGCAAGATGGAATAAACGAGTGATATTATTATAATCCTTATAGTCTAGAATGGTCTGAATCTCTCTATTTAATCCACCCAGAAAACGTGCAAGTATAGCTTCATTCTCCTCAACGATACCACATCTAATCAAGCCAGTTTGTAATTCCTGATAATATTCTTCTACCGAATTTTTTCCTTGTCTAAAGCGCTGCAATTTTTGAAGTAATTCATGTTGATAATATGGTGGAACCCAACGAGTACGCATAGCAGTTTTCAAAGCAGCCCAAGTAGCTGGAACAGGATATAATCTACAATATTCAGACCACCAAACACATGCAAAGCTAGTGAAAGCACAAATAGCAGCAGGAGCACGTCTCTCCTCAGGATATTGTAAACATGTAAATCGTTGTTCAGTTTCTAACTCCCAAGTAAGATATATATCAGGAACATATCTACCCTCAAATGGTGGAATATTCAATTTCAGTTTAGGGAGATGGTCATGATCTCGTACCTGAGGGGGAGCCCTAACATTACCATTATTTGCATGTGGACGACCTGGTGGTTGTGGTGCTGGTGGTTGCACGTAGTTCTGATGTTGATCAACCTCATCCTCGTAATCACCCACATAATCATCCTCCCCCACATCAACAGCAGGAGCCATAGAAGTATCAACAGCAACACCAGCAGCTTGGCCAGGCTGAAGAGGGACACGAGTCGCTCGGCGGAGGGCTATTTCGCGATGTGGAGGTAGTCTTTGTTGCTGTTGTAGAGGTGCGTTAGGAGCAGCCGGTGGTGGTGGTGGTAGACGTGCGAGCAATTCATTGAACTTGTTATCAAGCTTTGTTTCGAACGCCGTCTCAATGCCATCTATCTTCTCCATGGCCTCTTCAAATCTGTTTAGCACATCTTGCACCTGTCCACTCATCATTTGCTGAAACTTATCATGAAGCTCCTTGTTCATCAAGTTCTCCCAGTCAGTCTCGTCGGCTTGTGATCCTAGCATGGTTAGCAGCAACAGAAACACACAAGAATATGATCCTACAGACTACTAACAAGAGGTGGTGGTGTGTGTCACAAATCCGTCAAGCAAATCTCAAATTCTTACCAGTTCTTACCCAGCAGCAGGCGGTGATTGGCAACCGATGTAGTCAAAACTCTCAAAGCTTGGATAGAGCGATTACCAGGGAGAGTCAAACGCACGATGTAGATGTATGTGGAGCTGGGAAGGCGTTTAATATGGTAGCAAAAAGGGTCAGCAATAATCAATTCAGAGATGCAAAGTCGAATAAACGCTCAACGACGGTACGGTGCTGGTCCTAGGCTAGACCGTGCTAGAGACGCGAGCCTAGAACACTAACAAAATCACGGCGCTGCACGTAAACAAGGGAAAAGCACACTCTGGGAAAAAAAATCGCTCTTTTTTTGCGCTCCTCTTTTTTTTTGCGAAAAATCACTATAATGGCGAGTGTCTCAAAACTCTTCCCAGGTAAAACTGACAGGATAGACACGAAATTTTTGCGAATTTTTTTTTCGACTGCCCGGACCCAAAAACTGGAAACGGCTCAAAAAAAACTTTCAATAACGGCGACTGTCTCAAAAGGCTAAGAAACACCTAAAAATAGGATAGCCAGAATTTTTTTTTGTCAAGTGCGTTTTTGGAAAATTTTGGGCCTAAACGGAGGGTGGTTTCCGGACTCTTTTTTTTTGGGAAACCAACCTCTTCTACGGACGGCAGAAGATTGATGGAATCCCAAACCTACTCAAACAAGGAAACACGAATCTGGCAACAGATGGATCTCGAAAGCAAACCTAATATGAGATGGACTCGAAGTGATGGTGGTATATGGATACGGATCGGTGGTGGTATATGGACTCGGAGCGGTGGCGGATAAGCGGTGGTGGAAGATGGCAGGGACAATGATGATAGTGCGGCGGCGGCGTGACTAATATGACCAGAACTCGAAACTCTAAAAGACTAGATGCTAAGACAAACAACTTGACACGACGATGCAACCGCAAATTCAACAAAGCAAATACAGAAAAGATTATGCAAAGGCTCAGATTGGTTCGGATAGGATGAACTAACCCTAATTTTTTTTGGCTTTTTCGTGGACTATAGGTATGAAAAACAGACTCGATCTAAACTACAAAAACTGTAAAATCTCACCGAGCAACCTGGAAATCTGATACCAATTGATAGAGGCAAAGGTGTCCCGATGTTTCGATGAGATAGCAATCGTTTTCTTTGGGAGTCGACCTTGACGATCCGACTACGAACGTGCGAAGACGTCGCGCCTAAGCAATCGCTAAACCAACTTCCGAGGGGTTATTGACCACGCCGGAGCACGATCAACCTGACCACGAGGGTCTATTTCCTACGAGCAAATGAAGAACAAGCAAGAAACTGAGATTGCAATCTAGATATTGCGAATAAAAGAGGAAAGCTTTACTAATGAAGGTGGGTTTCTGTGACGCCTTGGTCTGGTCGTTGAACACAAACGAACTACACGAAGTTGCAGCTATGGCGAACTTTTGATCTAAACAAAACCCAAAGTCTAAACGACGCCCTAAGGGCTGTATATATGGAGGAAGAGGGGGGAATTTCGTGGCCCTTGAGGAAGGGGTCCGAAACCAACCCTAACTCTTGTTTCCCCACACATACGGACTCTAAAAACAGCCTATACTTAAGTATTTCGAAATTACATGGGCCTGGCCCAATAATAAGGTGACGCAGCACCTAGAATAGCCTTTGGACGAAATTTATGAAGTGGCATCTTGTATATTTCGTCCAAGGCTTCATTCACTCCTTATGGTGTCTTCAGAGTCCTGAAATCATCACTTGTAACTCCGTTCTTGTTCCCCTTGCGCATGCCATCAACTCCATGCTTGTTCTTGCTCCAATGTTCATCCTTCTCCAAGCTAGGCCCTTCATTTGTAAGCAAAACAAATGTATCCAATTTAGGCAGCATCATATTCTCATGAACATTAGAATCATTACCAAGAAACAAAAGTACCTGGTAATTTAATTGGCGTGCGCGAGCTCTAGTAATTGGTCCATCATATGTAACAGTAGGGGCCGTGGGTGTAACAATGGTATTGATGTCCTCATCAGTGGATGACCTTAGTGCTATTAGTTCTATGTTACTAAATTTGTGCATGTACACACCTGTTAGTATCAATTTGCTGTCATCCAAACACTGTCGCTATGCTGTTGCAGTTATATTTACCTTCCTCATAAAATGTTCAATTTGTTATTTATTGTACATGAGTAAGAACTTGTAGCGTCGTTGTAGTTAATTATAGCTTCTGATGTTCTAGAATTTGGTTGTTGTCTCAGTACCAATTATTTCATTTGCACATTGATCTTTTTGAGAAGATATGTCATAATTAACATGTTTCTTCAGTTTTTCAAAATAAGCATTGGTGATTTTCTATGTTGCTATAAACCCATTTCCCCTACAATTGTTACTGATCTAGTTTTAAATATTATAGGATAAACGGAAGTGTTCTTACTTGGAGTGGGTTGATCAGGAGTGGCCATAGTCTTTGAAGATGTGCCTAACAAAGCTCTGTAGCATGTATGAGGAAGTGAACACAACTAGGCTTAGAGAAAGTCTGGTCAACGCTGAAGCATATTTCAAGATGCGGGATAAAAAGTTGAAGGTGGAGAATGAGCTCAGATTTTTATAAAAAGACTTTGCTAAGATGGTGTTGGCGAAGGAGGAGGCACTTTCCCAGTTGGCCCGTGCAAAAGGGGTTCTTACTCAACTGAAAGCAGAGGTGGATAAGACAAACCTGGATGATCTCGATTAGGGAAATGAATATATTGTTCATATGAAGTTGAACTAGCTATGTGTTGTATTGTGCTGTTTTCATGTAGCTACCGTACTGTGACGTTATAATATATTTATGTGCCTGATATGAAATTGGCAAATAGCTGTTTGATATGAAATGTGAATTTGCGTAATACTGGAGTTATTAATTGTAAACTAATAAACCTGCTAAATGTGTCATGGACCTTTGCAAACGGTTATAGCAGTAAAAGCGGTTGCGATGGATAGCCCAATGCCACACAGTTTTCTTCATCAAATCATGTGTGATATAGTTGATAAAAGCAAACAGTTAACCAAGAAAGACCGTGTGTGATAGTTACACCTTTCACACACGAGCCTACACATAAAATTGTGTGGGATTTACGTCCGAGCGGAAACATTTTCCCTGGATTGACTGTGTGGGATCTACGTAGGAACGGAAACGTATTCCTTGGATTGACTGTGTGGGATATACATATGAACGGAAATGTTTTTATGGGATTCACCGTGTGGGATGTACATACCTACGGAAATGATTTTCTCGGATTACCGAGTGGGATGTACATACCTACGGAAATGATTTCTAGGATTCACCGTGTGGGATGTACATACCTATGGAAATGATTTCTGAGATTCACCGTGTGGGATGTACATACCTACGGAAATGATTGGGTTTTGATGCCTCGCCCGATCGCACACGGCCCCAGCCTGGGTCCTAGGAGGGCCTATCCCCGACAATTTCTGGGTTGTGTGGAAGGACACCCTATCGCACACACTCACTTGGTGACGGTTCCAAAGGCCATCACGGAAAGGGGTAAAAAACTGTTTGTTTAGGACCGACCCGCACCAGTCATATAAGGAAATATAAATAACAACTTTATTATTGCCTCTAGGGCATATTTCCTTCAGAACTAGGGCCCGACCTTTTGATGAGAGAGAGATAACTACGATTTTGGGTGGGACTTGACCCTCACGATCCGGCTACCAACCGTACACAACTGATATCCACGACAATCGTTGAACCAACTCCACGATGTTATCGATCGAGCCAACGACACGATTGACCTATCCACGAAGGATTTTTCCTGCAAGCGAATCAAAGAACATGCAAGAAAATAATAGCAAAGCAATCTCAAAATTTGCGAATATGCTAGATGGAATAAATCTCACAAGATGGGGTTCCCATAGAATGTCTTTACGGTCGCACTAGCCGCTACGAGCGAAAACAAATAAAAATATCAATAGCTAAACTTCTCTAAACAAAACCCATTTCTAAACCCTAACTTAGGCTAGCTATATATGAAGAGGGACCAACTGCGAAATGGAAGACCCAATAGTGCATGACTTCTGTTGACAAGATGTGTTGGCCCAACGTGGCTTACAGACTGCTTGGATCCAGGTTGGCTCCTTTCCTTGATGCATGTACACAAGCATGGCTGGCTGGCTCCTTTTCCTCATGCATGTACGTAAGCATAGCTGGACTCCAATTCTTAGATGGTCGTGCTGCTCCACGTTGCATGCATGATAACCATTTGGCTTCTTCAAATAGGTTATGCTTTTTCTTGACTTTCTTTATTGCCGTGGACAACATTTCTCCATTAATGCTATACAAAATAAAGCATGGTGTCATATTTCTCCTGAATAACAAAATTATATATTGTGTAATTTTTAATTGAGATCACCTGAAAAATATATCATGTAATATTTGTAGATGTAGCTGTGGCGTCTATGTCCACATCGTCAAGCATCAGGGATCACTTCAAAAACACCAACCTGAGGCATACCAGGTACAATAGCAAGATCGTCTGTCTGTGTTATTCACCGCTCAATTACCTATACAACACTGGGCGCAAGCCTATGCCTCGCACTTAAGGGAATGATAGGAAATGATTGGGGTTTTGAGAAGTCAAAAATAAAGAAAGTCTTGCATGAACGCAACTGACCACTAGACAATGGAGGAGGCCTTATGATCGATGTCAACGTAAGGAGTAGTGATCGCCATGCAACTAGGATGCACATAGATCTATCAATATATGAAGGCTCTCCTATGGACTAAGAGGGGGTGCATAATGGCTAACTATATTAATGCACACTCCCCTAAGGCAACTAGTAAAACAGGGGGATGGAGCAGACCTCCTATGGGTTTTGTTAAGATTAATGTTGACGCCTCTTTATTCACTGGGACCCCACTTAACAGTTTAGTGGTTCCTATGACTCAAGAAGGAAGGAAATGAAACTACGAAAGAAACTATGTCTTCGCACTCCATTATCTTCAAGCGAATGTCTTCACACGTCATTATCTTCAACGTGTATGTCTTCACGAACCACCATTGTCTTCATACATTTTTAGGGGTCATCTCTGGTAGGTAAACCGAATCGATGAGGGACTTCTACCTGTGTTATCCTGCAATTCTCACAAACACATTAGTCCCTCAACCACGTTTGTCATCAATACTCCAAAACCAACTAGGGGTGGCACTAGATGCACTTACAATCTCCCCCTTTTTGGTGATTAATGACAAACTGGTTGAAGTTTTCAACGGGGATATAATTATGTGTAAGTTAAAGAACACAGTTATTGGCTTCATGAAGTTGAAGGGCTCCCCCTAAAGATGTGCATATAAGTATTTTGCCTTTGAATGCAAATGCACATGACAGGTCCTACTTTGTGGAGATCTCCCTCACTTCATGAAGACAATTCATCGTGCATACAAAAATGTAATGAAGATAATGACATGCACAATGAGAAATCAGCGTCTACAGAATGACTTCATGTGGAATTTATCATCACAATAAATGGTAGCAGCAAAAGTGGCAGATGACCATCAAGTTTTAAGTGTTACAACTCAAAAACCAACAGTTCAAGAACGAGAGTTGCAAAACTTAGCAAAAATAAGCACCGACCCATATAGACCCGCTTGAAGACTATTAACTCATATGCTTCTCCCCCTTTTGTCAGGAATGACCAAAAAGGTTGTAGACATAGAGCGCCTAAGCGTTCTCATGCGGTGTTAGTGAAGATGTTGGGGTAGCTGGGTCGACGGTGGAGTTGGGCGGTGCAGACGGGCCTGATGCAGAATCCTGATGTAGTAAAGCCATAGCTGGTGAAGTGGCGTCGTCCTCTTCATCAACGACTCGCGCAACAATAGTTGGAGCCGAAGATGAGTACTCAGAATCTTCGACTGAAGGTGTTTGACGCCAGCTTGCTGACTATGGAGGCCTGGAGTCAAACTTGAATTTCTTAGTGAAGCCATCTGCTTGAAGATCATCTTCAAAACATAGCAGTGTGAGGCTCTTCCAGGCATGCCAACAGGCTTCATGAGCAACGAATGAGTTCTTGGTGGTGAGGTTGCGTATGCGATTGACATTAGCAAGGAGACTTTGCATCTAGCGCTTCATACAGTCATGATGCCTATCCTGCTTCTGATGAAGTGAAATAGGAAGCTCATGGTCATTCAGCACACGAGCATGCTTCTGAGGCCTTTGGGCTACTGTGCTGGATGTTGCATCAGTGTTGGCACGATGCGGCAGCCTGAGCTGACCAGCAAGAGGACCAACAGTAGTAGGTGGATTCGACACATGACGCCTTCAAGTGGCTGTGTGAAGCTTTGGAAGGCAGCATTGTCTTCATGAACAGTTTCCTTGGCAGGCTCAGGATACATGGCTTCATGAGACATATCCACTTAAGGCAAAATGATATAGGCAAAGGTGTCCCGTCTTTCGATGAGATGGTGGCTATCGTTTGGAAGAAGTCAACTTTGACGTTCCGACTACGAACGTGCGAGGACGTCGCGCCTTAGCAATCGCTAAACAAACTCCGAGAGGTTATTGACCACGCAGGACCACGATCAACCTGAGCACGAAGGTCTGTTTCCTGCAGGCAAACGAAGAACAAGCAAGAAACTAAGATTGCAATCTGGATATTGCGAATATAAGAGGAAAGCTTTATTGATCAAGGTGGGGTTCTGTGACACCTTGGTCTGGTCGTTGAACACAAACGAAGTACGCGAAGTTGCAGCTATGGCGAACTTTTGATCTAAACAAAACCCAACGTCTAAACGACGCCCTAAGGGCTGTATATATGGAGGAAGAGGGGGGGAATTTCGTGGCCCTTGAGGAAGGGGTCCGAAACCAACCCTAACTCATGTTTCCCCACACATACGGACTCTAAAAATAGCCTATACTTAAGTATTTCGAAATTACATGGGCTTGGCCCAATAATAAGGTGATGCAGCACCTAGAATAGCCTCTGGACGAAATTTATGAAGTGGCATCTTGTATATTTCGTCCAAGGCTTCACTCATTCCTTATGGTGGCTTCAGAGTCCTGAAATCATCACTTGTAACTCCGTTCTTGTTCCCCTTGCGCATGCCATCAACTCCATGCTTGTTCTTGCTCCAATGTTCATCCTTCTCCAAGCTAGGCCCTTCATTTGTAAGCAAAACAAATGTATCCAATTTAGGCAACATCATATTCTCATGAACATTAGAATCATTACCAAGAAACGGAAGTACCTGGTAATTTAATTGGCGTGCGCGAGCTCTAGTAATTGGTCCATCATATGTAACAGTAGGGGTTGTGGGTGTAACAATGGTATTGATGTCCTCATCATCCTCCCCTTCTTGAAATGAAGTCGTCCTCGACGGAAGCACATCTTCCTCACCCAAATAAGGCTTCAAATCTGCAATGTTAAAAGTGGGACTGAACCCAAAATCTGCAGGCAACTCAAGTTTATATGCATTATCATTTATTTTTTCTAACACCTTGATAGAGGCAAAGGTGTCCCGATGTTTCGATGAGATGGTCGCTATCGTTTCTGTGGCAGTCGACCTTGACGATCCGACTACGAACGTGCGAGACGTCGCGCCTTAGCAATCGCTAAACCAACTTCCGAGGGTTATTGACCACGCCGGAGCACGATCAACCTGACCACGAGGGCCTGTTTCCTGCGAGCAAACGAAGAACAAGCAAGAAACTAAGATTGCAATCTGGATATTGCGAATAAAAGAGGAAAGCTTTATTAACGAAGGTGGGGTTCTGTGACGCCTTGGTCTGGTCGTTGAACACAAACGAAGTACGCGAAGTTGCAGCTATGGCGAACTTTTGATCTAAACAAAACCCAAAGTCTAAACGACGCCCTAAGGGCTGTATATATGGAGGAAGAGGAGGGAATTTCGTGGCCCCTGATGGTGGGGGTCCGAAACCAACCCTAACTCTTGTTTCCCCACACATACGGACTCTAAAAATAGCCTATACTTAAGTATTTCGAAATTACATGGGCCTGGCCCAAAAATAAGGTGACGCAGCACCTAGAATAGCCTATGGACGAATATTATGAAGTGGCATCTTGTATATTTCGTCCAAGGCTTCATTCACTCCTTATGGTGGCTTCAAAGTCCTGAAATCATCACTTGTAACTCCGTTCTTGATCCCCTTGCGCATGCCATCAACTACATGCGTGTTCTTGCTCCAATGTTCATCCTTCTCCAAGCTAGGCCCTTCACTTGTAAGCAAAACAAATGTATCCAATTTAGGCAGTATCATATTCTCATGAACATTAGAATCATTACCAAGAAACGAAAGTACCTAGTAATTTAATTGGCGTGCGCGAGCTCTAGTAATTGGTCCAGTATGTATAGCAGCAGGGGCTGTGGATGTAACAATGGTATTGATGTCCTCATCATCCTCCCCTTCTTGAAATGAAGTCGTCCTCGACAGAAGCTCATCTTCCTCACCCAAATAAGGCTTCAAATCTGCAATGTTAAAAGTGGGACTAACCCCAAAATCTGCAGGCAGCTCAAGTTTATATGCATTATCATTTATTTTCTCTAACACCTTAAATGGACCATCAGCACGTGGCATTAGCTTTGATTTGCGCAAATTAGGAAACCTATCCTTACGCAAATGTAACCAAACAAGATCACCAGGTGCAAAGACAACATGTTTTCTATCCTTATCTCCAGCAAGTTTATATTTAGCATTCATACGCTCAATGTTTTCCTTAGTTAACTCATGCATTTTTAAAATCAATTCAGCATGTTCTTTAGCATCAAAATTAACCTTCTCCGAAGATGGAAGAGGCAACAAATCAATAGGTGCACGAGGTAGGAAACCATACACAATTTCCAAAGGGCACATCTTAGTAGTAGAATGCAATGAACGATTATAAGCAAATTCAATATGAGGCAAGCATTCTTCCCACATTTTCTTATTATTCTTCAAAACAGCCCTAAGCATAGTAGACAATGTTCTATTGACTACTTCAGTTTGTCCATCAGTTTGGGGGTGACAAGTAGTACTAAAAAGCAGTTTAGTCCCCAACTTAGCCCATAAACATCTCCAAAAGTGGCTAAGAAATTTAGTATCACGATCTGAAACAATAGTATTTGGCACACCATGCAAGCGTATAATTTCACGAAAGAACAAATCAGCAACATTAACAGCATCATCGCTTTTATGACATGGTATAAAGTGTGCCATTTTCGAGAATCTATCCACGACAACAAATATGCTATCCCTCCCCTTCTTTGTTCGAGGTAAACCTAAAACAAAGTCCATAGATATATCCTCCCACGGAACACTAGGTACAGGCAAAGGCATATATAAACCATGAGGATTGAGTCGTGACTTAGCTTTTTGACATGTAGTGCAGCGAGCAACAAAACGCTCAACATCCCGTCTCATCTTTGGCCAAAAGAAATGTGTAGCAAGTATATCCTCTGTCTTCTTCACGCCAAAGTGTCCCATTAGTCCTCCTCCATGCGCCTCCTGCAACAACAAAAGACGAACGGAGCTAGCTGGAATGCATAACTCGTTAGCACGAAACACAAATCCATCGTTAACGACGAACTTGTTCCATGTTCTTCCTTCTTTACAATTCTGCAACACATCTTTAAATTCAGCATCATGCACATATTGATCTTTGATGGTCTCCAAACCAAATATTTTAAAGTCAAGTTGTGAAAGCATAGTATAACGACGAGACAATGCATCAGCAATAACATTTTCTTTACCCTTCTTGTGTTTAATGACATAAGGGAAAGTCTCAATGAATTCAACCCATTTAGCATGTCTACGGTTCAGTTTAGCTTGACTTTTAATGTGTTTCAAAGATTCATGATCAGAATGTATAACAAATTCTTTGGGCCATAAATAATGTTGCCATGTTTCTAAAGTCCGAACAAGAGCATATAATTCTTTATCATAAGTAGAATAGTTCAGACTAGGCCCACTCAATTTTTCAGAAAAGTATGCAACAGGTTTGCCATCTTGTAATAACACACCTCCTAATCCAATTCCACTAGCATCACATTCAAGCTCAAAAGTCTTATTAAAATCAGGAAGTTGAAGTAAAGGAGCATGTGTCAACTTATCTTTCAATACTGTGAAGGCTTCTTCCTGTGCGGTACCCCAAACAAAAGGCACATCCTTCTTTGTAAGCTCGTTGAGAGGTGCAGCAATGGTGCTGAAATCTCTCACAAAACGCCTATAGAAACCAGCAAGGCCAAGAAAACTCCTCACTTGTGTGACCGTTTTGGGCTGCGGCCAACTCTCAATAGCTTCAATCTTGGCTTTATCAACTTCAATTCCCTGTGGAGTAACAACATAGCCAAGAAAAGATACTCGGTCGGTGCAAAAGGTGCACTTCCCAAGGTTACCGAACAAACGTGCATCACGTAGAGCATTAAAAACAGCACGTAAATGTTCCAAATGTTCTTCCAAAGATTTGCTATAAATCAGTATATCATGAAAATAGACCACCACAAATCGTCCAATGAAAGCACGTAAAACTTCGTTCATTAGTCGCATGAAAGTACTAGGTGCATTAGTTAACCCAAAAGGCATGACTAACCACTCATATAAACCAAACTTAGTTTTAAAAGCTGTTTTCCATTCATCTCCCAATTTCATACGAATTTGATGGTATCCACTACGCAAATCAACTTTGGAGAATATTGTAGAGCCACTCAATTCATCAAGCATATCATCTAGCCTAGGAATAGGATGACGATAACGAATAGTAATATTATTAATGCCTCTACAATCAACACACATACGCGAGGTACCATCCTTTTTCGGCACTAGAATAATAGGAACAACACAAGGACTAAGGGATTCGCGTATATAACCTTTGTCGAGTAGCTCTTGTACTTGACGCATAATCTCCTTCGTCTCCTCTAGATTGGTACGGAATGGTGCGCGGTTGGGTAATGATGCACCGGGAATTAAGTCAATCTGATGCTCAATCCCTCGAATAGGTGGTAATCCCGGTGGCACGTCTTGTGGAAAGACGTCAGCGAACTCCTGCAAAATGTTAGTAACAGCAGGAGGCAAAGAGGAAGGCACGTCCTCGAATGAAAATAATGCCTCTTTGCACACAAAAGCATAGCAAACCGATTTGCTAACATCTAGATCATCAATATCAGATTTGGTGGCAAATAAACATGCACTTTTCAATTTAATTTCAGAAGCAACACTAGATGGTTTATTATTAGGCTTCATTTGTTGCTGAAATTCTTTTGCCACAATCTGATTTTCACTCTTATTTTGCTCCTGTTTTGCTTTATTAGCTCGATTAATATCATCTTTCAAAATGGAATCAGGAGTCATAGGAAGCAAAGTAATATTTTTGTCCTTATGAATAAGAGTATACTGATTGTTTCTACCATTGGTGTACAGAATTTTTATCAAATTGCCATGGTCTACCAAGTAATAAGGAACATGCTTGCATAGGTACCACATCACAATCAACATAATCAGCATATGTAGAGATACTAAAATGCACACGAACAGTACGTGTTACCTTAACCTTGCCGCTGTTGTTGAACCATTGGATGTAGTAAGGATGTGGATGTGGTCTTGTGGTGAGAGATAGCTTCTCCACCATCTCCATGCTAGCCAAGTTGTTGCAGCTCCCTCCATCTATGATGACGCGAACAGAACGTTCCTTCACAACTCCCTTTGTATGGAACAAAGTATGCCTCTGATTTTGCTCAGCTTGCGTGACCTGCACACTCAAAACACGTTGAGCAACTAAACATTCATACCTGTCAGCATCTTCAGCAGCCATGTATTGCGTCTCATGATCAGAATCATCTCCACCGTGTTCTTCATGTGTAAGAAGAGCCAAAGTCTCCTCATCATAGTCACTAGCGGACTCATACCCACCATCCTCAGTAGCAATCATCACACGCTGAGATGTGCATTCGCGCGCAAAATGTCCTCTTCCCTTACAACGACAACAAATAATATCACTTGTGTGCCCTGTAGACGCCATGGAAGAAACAGAGCTCTGTGCAGGCCCGGCAGGTGTGCTCTTGGCAGATAGTGGTGGTTGTGCCTGCTTTCTTGTATCACGGTTGGAGGTGGCAGCTGACGGAGGTGCCGGTGTAGCAGAACGTGTGGAAGTAGATGATGCACGTGGTGTCCATGATGAAGGCCGACCTGCAGAAAAGTTAGTTCGCGCCAATGCCTGTCGATCCTGCACTTCACGTTCAGCTTTACAAGCAAGATGGAATAAACGAGTGATATTATTATAATCCTTATAGTCTAGAATGGTCTGAATCTCTCTATTTAATCCACCCAGAAAACGTGCAAGCATAGCTTCATTCTCCTCAACGATACAACATCTAATCAAGACAGTTTGTAATTCCTGATAATATTCTTCTACCGAATTTTTTCCTTGTCTTAAGCGCTGCAATTTTTGAAGTAATTCACGTTGATAATATGGTGGAACCCAACGAGTACGCATAGCAGTTTTCAAAGCAGCCCAAGTAGCTGGAACAGGATATAATCTACAATATTCAGACCACCAAACACAAGCAAAGCTAGTGAAAGCACAAACAGCAGCAGGAACACGTCTCTCCTCAGGATATTGTAAACATGTAAATCGATGTTCAGTTTCTAACTCCCAAGTAAGATATATATCAAGAACATATCTACCCTCAAATGGTGGAATATTCAATTTTAGTTTAGGGAGATGGTCATGATCTCGTACCTGAGGGGGAGCCCTAACATTGCCATTATTTGCATGTGGACGACCTGGTGGTTGTGGTGCTGGTGGTTGCACGTAGTTCTGATGTTGATCAACCTCATCCTCATAATCTCCCACATAATCATCCTCCCCCACATCAGCAGCAGGAGCCACAGAAGTATCAACAGCAGCACCAGCAGCTTGGCCAGGCTGAAGAGGGACACGAGTCGCTCGGCGGAGGGTTGTTTCGCGATGTGGAGGTAGTCATTGTTGTTGTTGTAGAGGTGCGTTAGGTGCAGCCGGTGGTGGTGGTGGTAGACGCGCGAGCAACTCATTGAACTTGTTATCGAGCTTTGTTTCGAACGCCTTCTCAATGCCATCTATCTATGGCCTCTTCAAATCTATTGAGCACATCTTCCACCTGCCCACTCATCATTTGTTGAAACTTATCATGTAACGGTTTGTTTGTCATGTTCTCCCAGTCAGTCTCGTCGGCTTGTGATCCTGCCATGGTTAGCAGCAATAGAAACACACAAGAATATGATCCTATAGACTACTAATAAGATGTGGTGGTGGGAGTCACAAATCCGTCAAGCAAAACTCAAATTCTTACCAATTCTTACCCAACAGCAGGCGGTGATCGGAAACCGTTGTAGTCAAAACTCTCAAAAGCTTGGATAGGGTGATTGCCAGGGAGAGTCAAACGCACGACGTAGATGTATGTGGAGCTGGGAAGGCTTATAGTATGGTAGCAAAAAGGGTCAGCAATAATCAATTCAGAGATGCAAAGTTGAATAAACGCTCAACGACGGTACTGTGCTGGTCCTAGGCTAGACCGTGCTAGAGACGCGAGCCTAGAACACTAACAAAATCACGGCGCTGCACGGAAACAAGGGAAAAGCACACTCTGGAATTTTTTTTCGCTCTGTTTTTTTTTGCGCTCTTTTTTTTGCGCTCCTCTTTTTTGTTTTTTGCCAAAAATCACTATAATGGCGAGTGTCTCAAAACTCTTCCCAGGTCAAACTGATAAGATGGATACGAAAATTTTTTGAATTTTTTTCGGAAATCAGGGCAGCGACGACGAAAAAGTGCGACCAAAAATCACTATGATGGCGAGTGTCTCAAAAGACTCAGAACAGCCTAAAAATAGGATAGGAAAAAAATATTTTCGGTCGCCGAAATTTTGGCCTAAAAACTGCCCGGGGGTCTCCAGACTCTTTTTTTTTCGAGACCTACGCAGGCAAGGAAACACGAATCGGAATTTAGATGGCTCTCGAAAACAAACCTAATATGAGAAGAACTCGGATTGGTGGTGGATATATGGTGGTGGTATATGGCAGCGGTGGTGGTATATGGTAGCGGTGGTGGTATATGGACATAGATCGGTGGTGGTATATGGACACGGATCGGTGGTGGTATATGGACACGGATTGGTGGTGGTATATGGATACGGATTCAGAGCGGTGGCGGATAAACGGTGGTGGTAGATGGCAAGGCGATGATGATGGTGCGGCGGCGGCGTGACAACTTATGACCAGAACTCGAAACTCTAAAAGACTAGACTCTAAGACCAGCAACATGACGCGACGATGCAACCGCAAATTCAATAAAGCAAAAACCCTAAAAAGATTATGCAAAAGCTCAGATTGGTTCGGATATGATGAACTAACCCTAATTTTTTTGTGGTTTTTTCGTGACTGTAGGTATGAAGAACAGACTCGATCTAATCTACGAAAAACTGTAAAATCTCACCGAGCAACCTGGAAATCTGATACCACTTGATATAGGCAAAGGTGTCCCATCTTTCGATGAGATGGTGGCTATCGTTTGGAGGAAGTCGACTTTGACGATCCGACTACGAACGTGCGAGGACGTCGCGCCTTAGCAATCGCTAAACCAACTCTGAGAGGTTATTGACCACGCCGGAGCACGATCAACCTGACCACGAAGGTCTGTTTCCTGCAGGAAAACGAAGAACAAGCAAGAAACTAAGATTGCAATCTGGATATTGCGAATATAAGAGGAAAGCTTTATTGATCAAGGTGGGGTTCTGTGACGCCTTGGTCTGGTCGTTGAACACAAACGAAGTACGTGAAGTTGCAGCTATGGCGAACTTTTGATCTAAACAAAACCCAAAGTCTAAACGACGCCCTAAGGGCTGTATATATGGAGGAAGAGGGGGGGAATTTCGTGGCCCTTGAGGAAGGGGTCCGAAACCAACCCTAACTCTTGTTTCCCCACACATACAGACTCTAAAAACAGCCTATACTTAAGTATTTCGAAATTACATGGGCCTGGCCCAATAATAAGGTGACGCAGCACCTAGAATAGCCTCTGGACGAAATTTATGAAGTGGCATCTTGTATATTTCGTCCAAGGCTTCACTCACTCCTTATGGTGGCTTCAGAGTCCTAAAATCATCACTTGTAACTCCGTTCTTGTTCCCCTAGCGCATGCCATCAACTCCATGCTTGTTCTTGCTCCAATGTTCATCCTTCTCCAAGCTAGGCCCTTCATTTGTAAGCAAAACAAATGTATCCAATTTAGGCAGCATCATATTCTCATGAACATTAGAATCATTACCAAGAAACGAAAGTACCTGGTAATTTAATTGGCGTGCGCGAGCTCTAGTAATTGGTCCATCATATGTAACAGTAGGGGCTGTGGGTGTAACAATGGTATTGATGTCCTCATCAGTGGATGACCTTAGTGCTATTAGTATTGACATGGCCATCAAGTAAGGGTCAGAATTTGGATGCACGAAGGATCCATCTGGAACAACTTATATAATAAGTCTTACGATTTCCTCATTGAAGAATCGCTAACCTTGCTAAGAAGGGAAATATAACAATAGGTCCTCCGGCCAGGTGTGTTGGGCATGACATCACCTTACCGGGTCATAAAAGACCAGTGTTATAACTCTTGGAAAAATGCCCCAACCATCATAATAGACCGAGATTCAGTTCTGATAGCTAGCTGGATACCTTAGACTCATGATGTCTGAGAAGGAAGGGGTGCAACACAATTTTGACGAGATGGCGTTGCAAGATTCTCGGGAAATGAATTATGGAAGCAAGTTCCGAATCATGAGTTCATCATTAAACCAAGGACAAGATGAGGAGGTGGTTGATGAACTTAGCGACAATTCATTGAGATTTCCAAAAGATCGATCTCCACAATTAGGTGAACAAGGAGATAACATTTCTCAGATCAAATGATAACAATGAGGTATGCTCGTGGAAAACATACACAATTAAACATTGGTTGAAAGGTGCACCCAAAATATGGGCTTAGGTAGCATGATCCATGTTAGAATGGTGATTCGATAAACAATGGTCTAAGAATGAAATGTCGACCATTAACTTCAAAGCAATATGGTTGCTAGAAGTACAGAATCCAAGCAACAGCGTTCACCTGTTGGTATCCAGGCTAGAATCAACACAGGAACCAAGAAAGAATGATGATGACGAGAAGTATCACTATACCAAGAAATTTTAAGAGGTGGTGAAATTCTTGCCACTTTCTTGACATAAAAGACGGCAATACTCCATGGTAAAGAAGAACGATGCTGGATAGCAAGGAACTCAAGGTATAACACAAAACTCAATCAAGTTTGTGTTGGAGGGAAGTCAATAAAGTGGTCGATGATAACACAGATCATCGAGGGCAAGGATGGAATTTCTCATCATGAACTCAATTGATATCGTGGAAGAGCTCAGAACGTTGATGATGATCACGACACATTTGTCGAGAAGTTTCATGAAGATGTAATCGATCGACGATGACATCAAGTCAAAGGAATGATGACGTGAAATGTTCTTGGGACCAAAGGTACGACTCCAACTCGAAATCAAGCTTGTTGTTTAAGGTGAAATGATATGGCGAGGAAGATCGACGTAAGGTTAGCTCATCGTCGAAAATTGTGCTCCGGAAAGAAGGATCAGGTAGCACAGGTAAAATCTAGCACAATAATGATATAGCCGACCAGGCTAGAAATGACATGATCGAGTACAAACTCGTAAGTAAAGAAGATTACTAAGAGTTGTTGAACCGTATTGCGGACTCGGTTTAGTTATCGGTGTCTTTGAGTGTTTCATAACTCAGAGCCCGTGAAAAATTGGAATCAATGAGAATGTAGTACTTGATGAAGAACTCATAAGAGGTTATGCAGTTCCATGATAATCTGGAGATACCAGGGGTTAATACTCGACGACATATCAAAGTAGAGGTTGAACTGGGGTATTACTCTGGAGAAGACAATTGCTTAAACTTGCACAAGAAATGGTATTTAAAGGAGAACATGGTCGGAACCACGATTGCAAAAGACCAGATCCCAAATATAAGATGAACTTATACCAAAGGAATAATTAATTTAAAAGAAGCTTTAATGATAAGATCTACATCGTGTCCATGGGCATGAACACGAAGTTCAAGGTCGACTCCCACTTCTTCAATGCATAATCTTTCATTCACTTCTCGCGTTCGATGAAGTTGTAGTGTTGAAATTTTATCTGGCAAAATACCAGAATAGTATGACTCGTGAAAACTCTCGGGTTCACACAAATTAAGGAAGGCATAGGCTCAAAGCATCGGGCGTCTTAGTAACATATACCACAAGTTTCAAAAGTAAAAACACAAGCTCGAAAGCAGAGCATGGTTGGCCAAGCAGAGGATACAATTTACCAAAGGCATTATGTATCAGGGGAAGAACTCACAAGGTGATTGAATATGAAGGACACTGTCGGATAACAATCCAACAATGGACCGGGCGACCCACAACGGAGCTGACGTGAGTATCGATACTCACTCAGAGGAAGAAAGAATGCAGAGGCATCAGGTTCACGAATCACCTGATTAGTCTGATGCTTAAATAGAACAAAATTATGGTTTCCAAACGAAGGATCAGAAGCAGACGCTCTGATTAATGATGGATAAGTTGAAGTCACTTAGTTGGACAATCAATAAAGGTTTGAATTGTCGAGAACCAACTCATGTCTGGAATGACGTCTGAGCCGAAAAGATAATTTTAAAAAGGATAACCGGATGATTGCGGCTCAAAATGGCTAAGACAAAGGATGGTAACGAAGACTACTAGTCATATGGAATCAACCATAATGCAAGCAGGCAAGAATTTCAAGAGTAGCAGGTTGCAGAGGATTTTCGAAAGATCAAATCCGAAGAATTTTGTGAGACACATGAATAATTGAGAAGAACGGATCCTCGATAAATGTGAGGAAATAACCGTAAGGGTTTTCATGCGAAATAAAACTACAAGTCTGTAAACCCAAAGGATTCTCGGGACAACGGAGAGTATATCGAGGCATCTTGTAACGACAAGAGCGACGAGAAATGAACATGAGAATGACAAGTGCATGCAGATATCCATAAGGATATATCGGTGGCCGTGAATTGCAAAGGCGATGAGCACAAGGGTCTCAAGAAAATATCGAGGGATGTCCTCAGAATCTTCTGACGAAGCAGGTGATCTTCCGGAATGAGGGCTCTCCGGGAGAAATATTTACGAAAACCTAGAGTCAGAGTTAGTAAAATCTTTTAACCCGAATAGAAGAGAAATTAGAATCCCAGAGTATAGACGAGGAATAAAAGATCCTAATACCACCCAATGGTGACGTGGGCCCATGTTAGTAAAAGTTTTGTAAAGTCTAGACTCGACTTCGGCCAAGGAGTGTGGAAGGGG
This sequence comes from Aegilops umbellulata, assembly GCA_032464435.1. Lineage (NCBI taxonomy): Eukaryota > Viridiplantae > Streptophyta > Magnoliopsida > Poales > Poaceae > Aegilops > Aegilops umbellulata. The sequence continues at coordinate 268,594,641 of CP136057.1, read as the reverse complement.
ATTCCTACAGGCAGTCGGCTCTGATACCAACTTGTGACGCCCCCGATTCAATCATACACTAATCATGCACGCAAATGTGTACGATCAAGATCAGGGACTCACGGGAAGATATCACAACACAACTCTACAAATAAAATAAGTCATACAAGCATCATAATACAAGCCAGGGGCCTCGAGGGCTCGAATACAAGTGCTCGATCATAGACGAGTCAGCGGAAGCCACAATATCTGAGTACAGACATAAGTTAAACAAGTTTTGCCTTAAGAAGGCTAGCACAAACTGGGATACAGATTGAACGAGGCGCAGGCCTCCTGCCTGGGATCCTCCTAACTACTCCTGGTCATCGTCAACGGGTTGCACGTAGTAGTAGGAACCTCCAGTGTAGTAGGAGTCGTCGTCGAAGGTGGCGTCTGGATCCTGGGCTCCATCATATGGTCGCAGCAATCGGGTAGAGAAATGGGAAAAGGGGGGAACAAGGCAACCGTGAGTACTCATCCAAAGTACTCGCAAGCAAGGAGCTACACTACATATGCATGGATATATGTGTAAATGGCCATATCAGTGGACTGAACTGCAGAATGCCAGAATAAGAGGGGGATAGCTAACCCTGCCGAAGACTACGCTTCTGGCGGTCTCCATCTTGAAGCACGTAGAAGAGAGTAGACTGAAGTCCTCCAAGTAGCATCACATAGCATAATCCTACCCGGCAATCCCCTCCTCGATGCCCTGTTAGAGAGCGATCACCGGGTTGTATCTGGCACTTGGAAGGGTGTGTTTTATTAAGTATCCGGCTCTAGTTGTCATAAGGTCAAGGTACAACTCCGGGTCGTCCTTTTACCGAGGGACACGGCTATTCGAATAGATAAACTTCCCTGCAGGGGTGCACCACATAGCCCAACACGCTTGATCCCATTTGGCCGGACACACTTTCCTGGGTCATGCCCGGCCTCGGAAGATCAACACGTCGCAGCCCCACCTAGGCACAACAGAGCGGTCAGCACGCCGGTCTAAACCTATGCGCGCAGGGGTCTGGGCCCATCGCCCTGAGCACACATGCACGTTGCGTACGCGGCCGGAGAGCAGACCTAGCAACCTCCGTTACAAAGGAAGTCACGTTACGCGGTCCAACCCGGCGCGCGCCGCTCAGTCGCTGACGTCACGAAGTGCTTCGGCTGATACCACGACGTCGGGATACCCATAACTACTCCCGCGTAGGTGGTTAGTGCATATAGACCAAATGGCCAGACTCAGATCAAATACCCAGATCTCGTTAAGCGTGTTAAGTATCCGTGAACGCCGACCAGGGCCAGGCCACCTCTCTCCTAGGTGGTCTCAACCTGCCCTGTCGCTCCGCCTCAAAGTAACAGTCGGGGGCCGTCGGGAACCCAGGCCCACCTCTACCGGGATGGAGCCACCTGCCCCTTCAGCCCCCATCTTCGAACAGTATCACAGATAATGTAACAGTGTAAAGTATATAGTATATGCCCGTGATCACCTCCCGAAGTGATCACGGCCCAGTAGTATAGCATGGCAGACGGACAAGAGTGTATGGCCACTGATGGAACACTAGCATCCTAAACTAAGCAGGTAGGATTGCAGGTAAAGGTATCAACAGTAGTATCAAAGACAGGCTATGCATCAGGATAGGAATAACGAAAGCAGTAACATGCTACACTACTCTAATGCAAGCAGTATAGAGGAGAGTAGGCGATATCTGGTGATCAAGGGGGGTGATAGAGGCGAGGTGTCCCGATCTTTCGATGAGATGATAATTATCGATTTGTGGAGATGACTTTGACGATCCGACTACAAACGTGCACGACGTTGCGCCTTAGCAATCGCTAAACCAACTCCAAGAGGTTATTGACCACACCGGAGCACAATCAACCTGACTACGAAGGTCTATTCCTGCATGCAATCGAAGAACAAGCAAGAATATGATAAAAGCAATCTGAATATTGCGAGTATATCTGAAGTATTGATAAAGGTGGGGATCCGTAAGTGGTCTTGGTCTGGTTGTTGGACACAAACGAAGAACACGAAGTTGCAATGGCTAACTTTTAACTAAACAAATCTCAAGGAAAAAGCTACTAGATGGATCTACTTATATAGGAGTAAGGGGTGGCGGCCAAGGAGGTGGGAGGACGTCCCAAGGCAGCCTAAAACCAACCCTAGGTCGTACAAGGCTCATGGGCCCAAGTGGAGGTGATGCAACACCTTTGGACTTGTTGTTTGACTCGGATTCTGCTGCAGCGTCAGATTGTTTCATCCATATCTCAATGCTCCGGACGAATTTAAGGGTGAATCCAATTAGAGTGGAAAGAGGACAAAATCTACTTTCCAACAAAAAAGAATCACCCAATTCGGAGTCTGTATGAAAAAGTTCTTGCCGTTTTGAATCAGGTATGTCTGTACAGTCCGAATCTGAATACAGAACGTGAGAGACTTGGACTCTATCTTCTCTTGGCCCAAAAGTGACGTGAAGGGACTTTTTGAACAACACCTAAACTTCTCTTTTTCCCTTATCTTCATATGTGGATTGTACAGATGTCCCATACACCTGCTGTCGGTGTACTAAAGTAGGGGTACCTTAGTACCCCGAACTTGTGCACGGGCAGTAGTAGCGTCCCGCGGCAAGGCTTGCCAGGGGAGCGACAAGAGTCTCCACGGCCCTTTCTGGGCCGGACGAAGGCCAAGTGATCGAGCCAAGAAGACCAAGCCCCGGCAAGAGGAGCTTGCCGGGCCAAGAAGGCGAGGTCCGGCAAGAGGAGCTTGCCGGGCCAAGGCGACAAGGCCCCGGCAAGAGGAGCTTGCCGGGCGGCCAAGCCAAGGCACCCCAAGAGAAGCCCGCCACGGCGCTCCGCGCGCCTCGGCAAGGCCTGACGAGCGGCAAGCTCTCAGGTGCGGCAAGACAACCACCGCGGCAAACCACTTGCCGCGACAAACCACCACCTCAGGCATGCGCTCCAGCTCACCTGCCCACGCGTCACTCTGGAGCTTCCCCAGAGGCACGTGGCGGGACGCCGCGCAGCCTGGGGCGCGCGCGTGGCATGCGACGTTGGCGGAGTCGCCCCCGTGGCAAGCGGAGGCGCCCCTAACGGTCCGCCTCGGCACTGTTCAGGCGATCCAGACGGGCATTTAATGCCTTTGTCCCCCGCCGTCAGAGTTAGGTGCGATAGCACTGTGCAGCCACTGTTCGCACAGTTCCTTGCCATTTTTACCCTCACCTGCGTCGCTACCTGTGGAAAACCCTTTAGCATATAAAAGGAGGCCCATGCGCACGTAGAGGGAGGGGAGAGACCCGGGGGATCCAGAACCCGGAGAAGGATCGAACCCTAGGAGAGAAGGAGGACACCCAGTAGGCCCTCGTCTACGTCCAGCTCCAACTTACTGTAGCTTCTTGCGCTCCAGAGCAAGAACTCCAATCAACCAGACATGCAACAGTAGGGTTTTACGCATCCGTGCGGCCCGAAGCTGGGTAAAATCGTTGTGTGTGTGTGTCGCCTCGATCTGCTCTTTGTGCAACCTCCGCCCCCCGCCGAACCGACAAGGGGCTTTGTCCCCATAGGTGCTCGTGGAGGCCGATATCCCCCGACATCTTTGGCGCGCCAGGTAGGGGGTGCGTCGAGGTTGTGCGAACCAGATTTGGCAACCACAGGCAAGCTCAGGTATGGCCAGGTACCCTTCCGCTCCACCCCGTGGAGCGGAGGCATTCCTCCTCACGGACCCGTGCACGGCCCTCCTCGAGTACCCACTCACGTTGAGTCCGGGCAAGAGCAGCTGCTCCTTGAGGAGGACCGCCTTCCGGCCGCTGAGCGAGTCTCTCGCCTCCAGCAAGCTCTGCGCCGCTCCCGTAGCCGCAGAAGTTAGCGCCAGAAGTTGCGGGAAAGGCGACCTCGTTCTTCGGCGCGCCCAGGCCGCCAAGATCCAAACGAGTCGACGCCGATCGTGGGAGGAACCTTGCCAGCGTGGCCGTCGGAACCCGTTCCGTCGGCCACCCTCTCTCTGTCCAAGTCTTGCCGCAGTTGCATGTAATCCTTGGTACAGAGACGGGCGCAGATCCCGAGCATAGCTTACGTGCCCCGCATGTCTTGTCGATTTCGCGCCTCTCCGCTTGGCGCATGCATCATTCGACACGATTGTGCAGCACTCGACTCCGGCAAGCGATGGAGGGCCGCGAAGCCCCAAGCCTTTGTTATTCCCTTACCTCGAGAAGGGGGGATGACAGCATAGGCTGGGCGTCGCCCGAGGAGGCTGCGCCTTGCCGGCCTGCGAACGACAGAGAAGCTAAGTCGCCAAAGTTTGAGCGATTAAGCTCCTTTTTATTCTTTAAGTTATCTTCCTCGAACGACCAAGCTTCGTATGGGAAACCTGTGCGCGGAGGGGCCGGCTCGTGGCTGGTTGCGCCCTTATTTCGTTTCGAGTCCGCTCAACGACTTAAGTGTGCTACATCCCGAGTGGCGTCCTTACTTGTTTCGAGCTCGCTCGGCAGCTTGAGTGTGCCGCGACTGCAGTCGCCATGCTTACCTCGCCCTGAGCCTGCTCAACATTTAAGTGAGTTGCGCCAGCCGCGGCAAGGTTTCTTGCCGGTGGAGGCTCCGTCAGCGGGTTGCTGATGTCCCGCACTCGGCACCCGTGGCAAGGCGGAGACTTGCGCCGACAAGTTCCCGGAAGCGTAGGGCGCGAACGTATGAAGCACAAGGTCGAACGAGGGAGATGACAGCGCAATGAACTGCCTAAGATAAAAGTTATATTACAAAATGACTTGCCGCTGCTCTAATCAGCTGTTTCTATGACATGCTCAGCAGCGACAAGGGAAGAAAAGAAAGAGGTGGGCGGCCTAATCCGCGCGGTCGCCCTCGACCCGCCTGATCCCCGCCACCCTTTCCACGATGGGGGTGACGAGGGCCTTGATCTCCGTCAGGTCGGCGTCTTCCGGCAGGTGCCTGAGGACGTTGGTGAGCCTGATGGTGGGGTTACGGAAGACGATCTTCACCAACACCCTCTCGAGGGCCCCGGAGACGGCTTCCCGCGTCTCCTCGGCCAGCTGTTCTAGGATCGATTCCCGGAGGTGCTGGAGCACCCCCACCAAGCCCTTGAAGAAGGAAGTGAGCTTGGCGCTCGCCGGGACGTTCTCGCCGGAGGGGTACTCGTGGCCCTCCATCCCCAGCAGCTTCAGCTCCTTGTCGATGGTGGTGGCGATGTCGACGAGGCCTTCGGTCCACCGCTCCACCGTCTCTTGGAAGGCGTTCTGGGTAACGGCGGCGCTCCTCAACAGCTCCTCGTTGCCAGCAACCTCCTTCCGCAAGGTCGCTTCCTGCTCCTTGGCGCTCTCCAGCGCCTTGGCCAGGGTGTCCAGCTTCAGCTCGAGGACAGCCTTGGAGTCCTTGGCGGCGTCGAGCTCCTGGATCTTCTCGGCGAAGCGGCCCTGCAGCTCGCCAAGGGTGTGAGCGCCCTTCTCGCGCTCCTGTTTGAGCGCGGCAAGCTCCTCGCCGCTCGCCTTGAGGTCGCTGACGAGCTGCGCCACCCACGTCACGCACGTCTCGCACGCCTCGCCCCCCACGACGCCGCGATAAGCGCGCGCCACTTGGGGAGGGCGCGACGGGCACGGAGTTAAGGAGCAGCGCAACCCAGGCCACGCGTGCCCGTGCACTGTTAGGGCCTGGCCCAACAACGCTCGGCACCGTGTATGGCCCAGACCCGGGGGCTCCTGTCGGTGTACTAAAGTAGGGGGTACCTTAGTACCCCGAACTTGTGCACGGGCAGTAGTAGCGTCCCGCGGCAAGGCTTGCCAGGGGAGCGACAAGAGTCTCCACGGTCCTTTCTGGGCCGGACGAAGGCCAAGTGATCGAGCCAAGAAGACCAAGCCCCGGCAAGAGGAGCTTGCCGGGCCAAGAAGGCGAGGTCCGGCAAGAGGAGCTTGCCGGGCCAAGGCGACAAGGCCCCGGCAAGAGGAGCTTGCCGAGACGGCCAAGCCAAGGCACCCCAAGAGAAGCCCGCCACGGCGCTCCGCGCACCTCGGCAAGGCCTGACGAGCGGCAAGCTCTTAGGTGCGGCAAGACAACCACCGCGGCAAACCACCTGCCGCGGCAAACCACCACCTCAGGCATGCGCTCCAGCTCACCTGCCCACGCGTCACTCTGGAGCTTCCCCAGATGCACGTGGCGGGACGCCGCGCAGCCTGGGGCGCGCGCGTGGCATGCGACGTTGGCGGAGTCGCCCCCGTGGCAAGCGGAGGCGCCCCTAATGGTCCGCCTCGGCACTGTTCAGGCGATCCAGACGGGCATTTAATGCCTTTGTCCCCCGCCGTCAGAGTTAGGTGCGATAGCACTGTGCAGCCACTGTTCGCACAGTTCCTTGCCATTTTTACCCTCACCTGCGTCGCTACCTGTGGAAAACCCCTTAGCATATAAAAGGAGGCCCATGCGCACGTAGAGGGAGGGGAGAGACCCGGGGGATCCAGAACCCGGAGAAGGATCGAACCCTAGGAGAGAAGGAGGACACCCAGTAGGCCCTCGTCTACGTCCAGCTCCAACTTACTGTAGCTTCTTGCGCTCCAGAGCAAGAACTCCAATCAACCAGACATGCAGCAGTAGGGTTTTACGCATCCGTGCGGCCCGAAGCTGGGTAAAATCGTTGTGTGTGTGTGTCGCCTCGATCTGCTCTTTGTGCGACCTCCGCCCCCCGCCGAACCGACAAGGGGCTTTGTCCCCATAGGTGCTCGTGGAGGCCGATATCCCCCGACACCTGCAATTAGACAAAACACAAAAGTGTGTGAAGTATTTTTGTTCTGGATAATATAAATAGATTATTGAATAGTTGACACTAGAAATCACCTGACAAATATGTATGTATGCAATATTCTTGGTCGTATCCAAGATAGTCATGTCCATCAGGGGGGGCTTGCCTGGTTGCTCAGACAAGAAGGAGGGGTCGTCAACAACGTAGTCGATCGGCACAGCAGCGGCAACAGAAGCATTAGCGGGGCGAGGCCACGGCGGACAGGTTCGCGTGTCAACGCGCGCGGCGTCGCGGGCGCGCACGGGAGGGCGCCGGGGCGAGGCGAGGGTGGCCGGGCGCATCTGTGGGGCGCGGTGATCGGGCGTCGAGCGTGCAAGGCAGGACGCGGCCATGCGCTCGTTCGAGAGGCCGCGGGCGGCGAGCAGGCAACCGCGACGACGGACAGGGGGAGGGGAGGACGACTGGGGTCCTCACCGGCGTTGGTGAGCAGGGGGCGTCGAGGTGCGTTTAAGCGAGCCGGGGAGGGGGTCGGGGACGGCGCGCGACGGGCGGCGCCGGCGATGGGGCGTAGGGGACGACGGGTCGGCGACGAGGCGAGGCCGCGGCTTCAGGCGAGCGTCGCGTGAGGAAGGGGAGGGGCGAGGAGGAGTCCGGCGACGAGGCGGCCGGTGATGGGGGCGGGGTGGCGTCGACGAGGAGGAGGCAGGCCGGCGGAGAGGGCTCCGGCGACGGGCGATTCGGGCGGCGGCGTCGTGCCCCGATCCGATCTGGATCGGGGAGAGGGGGAGAGGAGAGGCGTGGGGAGTGGGGGGAAGCGGGCTGCGGTTAGGGTTTCCCCCTGGTGGGGGTTATGGAGGGGAGGGGCTGGCCGGCTGGGCCTGGGGGTTCGCCCAGTTGGGCCACAGCCCGGGGGGGGTTCTCCTTTTTCTGTTAGTTTTAGGTTTAGTTTTTCTGTAGTTTATTTTCTTTTATTATTTTCCTTTTATAGTTTCTGTTTTCCTTTTATTATTAGTTTTATAAATTACAAGAATTGCACCTAAATTACTATTAATAAACGTTCCATTGCCACAATAATTATAGTAGTTAAATAAAGTAGTTAACAATTATTTAACCATTTAAGAGACGTTTAAATAATTGTTTCAGCTACTATTTTATTTATTTGAGAGCCTTTAAGCACTTTATCAAAGTTTGGTTTTTCCGTCACAATTACCTATGCAATATTTGGATTACTCCAAACATTTTAGTTTTAATATTTGAAAACTTTTATTGTTTGCCTCTATTTTGAATTTGAATTTGAATCGGTTTTCGAACTAACGCGAGATTAGCGACAGTAACGGAGGTGACATGGCGTTATTAGCAGAGGTTACTGTAGCTTGATTATCCGGGCGTCACATGGATCCAATCAGTCCCTTACGGAATAGCGCATAAACTAGGGTTTAAGCTTCTGTCACTCTCACAACCCATCATCTAATTACTACTCCACAATGCATTCCCTTAGGCCCAAATATGGTGAAGTGTCATTTAGTCGACGTTCACATGACACCACTAAGGGAATCACAACATACATACTATCAAAATATCGAACACATATCAAGTTCACATGATTACTTGCAACACGATTTCTCTCGTGACCTCAAGAACAAAAGTAACTACTCACAAATGATAATCATGCTCAAGATCAGAGGGATATTAAATAGCATGTTGGATCTGAACATATAATATTCCACCAAATAAACCATATAGCAATTAACTACAAGACATAATCAACACTACTAGTCACCCACAAGCACCAGTCTATCGTTCCGGTACAAAGATTGAACACAAGAGATGAACTAGGGTTTGAGAGGAGATGGTGTTGTTGAAGATGTTGATGGAGATTGCCCTCCCCAAGATGGGAGAGTTGTTGGTGATGATGATGATTTCCCCCTCCGGGAGGGATGTTACCCCGACGGAATCGCTCCGCCGGAGGGCAAAGTGCTCCTACCCAAGTTCCGCCTCGAGACGGCAGCGCTCCGTCCCGAAATTCCTCTCCTTATTTTTTTCTAGGTCAAAATGACTTATATACCATAAGATGGGCACCGAAGGTGGGCCGGGCTGAGCATAACCCACCAGGGCGCGCCTTGGGGGCCAAGCGCGCCCTGGTGTCTTGTGCTCACCAGGTGGCCCCCTCCAGTGGTTATTTGCTCCAGTATTTCTTACTTATTCCATAAAAAATCCTCATGAATTTTCAGCTTGTTTGGAGTTTTGCAGAATAGGTGGCTTGACGTAGCTTTTCCATGTCCAGATTTCCAGCTACCGGAATTCTCCCTCTTTGTGTGTACCTTGCATATTATGAGATAAAAGGCATTAGAATTACTCCAAAAAGCATTATTATGCATAAAAACATCATAAATAATAGTAGGTAAACATGATGCAAAATGGACGTATCAACTCCCCCAAGCTTAGACCTCGCTTGTACTAAAGCGAAAGCCGAAATCGAAAAGCATGTCCACATGCTTAGAGAGACAGAGAGAGAGAGGTGTCGATATGATGAGGACATCAATACCATTGTTACACCCACAGCCCCTGCTGCTATACATACTGGACCAATTACTAGAGCTCGCGCACGCCAATTGAATTATCAGGTACTTTCGTTTCTTGGTAATGATTCTAATGTTCATGAGAATATGATGCTGCCTAAATTGGATACATTTGTTTTGCTTACAAATGAAGGGCCTAGCTAGGAGAAGGATGATCATTGGAGCAAGAACAAGCATGGAGTTGATGGCATGCGCAAGGGAGACAAGAACAGAGTTTCGAGTGAGGATTTCAGGACTTTGAAGCCACCATAATGAGTGCATGAAGCCTTGGACGAAATATACAAGATGCCACTTCATAATTTTCGTCCAGAGGCTATTCTAGGTGCTGCGTCACCTTCTTTTTGGGCCAGGCCCATGTAATTTCGAAATACTTCAATATAGGCTGTTTTTAGAGTCCGTATGTGTGGGGAAACAAGAGTTAGGGTGGGTTTCGGACCCCTCCTCCAAGGGCCACGAAATTCCCCCCCTCTTCCTCCATATATACAGCCCCTAGGGCATCGTTTAGACTTTGGGTTTTGTTTAGATCAAAAGTTCGCTATAGCTGCAACTTCGCGTACTTCGTTTGTGTTCAACGACCAGACCAAGGTGTCACAGAACCCCACCTTCATTAATAAAGCTTTCCTCTTATATTCGCAATATCCAGATTGCAATCTTAGTTTCTTGCTTGTTCTTCATTTGCTCGCAGGAAACAAGCCCTCGTGGTCAGGTTGATCGTGCTCCGGCGTGGTCAATAACCCTCGGAAGTTGGTTTAGCGATTGCTAAGGCGCGACGTCTCGCACGTTCGTAGTCGGATCGTCAAGGTCGACTCCCACCGAAACGATAGCCACCATCTCATCGAAACATCGGGACACCTTTGCCTCTATCAAGTGGTATCAGATTTTCAGGTTGCTCGGTGAGATTTTACAGTTTTTCGTAGTTTAGATCGAGTCTGTTCTTCATACCTATAGTCCATGAAAAAGCTAAAAAAAATTAGGGTTAGTTCATCCTATCCGAACCAATCTGAGCCTTTGCATAATCTTTTCTGTATTTGCTTTGTTGAATTTGCGGTTGCATCGTCGTGTCAAGTTGCTGGTCTTAGCGTCTAGTCTTTTAGAGTTTCGAGTTCTGGTCATATTAGTCACGCCGCCGCCGCACCATCATCATTGTCCCTGCCATCTTCCACCACCACTTATCCGCCACTGCTCCGAGTCCATATACCACCACCGATCCGTATCCATATACCACCATCACTTCGAGTCCATCTCATATTAGGTTTGCTTTCGAGATCCATCTGTTGCCAGATTCGTGTTTCCTTGTTTGAGTAGGTTTGGGATTCCTTCAATCTTTTGCCGTCCGTAGAAGAGGTTGGTTTCCAAAAAAAAAGAGTCCGGAAACCACCCTCCGTTTAGGCCCAAAATTTTCCAAAAACGCACTTGACAAAAAAAATTCTGGCTATCCTATTTTTAGGGGTTTCTTAGCCTTTTGAGACAGTCGCCGTTATTGAAAGTTTTTTTTGAGCCGTTTCCAGTTTTTGGGTCCGGGCAGTCGAAAAAAAAACAAAAAAAAATCGCAAAAAATTTCGTGTCTATCCTGTCAGTTTGACCTGGGAAGAGTTTTGAGACACTCGCCATTATAGTGATTTTTCGCAAAAAAAAGGAGCGCAAAAAAAAAGAGCGCAAAAAAAAGAGCGATTTTTTTTCAGAGTGTGCTTTTCCCTTGTTTTCGTGCAGCGCCGTGATTTTGTTAGTGTTCTAGGCTCGCGTCTCTAGCACGGTCTAGCCTAGGACCAGCACAGCACCGTCGTTGAGCGTTTATTCAACTTTGCATCTCTGAATTGATTATTGCTGACCCCTTTTGCTACCATATTAAACGCCTTCCCAGCTCCACATACATCTACATCGTGCGTTTGACTCTCCCTGGTAATCGCTCTATCCAAGCTTTGAGAGTTTTGACTACATCGGTTGCCGATCACCGCCTGCTGCTGGGTAAGAACTGGTAAGAATTTGAGATTTGCTTGACGGATTTGTGACACCCACCACCACCTCTTGTTAGTAGTCTGTAGGATCATATTCTTGTGTGTTTCTATTGCTGCTAACCATACCAGGATTACAAGCCGACGAGACTGTCTGGAGAACTTGACGAACAAGGAGCTTCATGATAAGTTTCAGCAAATGATGAGTGGACAGGTGCAAGATGTGCTAAACAGATTTGAAGAGGCCATGGAAAAGATAGATGGCATTGAGACGGCGTTCGAAACAAAGCTCGATAACAAGTTCAATGAATTGCTCGCGCGTCTACCACCACCACCACCGGCTGCACCTAACGCACCTCTACAACAGCAACAACGACTACCTCCACATCGCGAAACAGCCCTCCGCCGAGCGACCCGTGTCCCTCTTCAGCCTGGCCAAGCTGCTGGTGCTGCTGTTGATACTTCTATGGCTCCTGCTGCTGATGTGGGGGAGGATGATTATGTGGGAGATTACGAGGATGAGGTTGATCAACATCAGAACTACGTGCAACCACCAGCACCACAACCACCAGGTCGTCCACATGCAAATAATGGCAATGTTAGGGCTCCCCCTCAGGTACGAGATCATGACCATCTCCCTAAACTGAAATTGAATATTCCACCATTTGAGGGTAGATATGTTCCTGATATATATCTTACTTGGGAGTTAGAAACTGAACAACGATTTACATGTTTACAATATCCTGAGGAGAGATGTGTTCCTGCTGCTGTTTGTGCTTTCACTAGCTTTGCATGTGTTTGGTGGTCTGAATATTGTAGATTATATCCTGTTCCAGCTACTTGGGCTGCTTTGAAAACTGCTATGTGTACTCGTTGTGTTCCACCATATTATCAACGTGAATTACTTCAAAAATTGTAGCGCTTAAGACAAGGAAAAAATTCGGTAGAAGAATATTATCAGGAATTACAAACTGGCTTGATTAGATGTGGTATCGTTGAGGAGAATGAAGCTATGCTTGCACATTTTCTGGGTGGATTAAATAGAGAGATTCAGACCATTCTAGACTATAAGGATTATAATAATATCACTCGTTTATTCCATCTTGCTTGTAAAGCTGAACGTGAAGTGCAGGATCGACAGGCATTGGCGCGAACTAACTTTTCTGCAGGTCGACCTTCATCGTGGACACCACGTGCATCATCTACTTCCACACGTTTTGCTACACCGGCACCTCCGTCAGCTGCCACCTCCAACCGTGATACAAGAAAGCAGGCACAACCACCACTATCTGCCAAGAGCACACCTGTCAGGCCTGCACAGAGCTCTGCTTCTTCCATGGCGTCTACAGGGCACACAAGTGATATTATTTGTCGTCGTTGTAAGGGAAGAGGACATTTTGCGCGAGAATGCACATCTCAGCGTGTGATGATTGCTACTGAGGATGGGGGGTATGAGTCCACTAGTGACTATGATGAGGAGACTTTGGCTCTTCTTACACATGAAGAACACGGTGGAGATGATTTTGATCATGAGACGCAATACATGGCTGCTGAAGATGCTGACAGGTATGAATGTTTAGTTGCTCAACGTGTTTTGAGTGTGCAGGTCACGCAAGCTGAGCAAAATCAGAGGCATAATTTGTTCCATACAAAGGGAGTTGTGAAGGAACGTTCTGTTCGCGTCATCATAGATGGAGGGAGCTGCAACAACTTGGCTAGCATGGAGATGGTGGAGAAGCTATCTCTCACCACAAGACCACATCCACATCCTTACTACATCCAATGGTTCAACAACAGCGGCAAGGTTAAGGTAACGCGTACTGTTCGTGTGCATTTTAATATCTCCACATATGCTGATTATGTTGATTGTGATGTGGTACCTATGCAAGCATGTTCCTTATTACTTGGTAGACCATGGCAATTTGATAAAAATTCTGTACACCATGGTAGAAACAATCAGTATACTCTTGTTCATAAGGACAAAAATATTACTTTGCTTCCTATGACTCCTGATTCCATTTTGAAAGATGATATTAATCGAGCTAATAAAGCAAAACAGGAGCAAAATAAGAGTGAAAATCAGATTGTGGCAAAAGAATTTGAGCAACAAATGAAACCTAATAATAAACCATCTAGTGTTGCTTCTGAAATTAAATTGAAAAGTGCATGTTTATTTGCCACCAGATCTGATATTGATGATCTAGATGTTAGCAAATCTGTTTGCTATGCTTTTGTGTGCAAAGTGGCATTATTTTCATTCGAGGACGTGCCTTCCTCTTTGCCTCCTGCTGTTACTAACATTTTGCAGGAGTTCGCCGACGTCTTTCCACAAGACGTGCCACCGGGATTACCACCTATTCGAGGGATTGAGCATCAAATTGACTTAATTCCCTGTGCATCATTACCCAACCGCGCACCATACCGTACCAATCCAGAGGAGACGAAGGAGATTTGCGTAGTGGATACCATCAAATTCGTATGAAATTGGGAGATGAATGGAAAACAGCTTTTAAAACTAAGTTTGGTTTATATGAGTGGTTAGTCATGCCTTTTGGGTTAACTAATGCACCTAGTAATTTAATGAGACTAATGAACGAAGTTTTACGTGCTTTCATTGGACGATTTGTGGTAGTCTATTTTGATGATATACTGATTTATAGCAAATCTTTGGAAGAACATTTGGAACATTTACATGCTATTTTTAATGCTCTACGTGATGCACGTTTGTTTGGTAACCTTGGGAAGTGCACCTTTTGCACCGACCGAGTGTCTTTTCTTGGCTATGTTGTTACTCCACAGGGAATTGAAGTTGATAAAGCCAAGATTGAAGCTATTGAGAGTTGGCCGCAGCCCAAAACGGTCACACAAGTGAGGAGTTTTCTTGGACTCGCTGGTTTCTATAGGCGTTTTGTGAGAGACTTTAGCACCATTGCTGCACCTCTCAATGAGCTTACAAAGAAGGATGTGCCTTTTGTTTGGGGTACCGCATAGAAAGAAGCCTTCACGGTATTGAAAGATAAGTTGACACATGCTCCTTTACTTCAACTTCCTGACTTTAATAAGACTTTTGAGCTTGAATGTGATGCTAGTGGAATTGGATTAGGAGGTGTGTTATTACAAGATGGCAAACCTGTTGCATACTTTTCTGAAAAATTGAGTGGGCCTAGTCTGAACTATTCTACTTATGATAAAGAATTATATGCTCTTGTTCGGACTTTAGAGACATGGCAACATTATTTATGGCCCAAAGAATTTGTTATACATTCTGATCATGAATCTTTGAAACATATTAAAAGTCAAGCTAAACTGAATCGTAGACATGCTAAATGGGTTGAATTCATTGAGACTTTCCCTTATGTCATTAAACACAAGAAGGGTAAAGAAAATGTTATTGTTGATGCTTTGTCTCGTCGCTATACTATGCTTTCACAACTTGACTTCAAAATATTTGGTTTGGAGACCATCAAAGATCAATATGTGCATGATGCTGATTTTAAAGAAGTAATGCAGAATTGTAAAGAAGGAAGAACATGGAACAAGTTCGTTGTTAATGATGGGTTTGTGTTCCGTGCTAACAAGCTATGCATTCCAGCTAGCTCTGTTCGTCTTTTGTTGTTGCAGGAGGCGCATGGAGGAGGATTAATGGGACACTTTGGCGTGAAGAAGACGGAGGATATACTTGCTACACATTTCTTTTGGCCAAAGATGAGACGGGATGTTGAGCGTTTTGTTGCTCGCTGCACTACATGTCAAAAAGCTAAGTCACGACTCAATCCTCATGGTTTATATATGCCTTTGCCTGTACCTAGTGTTCCTTGGGAGGATATATCTATGGACTTTGTTTTAGGTTTACCTCGAACAAAGAAGGGGAGGGATAGCATATTTGTTGTCGTGGATAGATTCTCGAAAATGGCACACTTTATACCATGTCATAAAAGCGATGATGCTGTTAATGTTGCTGATTTGTTCTTTCGTGAAATTATTCGCTTGCATGGTGTGCCAAATACTATTGTTTCAAACCGTGATACTAAATTTCTTAGCCACTTTTGGAGATGTTTATGGGCTAAGTTGGGGACTAAACTGCTTTTTAGTACTACTTGTCACCCCCAAACTGATGGACAAACTGAAGTAGTCAATAGAACATTGTCTACTATGCTTAGGGCTGTTTTGAAGAATAATAAGAAAATGTGGGAAGAATGCTTGCCTCATATTGAATTTGCTTGTAATCGTTCGTTGCATTCTACTACTAAGATGTGCCCTTTTGAAATGGTGTATGGTTTCCTACCTCGTGCACCCATTGATTTGTTGCCTCTTTCATCTTCGGAGAAGGTTAATTTTGATGCTAAAGAACATGCTGAATTGATTTTAAAAATGCATGAGTTAACTAAGGAAAACATTGAGCGTATGAATGCTAAATATAAACTTGCTGGAGATAAGGGTAGAAAACATGTTGTGTTTGCACCTGGAGATCTTGTTTGGTTACATTTGCGTAAGGATAGATTTCCTAATTTGCGCAAATCAAAGCTAATGCCACGTGCTGATGGTCCTTTTAAGGTGTTAGAGAAAATAAATGATAATGCATATAAACTTGAGTTGCCTGCAGATTTTGGGGTTAGTCCCACTTTTAACATTGCAGATTTGAAGCCTTATTTGGGTGAGGAAGATGAGCTTCGGTCGAGGACGACTTCATTTAAAGAAGGGGAGGATGATGAGGACATCAATACCATTGTTACACCCACAGCCCCTGCTGCTATACATACTGCACCAATTACTAGAGTTCGCGCACGCCAATTGAATTATCAGGTACTTTCGTTTCTTGGTAATGATTCTAATGTTCATGAGAATATGATGCTGCCTAAATTGGATACATTTGTCTTGCTTACAAATGAAGGGCCTAGCTTGGAGAAGGATGATCATTGGAGCAAGAACAAGCATGGAGTTGATGGCATGCGCAAGGGAGACAAGAACAGAGTTTCAAGTGAGAATTTCAGGACTTTGAAGCCACCATAATGAGTGCATGAAGCCTTGGACGAAATATACAAGATGCGACTTCATAGTTTTCGTCTAGAGGCTATTCTAGGTGCTGCGTCACCTTCTTTTTGGGCCAGGCCCATGTAATTTCGAAATACTTCAATATAGGCTGTTTTTAGAGTCCGTATGTGTGGGGAAACAAGAGTTAGGGTGGGTTTCGGACCCCTCCTCCAAGGGCCACGAAATTCCCCCCCTCTTCCTCCATATATACAACCCCTAGGGCATCGTTTAGACTTTGGGTTTTGTTTAGATCAAAAGTTCGCCATAGCTGCAACTTCGCGTACTTCGTTTGTGTTCAACGACCAGACCAAGGCGTCACAGAACCCCACCTTCATTAATAAAGCTTTCCTCTTATATTCGCAATATCCAGATTGCAATCTTAGTTTTCTTGCTTGTTCTTCGTTTGCTCGCAGGAAACAGGCCCTCGTGGTCAGGTTGATCGTGCTCCGGCGTGGTCAATAACCCTCGGAAGTTGGTTTAGCGATTGCTAAGGCGCGACGTCTCGCACGTTCGTAGTCGGATCATCAAGGTCGACTCCCACAGAAATGATAGGCACCATCTCATCGAAACATCGGGACACCTTTGCCTCTACCATGATAAAAACAAAATACAAACATAGAAGCATCATGTGCATTATTATAACAACAACAAACTTTAACATAAAACTTTTCTCATAGAACTTTATCATAGACTTCTCATGAATGAGTAACAATCCATCACACTATCAAAGTATAAAGCATAAACTCTGTTGGAAACTAACAAACTATGTTCTCAGTCAACTTTGCAACTATAATTCATCATCTTTTCAGGAAGGGTCATGTATCGGAGCCTTTAGGCAAGTCCACATACTCAACCATCATATAGTCTTCTATGATTGCTAACACTCACCGCATACACATGAGCAAAACGTTTCAACCAGACACAGAGAAAGATAGGGGCTTATAGTTTTGCCTCCCAACGTATTCATCTCAAAAGGTGATGTCCACAATAATAACTCATGCTAGCCATATTCAACTAGACATATGTTCCTAGATCTTTCCTCACCACATGATGCTTGCCACAGGAGAAAAATAAAAAGGAAAAGAGCAAAAAACTTTGACTCTTGCATAAATGTAAATACGCAGAGGGAAGCAGAGGTTGCCATGCGCTTATTTGTTTGTATGCTCAACCCTTTAGTGCAAAAGAATGTCACATTATATTGCCCCTTGTGATATCAACCTTTATTATGCAGTGTGTCGCTTTTATTAGTTTGCCATCACAAGTTCGTACAACGCTCAATTTTCTCTTACACTAAATGATCTAACACTTTTAGAAGCAATTTTTATTGCCTTTTTCCACCGATGACAACTTACTTGAGGGATCTTGTTCAATCCCTAGGTTGGTATGGTGGACACTTGAAAATAAGATTTGGGTTTAAGTGTTTTTGGATGCACAAGTAGTATCGCTACTTGGTGCGGAATTTTTGGCTAGCAAAGATAGGGGCAAGCACCAAATGTTGAAGGATCTATGACAATATAACTTCTATGTGAATATGAACAAACATAAATCATTACGTTGTCTTCCTTGTCCAACGTCAACAATTTTGGCATATAATATTTTGATGGGGGCTCACAATCACAAAAGATTTCCAGGATAGTGTATTTATATGTGAATCTTCTCTTCCCTTATTAATTCTTTCATGAGTTGCATCATTGACCAATGTTATGTTTGTTAATCTCCAATAAAATTTTCTACTTATACTTTTCCTTATGTGGTGTCATCACCTACCATAAGATTAGCGTATGATCTTTTTCATTTATTTCCTTTCTTTTTATTGAAGCAAGAAAGTAAAGAAAGCAAAAACTCAAACTAAACTTTATTATATATCTCGCACACGATTACAAGGATAGGTCACTAAGCAAACTCTCGAAAAGAAAGGATCGAACTAAACTTTTATTCATCTAAAGCAAAAGATAACTACGGATCGAACTAAAATAAGTAAAGGTGGAAGATAGTGTGGATTATACGATACCGGGGTACCTCCCCCAAGCTTGGCGGAAGCCAAGGGGAGTGCCCATACCCGATATTCAATTTTTTTGGTGATGAAGAAGAAGGTGGTGGTGATGAAGTAGAGATCTTGTCCTCGGGTTTCCATTGCAGAGGTTGATACGTATCCAACGTATCTATAATTTTTGATTGTTCCATCCTATTATATATTCTGTTTTGGATGTTTAATGGCCTTATTTATACACTTTTATATTATTTTTGGGACTAACCTATTAACCGGAGGCCCAGCCCAAATTGCTGTTTTTTTGCCTATTTCAGTGTTTCGCAGAAAAAGGATATCAAACGGAGTCCAAACGGATGCGTGATTTTTGGAACAAACGTGATCCAGAGGACTTGGAGTGGACGTCAAGCAACCAACAAGGCGGCCACGAGGCAGGGGCGCGCCTACCCCCCAGGCACACCCTCCACCCTCGTGGGCCCCTCATGGCTCCACCGACCTACTTCTTCCTCCTATATATACCTACGTACCCCCAAACCATCAGAATCGACCACGAAAACCTAATTCCACCGCCGCAACCTTCTGTACCCGTGAGATCCCATCTTGGGGCCTTTTCCGGCATCCTGCCAGAGGGGGCATCGATCACGGGGCTTCTACATCAACACCATAGCCTCTCCGATGATGTGTGAGTATTTTACCTCAGACCTTCGGGTCCATAGTTATTAGCTAGATGGTTTCTTCTCTCTCTTTGGATCTCAATACAAAGTTCTCCTCGATTCTCTTGGAGATCTATTCGATGTAATCTTCTTTTGCGGTGTGTTTGCCGAGATCCATGGATTGTGGGTTTATGATCAAGATTATCTATGAACAATATTTGAATCTTCTTTGAATTCTTTTATGTATGATTGGTTATCTTTGGAAGTCTCTTCGAATTATCAGTTTGGTTTGGCCTACTAGATTGATCTTTCTTGCAATGGGAGAAGTGCTTAGCTTTGGGTTCAATCTTGCGGTGCTCGATCTCAGTGACAGTAGGGAAAATGTCACGTATTGTATTGTTGCCATCGAGGATAAAAAGATGGGGTTTATATCATATTGCATGAGTTTATCCCTCTACATCATGTCATCTTGCTTAAAGCGTTACTCCATTCTTATGAACTTAATACTCTAGATGCATGCTGGATAGCGGTCGATGTGTGGAGTAATAGTAGTAGATGCAGGCAGGAGTCGGTCTACTTGTCACGGACGTGATGCCTATATACATGATCATACCTAGATATTCTCATAACTATGCTCAATTCTATCAATTGCTCGACAGTAATTCGTTCACCCACCATAATACTTATGCTCTTGAGAGAAGCCACTAGTGAAACCTATGGCCCCCGGATCTATTTTCCATCATATTAATCTCCCGTTATTTCCATTACTGTTTACTTTGATTTCTTTACTTTTACTCTTTATCATATACATACCAAACATATTATCTTATCATATCTATCAGATCTCACTCTCGTAAGTGACCGTGAAGGGATTGACAACCCCTTTATCGCGTTGGTTGTGAGGTTCTTATTTGTTTCTGTAGGTGCAAGGGACTAGAGCGTGACCTCCTACTGGATTGATACCTTGGTTCTCAAAAACTGAGGGAAATACTTACGCTACTGTACTGCATCACCCTTTCCTCTTCAAGGGAAAACCAACGCAGTGCTCAAAAGGTAGCAAGAAGGATTTCTGGCGCCGTTGCTTGGGACGTGTGTGCCAAGTCAGTTCAAGATTTGACTCCCAACAACAAGCCATTTTTGGCATCGTTGCCGAGTCTACACAAGTCAACACATACCAAGTACCCATCACAAACTCTTATCCCTTGCATTACATTATTTTCCATTTGCCTCTCGTTTTCCTCTCCCCACTTCACCCTTGCCGTTTTATTCGCCCTCTCTTTTCCGTTCGCCCTCTTTTTCGCTTACTTCATCGTTATGGCTAGTCCTTTATCTACTCCTTTGTCTCCCTAGTTTGAAGTTCTTCACTTCAAACAAAAACAAGGAGAAAATTTAAAATATGCTTGTTATAGATTGATAGAATCCTATCGTGGTTGCACTATAGAGGGAGATTTCAAGTTTTTACTTCATAATTTTTATGTTGTGCTAACCTAATCCCATAGACAACTCCTTGATTTTGCCGCCAAAGGGAATTTTATTGAAACTGATCCTAGTTTTGCTTACGAAATTATAGAGGGGATAGTAGGAGTACTTACCCCACCGAAGGTATTAACTCTTACCCATGAAGGAACCCAAATTTTAGAAAAATTAGGCGAATTGCAAAAATCTCTTGAACCCCTTAAAAATGTTGGAGGAAACCTCAATCGTATGAATACTTTGATCACTCTTTGCAATAAACGGTTGGAGGCTCTAGATCTAAGAATCTCTGAGTATGAAGGGAAACGCAAGGAACCTCCCGGATTCGAGCATAACTCCATTAAAAAGATAAATACCAAAGATGGCAATACCTAGATCTATCCTTGTTTTTATGCCTAGCTAGGGGCGTTAAATGATAGCGCTTGTTGGGAGGCAACCCAATTTTATTTTTAGTTTTTTGCTGTTTGGTTCTGTTTAGGAATAAATAATCCATCTAGCCTCTGTTTAGATGTGGTCTTGTGTTTTAATTAGTGTTTGTGCCAAGTTAAACCTATAGGATCTTCTTGAATGATAGTTATTTGATCTTGCTGAAAATTCCAGAAACTTTCTGTTCACGAAAAGAATTGTTAAAAATCACCAGAATGTGATAAAATACTGATTCCAATTGCAGCAGATCAATAAACAAATTATTTAGGTCATACTATTTTGGTAGAATTTTTTGAGTTCCAGATGTTTGCGTTAGTTACAGATTACTACAGAGTGTTCTGTTTTTGACAGATTCTGTTTTTCGTGTGTTGTTTGCTTATTTTGATGAATCTATGGCTAGTAAAAGAGCTTATAAACCATATAGAAGTTGGAATATAGTAGGTTTAACACCAATATAAATAAATAATGAGTTCAATACAATATCTTGAGGTGGTGTTTTCTTTTCTTTCGCTAACGGAGCTCACGAGATTTTCTGTTAAGTTTTGTGTTGTGAAGTTTTCAAGTTTTGGGTGAAGATTTGATGGACTATGGAACAAGGAGTGGCAAGAGCCTAAGCTTGAGGATTCCCAAGGCACCCCAAGGTAAATCCAAGGAAACCAAAAAGCCAAAGCTTGGGGATGCCCCGGAAGGCATCCCCTCTTTCGTCCTCATCCATCGGTAACTTTACTTGGAGCTATATTTTTATTCACCACATGATATGTGTTTTGCTTGGAGCGTCTTGTATGATTTGAGTCTTTGTTTTTTAGTTTGCCACAATCAACCTTGCTATACACACCTTTTGAGAGAGACACACATGATTCAAAATTTGTTAGAATACTCTATGTGCTTCACTTATATCTTTTGAGCTATATAGTTTTTGCTCTAGTGCTTCACTTATATCTTTTAGAGCACGGCGTTGGTTGTATTTTATAGAAATTATTGATCTCTCATGCTTCACTTACATTATTTTGAGAGTCTTAAACAACATGGTAATTTGCTTTAATTGTGAAATTAATCTTCCATATTGAGTCATTGGATATCATGAGAAGTTAGATGCTTGATAAGTGTTTTGAGATATAAAGGTGGTAATATTAGAGTGTGCTAGTTGAGTAACTGTGAAATTGAGAAATACTTGTGTTAAAGTTGGCAAGTCCCGTAGCATGCACGTATGGTAAAAGTTGTGTAACCATTTTGACACATAGGTGTTCTTTTATTGCTTTCCTTATGAGTGGCGGCCGGGGACGAGCGATGGTCTTTTCCTACCAATCTATCCCTCTAGGGGCATGCGTAGTAGTACTTTGCTTCGAGGGCTAATAAACTTTTACAGTAAGTATATGAGTTCTTTATGACTAATGCGAGTCCATTGATTATACGCACTCTCAACCTTCCACAGTTTTCTACCCTCTACGGTACCGCGCATTGCCCTTTCTCACCTTGAGAGTTGGTGCAAACTTCGCCGGTGTATCCAAACCCCGTGATATGATACACTCTATCACACATAAGCCTCCTTATATCTTCCTCAAAACAGCCAGCATACCTACCTATCATGGCATTTCCATAGCCATTCCGAGATATATTGCCATGCAACTTTCCACCGTTCCTTTTATTATGACATGCTTCATCATTGTCATATTGCTTTGCATGATCATGTAGTTGACATCGTATTTTGTGGCAAAGCCACCATTCATAATTTTTCATACATGTCACTCTTGATTCATCGCATATCCCGGTACACCGCCAGAGGCATTCACATAGGGTCATATTTTGTTCTAAGTATTGAGTTGTAATTGTTGAGTTGTAAATAATAGAAGTGTGATGATCATCATTATTAGAGCATTGTCCCATGTGAGGAAAGGGTGATGGATACTATGATTCCCCCACAAGTTGGGATGAGATTCCAGACTAAATAAAAAATAAAAAAAAGAGGCCAAAGAAAAAAAAGAAAAAAAAGAAAAAATGAGAGAAAAAGAGAGAAGAGATAATGTTACTATCCTTTTTCCACACTTGTGCTTCAAAGTAGCACCGTGATCTTCATGATAGAGAGTCTCCTATGTTATCACTTTCATATACTAGTGGGAATTTTTCATTATAGAACTTGCCTTGTATATTCCAATGATAGGCTTCCTCAAAATGCCCTAGGTCTTCGTGAGCAAGCAAGTTGGATGCACACCCACTTAGTTTCTTTTGTTGAGCTTTCATATATTTATAGCACCAGTGCATCCGTTGCATGGCAATCCCTACTCCGCTCATTGACATCAATTGATGGGCATCTCCATAGCCTATTGATTAGCCGCATCAATGTGAAACTTTCTACCTTTTTCCGCCTTCTCTTATAACCCCCATCATCATACTTTACTCCACATATAGTGCTATATCCATGGCTTGTGCTCATGTATTGCGTAAGAGTTGAAAAGGCTGAAGCGCGTTAAAAAGTATGAACCAATTGCTCGGCTTGTCATCAGGGTTATGCATGATGAGAACTTTTGTGTGACAATATTGAGACATGGCCTAACTATATGATTTTGTAGGGATAAGCTTTCTTTGGCTATGTTATTTTGATAAGACATAATTGCTTGGTTAGCATGTTTGAAGTATTATTGTTATGTCAACATTAAACTTTTATGTTGAATCTTTCAGATCTAAATATTCATGCCACAATAAAAAGATTTACATTGAGAATTATGCCAAGAAGCATTCCACATCAAAAATTCTGTTTTTATCATTTACCTACTTGAGGACGAGCAAGAATTAAGCTTGGGGATGCTTGATACGTCTCCAACGTATCTATAATTTTTTATTGTTCCATGCTATTATATATTCTGTTTTGGATGTTTAATGGGCTTATTTATACACTTTTATTGATGAGGACATGACTACCTTGGATACGACCAAAAATATTGCATACATGCATATTTGTCAGGTGATTTCTAGTGCAAACTATTCAATAATCTATTTTTGTTATCCAGAACAAAAATACTTCACACACTTTTGTGTTTTGTCTAATTGCAGGTGTATGGGACATTTGTACAACACACATATGAAGATAAGGGAGAAAGAGATGTTTACTTGCTGTTCAAAAAGTTCTCTCACGTCACTTTTGGGCCAAGAGAAGATAGAGTCCAAGTCTTTCACGTTCTGGATTCACATTCGGACTGCACAGACACACCTGATTCAAAACGCCAAGAACTCTTTCATCCGGACTCCGAATTGGGTGATTCTTTTTTTGTTGGAAAGTAGATTTCATGCTCGTTCCAAACCAATTGGAATCACCTTAAAATCCGTCCGGAGCGTTGAGTTATGGACGAAACAATCTGACGCTGCAGCAGAATCCGAGTCAAACTACAAGTCCAAAGGTGTTACGTCACCTCCACTTGGGCCCATTGGCCTTGTACGACCTAGGGTTAGTTCTAGGCTGCCTTGGGACGTCCTCCCACCTCCTTGGCCGCCACCCCTTGCTCCTATATAAGTAGATCCATCTAGTAGCTTTTTTCTTGGGTTTTGTTTAGATCAAAAGTTCGCCATAGCTGCAACTTCGCGTACTTCGTTTGTGTTCAACGACCAGACCAAGGCGTCACAGAACCCCACCTTCATTAATAAAGCTTTCCTCTTATATTCGCAATATCCAGATTGCAATCTTAGTTTTCTTGCTTGTTCTTCGTTTGCTCGCAGGAAACAGGCCCTCGTGGTCAGGTTGATCGTGCTCCGGCGTGGTCAATAACCCTCGGAAGTTGGTTTAGCGATTGCTAAGGCGCGACGTCTCGCACGTTCGTAGTCGGATCGTCAAGGTCGACTCCCACAGAAACGATAGCCACCATCTCATCGAAACATCGGGACACCCTCGCCTCTATCAAGTGGTATCAGTTTTCAGGTTGCTCGGTGAGAATTTCCAGTTTCCCCTAGATTAGATTTATTTTCTTACGTATTGTCCAAGAAAAAGCCACAAAAAAGTTAGATCTATTCATCCTTTTGTCCAAGCCAATCTGAGCCTTTGCAATTTTCTTTTCATTGTTTGCATTATTGAATTATCGGTTGCATCATCGTGTCGAGTTGCTGGTCTTAGTGTCTAGTTCGTTTAGAGTTTCGTGTTCTGTTCATATTAGTCACGTCGCCGCTGCATCGTTATCCCTTCCGCTGTTCACCACACCATCCATCAATTTTCACCTCGTACTACCCATAGTTCATTGTCACAATCATAGTTGAGGTCATTCACATCTTCGCTTGATCTAATCTGCATCTTATCTAGTTTGTCTTGGAAAGAGGGAGAAAAAAAAAGATAGAGAAAAAAGAGTGAAAAAAAAAGAAAAAAAGGTCAGAGAAAAAAAAGAGAAAGAAAAAGAGAAAAAAAAAGTGTGAGGAGAAAAAAAGAGAAGAAAAAAAAAACAAAATTCGGATCTATCTAGACTCAATCTCGTAGTTGAATTCGGATTGGAATCTGTTTTGTGCACTGTTCAGTAAAACAGGCATAACTTCCTCATACGAAACCCGTTTTGGCTCCACGAGTACTCAAATTAAAGCTAGCAACGAGCCGCATCTAAATAGTTGCAGAAGTAAGTTCAGTATTTGACACCTCAAAATCGTCTTCTAAATAGGTCTTTTTGCCCTACGAAGTTCGCGGACACAGCTTCTTCCAGTTTTTCAGGCCAGTTTTCGAATTCTTTGACTCCTCATATCAATTCGGAATTGAGTGATTCTTTTCGCATTGGAAAGCTTGAGCTAGTAGCATTCTTTGAAAAAAGTTACCAGAAAATTTGCTCAAACTTTTCAAGAGGAAAGTTGGAGAGAGAGTTGTTGTATATCCTGCTTGGCAGTTGTTTCACATCATTATCTTTACTGCTATTGTGATCTTCACTTATATCTTGCTGTCCAGAGCGACTTCATATCCTTTATTGATGCTAGTTTTGCTATGTCGTGACCTTATTAGTGTTCTAGGCTCGCGTCTCTAGTCCGGTCTAGCCTAGGACCAGCACAGTATCGTCGTTGAGCGTTTATTCAACATTGCATCTTTGAATTGATTATTGCTAATCTTTTGCTACCATATATAGCCAACCCAGCTCCACATATTTCTACACCGTGTATACATACGTTCACCTGGCAATCGCTTTAACCATTTTTTGGAGTTACTTGACACCGCTGGTTGCCGATCGCCGCCTGCTGCATGGTAAGAACTTGTAAGACATTGATATTTGCTTTACTGTGAGCGTTTTACCACCATATCCTATTAGTTATAGGAACATTATTTTGGATTTTGTTTCTTGTTTCTACTAATCATGCCAGGATCTAGAGTCAATTCATGGGCTTTGTCGATCGCGGGAGACGTGCCACCACCTTTGCAAATACAACAACCGTCACGAGAGGTGCACAAACATCCAAATGCACATGATCAGGTTAATGTATCTATACCACCATTTAATGGCCGTTTTAGACGTGCTTTATATATTAAATGGGAGTTCAACATAAAAAATATATTTGCTTTCCATAATTTTGATGAACATAAAAAGATTAAGGTTGCAGTTGGTTCTTTCACTGGTTATGCTTTGGTTTGGTGGACTGAATATTGTCGGTTACACCCTGATTATATACCTACTACTTGGGATGATTTGAAACTTGCCATGCGACATAGTTTCGTCCCCGCTTACTATACTCGTGACATGATTAAGAAGTTGCAACATTTAAAACAAGGTAGTGACACTGTAACAAAATATTATAATGATTTACAAACTACCTTGTTGCATTCCTCTTTAGAAGAAAGTGAAGATAATTTTATGGATAGATTTTGGGGAGGATTAAACTGTGATATTCAAGAGATATTAATTCATGAAGAGTGTTATCGTATGGACCGTTTGTTTCGCCTTGCTTGCAAAGCTGAACAGGAAATAAAACGACGTGTTGCTCACGAGGAGAACAAGCGCACGGTGCATATTCCAAGAGTTGATATGATTGTTCCTTCAACTACTAGGCATACTATGACATCCACATCCATTGTTGTGAGGACTACATCACCTCCACCATGTGACACATCGCCCCCGAGAGTGGCTACACCATCTGAGTTGATCATAAGAGGTAATGAGAAAGGTACTGATCTTCCATCTCTACATGAGAATGATGAATGCCTTGTCAATTTGAATGCACCATCTGATGAGCTACCCACTACTTTGATCACACTACCTATTTTAGAGGACTATGTTGACAATTTGACTTTGCCATGTGATCAAACAACTGAAATACCAACAATTTTGAGTGCACCCATTGAATTAATTGTTGATGCAAAAGAACCAATGTTTAATCATTTTGATATGACCTCTAATCTTGGTGATGATTCTGTGTCCAATGACTTATTGCATGTTTGCTTATTTAAGCATGTTGTAGCATGTAAATTTGACGCAAGTAAGGTTTATTCACCAATGTTGGGATGGTTTAATAATGAACATTATCAACCTTTTAAAATGAATAAGAGCTTCGCTTATATGTGCAAACTGAGTTGCAATATTTTCATACCTTCTACTTCTTGTGATAATATTTTGGCATTAGATTTTATGAATTATGAAGGTTACTCATGTATACATGTGCCATATGTGCAAAAACTAAGGAAAGTAAAAATGGATGACATATACATATACAACATGTACACATTGTCTTTTTTGTTAGCCACATTTCAGATTAAGCAACGCCGAGGACGGCTTTGTTTTCAAGAAGGGGAGGATGATGAGGACATGACTACCTTGGATACGACCAAAAATATTGCATACATGCATATTTGTCAGGTGATTTCTAGTGCAAACTATTCAATAATCTATTTTTGTTATCCAGAACAAAAATACTTCACACACTTTTGTGTTTTGTCTAATTGCAGGTGTATGGGACATTTGTACAACACACATATGAAGATAAGGGAGAAAGAGATGTTTACTTGCTGTTCAAAAAGTTCTCTCACGTCACTTTTGGGCCAAGAGAAGATAGAGTCCAAGTCTTTCACGTTCTGGATTCAGATTCGGACTGCACAGACACACCTGATTCAAAACGCCAAGAACTCTTTCATCCGGACTCCGAATTGGGTGATTCTTTTTTTGTTGGAAAGTAGATTTCATTCTCGTTCCAAACCAATTGGAATCACCTTAAAATCCATCCGGAGCGTTGAGTTATGGACGAAACCATCTGACGCTGCAGCAGAATCCGAGTCAAACTACAAGTCCAAAGGTGTTACGTCACCTCCACTTGGGCCCATTGGCCTTGTACGACCTAGGGTTAGTTCTAGGCTGCCTTGGGACGTCCTCCCACCTCCTTGGCCGCCACCCCTTGCTCCTATATAAGTAGATCCATCTAGTAGCTTTTTCCTTGGGTTTTGTTTAGATCAAAAGTTCGCCATAGCTGCAACTTCGCGTACTTCGTTTGTGTTCAACGACCAGACCAAGGCGTCACAGAACCCCACCTTCATTAATAAAGCTTTCCTCTTATATTCGCAATATCCAGATTGCAATCTTAGTTTTCTTGCTTGTTCTTCGTTTGCTCGCAGGAAACAGGCCCTCGTAGTCAGGTTGATCGTGCTCCGGCGTGGTCAATAACCCTCGGAAGTTGGTTTAGCGATTGCTAAGGCGCGACGTCTCGCACGTTCATAGTCGGATCGTCAAGGTCGACTCCCACAGAAACGATAGCCACCATCTCATCGAAACATCGGGACACCCTCGCCTCTATCAAGTTATATTATTTTTTGGACTAACCTATTAACCGGAGGCCTAGCCCAAATTGTTGGTTTTTTTGCCTATTTCAGTGTTTCGCAGAAAAAGGATATCAAACGGAGTCCAAACGGAATGAAACCTTCGGGAGCGTGATTTTTGGAACAAACGTGACCCAGAGGACTTGGAGTGGACGTCAATCAACGAACGAGGTGGCCACGAGGCAGGGGGCGCGCCTACCCCCTAGGCGCGCCCTCCACCCTCGTGGCTCCACCGACCTACTTCTTCCTCCTATATATACCTACGTACCCCCAAACCATCAGAAGCGACCATGAAAACCTAATTCCACCGCCGCAACCTTCTGTACCCGTGAGATCCCATCTTGGGGCCTTTTTCGGTGTCTTGCCGGAGGGGGCATCGATCACGGAGGGCTTCTACATCAACACCATAGCCTCTCCGATGATGTGTGAGTAGTTTACCTCAGACCTTCGGGTCCATAGTTATTAGCTAGATGGCTTCTTCTCTCTCTTTGGATCTCAATACAAAGTTCTCCTCGATTCTCTTGGAGATCTATTCGATGTAATCTTCTTTTGTGGTGTGTTTGTCGAGATCCGATGAATTGTGGGTTTATGATCAATATTATCTATGAACAATATTTGAGTTTTCTCTGAATTCTTTTATGTATGATTGGTTATCTTTGCAAGTCTCTTCGAATTATCAGTTTGGTTTGGCCTACTAGATTGATCTTTCTTGCAATGGGAGAAGTGCTTAGCTTTGGTTTAATCTTGCGGTGCTCGATCCCAGTGACAGTAGGGGAAACGACACGTATTGTATTGTTGCCATCGAGGAAAAAAAGACGGGGTTTATATCATATTGCATGAGTTTATCCCTCTACATCATGTCATCTTGCTTAAAGCGTTACTCCATTCTTATGAACTTAATACTCTAGATGCATGCTGGATAGCGGTCGATGTGTGGAGTAATAGTAGTAGATGCAGGCAGGAGTCGGTCTACTTGTCACGGACGTGATGCCTATATACATGATCATACCTAGATATTCTCATAACTATGCTCAATTCTATCAATTGCTCGACAGTAATTCGTTCACCCACCATAATACTTATGCTCTTGAGAGAAGCCACTAGTGAAACCTATGGCCCCCGGATCTATTTTCCATCATATTAATCTCCCGTTATTTCCATTACTGTTTACTTTGATTTCTTTACTTTTACTCTTTATCATATACATACCAAACATATTATCTTATCATCTCTATCAGATCTCACTCTTGTAAGTGACCATGAAGGGATTGACAATCCCTTTATCGCGTTGGTTGCGAGGTTCTTATTTGTTTGTGTAGGTCCAAGGGACTAGAGCGTGACCTCCTACTGGATTGATACCTTGGTTCTAAAAAACTGAGGGAAATACTTACGCTACTTTACTGCATCACCCTTTCCTCTTCAAGGGAAAACCAACGCAGTGCTCAAGAGGTAGCAGAGGTCCACCATCATAAGAGGAGGAATGAGTCTCACAGGTCCTACAACTGGCAGCCAAACTCATACCTTTAAACCTCGCCTCATATTCAAAGACTTGGTTTTGGAGATAGTAGATCTAGCTTTGGAGGAAGTTGATTTTCTTGTTGAGGGTGAAGACGATGTCCTTCATGGACTTGCCATCCACCTTGAGATTATAGGTGAGATCCATGATCATGAGGTGATTGGCACTGAGTCCACGCTCCACCATCCCCTTGCACTGGAAGACCTCCTGCTCCATAGCTTCAAGCCTGGCCTCCATGGTTCCCTACCCCTTGGGACCTTGCACATCGTGGATGTGAAGCACCCCCTCATGCATCTGGATGACCTGAGGGTGCCGCACCACCTCCCGCAAATATGGGTTGATGACGTTCTTGAAGAACTTGTCCTTGGAGGAGCTTGAAGCGGCCAGGGTAGATGGGATCTGACAGAAAACATCAAGGAAAAGAAAATAGAAGATTTCTCCGCGATACGGTGGCCAATAGGTTCGGGGGGTATATAAAGATTTTTTTATCTTGGAAAACAAGCAAACGGTAGAAAAACGGAGTCCGGAAGGTACCCGAGGTGGGCACAACCCACCTGGGTGCGCCCTGGTGTCTTGTGCCCACTAGGGTCGCTTTCCCGGTAGTTTCTTATTTTCCTATTTTTTTTATATTCCCAAACTGACAAAAAATATTTTTGCAGATTTTTGGGAGTCCGTTTACTTAGCTTATCATGTACCTCCTCTTTTTCACGATTCTGGAGTGTTTCGAAAGGTCTCTTTTATCTGTTCTTCCGTTGTCAAAGTGTGGATAATATTGCTTTCAACACTAATGGGTGTACCTGAGCTATAATGTTTTATTCTTTTCCCTTTAACAACCTTCGGGTTAGTGCCTTCGACATTATTTATTTTGATAACTCTAGACCGATAAACCTCCTCGATAACATAGGGTCCTTACCATTTGGAGATGAGTTTTCCTACAAAGAATCTAAAACGAGAGTTGTACAAAAGAACATATTCTCCAACTTTGTACTCACACTTTTGGATTCTTTTATCATGCCATCTTTTAACTTTTTCTTTAAATAACTTGGCATTTTCATAAGCTTTGGTTCTCCATTCATCTAATGTGCTGATATAAAATAACCTCTTTTCAGCGGCAAGTTTGAAATCATAGTTGAGTTCTTTGATTTACCAATATGCTTTATGTTCTAACTCAAGAGGAAAATGACAAGCTTTTCCATAAACCATTTTATAAGGAGACATACCCATAGGATTTTTATATGGTGTTCTATAAGCCCAAAGTGCATCATCTAATTTCTTAGACCAATTCTTCCGGGACTTATTGCCAATCTTTTGTAAAATTAATTTTATTTCTCTATTGCTAAGTTCAACTTGACCACTAGATTGAGGATGATAGGGTGATGCAATTCTATGGTCAACATCAAACTTGGCAAGCATTTTACGGAAAGCACCATGAATAAAATGTGAACCACCATTAGTCATTAAATATCTAGGGACTACAAACCTTGTAAAAATAACTTCCTTAAGCATTTTAATAGAGGTGTTGTGATCAGCACTACTAGTTGGAATAGCTTCTACCCACTTAGTGACATAATCAACAACAACCAAAATATTTGTATACCCATTAGAGGATGGAAAAGGTCCCATGTAATCAAAACTCCAAACATCAAATGGTTCGACAACAAGTGAATAATTCATAGGCATTTCTTGACGCTTACTGATATTACCTATTCTTTGGCATTCATCACAAGATAAGAAGAACTTACGAGCATCCTTGAAAAGAGTAGGCCAATAAAACCCAGACTGCAATACCTTGTGAGCAGTTCTGTCTCCCGCATGATGTCCTCCATAAGATTCAGAGTGACATTTCTGTAGGATTTGTCCCTGTTCATTCTCAGGTACACGATGTCTAATAATACCATCTCATCCTTCTTTATAAAGATGTGGGTCATCCCAAAAGTAATGTCTTAAATCATAGAAGAATTTTTTCTTTGGTTGGTATGTAAAGCTAGGTGGTAAATATTTAGCAACAATGTAATTAGCATAGTCAGCATACCAAGGAGTGTTATGAGAAACATTTATTGCAGCTAACTACTCATCAGGAAAACTGTCATCAATAGGTATTGGGTCATCAAGAATATGTTCAAGCCTAGACAAGTTATCAGCTACGGGGTTCTCTTCTCCTTTTCTATCGGTGATATGTAGATCAAATTCTTGTAGCAAGAGAACCCATCGAATAAGTCTAGGTTTAGCATCTTTCTTTTCCATCGGGTATTTTATAGCATCATGGTCGATGTGAACAATTACTTTTGAATCAACAATGTAAGATCTAAATTTATCACAAGCAAACACCACCGCTAGAAATTCTTTTTCAGTAGTACCATAATTTCATTGAGCACTGTCTAGAGTTTTACTAGCATAATGAATAACATTTAGTTTCTTATTAACTCTTTCCATAGAACAGCACCAATAACATAATCACTAGCATCACACATAATTTCAAAGGGCAAGTTCCAATCAGGTGGTTGAACAATAGGTGCAAAAATTAAGGCTTTCTTGAGTGTTTCAAAGGCTTCTAAACAATCATCATAAAAAAGGAACATCCTTTTGCAAAAGATTTGTAAGGGGCCTAGAAATTTTAGAAAAGTCTTTGATAAATCTCCTATAGAAACCAGCATGACCTAGGAAACTACGAATACCTTTGATATCTTTAGTACATGGCACTCAATTGCATCAACCTTAGCTTTGTCAACCTCAATACCTCTTTCAGAAATTTTATGGCCCAAAACAATACCTTGATTAACCATAAAGTGGCACTTCTCCCAACTCAGGACAAGATTTGTTTGCTCGCATCTCTGCAAAACTCGATCAAGATTGCTTAAACGATCATCGAAAGACTTCCCATAAACAGAAAATTCATCCATGAAAACCTCAACAATCTTTTCACAAAAGTCATAGAATATAGCAGTCATACATCTTTGAAAGGTAGCAGGTACATTGCATAAACCAAAAGGCGTACGTCTATAAGCATAAGTTCCAAAGTGACAGGTAAAAGTGGTATTTTCTTGATGAGAAACATGTATTTGTGAAAAACCAGAATACCCATCAAGGAAGCAAAAAATGTGTGTGCTTAGATAATATTTCTAGCATTTGATCAATAAAAGGCAGAGGGTAATGATCTTTTCTAGTAGCTTTGTTTAATTTTCTAAAATCAATTACCATTCTATAGCCTGTAACAATTCTTTGTGAAATAAGTTCATTCTTATCATTAGGAACAACAGTAATTCCTCCTTTCTTAGAGACACAATTAACAGGAGTTACCCATCTACTATCAGTTATAGGATAGATTATACCTGCTTCTAGAAGTTTTAATATTTCCATTCTTACCACTTCTTTCATTTTTGGATTCAACTGATGTTGGTGATCAACAACGGGTTTAGCATCAGGTTACATATTAATCTTGTGCTGACATAGAGTGGGACTAGTGCCCTTTAAATCATCAAGAGTATATCCAATAGCAACTCGGTGTTTCCTTAGAACTCTCAATAATCTTTCTTCTTCATGTTCTGACAGGTTAGAACTAATAATAATATGATATATCTTCTTTTCATCAAGATAAGCATATTTCAAAGTTTCTGGCAATTGTTTTAATTCAAACACAGGATCACCTTTAGGTGGAGGAGGACCTCCTAGAGTTTCAATAGGCAAATTATGTTTAAGCAGAGGACATTGTTCATAGAAAATCTTATCTATTTCATTTCTTTCATGCACATGTAAATCATTTTCATTGTCTGGCAGATATTGTTCTAGTGGATCTGATGAGGACATCAATACCATTGTTACACCCACAGCCCCTGCTGCTATACATACTGGACCAATTACTAGAGCTCGCGCACGCCAATTGAATTATCAGGTACTTTCGTTTCTTGGTAATGATTCTAATGTTCATGACAATATGATGCTGCCTAAATTGGATACATTTGTTTTGCTTACAAATGAAGGGCCTTGCTTGGAGAAGGTTGAACATTGGAGCAAGAACAAGCATGGAGTTGACGGCATGCGCAAGGGGAACAAGAACGGGGTTACAAGTGATGATTTCAGGACTCTGAAGCCACCATAAGGAGTGAATGAAGCCTTGGACGAAATATACAAGATGCCACTTCATAAATTTCGTCCAGAGGCTATTCTAGGTGCTGCGTCACCTTATTATTGGGCCAGGCCCATGTAATTACGAAATACTTAAGTATAGGCTGTTTTTAGAGTCCGTATGTGTGGGGAAACAAGAGTTAGGGTTGGTTTCGGACCCCTTCCTCAAGGGCCACGAAATTCCCCCCTCTTCCTCCATATATACAGCCCTTAGGGCGTCGTTTAGACTTTGGGTTTTGTTTAGATCAAAAGTTCGCCATAGCTGCAACTTCGCGTACTTCGTTTGTGTTCAACGACCAGACCAAGGCGTCACAGAACCCCACCTTGATCAATAAAGCTTTCCTCTTATATTCGCAATATCCAGATTGCAATCTTAGTTTCTTGCTTGTTCTTCGTTTGCTCGCAGGAAACAGGCCCTCGTGGTCAGGTTGATCGTGCTCCGGCGTGGTCAATAACCCTCGGAAGTTGGTTTAGCGATTGCTAAGGCGCGACGTCTCGCACGTTCGTAGTCGGATCGTCAAGGTCGACTCCCACAGAAACGATAGCCACCATCTCATCGAAACATCGGGACACCTTTGCCTCTATCAAGTGGTATCAGATTTTTAGGTTGCTCGGTGAGATTTTACAGTTTTTCATAGTTTAGATCGAGTCTGTTTTTCATACCTACAGTCCACGAAAAAGCCAAAAAAAAAATTTAGGGTTAGTTCATCCTATCCGAACCAATCTGAGCCTTTGCATAATCTTTTCTGTATTTGCTTTGTTGAATTTGCGGTTGCATCGTCGTGTCAAGTTGCTGGTCTTAGCGTCTAGTCCTTTAGAGTTTCGAGTTCTGTTCACAGGTTGTCACGTCGCCGCTGCCATATATCACCACCGCATCATCATCATCACCGCTGCCATATACCACCATCGTCATCACAGCTGCCATATACCACCATCATCATCGCCGCTACCATATACCACATATCCACCGCCATCACGCTAATCCGAGTCCACCTCCATCACAGATTCACCACCAGTCTGTGTTCCATCGCCCTGCAAATATCCGCCACCAGTCCGAGTTTCCACTAGATTCATCTCCGCCACGAGTCCTAGTCCGAGTCCAGTAATTGTTGCTTTGTTCTCGATTTCCAGATCACGCGATACTCCGAGTCGTGACAGAGAAGGACTCCCCAACTTTCGTGCTACCCGCAGAAGAAAAATAGTTCCAGTTTCAAAAAAAAAAACTAAGTCTGGAAAATTCTGGCTAGGCAGTTTTTAGGACATTTGTAGACTTTTTCGAAAAAAATTTGTTGCGGAGCAAAAAAAAGAGGAAAAAAAGTGCAAAAAAAAGTGAAAAAAAAGAAAAAAATTCAGAGTGTGCTCCTCCCTTGTTTACGTGCAGCGTCATGATTTTGTTAGTGTTCTAGGCTCGCGTCTCTAGTACGGTCTAGCCTAGGACCAGCACAGTACCGTCGTTGAGCGTTTATTCATCTTTGCATCTCTGAATTGATTATTGCTGACCCTTTTTGCTACCATATTATAAGCCTTCTGATGAGGACATGACTACCTTGGATACGACCAAAAATATTGCATACATGCATATTTGTCAGGTGATTTCTAGTGCAAACTATTCAATAATCTATTTTTGTTATCCAGAACAAAAATACTTCACATACTTTTGTGTTTTGTCTAATTGCAGGTGTATGGGACATTTGTACAACACACATATGAAGATAAGGGAGAAAGAGATGTTTACTTGCTGTTCAAAAAGTTCTTTCACGTCACTTTTGGGCCAAGAGAAGATAGAGTCCAAGTCTCTCACGTTCTGGATTCAGATTCGGACTGCACAGACATACCTGACTCAAAACGGCAATAACTTTTTCATACGGACTCCGAATTGGGTGATTCTTTATTTTTTGGAAACTAGATTTCGTCCTCTTTCCACTCCAATTGGAATCACCTTTAAATTCGTCCGGAGCATTGAGATATGGACGAAACAATCTGACGCTGCAGCAGAATCCGAATCAAACAACAAGTCCAAAGGTGTTGCACCACCTCCACTTGGGCCCATGAGCCTTGTACGACCTAGGGTTGGTTTTAGGCTGCCTTGGGACGTCCTCCCACCTCCTTGGCCGCCACCCCTTGCTCCTATATAAGTAGATCCATCTAGTAGCTTTTTCCTTGGGATTTGTTTAGTTAAAAGTTAGCCATTGCAACTTCGTGTACTTCGTTTGTGTCCAACGACCAGACCAAGACCGCTTCCGGATCCCCACCTTTATCAATACTTCATATATATTCGCAATATTCAGATTGCTTTATCATATTCTTGCTTGTTCTTCGATTGCGTGCAGGAATAGACCTTCGTGGTCAGGTTGATCGTGCTCCGGCGTGGTCAATAACCTCTTGGAGTTGGTTTAGCGATTGCTAAGGCGCAACGTCGTGCACGTTTGTAGTCGGATCGTCAAAGTCGTCTCCACCAAATCGATAGTTATCATCTCATCGAAAGATCGGGACACCCCCGCCTCTATCAAGTGGTATCAGTTTTCAGGTTGCTCGGTGAGAATTTACAGTTTTCCCTAGATTAGATCTATTTTTCTTACCTATTGTCCAAGAAAAAGCCACAAAAAAAAGTTAGATCTATTTATCCTTTTGTCCAAGCCAGTCTGAGCCTTTACAATTTTCTTTTCATTGTTTGCATTATTGAATTACCGGTTGCATCGTCGTGTCGAGTTGCTGGTCTTAGTGTCTAGTTCGTTTAGAGTTTCGTGTTCTGTTCACATTAGTCACGTCGCCGCTGCATCATTATCCCTTCCGTTGTTCACCACACCATCCATCAATTTTCACCTCGTGCTACCCATAGTTCATTGTCACAATCATAGTTGAGGTCATTCACATCTTCGCTAGATCCAATCTGCATCTTATCTAGTTTGTCTTGGAAAGAGGGAGAAAAAAAAAGACAGAGAAAAAAAAGAGTGAAAAAAAAAGAAGAAAAGGTCAGAGAAAAAAAAGAGAAAGAAAAAGAGAAAGAAAAAGAGAAAAAAAAAGTGTGAGGAGAAAAAAAGAGAAGAAAAAAAAACAAAATTCGGATCTATCTAGACTCAATCTCGTAGTTGAATTCGGATTGGAATCTGTTTTGTGCACTGTTCAGTAAAACAGGCATAACTTCCTCATACGAAGTCCGTTTTGGCTCCACGAGTACTCAAATTAAAGCTAGCGACGAGCCGCATCTAAATAGTTGCAGAAGCTAGTTCAATATTTGACACCTCAAAATCGTCTTCTAAATAGGTCTTTTTGCCCTTCGAAGTTCGCGGACACAGCTTCTTCCAGTTTTTCAGGCCAGTTTTCGAATTCTTTGACTCCTCATATCAATTCAGAATTGAGTGATTCTTTTTGCATTGGAAAGCTTGAGCTAGTAGCATTCTTTGAAAAAAGTTATCAGAAAATTTGCTCAAACTTTTCAAGAGGAAAGTTGGAGAGAGAGTTGTTGTATATCCTGCTTGGCAGTTGTTTCACATCATTATCTTTATTGCTATTGTGATCTTCACTTATATCTTGCTGTCCAGAGCTACTTCATATCCTTTATTGATGCTAGTTTTGCTACGCCGTGACCTCATTAGTGTTCTAGGCTCGCGTCTCTAGTCCGGTCTAGCCTAGGACCAGCACAGTACCGTCGTTGAGCGTTTATTCAACATTGCATCTTTGAATTGATTATTGCTAATCTTTTGCTACCATATATAGCCAACCCAGCTCCACATATTTCTACACCGTGTATACATACATTCACCTGGCAATCGCTTTATCCAACTTTTGGAGTTACTTGACACCGCTGGTTGTCGATCGCCGCCTGCTGCATGGTAAGAACTTGTAAGACATTGATATTTGCTTTACTGTGAGCGTTTTACCACGACATCCTAGTCGTTATAGGAACATTATTTTGGATTTTGTTTCTTGTTTCTACTAATCATGCCAGGATCTAGAGTCAATTCATGGGCTTTGTCCATCGCGGGAGACGTGCCACCACCTTTGCAAATACAACAACCGTCACGAGAGGTGCACAAACATCCAAATGCACATGATCAGGTTAATGTATCTATACCACCATTTAATGGCCGTTTTAGACGTGCTTTATATATTGAATGGGAGTTCAACATAAAAAATATATTTGCTTCCCATAATTTTGATGAACATAAAAAGATTAAGGTTGCAGTTGGTTCTTTCACTGGTTATGCTTTGGTTTGGTGGACTGAATATTGTCGGTTACACCCTGATTATATACCTACTACTTGGGATGATTTGAAACTTGCCATGCGACATAGTTTCGTCCCCGCTTACTATACTCGTGACATGATTAAGAAGTTGCAACATTTAAAACAAGGTAGTGACACTGTAACAAAATATTATGATGATTTACAAACTACCTTGTTGCATTCCTCTTTAGAAGAAAGTGAAGATGATTTTATGGATAGATTTTGGGGAGGATTAAACCGTGATATTCAAGAGATATTAATTCATGAAGAGTGTTATCCTATGGACCATTTGTTTCGCCTTGCTTGCAAAGCTGAACAGGAAATAAAACGACGTGTTGCTCACGAGGAGAACAAGCGCACGGTGCATATTGCAAGAGTCGATATGGTTGTTCCTTCAACTACTAGGCATACTATGACATCCACATCCGTTGTTGTGAGGACTACATCACCTCCACCATGTGACACATCGCCCCCGAGAGTGGCTACACCATCTGAGTTGATCATAAGAGGTAATGAGAAAGGTACTGATCTTCCATCTCTACATGAGAATGATGAATGCCTTGTCAATTTGAATGCACCATCTGATGAGCTACCCACTACTTTGATCACACTACCTATTTTAGAGGACTATGTTGACAATTTGACTTTTCCATGTGATCAAACAACTGAAATACCAACAATTTTGAGTGCACCCATTGAATTAACTGATGATGCAAAAGAACCAATGTTTAATCATTTTGATATGACCTCTAATCTTGGTGATGATTCTGTGTCCAATGACTTATTGCATGTTTGCTTATTTAAGCATGTTGTAGCATGTAAATTTGACGCAAGTAAGGTTTATTCACCAATGTTGGGATGGTTTAATGATGAACATTGTCAACCTTTTAAAATGAATAAGAGCTTCGCTTATATGTGCAAACTGAGTTGCAATGTTTTCATGCCTTCTACTTCTTGTGATAATATTTTGGCTTTAGATTTTATGAATTATGAAGGTTACTCATGTATACATGTGCCATATGTGCAAAAACTAAGAAAAGTAAAAATGGATGACATATACATATACAACATGTACACATTGTCTTTTTTGTTAGCCACATTTCAGATTAAGCAACGCCGAGGACGGCTTTGTTTTCAAGAAGGGGAGGATGATGAGGACATGACTACCTTGGATACGACCAAAAATATTGCATACATGCATATTTGTCAGGTGATTTCTAGTGCAAACTATTCAATAATCTATTTTTGTTATCCAGAACAAAAATACTTCACATACTTTTGTGTTTTGTCTAATTGCAGGTGTATGGGACATTTGTACAACACACATATGAAGATAAGGGAGAAAGAGATGTTTACTTGCTGTTCAAAAAGTTCTTTCACGTCACTTTTGGGCCAAGAGAAGATAGAGTCCAAGTCTCTCACGTTCTGGATTCAGATTCGGACTGCACAGACATACCTGACTCAAAACGGCAATAACTTTTTCATACGGACTCCGAATTGGGTGATTCTTTATTTTTTGGAAACTAGATTTCGTCCTCTTTCCACTCCAATTGGAATCACCTTTAAATTCGTCCGGAGCATTGAGATATGGACGAAACAATCTGACGCTGCAACAGAATCCGAATCAAACAACAAGTCCAAAGGTGTTGCACCACCTCCACTTGGGCCCATGAGCCTTGTACGACCTAGGGTTGGTTTTAGGCTGCCTTGGGACGTCCTCCCACCTCCTTGGCCGCCACCCCTTGCTCCTATATAAGTAGATCCATCTAGTAGCTTTTTCCTTGGGATTTGTTTAGTTAAAAGTTAGCCATTGCAACTTCGTGTACTTCGTTTGTGTCCAACGACCAGACCAAGACCGCTTCCGGATCCCCACCTTTATCAATACTTCATATATATTCGCAATATTCAGATTGCTTTATCATATTCTTGCTTGTTCTTCGATTGCGTGCAGGAATAGACCTTCGTGGTCAGGTTGATCGTGCTCCGGCGTGGTCAATAACCTCTTGGAGTTGGTTTAGCGATTGCTAAGGCGCAACGTCGTCCACGTTTGTAGTCGGATCGTCAAAGTCGTCTCCACCAAATCGATAGTTATCATCTCATCGAAAGATCGGGACACCCCCGCCTCTATCACCTTCCTAGCTCCACATATATCTACGTCGTGCGTTTGACTCTCCCTGGTAATCGCTCTATCCAAGCTTTGAGAGTTTTGACTACAACGGTTGCCGATTACCGCCTGCTGCTTGGTAAGAACTGGTAAGAATTTGAGATTTGCTTGACGGATTTGTGACTGTCCACCACACCACCACCACCACTTCCTAGTAGTCTGTAGAATCATATTCTTGTGTGTTTCTATTGCTGCTAACCACGGCAGGATCACAAGCCGACGAGACTGACTGGCAGAACATGACAAACAAAGCGTTACATGATAAGTTTCAACAAATGATGAGTGGACAGGTGGAAGATGTGCTAAATAGATTTGAAGAGGCCATGGAGAAGATAGATGGCATTGAGAAGGCGTTCGAAACAAAGCTCAATAACAAGTTTAATGAATTGCTCGCGCGTCTACCACCACCACCACCGGCTGCACCTAACGCACCTCTACAACAACAACAACGACTACCTCCACATTGCGAAACAGCCCTCCGCCGAGCGACCCGTGTCCCTCTTCAGCCTGGCCAAGCTGCTGGTGCTGCTGTTGATACTTCTGTGGCTCCTGCTGCTGATGTGGGGGAGGATGATTATGTGGGAGATTACGAGGATGAGGTTGATCAACATCAGAACTACGTGCAACCACTAGCACCACAACCACCAGGTCGTCCACATGCAAATAATGGCAATGTTAGGGCTCCCCCTCAGGTACGAGATCATGACCATCTCCCTAAACTGAAATTGAATATCCCACCATTTGAGGGTAGATATGTTCCTGATATATATCTTACTTGGGAGTTAGAAACTGAACAACGATTTACATGTTTACAATATCCTGAGGAGAGACGTGTTCCTGCTGCTGTTTGTGCTTTCACTAGCTTTGCATGTGTTTGGTGGTCTGAATATTGTAGATTATATCCTGTTCCAGCTACTTGGGCTGCTTTGAAAACTGCTATGCGTACTCGTTGGGTTCCACCATATTATCAACGTGAATTACTTCAAAAATTGCAGCGCTTAAGACAAGGAAAAAATTCTGTAGAAGAATATTATCAGGAATTACAAACTGGCTTGATTAGATGTGGTATTGTTGAGGAGAATGAAGCTATGCTTGCACGTTTTCTGGGTGGATTAAATAGAGAGATTCAGACCATTCTAGAATATAAGGATTATAATAATATCACTCGTTTATTCCATCTTGCTTGTAAAGCTGAACGTGAAGTGCAGGATCGACAGGCATTGGCGCGGACTAACTTTTCTGCAGGTCGACCTTCATCATGGACACCACGTGCATCATCTACTTCCACACGTTCTGCTACACCGGCACCTCCGTTAGCTGCCACCTCCAACCGTGATACAAGAAAGCAGGCACAACCACCACTATCTGCCAAGAGCACACCTGCCGGGCCTGCACAGAGCTCTGTTTCTTCCATGGCGTCTACAGGGCACACAAGTGATATTATTTGTCGTCGTTGTAAGGGAAGAGGACATTTTGCGCGCGAATGCACATCTCAGCGTGTGATGATTGCTACTGAGGATGGTGGGCATGAGTCCGCTAGTGACTATGATGAGGAGACTTTGGCTCTTCTTACACATGAAGAACACGGTGGAGATGATTCTGATCATGAGACGCAATACATGGCTGCTGAAGATGCTGACAGGTATGAATGTTTAGTTGCTCAACGTGTTTTGAGTGTGCAGGTCACGCAAGCTGAGCAAAATCAGAGGCATAATTTGTTCCATACAAAGGGAGTTGTGAAGGAACGTTCTGTTCGCGTCATCATAGATGGAGGGAGCTGCAACAACTTGGCTAGCATGGAGATGGTGGAGAAGCTATCCCTCACCACAAGACCACATCCACATCCTTACTACATCCAATGGTTCAACAACAGCGGTAAGGTTAAGGTAACACGTACTGTTCGTGTGCATTTTAGTATCTCTACATATGCTGATTATGTTGATTGTGATGTGGTACCTATGCAAGCATGTTCCTTATTACTTGGTAGACCATGGCAATTTGATAAAAATTCTGTACACCATGGTAGAAACAATCAGTATACTCTCGTTCATAAGGACAAAAATATTACTTTGCTTCCTATGACTCCTGATTCCATTTTGAAAGATGATATTAATCGAGCTAATAAAGCAAAACAGGAGCAAAATAAGAGTGAAAATCAGATTGTGGCAAAAGAATTTGAGCAACAAATGAAGCCTAATAATAAACCATCTAGTGTTGCTTCTGAAATTAAATTGAAAAGTGCATGTTTATTTGCCACCAATTCTGATATTGATGATCTAGATGTTAGCAAATCTGTTTGCTATGCTTTTGTATGCAAAGAGGTATTATTTTCATTCGAGGACGTGCCTTCCTCTTTGCCTCCTGCTGTTACTAACATTTTGCAGGAGTTCGCTGACGTCTTTCCACAAGACGTGCCACCGGGATTACCACCTATTCGAGGGATTGAGCATCAAATTGACTTAATTCCCGGTGCATCTTTACCCAACCGCGCACCATACCGTACCAATCCAGAGGAGACGAAGGAGATTATGCGTCAAGTACAAGAGCTACTCGACAAAGGTTATATACGCGAATCCCTTAGTCCTTGTGCTGTTCCTATTATTCTAGTGCCGAAAAGGATGGTACCTCGCGTATGTGTGTTGATTGTAGAGGCATTAATAATATTACTATTCGTTATCGTCATCCTATTCCTAGGCTAGATGATATGCTTGATGAATTGAGTGGCTCTACAATATTCTCCAAAGTTGATTTGCGTAGTGGATACCATCAAATTCGTATGAAATTGGGAGATGAATGGAAAACAGCTTTTAAAACTAAGTTTGGTTTATATGAGTGGTTAGTCATGCCTTTTGGGTTAACTAATGCACCTAGTACTTTCATGAGACTAATGAACGAAGTTTTACGTGCTTTCATTGGACGATTTGTGGTAGTCTATTTTGATGATATACTGATTTATAGCAAATCTTTGGAAGAACATTTGGAACATTTACGTGCTGTTTTTAATGCTCTACGTGATGCACGTTTGTTTGGTAACCTTGGGAAGTGCACCTTTTGCACCGACCGAGTATCTTTTCTTGGCTATGTTGTTACTCCACAGGGAATTGAAGTTGATAAAGCCAAGATTGAAGCTATTGAGAGTTGGCCGCAGCCCAAAACGG
The DNA here is from genome assembly GCA_032464435.1 of Aegilops umbellulata. Lineage (NCBI taxonomy): Eukaryota > Viridiplantae > Streptophyta > Magnoliopsida > Poales > Poaceae > Aegilops > Aegilops umbellulata. The sequence continues at coordinate 268,550,862 of CP136057.1, read as the reverse complement.
TCACACAAGTGAGGAGTTTTCTTGGACTCGCTGGTTTCTATAGGCGTTTTGTGAGAGACTTTAGCACCATTGCTGCACCTCTCAATGAGCTTACAAAGAAGGATGTGCCTTTTGTTTGGGGTACCGCACAGGAAGAAGCCTTCACGGTATTGAAAGATAGGTTGACACATGCTCCTTTACTCCAACTTCCTGATTTTAATAAGACTTTTGAGCTTGAATGTGATGCTAGTGGAATTGGATTAGGAGGTGTGTTATTACAAGATGGCAAACCTGTTGCATATTTTTCTGAAAAATTGAGTGGGCCTAGTCTGAGTTATTCTACTTATGATAACGAATTATATGCTCTTGTTCGGACTTTAGAAACATGGCAACATTATTTATGGCCCAAAGAATTTGTTATACATTCTGATCATGAATCTTTGAAACACATTAAAAGTCAAGCTAAACTGAACCGTAGACATGCTAAATGGGTTGAATTCATTGAGACTTTCCCTTATGTCATTAAACACAAGAAGGGTAAAGAAAATGTTATTGCTGATGCATTGTCTCGTCGTTATACTATGCTGTCACAACTTGATTTTAAAATATTTGGTTTGGAGACCATCAAAGATCAATATGTGCATGATGCTGAATTTAAAGATGTATTGCAGAATTGTAAAGAAGGTAGATCATGGAACAAATTCGTCGTTAACGATGGATTTGTGTTTCGTGCTAACAAGCTATGCATTCCAGCTAGCTCCGTTCGTCTTTTATTGTTGCAGGAGGCGCGTGGGGGAGGACTAATGGGACACTTTGGCGTGAAGAAGACGGAGGATATACTTGCTACACATTTCTTTTGGCCAAAGATGAGACGGGATGTTGAGGGTTTTGTTGCTAGCTGCACTACATGTCAAAAAGCTAAGTCATGACTCAATCCTCATGGTTTATATATGCCTTTGCCTGTACCTAGTGTTCCTTGGGAGGATATATCTATGGACTTTGTTTTAGGTTTACCTCGAACAAAGAAGGGGAGGGATAGCATATTTGTTGTCGTGGATAGATTCTCGAAAATGGCACACTTTATACCATGTCATAAAAGCGATGATGCTGTTAATGTTGCTGATTTGTTCTTTCGTGAAATTATTCGCTTGCATGGTGTGCCAAATACTATTGTTTCAGACCGTGATACTAAATTTCTTAGACACTTTTGGAGATGTTTATGGGCTAAGTTGGGGACTAAACTGCTTTTTAGTACTACTTGTCATCCCCAAACTGATGGACAAACTGAAGTAGTCAATAGAACATTGTCTACTATGCTTAGGGCTGTTTTGAAGAATAATAAGAAAATGTGGGAAGAATGCTTGCCTCATATTGAATTTGCTTATAATCGTTCATTGCATTCTACTACTAAGATGTGCCCTTTTGAAATTGTGTATGGTTTCCTACCTCGTGCACCTATTGATTTCTTGCCTCTTCCATCTTCGGAGAAGGTTAATTTTGATGCTAAAGAACGTGCTGAATTGATTTTAAAAATGCATGAGTTAACTAAGGAAAACATTGAGCGTATGAATGCTAAATATAAACTTGCTGGAGATAAGGGTAGAAAACATGTTGTGTTTGCACCTGGAGATCTTGTTTGGTTACATTTGCGTAAGGATAGATTTCCTAATTTGCACAAATCAAAGCTAATGCCACGTGCTGATGGTCCTTTTAAGGTGTTAGAGAAAATAAATGATAATGCATATAAACTTGAGTTGCCTGCAGATTTTGGGGTTAGTCCCACTTTTAACATTGCAGATTTGAAGCCTTATTTGGGTGAGGAAGATGAGCTTTCGTCGAGGACGACTTCATTTCAAGAAGGGGAGGATGATGAGGACATCAATACCATTGTTACACCCACAGCCCCTGCTGCTATACATACTGGACCAATTACTAGAGCTCGCGCACGCCAATTGAATTATCAGGTACTTTCGTTTCTTGGTAATGATTCTAATGTTCATGAGAATATGATGCTGCCTAAATTGGATACATTTGTTTTGCTTACAAATGAAGGGCCTAGCTTGGAGAAGGATGAACATTGGAGCAAGAACAAGCATGGAGTTGACGGCATGCGCAAGGGGAACAAGAACGGGGTTACAAGTGATGATTTCAGGACTCTGAAGCCACCATAAGGAGTGAATGAAGCCTTGGACGAAATATACAAGATGCCACTTCATAAATTTCGTCCAGAGGCTATTCTAGGTGCTGCGTCACCTTATTATTGGGCCAGGCCCATGTAATTTCGAAATACTTAAGTATAGGCTGTGTTTAGAGTCCGTATGTGTGGGGAAACAAGAGTTAGGGTTGGTTTCGGACCCCTTCCTCAAGGGCCACGAAATTCCCCCCTCTTCCTCCATATATACAGCCCTTAGGGCGTCGTTTAGACTTTGGGTTTTGTTTAGATTAAAAGTTCGCGATAGCTGCAACTTCGCGTACTTCGTTTGTGCTCAACGACCAGACCAAGGCGTCACAGAACCCCACCTTGATCAATAAAGCTTTCCTCTCATATTCGCAATATCCAGATTGCAATCTTAGTTTCTTGCTTGTTCTTCGTTTGCTCGCAGGAAACAGGCCCTCGTGGTCAGGTTGATCGTGCTCCGGCGTGGTCAATAACCCTCGGAAGTTGGTTTAGTGATTGCTAAGGTGCGACGTCTCGCACGTTCGTAGTCGGATCGTCAAGGTCGACTCCCACAGAAATGATAGCCACCATCTCATCGAAACATCGGGACACCTTTGCCTCTATCAGGATTAGTAGGAGGCACAACAATAGAAGCAAGACCAATTATTTCATCCTTACTAGGCAATTCTTTTTTATGATGTTTTCTACTAAACCTGGAAAAATTAAATTCACGAGACTCATCACCAAAACTAGCACCGACAGTTTGTTTCTCACAATCTATTTTAGCATTAACGGTGTTCAAGAAAGGTCTACTAAAAATAATGGGACAAAAGTCATCTTGTGGGGAACTGATGAGGACATGACTACCTTGGATACGACCAAAAATATTGCATACATGCATATTTGTCAGGTGATTTCTAGTGTCAACTATTCAATAATCTATTTATATTATCCAGAACAAAAATACTTCACACACTTTTGTGTTTTGTCTAATTGTAGGTGTATGGAACATTTGTACAATCCACGTATGAAGATAGGGGAATAGGAGAAGTTTAAGTTCTGTTCAAAAAGTCCTCTCACGTCACTTTTGGGCCAAGAGAAGATAGAGTCCAAGTCTCTCACGTTCTGGATTCAGATTTGGACTGCACAGACATACCTGACTCAAAACGGCAAGAACTCTTTCATACGGACTCCGAATTGGGTGATTCTTTTTTTGTTGGAAAGTAGATTTCATGCTCTTTCCGGGCCAATTGGATTCACCCTAAAATTCATCCGGAGCGTTGAGTTATTGACGAAACAATCTGACGCTGCAGCAGAATCCGAGTCAAACTACAAGTCCAAAGGTGTTGCATCACCTCCACTTGGGCCCATGAGCCTTGTACGACTTAGGGTTGGTTTTAGGCTGCCTTGGGACGTCCTCCCACCTCCTTGGCCGCCACCCCTTGCTCCTATATAAGTAGATCCACCTAGTAGCTATTTCCTTGGGATTTGTTTAGTTAAAAGTTAGCCATTGCAACTTCGTGTACTTCGTTTGTGTCCAACGACCAGACTAAGACCGCTTACGGATCCCCACCTTTATCAATACTTCATATATACTCGCAATATTCAGATTGCTTTTATCATATTCTTGCTTGTTCTTCGATTGCTTGCAGGAAGAGACCTTCGTGGTCAGGTTGATTGTGCTCCGTCTTGGTCAATAACCTCTCGGAGTTGGTTTAGCGATTGCTAAGGCGCAACGTCGTGCACGTTTGTAGTCAGATCGTCAAAGTCGTCTCCACCAAATCGTTAGTTATCATCTCATCGAAAGATCGGGACAACCCCGCCTCTATCAGGAACCAAGAACAAGAAAATCAGTAGGGTATTTTATTTTCCCACACAAGACTTCAACATCTCTAACAATACCAATTGGTGATATAGTGTCTTTATTAGCAAGTTTAATAGTAACATCTATGTCTTCTATCTCTGCGAGTGCTATGTCATTCATAATTTCTTGATATAAGGTAAAGGGAATAGCACTCATGCTAGCACCTATGTCACATAAACCATGATAACACTGATTTCCTATTTTAACTGAGACAACGGGCATGCCAACAACGGGTCTATGACTATCCGTTTTATCGGATTTAGCAATTCTAGCAGCTTCTTCATAGAAGTAAATAACATGCCCATCTACATTTTCTTCCAAGAGATCCTTAACCATAGCACACTAGGTTCTACTTTGATTTGTTCATCAGGTTTAGGTGTTCTAATATAACTTTTCTTGACCAAAGTTGAAACTTTAGCATGTTCCTTCATCCTAACAGGGAAAGGTGGTTTCTCAATATAAGAAGTAGGAACGACTGGATCAACATTATAAATAATAGTTTCCTCTTTAGCTAGTACTGATTCTGTCATTTCTTATTTAATAGGTGGGTGATATTTAAACCACTTATCTTTAGGGAGATCAACATGAGTAGCAAATGATTCACAAAAGGAGGCTACTATCTCAGAGTCAAGTCCATATTTAGTGCTAAACTTTTGAAAAGCATCGTTCATAAAAGATTTAACACAATCAAACTCAAGCTTAATACCTGACTCTTTACCTTCGTCGAGTTCCAAATCTTCATAGTTGTGTTTAATTCTTCTAAAATATCCCACCTGAATTCAATAGTCTTCCTCATAAAAGAACCAACACAAGAAGTGTCGAGCATGGAATGATCATTACGAGAAAGCCAAGCATAAAATTTTTGAATGATAATTTCTCTTGAGAGCTCCTGATTGGGGCATGAATATAACATTGAATTAAGCCTCCCCAAGCTAGGGCGATACTTTCTCCTTCACGAGTCCAAAAATTATATATATAATTCTGATCACGATGAACTAGATGCACAGGATAAAACTTTTGGTGAAATTCCAATTTCAATTGATTCCAATTCCATGATCCAATATCATCGCATATCATATACCATGTCAATGATATTCCCCCCCAAAGATAAAGGGAAAACCTTCTTCTTAACTTCATCTCCGGGTAAACCTGCAAGCTTAAACAATCCATAAATTTCATCCACATGTATCAAATGCATATCGGGATGCTTCGTTCCGTCTCCTGCATAAGGGTTAGCTAGCAGTTGCTCTATCGTACCCGAAGGAATTTCGTATTCAATATTTTCAGTAGGTGTGGTAGGTTGAGGGGTAACTAATTGTGGTTCCGGTCGAGGTGAAGATACCCCCACTAATGGAATCTGAAGATTTGCCGTCTACCCCCTCTTTCCCGTCAGCTAGCGGTCGTCAAAGAATGGCTTTGTCATCAGCCAACGGAAAGCAGACGACAAAGAGGCAGCGGACGGCAAAGGAAGGCTTTGCCATCAGCCAACATTTTGTCGTCCGCTAGCTGACAGCAAAGCTTCTTTGCCGTCCGCTAGCTGATGGAAACGAGGGTGTTTGGCCCACTGGCTGTTAAGCCCTAACGGGCCCCCTCTTTGCCGCCTGCCAGCGGATGGCAAAGTGTCCGTTGCCCTCAGCTTGCAGACGGCAAGGGTGACACGGATGGCAAAGCTTCAAAATAAGTTAACAGCCCACACCCCCGCCGCTGCCCTATCTCTTTCTCCTCTCGTCTCCGCGGCCGCCTGGTACGTCTCCAACGTATCTATAATTTATGAAGTATTCATGCTATTATATTATCTGCTTTGGATGTTTATGGGCTTTATTAAACACTTTTATATTATTTTTGGGACTAACCTATTAACCCAGAGCCCAGTGCCAATTACTGTTTTTCCCCTTGTTTCAGTGTTTCGCAGAAAAGGAATATCAAACGGAGTCCAAACGGAATGAAACCTTCGGGAGAGTTATTTTTGGAACGGAAGCAATCCAGGAGACTTGGAGTACATGTCAGGGAATCAATGAGGAGAGCACGAGGCAGGGGGCGCGCCTACCCCCCAGGCGCGCCCTCCATCCTCATGGGCCCCTCGTGGCTCCCCTTACCAATTGTATGTATATATATATATATATATATATATATATATATATATATATATATATATATATCCATATAACCAAAAAACATCGGGGAACAGGATACATCGGGAGTTCCGCCGTCGCAAGCCTCTGTAGCCACCGAAAACCAATCTCGACCCGTTCCGGCACCCTGCCCGAGGGGGCGAATCCTTCTCCGGTGGCCATCTTCATCATCCCGGCGCTCTCCATGACGAGGAGGGACTAGTTCACCCTCGGGGCTGAGGGTATGTACCAGTAGCTATGTGTTTGATCTCTCTCTCTCTCTCTCTCTCTCGTGTTCTTGAGGTGATACGATCTTGATGTATCGTGAGCTTTGCTATTATAGTTAGATCTTATGATGTTTCTCCCCCTCTACTCTCTTGTAATGGATTGAGTTTTCCCTTTGAAGTTATCTTATCGGATTGAGTCTTTAAGGACTTGATAACACTTGATGTATGTCTTGCATGTGCGTATCTGTGGTGACAATGGGATATCACGTGATTCACTTGATGTATGTTTTGGTGATCAATTTGCGGGTTTCGCTCTTGAACTTATGCATAGGGGTTGGCACACGTTTTCGTCTTGACTCTCCGGTAGGAACTTTGGGGCACTCTTTGAAGTTCTTTGTGTTGGTTGAATAGATGAATCTGAGATTCTGTGATGCATATCGTATAATCATACCCACGGATACTTGAGGTGACATTGGAGTATCTAGGTGACATTATGGTTTTGGTTGATTTGTTTCTTAAGGTGTTATTCTAGTACGAACTCTATGATAGATCGAACGGAAAGAATAGCTTCGTGTTATTTTACTACGGACTCTTGAATAGATCGATTAGAAAGGATAACCTTGAGGTGGTTTCGTACCCTACCATAATCTCTTCGTTTGTTCTGCGCTATTAGTGACTTTGGAGTGACTCTTTGTTGCATGTTGAGGGATTGTTATATGATCCAATTATGTTATTATTGTTGAGAGAACTTGCACTAGTGAAAGTATGAACCCTAGGCCTTGTTTCAACGCATTGCAATACCGTTTGTGCTCACTTTTATCATTAGTTACCTTGCTGTTTTTATATTTTCAGATTACAAAAACCTATATCTACCATCCATATTGCACTTGTATCACCATCTCTTCGCCGAACTAGTGCACCTATACAATTTACCCTTGTACTGGGTGTGTTCGGGACACAAGAGACTCTTTGTTATTTGATTGCAGGGTTGTTTGAGAGAGACCATCTTCAACCTACGCCTCCCACAGATTGATAAACCTTAGGTCATCCACTTGAGGGAAATTTGCTACTGTCCTACAAACCTCTGCACTTGGAGGCCCAACAACGTCTACTAGAAGAAGGTTGCGTAGTAGACATCAAGCTCTTTTCTGGGGCCGTTGCTGGGGAGGTGAGTGCTTGAAGGTATATCTTTAGATCTTGCAATCGAATCTTTTAGTTTCTTGTTTTATTACTAGTTTAGTTTATAAAAGAAAATTACAAAAAATGGAATTGAGTTTGCCTCATACACTTCATCTTTTTAATATCTTTCGTGAGAATGATGGAAAGGAAAATTGTGCTCAAGTGCTAGAAGAAGTCTATAAAATGTTTGGCACTAAATCTTTGAATGATGAGCATGATTGCAATGTTGTTAGTATGAACTGAATATCCATGGTACTAATGATGATTGCACTATTCATGATGAAATTTTTTCCTATAAGCATGTCGATTTCTGTGGAGTGCATAGAGTTTGCAAATACATAGCAAAAAGGGAAGGTAGATTTTGTAAGAGGCATAAGTATTTCGAAACTAAATGGTTGCAAGAAAGGCTAGATGTTTGTGCTGAAAATTTAAACTTTCTTAGCCGTGCTTGTGAACTTTGCAATGAACGTGATCATTTCAGTACCCAATGCAAATTGTTTCATGATCGTATCGTGCCCAAAAATTGTGATGACCAGATTTCCCTTGCACATCATAATGAACTTAGTTTGCTTTTGGGTTATGAAGAAATGAAACGTATAAGTAAGGTTATTCCAGAATTTGCCCTTGATAGAGTTCTTGATTTTGATCTAGAGAAAATTTATATGTATTGATAGAGGCGGGGTGTCCCGATCTTTCAATGAGATGATAACTTTCGATTTGGTGGAGACGACTTTGACGATCCGACTACAAACGTGCACGACGTTGCGCCTTAGCAATCGCTAAACCAACTCCGAGAGGTTATTGACCACGCCGGAGCACAATCAACCTGACCACGAAGGTCTATTCCTGCAAGCAATCGAAGAACAAGAAAGAATATGATAAAGCAATCGGAATATTGCGAATATAGATGAAGTATTGATAAAGGTGGGGATCCGGAAGCGGTCTTGGTCTGGTCGTTGGACACAAATGAAGTACACGAAGTTGCAATGGCTAACTTTTAACTAAATAAATCCCACAGGAAAAAGCTACTAGGTGGATCTACTTATATAGGAGCAAGGGGTGGCGGCCAAGGAGGTGGGAGGATGTCCCAAGGCAGCCAAAAACCAACCCTAGGTCGTACGAGGCTCATGGGCCCAAGTGGATGTGATGCAACACCTTTGGACTTGTTGTTTGACTTGGATTCTGCTGCAGCGTCAGATTGTTTCGTCCATATCTCAACGCTCCGGATGAATTTAAAGGTGATTCCAATTGTTTTGGAAAGAGGATGAAATCTACTTTCCAACAAAAAAAGAATCACCCAATTCGGAGTCCGTATGAAAAAGTTGTTGGCGTTTTGAGTCAGGTATGTCTGTGCAGTCCGAATCTGAATCCAGAACGTGAGAGACTTGGACTCTATCTTCTCTTGGTCCAAAAGTGACGTGAGAGGACTTTTCGAACAGAACCTAAACTTCTCTTTTTCCCTTATCTTCATATGTGGATTGCACAAATGTCCCATACACCTGCAATTAGACAAAACACAAAAGTGTGTGAAGTATTTTTGTTCTGGATAACATAAATAGATTATTGAATAGTTTGCACTAGAAATCAGCTGACAAATATGCATGTATGCAATATTTTTGGTCGTATCCAAGGTAGTCATGTCCTCATCATCTTGATCACATGACGCATTCATGACAGTATCAAGATTCTCTAAAATAGGTGTTGTGCTCAAATCACCAGGTAACTGAACACATGATGCATTTAAGTTAACTAGGGATGCATCATTCTCATGTGAAGTTATATCATCAATACCTTTACTGTTACCTTGTCGCAAAGACGTAGCTGATGTAGGTAAGGACGTTGACAATGCACCATACTCTTGAGATGATGTCGCGCTCACAATCCGAGGTGGGGCTGCTCTAGTAGGTGCAACGGTGGAGGAACCAACCGGCGGTGGTGAGCACGAACTGGAATAGTAGTTGTTGTAGTCACCCAATGCATCCTCCTGCATCTGTCTCTCAAAGGTACAAGCACGAACATACATACCAGTAATGCAACGGGGAATATACTGAAATCTTGCCTGAATATCATGGTTCAAACCACCAAAAAATCTATTCATTGTATCATCCTTAGATTCTTCTATGTCACAATGATGCATATAAGATTTGAACTCTTGGTAGTAAGCATGAACAGTGTTGTTGCCTTGTTTAAATTGTTCAAATTTGTGAAGCAATTCACGACGATAGTAAGGAGGGAAAAAATGTTGTCTCATTACATCTTTCAAATCTTTCCAAGTTGTGGGTTGGTTATCAATGTTTTTCTTACAATGCACATTCCACCAAACAGAAGCAAAACCAGTAAATGCTCTAGTGGTAGCTCGTACTTGCTCAAGTTTAGAAAAGTCATGGTGACTAAAAACTTGTTCAACTTCAAGCTCCCAAGCTAGATAAATAGGAGGATTAAATCTACCCTCAAATGACGGTAAATAGATAACCTGACCATGCGCTTCTATGTGTTGTCCCAACTCTCGTGATGGTGAAGATGTGTCCGTCATCCAAGAACTTCTATCTCCGGAACCTGTCATGATTAGTAGAAACAAGAAACAAAATTCGAGAATAATGTTCCTATGAACTACTAGGATGTGGTTGTAAAGTGTTCACAGTAAAGCAAATATCAATATCTTACAAGTTCTTACCATGCGGCAGGTGGTGACAGGCAACCAGCGGTGTCAAATAACTCCGAAGATTGTGTAAAGCGATTGCCAGGGGAACATACGTATACACGGTGTAGAAATATGTGGAGCTGCGTTGGCTATATATGGTAGCAAAAGATTAGCAATAATCAATTCAAAGATGCAATGTTGAATAAACGCTCAACGACGGTACTGTGTTGGTCCTAGGCTAGACCGGACTAGAGACGCGAGCCTAGAACACCAATAAGGTCACGACATAGCACAACTAGCATCAATAAAGGATATGAAGTAGCTCTGGACAGCAAGATATAAGTGAAGATCACAATAGCAGTAAAGATAATGATGTGAAACAACTGTCAAGCAGGATAAACAACAACTCTCTCTCCAACTTTCCTCTTGAAAAGTTTGAGCAAATTTTCTGATAACTTTTTTCAAAGAATGCTACTAGCTCAAGCTTTCCAATGCAAAAATAATCACTCAATTCCGAATTGATATGAGGAGTCAAAGAATTCGAAAACTGGCCTGAAAACTGGAATAAGCTGTGTCCGCGAGCTTCGGAGGGCAAAAAGACCTATTTAGAAGACGATTTTGAGGTGTCAAATATTGAACAAGCTTCTGAAACTATTTAGATGCGTCTCGTCGCTAGCTTTAATTTGAGTACTCGTGGAGCCAAAACGGACTTTGTATGAGAAAGTTATTCCTGTTTGACTGAACAGTGCACAAAACAGAATCCAATCCGAATTCAACTACGAGATTGAGTCTAGATAGATTCAATTTTTTTTCTTCTCTCTTTTTTTTCCTCACACTTTTTTTTTCTTTTTCTTTTTTTTCCTCTGACTTTTTTTTCTTTTTTTCACTCTTTTTTTCTCTGTGTTTTTTTTCTCCCTCTTTTCAAGACAAACTAGATAAGATGCAGATTGGATCAAGCGAAGATGTGAATGACCTCAACTATGATTGTGACAATGAACTATGGGTAGCACGTGGTGGCAAGTGATGGATGGTGTGGTGGACAGCGGAAGGGATAACGATGCAGCGGCGACGTGACTAATGTGAACAGAACTCGAAACTCTAAACGAACTAGACACTAAGACCAGCAACTCGACACGACGATGCAACCGATAATTCAATAATGCAAACAATGAAAAGAAAATTGCAAAGACTCAGACTGGCTTTGACAAAGGATGAATAGATCTAACTTTTTTTGTGTGGCTTTTTTTTGGACAATAGGTAGAAAATAGATCTAATCTAGTAAAAACTGGAAATTCTCACCGAGCAACCTGAAAACTGATACCACTTGATAGAGGCGGGGTGTCCCGATCTTTCGATGAGATGATAACTTTAGATTTGGTGGAGACGACTTTGACGATCCGACTACAAACGTGCACGACGTTGCGCCTTAGCAATCGCTAAACCAACTCCAAGAGGTTATTGACCACACCGGAGCACAATCAACCTGACCACGAAGGTCTATTCCTGCAAGCAATCGAAGAACAAGCAAGAATATGATAAAGCAATCGGAATATTGCGAATATAGATGAAGTATTGATAAAGGTGGGGATCCGGAAGCGGTCTTGGTCTGGTCGTTGGACACAAACGAAGTACACGAAGTTGCAATGGCTAACTTTTAACTAAACAAATCCCCCAGGAAAAAGCTACTAGGTGGATCTACTTATATAGGAGCAAGGGGTGGCGGCCAAGGAGGTGGGAGGACGTCCCAAGGCAGCCTAAAACCAACCCTAGGTCGTACGAGGCTCATGGGCCCAAGTGGATGTGATGCAACACCTTTGGACTTGTTGTTTGACTCAGATTCTGCTGCAGCGTCAGATTGTTTCGTCCATATCTCGACGCTCCGGATGAACTTAAAGGTGATTCCAATTGTTTTGGAAAGAGGATGAAATCTACTTTCCAACAAAAAAAGAATCAACCAATTCAGAGTCCGTATGAAAAAGTTGTTGGCGTTTTGAGTCAGGTATGTCTGTGCAGTCCGAATCTGAATCCAGAACGTGAGAGACTTGGACTCTATCTTCTCTTGGTCCAAAAGTGACGTGAGAGGACTTTTTGAACAGAACCTAAACTTCTCTTTTCCCCTTATCTTCATATGTGGATTGCACAAATGTCCCATACACCTGCAATTAGACAAAACACAAAAGTGTGTGAAGTATTTTTGTTCTGGATAACATAAATAGATTATTGAATAGTTTGCACTAGAAATCACCTGACAAATATGCATGTATGCAATATTTTTGGTCGTATCCAAGGTAGTCATGTCCTCATCATGTATTGTGCGGTGAATTGCATTGAGAATCCTTATATTGCCAATTACATAAAGAAAAGAAAACAAATAGAAGATGAAGAGAATACTAATGAAAGGGAAGAGACTTCCCAATATCCTCCTATTATTTCTTATGATGATTAAGGTAACGAGGAGGAGCCTTCTGTTCAATCAATCTCATTAATAAGGAGCTCCAAAAAGAGGATTGAACCCACACATAATGTGAAGAAGAAAAAGAAAAGACAGAGAAACAAAGGTAAAAAAGTATCTCTCTCGAATGGTGTTGCTCCTATTACTCCTTGTGATGATGATAATTGCTATACTATTGGTGCTATCCATACTATTAATTATGAGAGTGATTATGCTTATGATATGAAAAGGCCCAAGCTTGGAGATGTTATGTTTAATGAGGATGATATTTTTGAGAATATATTTGCTGCAATTAATGTTTGTCCCAAGCTTGGGGATGCTACGTTTAATGAGGATGATATTTTTAGTCTCCCAAGTTTTGATATGCAAATTTATAATGATGATAGCATGCCTCCTACTTATGATGATTATATTGATGAAAGTGGGTTTGGAAGAGTGTCAACTTTAGGAAGTAATGATCCCACTATTTTGGAGGATGTTGAATCTTATTGTGACAATTATGAAAGTGGATTTGGAGAGGTCATGACTTTATTTAGTAATGATTCCACTATCTTGGAAGAGGTTTCAATCGATTATGATGAGAAAAAAGTTGCTCCGTATGATGATTATTGTGATGATACATATGCTATGAAAAGTAGTGATGATTATTTTTATAAAACTTGTCATGATTATGATTACCCTTTTTCTGAACATTACTCTTTTAATGTAAAAAACAATTTATAGCATTCGTGTCTCTTATGACACTTGATACGTCTCCAATGTATCTATAATTTTTGATTGTTCCATGCTATTATATTATCTGTTTTGGATCTTTATGGGCTTTATTAAAAACTTTTATATTATTTTTGGGACTAACCTATTAACCCAGAGCCCAGTGCCAGTTCCTATTTTTTCGCTTGTTTCAGTATTTCGCAGAAAAGGAATATCAAACGGAGTCCAAACGGAATGAAACCTTCGGGAAAGTTATTGTTGGAACGAGAGAAACCCAGAGGACTTGGAGTCCACATCAAGAAAGGAATGAGGAAGGCACGAGGCAGGGGGCGCGCCCACCCCGCTGGGCGCGCCCTCCACCCTTGTGGGCCCCTCGTGGCTCCCCTGACGTATTTCTTCTGCCTATATATACCAATATACCCTAAAACCTTCGGGGAACAGAATAGATCGGGAGTTCCGTCGCCGCAAGCCTTTGTAGCCACCAAAAACCAATCGGGACCCTGTTCCGGCACCCTGCCGGAGGGGGGAACCCTCAACGGTGGCCATCTTCATCATCCCGGCGCTCTCCTTGACGAGGAGGGAGTAGTTCACCCTCGGGGCTGAGGGTATGTACCAGTAGCTATGTGTTTGATCTCTCTCTCTCTCTCTCTCTCTCTCTCTCTCGTGTTCTTGAGGTGGTACGATCTTGATGTATCGCGAGCTTTGCTATTATAGTTGGACCTTATGTTTCTTATCCCCCTCTACTCTCTTGTAATGGATTGAGTTTTCCCTTTGAAGTTATCTAATCGGATTGAGTCTTTAATGATTTGAGAACACTTGATGTATGTCTTGCCGTGCGTATCTGTGGTGACAATGGGATATCACGTGATTCACTTGATGTATGTTTTGGTGATCAACTTGCGGGTTCCCCCCATGAACCTATGCATAGGGGTTGGCACACGTTTTCGTCTTGATTCTTCGGTGGAAACTTTGGGGCACTCTGTGAGGTTCTATGTGTTGGTTGAATAGATGAATCTGAGATTGTGTGATGCATATCGTATAATCATACCCACGGATACTTGAGGTGACATTGGAGTATCTAGGTGACATCAGGGTTTCGGTTGATTTGTGTCTTAAGGTGTTATTCTAGTACGAATTCTAGGGCTGTTTGTGACACTTATAGGAATAGCCCAACAAATTGATTAGAAAGAATAACTTTGAGGTGGTTTCGTACCTTACCATAATCTCTTCGTTTGTTCTCTGCTATTAGTGACTTTGGAATGACTCTTTCTTGCATGTTGAGGGATAGTTATATGATCCAATTATGTTATTATTGTTGAGAGAACTTGCATTAGTGAAAGTATGAACCCTAGGCCTTGTTTCCTAGCATTGCAATACCGTTTACGCTCACTTTTACCACTTGTTACCTTGCTGTTTATATATTTTCAGACTACAAAAACCTACATCTACCATCCATATTGCACTTGTATCACCATCTCTTCGCCAAACTAGTGCACCTATACAATTTACCATTGTATTGGGTGTGTTGGGGACACAAGAGACTCTTTGTTATTTGGTTGCTGGGTTGCTTAAGAGAGACCATCTTCATTCTATGCCTCCCACCGATTGATAAACCTTAGGTTATCCACTTGAGGGAAATTTGCTACTGTCCTACAAACCTCTGCACTTGGAGGCCCAACAATGTCTACAAGAAGAAGGTTGCTTAGTAGACATCAAGCTCTTTTCTAGCGCCGTTGCCGGGGAGGTGAGTGCTTGAAGGTATATCTTTAGATCTTGCAATCGAATCTTTTAGTTTCTTGTTTTAGCACTAGTTTAGTTTATAAAACAAAACTACAAAAAATGAAATTAAGTTTATCTCATACGCTTCATCTTTTTAATATCTTTCGTGAGTATGATGGAAAGGAAAATTGTGCCAAAGTGTTAGAAGAAGAATGCTATAAAATGTTTGGCACTAAATCTTTGAATGATGAGCATGATTTCAATGTTGTTAGTATGAACTCCTTGAATATCCATAGTACTAATGATGATTGCACTAGTTATGATGAAAATGTCTCCTATAAACATGTCAATTTTTGTCGAGTGCATTGGGTTTGCAAGTACACACCAAATAGGGAAGATAGATATTGCAAGAGGCATAAGCATTTAGAAACTAAATGGTTACAAGAAAGGCTAGATGTTTATGCTGAAAATTTAAATTTTCTTAGCCGTACTTGTGAACTTTGCAATGAACATGATCATTACAGTACCCAATGCAAATTGTTTCATGATCGTATCGTGTCCAAAAATTGTGATGACTTGATTTCCCTTGCACATCACAATGAACTTAGTTTGCTCTTGGGTTATGAAGAAATGAAACGAATAACTAATGATATTCCAAAATTTGCGCTTGATAGAGTTCTTCATTTTGATATAGAGGAAATTTATATGTATTGCGCGGTGAATTGCATTGAAAATCCTTATATTGCCAACTACATAAAGAAAAGAAAGCAAATAGAAGATGAAGAGAACACTAATAAAAGGGAAGAGACTTCCCAATATCCTCCTGTTATTTCTTATGATGAATCAGGTAACGAGGTGGAGCTTTCTATTCAACCAATCTCATCAATAAGGAGCTCAAAAAGGAGGAATAAACCCACACATGAGGTGAAGAAGAAGAAAAGAAAAAGGAAGAGAGGTAAAAAGATATCTCTCCCAAATAATGTTGCTCCTATTATTGTTGTGCCTCATGAAAATGAAGATGATGCACTTGATGATGATCTCGTTATGCCTATTGCTTATGATCTTCAAAATCTTTTTGGCACTTGCTTGGAAGAATATGATAATTGCTATACTATTGGTACTATCCATACTATTAATGATGAGAGTGATTATGCTTATGATATGAAAAGGCCCAAGCTTGGGGATGCTATGTTTGAAGAAGACGATGTTTTTGATAATATATTTGCTGCAATTAACGTTTTTGCCAAGCTTGGGGATGCTACGTTTAATGAAGATGATACTTTTAGCCTCTCAAGTTTCGATATGCAAATTTATAATGATGATAGCATGCCTCCTACTTATGATGATTGTATTGATGAAAGTGGGTTTGGAAGAGTGTCAACTTTAGGAAGTAATGATCCCACTATTTTGGAGGATGTTGGATCTTACAATATTTATGAAAGTGGATTTGGAGAGGTCATGACTTTATTTAGTGATGAGTCCACTATCTTGGAAGAGGTTTCAATCGTTTATGATGAGAACAAAGTTGCTACTTATGATGATTATTGTGATGAAACTTATGCTATAAAAAGTAGTGATGATTATATTTATAAAACTTGTCATGATTATGATTACCCGTTTTTTGAACATTAATCTTCTAATGTGGAAACAATTTATAGTATTCGAGTTTCTTATGATACTCCCACTATTCCGAATGAGAAGAATTTTGCTTGTGTGGAGAGTAGTAAATTTTCTATGCTTGTAGATCATGAAAAGAATGCTTTAGGTGCTGGTTATATTGTTGAATTCATTTATGATTCTACTGAAAATTATTATGAGGGAGGAACATATGCTTGTAGGAATTGCAATAATATCAAGTTTCTTCTCTATGTGCTTAAAGTTTTGAAGTTATGCTTGTTTTGCCTTCCTATGCTAGTTGATTATTGTTCCCATAAGTTGTTTGCTCACAAAATCCCTATGCATAGGAAGTGGGTTAGACTTAAATGTGCTAGTCATATTCTTCATGATGCTCTCTTTATGTTTCAATTCATATCTTTTATGTGAGCATTATTGAAATCACATGCCTAGCTAGGGGCGTTAAACATTAGCGCTTGTTGGGAGGCAACCCAATTTTATTTTAGTTTCTTGATTTTTGGTTATTTTTAGTAATAAATAATCCATCTAGCTTCTGTTTAGATGTGGTTTTGTGTTTTAATTAGTGTTTGTGCCAGGTAGAACCTTTGGGAAGACTTGGGTGAAGTCTTTATGATCATGCTGTAAAAAACAGAAACTTTAGCGCTCACGAGATTAGCTTAAACTTTTTTATGGAGAGTGATATTTAGTTGATTATTTTTGCAGATGATTACTAGACAAATTCCTCAGGTCCACCAATTTATTTCAGAATTTTTGGAGTTTCATAAGTATACGTTTGATACAGATTACTACAGACTGTTCTGTTTTTGACAGATTCTGTTTTTCGTGTGTTGTTTGCTTATTTTGATGAATCTATGGCTAGTAAAATAGTTTATAAACCATAGAGAAGTTGGAATACAGTAGGTTTAACACCAATATAAATAAATAATGAGTTTATTACTGTTGGGGAACGTAGTAATTTCAAAAAAATTCCTACGCACACGCAAGATCATGGTGATGCATAGCAACGAGAGGGGAGAGTGTTGTCTACGTACCCTCGTAGACCGAAGCGGAAGCGTTGACACAACGTAGAGGAAGTAGTCGTACGTTCTCCTCGCGATCCAACCGATCACAGCACCGTTACTCCGGCACCTCCGAGTTCTTGAAACACGTTCAGCTCGATGACGATCCCCGGGCTCCGATCCAGCAAAGCGTCGGGGAAGAGTTCCGTCAGCACGACGGCGTGGTGACGATCTTGATGTGTTACCGGCGCAGGGCTTCGCCTAAGCACTGCAACGATATGACCGAGGTGGAATATGGTGGAGGGGGGCACCGCACACGGCTAAGGAACGATCACGTTGATCAATTGTGTGTTCAAGGGGTGCCCCTTGCCTCAGTATATAAAGGATGGAGGAGGAGGAGGCCGGCCAAGGCAAAGGTGCGGCCAGGATATGGATTCCTACTAGGACTCCAAGTCCTAGTAGGAGTCCACCAAAAGGGGAGGAAGGGAGAAGGAATAGGAGGAGAAGGAGAGATGGCCGGCCCCCTTTTCCCTAGTCCAATTCGGACTAGAGGGGAGGGGGGGCGCAGCAGCCTTTTTCCTTTTCCCACTAAAGCCCATCAAGGCCCATTACTTCTCCCGTAATCCCGTAACTTCCCGGTACCTCCGAAAATACCCGAACCACTCAGAACCCTTCCGATGTCCGAATATAGTCGTCCAATATATCGATCTTTACGTCTCGACCATTTCGAGACTCCTCGTCATGTCCCCGATCTCATCCGGGACTCTGAACTCCTTCGGTACATCAAAACTCATAAACTCATAATATAACTGTCATCGAAACCTTAAGCGTGCGGACCCTACGGTTCGAGAACAATGTAGACATGACCGAGACATGTCTCCGGTCAATAACCAATAGCGGGACCTGGATGCCCATATTGGCTCCTACATATTCTACGAAGATCTTTATCGGTCAGACCGCATAACAACATACGTTGTTCCTTTTGTCATCGGTATGTTACTTGTCCGAGATTCGATCGTTGGTATCCAATACCTAGTTCAATCTCGTTACCGGCAAGTCTCTTTACTCGTTCCGTAATACATCATCTAACAACTAACACATTAGTTGTAATGCTTGCAAGGCTTATGTGATGTGCATTACCGAGAGGGCCCAGAGATACCTCTCCGACAATCGGAGTGACAAATCCTAATCTCGAAATACGCCAACCCAACATCTACCATTGGTGACACCTGTAGTACTCCTTTATAATCACCCAGTTACGTTGTGACGTTTGGTAGCACACAAAGTGTTCCTAGGGTAAACGGGAGTTGCATAATCTCATAGTCATAGGAACATGTATAAGTCATGGATAAAAGCAATAGCAACATACTAAACGATCGGGTGCTAAGCTAATGGAATGGGTCATGTCAATCAGATCATTCAACTAATGATGTGATCTCGTTAATCAAATAACAACTCTTTGTTCATGGTTAGGAAACATAACCATCTTTGATTAATGAGCTAGTCAAGTAGAGGCATACTAGTGACACTCTGTTTGTCTATGTATTCACACATGTATTATGTTTCCAATTAATACAATTCTAGCATGAATAATAAACATTTATCATGATATAAGGAAATAAATAATAACTTTATTATTGCCTCTAGGGCATATTTCCTTCAGTCTCCCACTTGCACTAGAGTCAATAATCTAGATCACATCACCATGTGATTAATATCAATAGTTCACATCATCATGTGATTAACACCCATAGTTCACATCGCTATGTGACCGACACCCAAAGGGTTTACTAGATTCAGTAATCTAGTTTACATCGCTATGTAATTAACACCCAAAGAGTACTAAGGTGTGATCATGTTTTGCTTGTGAGAGAAATTTAGTCAACGGGTCTGCCACATTCAGATCCATTATGTATTTTGCAATTTTCTATGTCTACAATGCTCTGCACGGAGCTACTTTAGCTAATTGCTCCCACTTTCAATATGTATCTAGATTGAGACTTAGAGTCATCTAGATTAGTGTCAAAACTTGCATCGACGTAACCTTTTACGACGAACCTTTTTGTCACCTCCATAATCGAGAAACATATCCTTATTCCACTAAGGATAATTTTGACCGCCGTCCAGTGATCTACTCCTAGATCACTATTGTACTCCCGTGCCAATCTCAGGGTAGGGTATACAATAGGTCTGGTACACAGCATGGCATACTTTATAGAACCTATGGCCAAAGCATAGGGAATGACTTTCATTCTCTTTCTATCTTCTGCCGTGGTCGGGCTTTGAGTCTTACTCAATTTCACACCTTGTAATACAGGCAAGAACTCTTTCTTTGACTGTTCCATTTTGAACTACTTCAAAAAAATTTCAAGGTATGTACTTATTGAAAAACTTATCAAGCGTCTTGATCTATCTCTATAGATCTTGATGCTCAATATGTAAGCAGCTTTACCGAGGTCCTTTCTTTGAAAAACTCCTTTCAAACACTCCTTTATGCTTTGCAGAATAATTCTACATTATTTCCGATCAACAATATGTCATTTACATATACTTATCAGAAATGCTGTAGTGCTCCCACTCACTTTCTTGTAAATACAGGCTTCACCGCAAGTCTGTATAAAACTATATGCTTTGATCAACTTATCAAAGTGTATATTCCAACTCCGAGATGCTTGCACCAGTCCATAGATGGATCGCTGGAGCTTGCATATTTTGTTAACACCTTTAGGATCGACAAAACCTTCTAGTTGCATCGCATACAACTCTTCTTTAATAAATCCATTAAGGAATGTAGTTTTGTTTATCCATTTGCCGGATTTCATAAAATGCGGCAATTGCTAACATGATTCGGACAGACTTAAGCATAGATACGAGTGAGAAACTCTCATCGTAGTCAACACCTTGATCTTGTCGAAAACCTTTTGCGACAATTCTAGCTTTGTAGATAGTAACACTACTATCAGTGTCCGTCTTCCTCTTGAAGATCCATTTATTTTCTATGGCTTGCCGATCATCGGGCAAATCCATCAAAGTCCATACTTTGTTCTCATACATGGATCATATCTCAGATTTCATGGCCTCTAACCATTTCGCGGAATCTGGGCTCATCATCGCTTCCTCATAGTTCGCAAGTTCGTCATGGTCTAGTAACATGACTTCCAGAATAGGATTACCGTACCACTCTGGTGCGGATCTCACTCTAGTTTACTTACGAGATTTGGTAGTAACTTGATCGTGAAGTTACATGATCATCATCATTAGCTTCCTTACTAATTGGTGTAGTAGTCACAAGAACAGATTTCTGTGATGAACTACTTTCCAATAAGGGAGAAGGTACAATTACCTTATCAAGTTCTACTTTCCTCCCACTCACTTCTTTCGAGAGAAACTCCTTCTCTAGAAAGGATCCATTCTTAGCAACAAATGTCTTGCCTTTGGATCTATGATAGAAGGTGTACCCAACAATTTCCTTTGGGTATCCTATGAAGACATATTTCTCCGATTTGGGTTTGAGCTTATCAGGATGAAACTTTTTCATATAAGCATCACAACCCCAAACTTTAAGAAACGACAGCTTTGGTTTCTTGCTAAACCACAGTTCATATTGTGTCGTCTCAACGGACTTAGATGGTGCCCTTTTTAACGTGAATGCAGCTGTCTTTAATGCATAACCCCAAAAACGATGGTGGTAGATCATAGATTGTACTATATCCAATAAAGTACGGTTATGACGTTCGGACGCACCATTATGCTGTGGTGTTCCAGGTGGCGTGAGTAGTGAAACTATTTCACATTGTTTTAACTGAAGACCAAACTCGTAACTCAAATATTCGTCTCCGCGATCAGATCGTAGAAACCTTATTTTCTTGTCACGATGATTTTCACTTCACTCTAAAATTCTTTGAACTTTTCAAACGTTTCAGACTTATGTTTCATCAAGTAGATATACCCATATCTGCTCAAATCATCTGTGAAGGTTAGAAAATAATGATACTTGTCGCGAGCCTTAATATTCATCGGACCATATACATTAGTATGTATGATTTCCAACAAATCTGTTGCTTGCTCCATTGTTCCGGAGAACGGCGTTTTAGTCATCTTGCCCAAGAGGCATGGTTCGCAAGCATCAAGTGATTCATAATCAAGTGATTCCAAAATTCCATCAGCATGGAGTTTCTTCATGCGCTTTACACCAATATGACCTAAACGGCAGTGCCACAAATAGGTTGCACTATCATTATTAACTTCGCATCTTTTTGGTTTCAATATTATGAGTATGTGTATCACTACGATCGAGATCCAATGAACTATTTTCATTGGTGTGTATGACCATAGAAGGTTTTATTCATGTAAACAGAACAACAATTGTTCTCTAACTTAAATGAATAACTGTATTGCAATTAACATGATCAAATCATATTCATGCTCAACGCAAACACCAAATAACACTTATTTAGTTTCAACACTAATCCCGAAAGTATAGGGAGTGTGTGATGATGATCATATCAATCTTGGAACCACTTCCAACACACATCGTCACCTTGCCCTTTAACTAGTCTTTGTTCATTCTGCAACTCCCGTTTCGAGTTACTAATCTTAGCAACTTGAACTAGTACCAAATACTGAGGGGTTGCTATGAACACTAGTAAAATACACATCAATAACATGTATATCAAATATACTTATGTTCACTTTGCCATCCTTCTTATCCGCCAATCACTTGGGGTAGTTCCGCTTCCAGTGACCAGTCCCTTTGCAGTAGAAGCACTTAGTCTCAGGCTTAGGACCAGACTTGGGCTTTTTCACTTGAGCAGCAACTTGCTTGCCGTTCTTCTTGAAGTTCCCCTTCTTTCCTTTTGCCCTTTTCTTGAAACTAGTGATCTTGTCAACCATCAACACTTGATGTTTTTCTTTGATTTCTACCTTCACCGATTTTAGCATCGTGAAGAGCTTGGGAATATTTTCCGTTATCCCTTGTATATTATAGTTCATCACGAAGTTCTACTAACTTGGTGATGGTGACTAGAGAATTCTGTCAATCACTATCTTATCTGGAAGATTAACTCCCACTTGATTCAAGCGATTGTAGTACCCAGACAATCTGAGCACATGCTCACTAGTTGAGCGATTCTCCTCCATCTTTTAGCTATAGAACTTGTTGGAGACTTCATATCTCTCAACTCGGGTATTTGCTTGAAATATTAACTTCAACTCCTGGAACATCTTGTATGGTCCATGACGTTCAAAACGTCTTTGAAGTCCCGATTCTTAAGCCGTTAAGCATGGTGCACTAAACTATTAAGTAGTCATCATATTGAGCTAGCAAAACGTTCATAACGTCTGCATCTGCTCCTGCAAAAGGTCCGTCACCTAGCAGTGCATCAAGGACAAAATTCTTCTGTGCAGCAATGAGGATAAACCTCAGATTACGGATCCAATCCGCATCATTGCTACTAACATTTTTCAACACAATTTTCTCTAGGAACATATCAAAATAAACACAGGGAAGCAACAACGCGAGCTATTGATCTACAACATAGATATGCTAATACTACCAGGACTAATGTTCATGATAATATTAAAGTTCAATTAATCATATTACTTAAGAACTCCCACTTAGATAGACATCCCTCTAATCTTCTAAGTGATCACGTGATCCAAATCAACTAAACCATGTCCGATCATCACGTGAGATGGAGTAGTTTCAATGGTGAACATCACTATGTTGATCATATCTACTATATGATTCACGCTCGACCTTTCGGTCTCCGTGTTCCGAGGCCATATCTGTTATATGCTAGGCTCGTCAAGTATAACCTGAGTATTCCGCGTGTGCAACTATTTTGCACCCGTTGTATTTGAACGTAGAGCCTATCACACCCGATCATCACGTGGTGTCTCAGCACGAAGAACTTTCGCAACGGTGCATACTCAGGGAGAACACTTCTTGATAATTAGTGAGAGATCATCTTATAATGCTACCGTCAATCAAAGCAAGATAAGATGCATAAAAAGATAAACATCACATGCAATCAATATAAGTGATATGATATGGCCATCATCATCTCGTGCTTGTGATCTCCATCTTCGAAGCACCGTCATGATCACCATCGTCACCGGCGCGACACCTTGATCTCCATCGTAGCATCGTTGTCGTCTCGCCAATCTTATGCTTCCACGACTATCACTACCGCTTAGTAATAAAGTAAAACATTACATCGCGATTGCATTGCATACAATAAAGCGACAACCATATGGCTCCTGCCAGTTGCCGATAACTCGGTTACAAAACATGATCATCTCATACAATAAAATTTAGCATCATGTCTTGACCATATCACATCACAACATGCCCTGCAAAAACAAGTTAGACGTCCTCTACTTTGTTGTTGCAAGTTTTACGTGGCTGCTACGGGCTTAAGCAAGAACTCATCTTACCTACGCATCAAAACCACAACGATAGTTTGTCAAATAGACTCCGTTTTAACCTTCTCAAGGACCGGGCGTAGCCACACTCGGTTCAACTAAAGTTGGAGAGACAGTCTTCCGCAAGCCATCTATGTGCAAAGCACGTCGAGGGAACCGGTCTCGCGTAAGCGTACGCGTAAGGTTGGTCCGGATCGTCTCGTCCAACAATACCGCTGAACCAAAGTATGACATGCTGGTAGGCAGTATGACTTGTATCGTCCACAACTCACTTGTGTTCTACTCGTGCAAATAACATCATACCATAAAAACCTAGGCTCGGATGCCACTGTTGGGGAACGTAGTAATTTCAAAAAAATTCCTACGCACACGCAAGATCATGGTGATGCATAGCAACGAGAGGGGAGAGTGTTGTCTACGTACCCTCGTAGACCGAAGCGGAAGCGTTGACACAACGTAGAGGAAGTAGTCGTACGTTCTCCTCGCGATCCAACCGATCACAGCACCGTTACTCCGGCACCTCCGAGTTCTTGGCACACGTTCAGCTCGATGACGATCCCCGGGCTCCGATCCAGCAAAGCGTCGGGGAAGAGTTCCGTCAGCACGACGGCGTGGTGACGATCTTGATGTGTTACCGGCGCAGGGCTTCGCCTAAGCACTGCAACGATATGACCGAGGTGGAATATGGTGGAGGGGGGCACCGCACACGGCTAAGGAACGATCACGTTGATCAATTGTGTGTTCAAGGGGTGCCCCTTGCCTCAGTATATAAAGGATGGAGGAGGAGGAGGCCGGCCAAGGCAAAGGTGCGGCCAGGATATGGATTCCTACTAGGACTCCAAGTCCTAGTAGGAGTCCACCAAAAGGGGAGGAAGGGAGAAGGAATAGGAGGAGAAGGAGAGATGGCCGGCCCCCTTTTCCCTAGTCCAATTCGGACTAGAGGGGAGGGGGGGCGCAGCAGCCTTTTTCCTTTTCCCACTAAAGCCCATCAAGGCCCATTACTTCTCCCGTAATCCCGTAACTTCCCGGTACCTCCGAAAATACCCGAACCACTCAGAACCCTTCCGATGTCCGAATATAGTCGTCCAATATATCGATCTTTACGTCTCAACCATTTCGAGACTCCTCGTCATGTCCCCGATCTCATCCGGGACTCCGAACTCCTTCGGTACATCAAAACTCATAAACTCACAATATAACTGTCATCGAAACCTTAAGCGTGCGGACCCTACGGTTCGAGAACAATGTAGACATGACCGAGACACGTCTCCGGTCAATAACCAATAGCGGGACCTGGATGCCCATATTGGCTCCTACATATTCTACGAAGATCTTTATCGGTCAGACCGCATAACAACATACGTTGTTCCTTTTGTCATCGGTATGTTACTTGTCCGAGATTCGATCGTTGGTATCCAATACCTAGTTCAATCTCGTTACCGGCAAGTCTCTTTACTCGTTCCGTAATACATCATCTAACAACTAACACATTAGTTGTAATGCTTGCAAGGCTTATGTGATGTGCATTACCGAGAGGGCCCAGAGATACCTCTCCGACAATCGGAGTGACAAATCCTAATCTCGAAATACGCCAACCCAACATCTACCATTGGTGACACCTGTAGTACTCCTTTATAATCACCCAGTTACGTTGTGACGTTTGGTAGCACACAAAGTGTTCCTAGGGTAAACGGGAGTTGCATAATCTCATAGTCATAGGAACATGTATAAGTCATGGATAAAAGCAATAGCAACATACTAAACGATCGGGTGCTAAGCTAATGGAATGGGTCATGTCAATCAGATCATTCAACTAATGATGTGATCTCGTTAATCAAATAACAACTCTTTGTTCATGGTTAGGAAACATAACCATCTTTGATTAATGAGCTAGTCAAGTAGAGGCATACTAGTGACACTCTGTTTGTCTATGTATTCACACATGTATTATGTTTCCAATTAATACAATTCTAGCATGAATAATAAACATTTATCATGATATAAGGAAATAAATAATAACTTTATTATTGCCTCTAGGGCATATTTCCTTCAGTCTCCCACTTGCACTAGAGTCAATAATCTAGATCACATCACCATGTGATTAATATCAATAGTTCACATCATCATGTGATTAACACCCATAGTTCACATCGCTATGTGACCGACACCCAAAGGGTTTACTAGATTCAGTAATCTAGTTTACATCGCTATGTAATTAACACCCAAAGAGTACTAAGGTGTGATCATGTTTTGCTTGTGAGAGAAATTTAGTCAACGGGTCTGCCACATTCAGATCCATTATGTATTTTGCAATTTTCTATGTCTACAATGCTCTGCACGGAGCTACTTTAGCTAATTGCTCCCACTTTCAATATGTATCTCGATTGAGACTTAGAGTCATCTAGATTAGTGTCAAAACTTGCATCGACGTAACCTTTTACGACGAACCTTTTTGTCACCTCCATAATCGAGAAACATATCCTTATTCCACTAAGGATAATTTTGACCGCCGTCCAGTGATCTACTCCTAGATCACTATTGTACTCCCGTGCCAATCTCAGGGTAGGGTATACAATAGGTCTGGTACACAGCATGGCATACTTTATAGAACCTATGGCCAAAGCATAGGGAATGACTTTCATTCTCTTTCTATCTTCTGCCGTGGTCGGGCTTTGAGTCTTACTCAATTTCACACCTTGTAATACAGGCAAGAACTCTTTCTTTGACTGTTCCATTTTGAACTACTTCAAAAAAATTTCAAGGTATGTACTTATTGAAAAACTTATCAAGCGTCTTGATCTATCTCTATAGATCTTGATGCTCAATATGTAAGCAGCTTTACCGAGGTCCTTTCTTTGAAAAACTCCTTTCAAACACTCCTTTATGCTTTGCAGAATAATTCTACATTATTTCCGATCAACAATATGTCATTTACATATACTTATCAGAAATGCTGTAGTGCTCCCACTCACTTTCTTGTAAATACAGGCTTCACCGCAAGTCTGTATAAAACTATATGCTTTGATCAACTTATCAAAGTGTATATTCCAACTCCGAGATGCTTGCACCAGTCCATAGATGGATCGCTGGAGCTTGCATATTTTGTTAACACCTTTAGGATCGACAAAACCTTCTAGTTGCATCGCATACAACTCTTCTTTAATAAATCCATTAAGGAATGTAGTTTTGTTTATCCATTTGCCGGATTTCATAAAATGCGGCAATTGCTAACATGATTCGGACAGACTTAAGCATAGATACGAGTGAGAAACTCTCATCGTAGTCAACACCTTGATCTTGTCGAAAACCTTTTGCGACAATTCTAGCTTTGTAGATAGTAACACTACTATCAGTGTCCGTCTTCCTCTTGAAGATCCATTTATTTTCTATGGCTTGCCGATCATCGGGCAAATCCATCAAAGTCCATACTTTGTTCTCATACATGGATCATATCTCAGATTTCATGGCCTCTAACCATTTCGCGGAATCTGGGCTCATCATCGCTTCCTCATAGTTCGCAAGTTCGTCATGGTCTAGTAACATGACTTCCAGAATAGGATTACCGTACCACTCTGGTGCGGATCTCACTCTAGTTTACTTACGAGATTTGGTAGTAACTTGATCGTGAAGTTACATGATCATCATCATTAGCTTCCTTACTAATTGGTGTAGTAGTCACAAGAACAGATTTCTGTGATGAACTACTTTCCAATAAGGGAGAAGGTACAATTACCTTATCAAGTTCTACTTTCCTCCCACTCACTTCTTTCGAGAGAAACTCCTTCTCTAGAAAGGATCCATTCTTAGCAACAAATGTCTTGCCTTTGGATCTATGATAGAAGGTGTACCCAACAATTTCCTTTGGGTATCCTATGAAGACATATTTCTCCGATTTGGGTTTGAGCTTATCAGGATGAAACTTTTTCATATAAGCATCACAACCCCAAACTTTAAGAAACGACAACTTTGGTTTCTTGCTAAACCACAGTTCATATTGTGTCGTCTCAACGGACTTAGATGGTGCCCTTTTTAACGTGAATGCAGCTGTCTTTAATGCATAACCCCAAAAACGATGGTGGTAGATCATAGATTGTACTATATCCAATAAAGTACGGTTATGACGTTCGGACGCACCATTATGCTGTGGTGTTCCAGGTGGCGTGAGTAGTGAAACTATTTCACATTGTTTTAACTGAAGACCAAACTCGTAACTCAAATATTCGTCTCCGCGATCAGATCGTAGAAACCTTATTTTCTTGTCACGATGATTTTCACTTCACTCTAAAATTCTTTGAACTTTTCAAACGTTTCAGACTTATGTTTCATCAAGTAGATATACCCATATCTGCTCAAATCATCTGTGAAGGTTAGAAAATAATGATACTTGTCGCGAGCCTTAATATTCATCGGACCATATACATTAGTATGTATGATTTCCAACAAATCTGTTGCTTGCTCCATTGTTCCGGAGAACGGCGTTTTAGTCATCTTGCCCAAGAGGCATGGTTCGCAAGCATCAAGTGATTCATAATCAAGTGATTCCAAAATTCCATCAGCATGGAGTTTCTTCATGCGCTTTACACCAATATGACCTAAACGGCAGTGCCACAAATAGGTTGCACTATCATTATTAACTTCGCATCTTTTTGGTTTCAATATTATGAGTATGTGTATCACTACGATCGAGATCCAATGAACTATTTTCATTGGTGTGTATGACCATAGAAGGTTTTATTCATGTAAACAGAACAACAATTGTTCTCTAACTTAAATGAATAACTGTATTGCAATTAACATGATCAAATCATATTCATGCTCAACGCAAACACCAAATAACACTTATTTAGTTTCAACACTAATCCCGAAAGTATAGGGAGTGTGTGATGATGATCATATCAATCTTGGAACCACTTCCAACACACATCGTCACCTTGCCCTTTAACTAGTCTTTGTTCATTCTGCAACTCCCGTTTCGAGTTACTAATCTTAGCAACTTGAACTAGTACCAAATACTAAGGGGTTGCTATGAACACTAGTAAAATACACATCAATAACATGTATATCAAATATACTTATGTTCACTTTGCCATCCTTCTTATCCGCCAATCACTTGGGGTAGTTCCGCTTCCAGTGACCAGTCCCTTTGCAGTAGAAGCACTTAGTCTCAGGCTTAGGACCAGACTTGGGCTTTTTCACTTGAGCAGCAACTTGCTTGCCGTTCTTCTTGAAGTTCCCCTTCTTTCCTTTTGCCCTTTTCTTGAAACTAGTGATCTTGTCAACCATCAACACTTGATGTTTTTCTTTGATTTCTACCTTCACCGATTTTAGCATCGTGAAGAGCTTGGGAATATTTTCCGTTATCCCTTGTATATTATAGTTCATCACGAAGTTCTACTAACTTGGTGATGGTGACTAGAGAATTCTGTCAATCACTATCTTATCTGGAAGATTAACTCCCACTTGATTCAAGCGATTGTAGTACCCAGACAATCTGAGCACATGCTCACTAGTTGAGCGATTCTCCTCCATCTTTTAGCTATAGAACTTGTTGGAGACTTCATATCTCTCAACTCGGGTATTTGCTTGAAATATTAACTTCAACTCCTGGAACATCTTGTATGGTCCATGACGTTCAAAACGTCTTTGAAGTCCCGATTCTTAAGCCGTTAAGCATGGTGCACTAAACTATTAAGTAGTCATCATATTGAGCTAGCAAAACGTTCATAACGTCTGCATCTGCTCCTGCAAAAGGTCCGTCACCTAGCGGTGCATCAAGGACAAAATTCTTCTGTGCAGCAATGAGGATAAACCTCAGATTACGGATCCAATCCGCATCATTGCTACTAACATTTTTCAACACAATTTTCTCTAGGAACATATCAAAATAAACACAGGGAAGCAACAACGCGAGCTATTGATCTACAACATAGATATGCTAATACTACCAGGACTAATGTTCATGATAATATTAAAGTTCAATTAATCATATTACTTAAGAACTCCCACTTAGATAGACATCCCTCTAATCTTCTAAGTGATCACGTGATCCAAATCAACTAAACCATGTCCGATCATCACGTGAGATGGAGTAGTTTCAATGGTGAACATCACTATGTTGATCATATCTACTATATGATTCACGCTCGACCTTTCGGTCTCCGTGTTCCGAGGCCATATCTGTTATATGCTAGGCTCGTCAAGTATAACCTGAGTATTCCGCGTGTGCAACTATTTTGCACCCGTTGTATTTGAACGTAGAGCCTATCACACCCGATCATCACGTGGTGTCTCAGCACGAAGAACTTTCGCAACGGTGCATACTCAGGGAGAACACTTCTTGATAATTAGTGAGAGATCATCTTATAATGCTATCGTCAATCAAAGCAAGATAAGATGCATAAAAAGATAAACATCACATGCAATCAATATAAGTGATATGATATGGCCATCATCATCTCGTGCTTGTGATCTCCATCTTCGAAGCACCGTCATGATCACCATCGTCACCGGCGCGACACCTTGATCTCCATCGTAGCATCGTTGTCGTCTCGCCAATCTTATGCTTCCACGACTATCACTACCGCTTAGTAATAAAGTAAAACATTACATCGCGATTGCATTGCATACAATAAAGCGACAACCATATGGCTCCTGCCAGTTGCCGATAACTCGGTTACAAAACATGATCATCTCATACAATAAAATTTAGCATCATGTCTTGACCATATCACATCACAACATGCCCTGCAAAAACAAGTTAGACGTCCTCTACTTTGTTGTTGCAAGTTTTACGTGGCTGCTACGGGCTTAAGCAAGAACTCATCTTACCTACGCATCAAAACCACAACGATAGTTTGTCAAATAGACTCCGTTTTAACCTTCTCAAGGACCGGGCGTAGCCACACTCGGTTCAACTAAAGTTGGAGAGACAGTCTTCCGCAAGCCATCTATGTGCAAAGCACGTCGAGGGAACCGGTCTCGCGTAAGCGTACGCGTAAGGTTGGTCCGGATCGTCTCGTCCAACAATACCGCCGAACCAAAGTATGACATGCTGGTAGGCAGTATGACTTGTATCGTCCACAACTCACTTGTGTTCTACTCGTGCAAATAACATCATACCATAAAAACCTAGGCTCGGATGCCACTGTTGGGGAACGTAGTAATTTCAAAAAAATTCCTACGCACACGCAAGATCATGGTGATGCATAGCAACGAGAGGGGAGAGTGTTGTCTACGTACCCTCGTAGACCGAAGCGGAAGCGTTGACACAACGTAGAGGAAGTAGTCGTACGTTCTCCTCGCGATCCAACCGATCACAGCACCGTTACTCCGGCACCTCCGAGTTCTTGGCACACGTTCAGCTCGATGACGATCCCCGGGCTCCGATCCAGCAAAGCGTCGGGGAAGAGTTCCGTCAGCACGACGGCGTGGTGACGATCTTGATGTGTTACCGGCGCAGGGCTTCGCCTAAGCACTGCAACCATATGACCGAGGTGGAATATGGTGGAGGGGGGCACCGCACACGGCTAAGGAACGATCACGTTGATCAATTGTGTGTTCAAGGGGTGCCCCTTGCCTCAGTATATAAAGGATGGAGGAGGAGGAGGCCGGCCAAGGCAAAGGTGCGGCCAGGATATGGATTCCTACTAGGACTCCAAGTCCTAGTAGGAGTCCACCAAAAGGGGAGGAAGGGAGAAGGAATAGGAGGAGAAGGAGAGATGGCCGGCCCCCTTTTCCCTAGTCCAATTCGGACTAGAGGGGAGGGGGGGCGCAGCAGCCTTTTTCCTTTTCCCACTAAAGCCCATCAAGGCCCATTACTTCTCCCGTAATCCCGTAACTTCCCGGTACCTCCGAAAATACCCGAACCACTCAGAACCCTTCCGATGTCCGAATATAGTCGTCCAATATATCGATCTTTACGTCTCAACCATTTCGAGACTCCTCGTCATGTCCCCGATCTCATCCGGGACTCCGAACTCCTTCGGTACATCAAAACTCATAAACTCACAATATAACTGTCATCGAAACCTTAAGCGTGCGGACCCTACGGTTCGAGAACAATGTAGACATGACCGAGACACGTCTCCGGTCAATAACCAATAGCGGGACCTGGATGCCCATATTGGCTCCTACATATTCTACGAAGATCTTTATCGGTCAGACCGCATAACAACATACGTTGTTCCTTTTGTCATCGGTATGTTACTTGTCCGAGATTCGATCGTTGGTATCCAATACCTAGTTCAATCTCGTTACCGGCAAGTCTCTTTACTCGTTCCGTAATACATCATCTAACAACTAACACATTAGTTGTAATGCTTGCAAGGCTTATGTGATGTGCATTACCGAGAGGGCCCAGAGATACCTCTCCGACAATCGGAGTGACAAATCCTAATCTCGAAATACGCCAACCCAACATCTACCATTGGTGACACCTGTAGTACTCCTTTATAATCACCCAGTTACGTTGTGACGTTTGGTAGCACACAAAGTGTTCCTAGGGTAAACGGGAGTTGCATAATCTCATAGTCATAGGAACATGTATAAGTCATGGATAAAAGCAATAGCAACATACTAAACGATCGGGTGCTAAGCTAATGGAATGGGTCATGTCAATCAGATCATTCAACTAATGATGTGATCTCGTTAATCAAATAACAACTCTTTGTTCATGGTTAGGAAACATAACCATCTTTGATTAATGAGCTAGTCAAGTAGAGGCATACTAGTGACACTCTGTTTGTCTATGTATTCACACATGTATTATGTTTCCAATTAATACAATTCTAGCATGAATAATAAACATTTATCATGATATAAGGAAATAAATAATAACTTTATTATTGCCTCTAGGGCATATTTCCTTCAGTCTCCCACTTGCACTAGAGTCAATAATCTAGATCACATCACCATGTGATTAATATCAATAGTTCACATCATCATGTGATTAACACCCATAGTTCACATCGCTATGTGACCGACACCCAAAGGGTTTACTAGATTCAGTAATCTAGTTTACATCGCTATGTAATTAACACCCAAAGAGTACTAAGGTGTGATCATGTTTTGCTTGTGAGAGAAATTTAGTCAACGGGTCTGCCACATTCAGATCCATTATGTATTTTGCAATTTTCTATGTCTACAATGCTCTGCACGGAGCTACTTTAGCTAATTGCTCCCACTTTCAATATGTATCTCGATTGAGACTTAGAGTCATCTAGATTAGTGTCAAAACTTGCATCGACGTAACCTTTTACGACGAACCTTTTTGTCACCTCCATAATCGAGAAACATATCCTTATTCCACTAAGGATAATTTTGACCGCCGTCCAGTGATCTACTCCTAGATCACTATTGTACTCCCGTGCCAATCTCAGGGTAGGGTATACAATAGGTCTGGTACACAGCATGGCATACTTTATAGAACCTATGGCCAAAGCATAGGGAATGACTTTCATTCTCTTTCTATCTTCTGCCGTGGTCGGGCTTTGAGTCTTACTCAATTTCACACCTTGTAATACAGGCAAGAACTCTTTCTTTGACTGTTCCATTTTGAACTACTTCAAAAAAATTTCAAGGTATGTACTTATTGAAAAACTTATCAAGCGTCTTGATCTATCTCTATAGATCTTGATGCTCAATATGTAAGCAGCTTTACCGAGGTCCTTTCTTTGAAAAACTCCTTTCAAACACTCCTTTATGCTTTGCAGAATAATTCTACATTATTTCCGATCAACAATATGTCATTTACATATACTTATCAGAAATGCTGTAGTGCTCCCACTCACTTTCTTGTAAATACAGGCTTCACCGCAAGTCTGTATAAAACTATATGCTTTGATCAACTTATCAAAGTGTATATTCCAACTCCGAGATGCTTGCACCAGTCCATAGATGGATCGCTGGAGCTTGCATATTTTGTTAACACCTTTAGGATCGACAAAACCTTCTAGTTGCATCGCATACAACTCTTCTTTAATAAATCCATTAAGGAATGTAGTTTTGTTTATCCATTTGCCGGATTTCATAAAATGCGGCAATTGCTAACATGATTCGGACAGACTTAAGCATAGATACGAGTGAGAAACTCTCATCGTAGTCAACACCTTGATCTTGTCGAAAACCTTTTGCGACAATTCTAGCTTTGTAGATAGTAACACTACTATCAGTGTCCGTCTTCCTCTTGAAGATCCATTTATTTTCTATGGCTTGCCGATCATCGGGCAAATCCATCAAAGTCCATACTTTGTTCTCATACATGGATCATATCTCAGATTTCATGGCCTCTAACCATTTCGCGGAATCTGGGCTCATCATCGCTTCCTCATAGTTCGCAAGTTCGTCATGGTCTAGTAACATGACTTCCAGAACAGGATTACCGTACCACTCTGGTGTGGATCTCACTCTAGTTTACTTACGAGATTCGGTAGTAACTTGATCGTCAAGTTACATGATCATCATCATTAGCTTCCTTACTAATTGGTGTAGTAGTCACAAGAACAGATTTCTGTGATGAACTACTTTCCAATAAGGGAGAAGGTACAATTACCTTATCAAGTTCTACTTTCCTCCCACTCACTTCTTTCGAGAGAAACTCCTTCTCTAGAAAGGATCCATTCTTAGCAACAAATGTCTTGCCTTTGGATCTATGATAGAAGGTGTACCCAACAATTTCCTTTGGGTATCCTATGAAGACATATTTCTCCGATTTGGGTTTGAGCTTATCAGGATGAAACTTTTTCATATAAGCATCACAACCCCAAACTTTAAGAAACGACAACTTTGGTTTCTTGCTAAACCACAGTTCATATTGTGTCGTCTCAACGGACTTAGATGGTGCCCTTTTTAACGTGAATGCAGCTGTCTTTAATGCATAACCCCAAAAACGATGGTGGTAGATCATAGATTGTACTATATCCAATAAAGTACGGTTATGACGTTCGGACGCACCATTATGCTGTGGTGTTCCAGGTGGCGTGAGTAGTGAAACTATTTCACATTGTTTTAACTGAAGACCAAACTCGTAACTCAAATATTCGTCTCCGCGATCAGATCGTAGAAACCTTATTTTCTTGTCACGATGATTTTCACTTCACTCTAAAATTCTTTGAACTTTTCAAACGTTTCAGACTTATGTTTCATCAAGTAGATATACCCATATCTGCTCAAATCATCTGTGAAGGTTAGAAAATAATGATACTTGTCGCGAGCCTTAATATTCATCGGACCATATACATTAGTATGTATGATTTCCAACAAATCTGTTGCTTGCTCCATTGTTCCGGAGAACGGCGTTTTAGTCATCTTGCCCAAGAGGCATGGTTCGCAAGCATCAAGTGATTCATAATCAAGTGATTCCAAAATTCCATCAGCATGGAGTTTCTTCATGCGCTTTACACCAATATGACCTAAACGGCAGTGCCACAAATAGGTTGCACTATCATTATTAACTTCGCATCTTTTTGGTTTCAATATTATGAGTATGTGTATCACTACGATCGAGATCCAATGAACTATTTTCATTGGTGTGTATGACCATAGAAGGTTTTATTCATGTAAACAGAACAACAATTGTTCTCTAACTTAAATGAATAACTGTATTGCAATTAACATGATCAAATCATATTCATGCTCAACGCAAACACCAAATAACACTTATTTAGTTTCAACACTAATCCCGAAAGTATAGGGAGTGTGTGATGATGATCATATCAATCTTGGAACCACTTCCAACACACATCGTCACCTTGCCCTTTAACTAGTCTTTGTTCATTCTGCAACTCCCGTTTCGAGTTACTAATCTTAGCAACTTGAACTAGTACCAAATACTGAGGGGTTGCTATGAACACTAGTAAAATACACATCAATAACATGTATATCAAATATACTTATGTTCACTTTGCCATCCTTCTTATCCGCCAATCACTTGGGGTAGTTCCGCTTCCAGTGACCAGTCCCTTTGCAGAAGCACTTAGTCTCAGGCTTAGGACCAGACTTGGGCTTTTTCACTTGAGCAGCAACTTGCTTGCCGTTCTTCTTGAAGTTCCCCTTCTTTCCTTTTGCCCTTTTCTTGAAACTAGTGATCTTGTCAACCATCAACACTTGATGTTTTTCTTTGATTTCTACCTTCACCGATTTTAGCATCGTGAAGAGCTTGGGAATATTTTCCGTTATCCCTTGTATATTATAGTTCATCACGAAGTTCTACTAACTTGGTGATGGTGACTAGAGAATTCTGTCAATCACTATCTTATCTGGAAGATTAACTCCCACTTGATTCAAGCGATTGTAGTACCCAGACAATCTAAGCACATGCTCACTAGTTGAGCGATTCTCCTCCATCTTTTAGCTATAGAACTTGTTGGAGACTTCATATCTCTCAACTCGGGTATTTGCTTGAAATATTAACTTCAACTCCTGGAACATCTTGTATGGTCCATGACGTTCAAAACGTCTTTGAAGTCCCGATTCTTAAGCTGTTAAGCATGGTGCACTAAACTATTAAGTAGTCATCATATTGAGCTAGCAAAACGTTCATAACGTCTGCATCTGCTCCTGCAAAAGGTCCGTCACCTAGCGGTGCATCAAGGACAAAATTCTTCTGTGCAGCAATGAGGATAAACCTCATATTACGGATCCAATCCGCATCATTGCTACTAACATTTTTCAACACAATTTTCTCTAGGAACATATCAAAATAAACACAGGGAAGCAACAACGCGAGCTATTGATCTACAACATAGATATGCTAATACTACCAGGACTAATGTTCATGATAATATTAAAGTTCAATTAATCATATTACTTAAGAACTCCCACTTAGATAGACATCCCTCTAATCTTCTAAGTGATCACGTGATCCAAATCAACTAAACCATGTCCGATCATCACGTGAGATGGAGTAGTTTCAATGGTGAACATCACTATGTTGATCATATCTACTATATGATTCACGCTCGACCTTTCGGTCTCCGTGTTCCGAGGCCATATCTGTTATATGCTAGGCTCGTCAAGTATAACCTGAGTATTCCGCGTGTGCAACTATTTTGCACCCGTTGTATTTGAACGTAGAGCCTATCACACCCGATCATCACGTGGTGTCTCAGCACGAAGAACTTTCGCAACGGTGCATACTCAGGGAGAACACTTCTTGATAATTAGTGAGAGATCATCTTATAATGCTACCGTCAATCAAAGCAAGATAAGATGCATAAAAAGATAAACATCACATGCAATCAATATAAGTGATATGATATGGCCATCATCATCTCGTGCTTGTGATCTCCATCTTCGAAGCACCGTCATGATCACCATCGTCACCGGCGCGACACCTTGATCTCCATCGTAGCATCGTTGTCGTCTCGCCAATCTTATGCTTCCACGACTATCACTACCGCTTAGTAATAAAGTAAAACATTACATCGCGATTGCATTGCATACAATAAAGCGACAACCATATGGCTCCTGCCAGTTGCCGATAACTCGGTTACAAAACATGATCATCTCATACAATAAAATTTAGCATCATGTCTTGACCATATCACATCACAACATGCCCTGCAAAAACAAGTTAGACGTCCTCTACTTTGTTGTTGCAAGTTTTACATGGCTGCTACGGGCTTAAGCAAGAACTCATCTTACCTACGCATCAAAACCACAACGATAGTTTGTCAAATAGACTCCGTTTTAACCTTCTCAAGGACCGGGCGTAGCCACACTCGGTTCAACTAAAGTTGGAGAGACAGTCTTCCGCAAGCCATCTATGTGCAAAGCACGTCGAGGGAACCGGTCTCGCGTAAGCGTACGCGTAAGGTTGGTCCGGATCGTCTCGTCCAACAATACCGCTGAACCAAAGTATGACATGCTGGTAGGCAGTATGACTTGTATCGTCCACAACTCACTTGTGTTCTACTCGTGCAAATAACATCATACCATAAAAACCTAGGCTCGGATGCCACTGTTGGGGAACGTAGTAATTTCAAAAAATTTCCTACGCACACGCAAGATCATGGTGATGCATAGCAACGAGAGGGGAGAGTGTTGTCTACGTACCCTCGTAGACCGAAGCGGAAGCGTTGACACAACGTAGAGGAAGTAGTCGTACGTTCTCCTCGCGATCCAACCGATCATAGCACCGTTACTCCGGCACCTCCGAGTTCTTGGCACACGTTCAGCTCGATGACGATCCCCGGGCTCCGATCCAGCAAAGCGTCGGGGAAGAGTTCCGTCAGCACGATGGCGTGGTGACGATCTTGATGTGTTACCGGCGCAGGGCTTCGCCTAAGCACTGCAACGATATGACCGAGGTGGAATATGGTGGAGGGGGGCACCGCACACGGCTAAGGAACGATCACGTTGATCAATTGTGTGTTCAAGGGGTGCCCCTTGCCTCAGTATATAAAGGATGGAGGAGGAGGAGGCCAGCCAAGGCAAAGGTGCGGCCAGGATATGAATTCCTACTAGGACTCCAAGTCCTAGTAGGAGTCCACCAAAAGGGGAGGAAGGGAGAAGGAATAGGAGGAGAAGGAGAGATGGCCGGCCCCCTTTTCCCTAGTCCAATTCGGACTAGAGGGGAGGGGGGGCGCAACAGCCTTTTTCCTTTTCCCACTAAAGCCCATCAAGGCCCATTACTTCTCCCGTAATCCCGTAACTTCCCGGTACCTCCGAAAATACCCGAACCACTCAGAACCCTTCCGATGTCCGAATATAGTCGTCCAATATATCGATCTTTACGTCTCGACCATTTCGAGACTCCTCGTCATGTCCCCGATCTCATCCGGGACTCTGAACTCCTTCGGTACATCAAAACTCATAAACTCATAATATAACTGTCATCGAAACCTTAAGCGTGCGGACCCTACGGTTCGAGAACAATGTAGACATGACCGAGACACGTCTCCGGTCAATAACCAATAGCGGGACCTGGATGCCCATATTGGCTCCTACATATTCTACGAAGATCTTTATCGGTCAGACCGCATAACAACATACGTTGTTCCTTTTGTCATCGGTATGTTACTTGTCCGAGATTCGATCGTTGGTATCCAATACCTAGTTCAATCTCGTTACCGGCAAGTCTCTTTACTCGTTCCGTAATACATCATCTAACAACTAACACATTAGTTGTAATGCTTGCAAGGCTTATGTGATGTGCATTACCGAGAGGGCCCAGAGATACCTCTCCGACAATCGGAGTGACAAATCCTAATCTCGAAATACGCCAACCCAACATCTACCATTGGTGACACCTGTAGTACTCCTTTATAATCACCCAGTTACGTTGTGACGTTTGGTAGCACACAAAGTGTTCCTAGGGTAAACGGGAGTTGCATAATCTCATAGTCATAGGAACATGTATAAGTCATGGATAAAAGCAATAGCAACATACTAAACGATCGGGTGCTAAGCTAATGGAATGGGTCATGTCAATCAGATCATTCAACTAATGATGTGATCTCGTTAATCAAATAACAACTCTTTGTTCATGGTTAGGAAACATAACCATCTTTGATTAATGAGCTAGTCAAGTAGAGGCATACTAGTGACACTCTGTTTGTCTATGTATTCACACATGTATTATGTTTCCAATTAATACAATTCTAGCATGAATAATAAACATTTATCATGATATAAGGAAATAAATAATAACTTTATTATTGCCTCTAGGGCATATTTCCTTCAATTACAGTACCTTGAAGTGGTGTTTTGTTTTCTTTCGCTAACGGAGCTTACGAGTTTTCTGTTGAGTTTTGTGTTGTGAAGTTTTCAAGTTTTGGGTAAAGATTCGATGGACTAAAGAATAAGGAGTGGCAAGATCCTAAGCTTGGGGATTCCCAAGGCACCCCAAGGTAATATTCAAGGATAACCAATAGCCTAAGCTTGGGGATGCCCCAGATGGCATCCCTTCTTTCATCTTTGTTCATCGGTAACTTTAATTGGAGCTATATTTTTATTCACCACATGATATGTGTTTTGCTTGGAGTGTCATTTTATTTTCTTTTGTTTTGCTTGATGTTTGAATAAAATATTAAGATCTGAAATTATTAAATGGGAGAGTGTTCACATAGTTGCATAATTATTCGACTACTCATTGATCTTCACTTATATCTTTCGGAGTAGTTTGTTGTTTCCTCTAGTGCTTCACTTATATCCTTTTAGAGCACGGCGGTGGTTTTATT
Source organism: Aegilops umbellulata (assembly GCA_032464435.1). Lineage (NCBI taxonomy): Eukaryota > Viridiplantae > Streptophyta > Magnoliopsida > Poales > Poaceae > Aegilops > Aegilops umbellulata. Next base: position 268,510,584 of record CP136057.1, on the reverse strand, counting down.
TTGAAGAAATAGATAAACTCTCATGCTTCACTTATATCATTTTGAGAGTCTTTAGAACAGCATGGTAATTTTCTTTGGTTATGAAGTTGGTCCTAATATGATGGGCATCCAAGAGGGTTATAATAAAAACTTTCATATAAGTGCATTGAATACTATGAGAAGTTTGATTCTTTATGATTGTTTTGAGATATGAAGATGGTGATATTAGAGTCATGCTAGTGGAGTAGTTGTGAATTTGAGAGATACTTGTGTTAAAGTTTGTGATTCCCGTAGCATGCACGTAATGTGAACCGTTATGTGATGAAGTCGGAGCATGATTTATTTATTGATTGTCCTCCTTATGAGTGGCGGTCGGGGACGAGCGATGGTCTTTTCCTACCAATCTATCCCCCTAGGAGCATGCGCGTAGTAGTTTGTTTCGATAACTAATATATTTTTGCAATAAGTATGTGAGTTCTTTATGACTAATGTTGAGTCCATGGATTATACGCACTCTCACCCTTCCACCATTGCTAGCCTCTCTAATACCGCGCACCTTTCGCCGGTATCATACACCCACCATATACCTTCCTCAAAACAGCCACCATACCTACCTATCATGGCATTTCCATAGCCATTCCAAGATATATTGCCATGCAACTTACCACCGTTCCGTTTATTATGACACGCTTCATCATTGTCATATTGCTTTGCATGATCATGTAGTTGACATCGTATTTGTGGCAAAGCCACCGTTCATAATTCTTTCATACATGTCACTCATGAGTCATTGCACATCCCGGTACACTGTCGGAGGCATTCATATAGAGTCATATTTTGTTCTAAGTATCGAGTTGTAATTTTTTGAGTTGTAAGTAAATAAAAGTGTGATGATCATCATTATTAGAGCATTGTCCCAGTGAGGAAAGGATGGTGGAGATTATGTTTCCCCCACAAGTAGGGATGAGACTCCGGATGAAAATAAAATAAAAAAAAGAGGCCATAAAAAAGAGAACAGGCCAAAAAAACAATAAGAGAAAAAGAGAGAAGGGACAATGCTACTATCCTTTTACCACACTTGTGCTTCAAAATAGCACCGTGAGCTTCATGATAGAGAGTCTCCTATGTTGTCACTTTCATATACTAGTGGGAATCTTTCATTACAGAACTTGGCTTGTATATTCCAATGATGGGCTTCCTCAAAATTCCCTAGGTCTTCGTGAGCAAGCAAGTTGGATGCACACCCACTTAGTTTCTTTGTTGAGCTTTCATACACTTATAGCTCTAGTGCATCCGTTGCATGGCAATCCCTACTCACTCACATTGATATCTATTAATGGGCATCTCCATAGCCCGTTGATACGCTGATACGTCCATTTTGCATCATGCTTTTATATCGATATTTATCACATTATGGGCTGTTATTTCACGTTATGTCACAATACTTATGGCTATTCTCTCTTATTTTACAAGGTTTACATGAAGAGGGAGAATGCCGGCAGTTGGAATTCTGGGCTGGAAAACGAGCAAATATTAGAGACCTATTCCGCGCAACTCCAAAAGTCCTGAAACTCCACGGAATATCTTAAAATAAATAAAGAAAAATCCTCACCAAAGATGAAGGCCAGGGGGCCCACACCCTTCTCACAAGGGTGGGGGGCGCCCCCCCTCCTAGGGCGCACCCCCTACCTCGTGGGCCCCCTAGTGGCTCTCCGACACCCATCTTCTCCTATATGAAGTCTTTCGTCAAGAAAAAAACTAGAAGCAACCTTTTGGGACGAGACTCCGCCGCCACGAGGCAGAACCTTGGCGGAACCAATCTAGGGCTCCGGCAGAGCTGTTATGCCAGGGATACTTCCCTCCGGGAGGGGGAAATCTTCATCAACATCTTCACCAGCACCATCTCATCTCCAAACCCTAGTTCATCTCTTGTATCCAATTCTTGTCCAAGTCCGGGATTGGTGCTAGTAGGTTGCTAGTAGTGTTGATTACTCCTTGTAGTTGATGCTAGTTGGTTTATTTGGTGGAAGATCATATGTTCAGATCCTTTATGCATATTATTACCCCTCTGATTATGAACATGAATATGCTTTGTGAGTAGTTACGTTTGTTCCTGAGGACAAGGGAGAAGTCTTGCTATTAGTAGTCATGTGAATTTGGTATTCGTTCGATATTTTGATGAGATGTATGTTGTCTAGCCTCTAGTGGTGTTATGTGAACGTCGACTACATAACACTTCACCATTATTTGGGCCTAGAGGAAGGCATTGGGAAGTAATAAGTAGATGATGGGTTGCTAGAGTGACAGAAGCTTAAACCCTAGTTTATGCGTTGCTTCGTAAGGGGCTGATTTGGATCCATATGTTTCATACTATGGTTAGGTTTACCTTAATACTTTTGTTGTAGTTGCGGATGCTTGCAATAGAGGTTAATCATAAGTGGGATGCTTGTTCAAGTAAGAACAGCACCCAAGCACCGGTCCACCCACATATCAAATTATCAAAGTACCGAACGCGAATCATATGAACGTGAAGAAAACTAGCTTGACGATATTCCCATGTGTCCTCGGGAGCCCTTTCCCATACAAGAGTTTGTTCTGGCTTGTCCTTTGCTACAAAAAGGATTGGGCCACCTTGCTGCACTTTATTTACTTTTGTTACTTGTTGCTTGTTACAATTTATCTTGTCATAAAACTAACTGTTACCACTTATTTCAGTACTTGCAGAGAATACCTTGCTGAAAACCGCTTATCATTTCCTTCCGCTCCTCGTTGGGTTCGACACTCTTACTTATCGAAAGGACTATGATAGATCCCCTATACTTGTGGGTCATCAAGACTCTTTTCTGGCACCGTTGCCGGGGAGTGTAGCGCCTTTGGTAGGTGGAATTTGGTAAGGAAAAATTTATATAGTGTGCTGAAATTTACTGTCACTTGTTACTATGGAAAGTAATTCTCTGAGGGGCTTGTTCGGGGTATCTTCACCCCGTCTAGTAGAGCAAAGAGTTGCTCCTCAACCTACTGAACCTATTGAAAATGAAACTCCTTTTGAATTTCCTTCGGGTATGATGGAAAAGCTGCTAGCTAATCCTTTTACAGGAGATGGAACAAAGCATCCTGATGAGCACTTAATATATGTGGATGAAGTTTGTGAATTATTTAAGCTTGCAGGTATACCCGATGATGTTGCTAATAAGAAGGTCTTCCCTTTATCTTTGAAGGGAGACGCATTGACATGGTATAGGCTATGTGATGATACGAGATCATGGAATTATAAAAGATTGAAGTAGGAATTTCATCAAAAGTATTACCCTATGCATCTTGTTCATCGTGATCACAATTATATATATAATTTCTGGCCTCGCGAAGGAGAAAGCATCGCCCAAGCTTGGGGGAGGCTTAAATCAATGTTATATCCATGCCCCAATCATGAGCTCCCGAGAGAAATAATTATAAAAAGTTTTTATGCTCGGCTTTCTGAAAACAATCGCACCATGCTCGATACCTCTTGTGTTGGCTCTTTTATGATGAAGACTACTAAATTCAAATGGGACTTATTGGATAGAATTAAACGTAACTCTGAAGATTGGGACCTCAACGAAGGTAAGGAGTCAGGTATGACACCTAAGTTTGATTGTGTTAAATCTTTTATGGATACCGATATTTTCCATACGTTTAGCACTAAATATGGACTTAACTCTGAGATAGTAGCTTCTTTCTGTGAATCTTTTGCTATTTGTGTTGGTCTCCCCAAGGAGAAGTGGTTTAAATATCATCCTCCCATAGAATTAAAAGTAGCTGCACCTATTAACGTTGAAGAAAAGACTGTTACTTATAATGATCCTATTGTTCCTACTTCTTTTGTTGAGAAACCACCTTTCCCTGTTAGAATAAAGGATCATGCTAAAGCATCAACTGTTGTTCGTAAATGCAATATTAGAACTTATACACCTCCTGATCAAGTTAAAGTAGAACCTAATATTGCTATTGTTAAAGTTCTCTTTTCTGATAATATTGATGGGCATCTCCATAGCCCGTTGATACGCTGATACGTCCATTTTGAATCATGCTTTTATATCGATATTTATCGCATTATGGGCTGTTATTTCACGTTATGTCACAATACTTATGGTTATTCTCTCTTATTTTACAAGGTTTACATGAAGAGGGAGAATGCCGGCAGTTGGAATTCTAGGCTGGAAAAGGAGCAAATATTAGAGACCTATTCCGCGCAACTCCAAAGTTCTGAAACTCCACGGAATATCTTAAAATAAATAAAGAAAAATCCTCGCCAAAGATGAAGGCCAGGGGGCCCACACTCTGCTCACGAGGGTGGGGGCGTGCCCCCCTCCTAGGGCGCACCCCCTACCTCGTGGGCCCCCTGGTGGCTCTCCGACACCCATCTTCTCCTCTATGAAGTCTTTCGTCAAGAAAAAAACCAGAAGCAACCTTTCGGGACGAGACTCCGCCACCACGAGGCGGAACCTTGGCGGAACCAATCTAGGGCTCCAGCAGAGCTGTTCTGCCAGGGATACTTCCCTCCGGGAGGGGGAAATCATCGCCATCGTCATCACCAACGCTCCTCTCATCGGGAGAGGGCAATCTCCATCAACATCTTCACCAGCACGATCTCATCTCCAAACCCTAGTTCATCTCTTGTATCCAATTCTTGTCTCCAAGTCCGGGATTGGTGCTAGTAGGTTGCTAGTAGTGTTGATTACTCCTTGTAGTTGATGCTAGTTGGTTTATTTGGTGGAAGATCATATGTTCAGATCCTTTATGCATATTATTACCCCTCTGATTATGAACATGAATATGCTTTGTGAGTAGTTACGTTTGTTCCTGAGGACAAGGGAGAAGTCTTGCTATTAGTAGTCATGTGAATTTGGTATTCGTTCGATATTTTGATGAGATGTATGTTGTCTAGCCTCTAGTGGTGTTATGTGAACGTCGACTACATAACACTTCACCATTATTTGGGCCTAGAAGAAGGCATTGGGAAGTAATAAGTAGATGATGGGTTGCTAGAGTGACAGAAGCTTAAACCCTAGTTTATGCGTTGCTTCATAAGGGGCTGATTTGGATCCATATGTTTCATGCTATGGTTAGGTTTACCTTAATAATTTTGTTGTAGTTGTGGATGCTTGCAATAGAGGTTAATCATAAATGGGATGCTTGTTCAAGTAAGAACAGCACCCAAGCACCGGTCCACCCACATATCAAATTATCAAAGTACCGAATGCGAACCATATGAACGTGATGAAAACTAGCTTGACGATATTCCCATGTGTCCTCGGGAGCGCTTTTCCTTATATAAGAGTTTGTTCCGGCTTGTCCTTTGCTACAAAAAGGATTGGGCCACCTTGCTGCACTTTATTTACTTTTTTTACTTGTTTCTTGTTACAATTTATCTTGTCACAAAACTATCTGTTACCACTTATTTCAGTACTTGCAGAGAATACCTTGCTGAAAACCGCTTATCATTTCCTTCCGCTCCTCGTTGGGTTCGACACTCTTACTTATCGAAAGAACTACGATAGATCCCCTATACTTGTGGGTCATCAAGACTCTTTTCTAGCGCCGTTGCCGGGGAGTGTAGCGCCTTTGGTAGGTGGAATTTGGTAAGGAAAAATTTATATAGTGTGCTGAAATTTACTGTCACTTGTTACTATGGAAAGTAATTCTCTGAGGGGCTTGTTAGGGGTATCTTCACCCCATCCAGTAGAGCAAAGAGTTGCTCCTCAACCTACTAAACCTATTGAAAATGAAACTCCTTTTGAATTTCCTTCGGGTATGATGTAAAAACTGCTAGATAATGCCTGATGAGCACTTAATATATGTGGATGAAGTTTGTGGATTATTTAAGCTTGCAGGTATACCCGATGATGTTTCTAATAAGAAGGTCTTCCCTTTATCTTTGAAGGGAGACGCATTGACATGGTATACGCTATGTGATGATACGAGATCATGGAATTATAAAAGATTGAAGTTGGAATTTCATCAAAAGTATCTATGCATCTTGTTCATCGTGATCGCAATTATATATATAATTTCTGGCCTCGCGAAGGAGAAAGCATCTCCCAAGCTTGGGGGAGGCTTAAATCAATGTTATATCCATGCCCCAATCATGAGCTCCCGAGAGAAATAATTATGCAAAGTTTTTATGCTCGGCTTTCTGAAAACAATCGCACCATGCTCGATACCTCTTGTGTTGGCTCTTTTATGATGAAGACTACTGAATTCAAATGGGACTTATTGGATAGAATTAAACGTAACTCTGAAGATTGGGACCTCGACGAAGGTAAGGAGTCAGGTATGACACCTAAGTTTGATTGTGTTAAATCTTTTATGGATACCGATATTTTCCGTAAGTTTAGCACTAAATATGGACTTGACTCTGAGATAGTAGCTTCTTTCTGTGAATCTTTTGCTACTTATGTTGATCTCCCCAAGGAGAAGTGGTTTAAATATCATCCTCCCATAGAATTAAAAGTAGCTGAACCTATTAACGTTGAAGAAAATACTGTTACTTATAATGATCCTATTGTTCCTACTTCTTTTGTTGAGAAACCACCTTTCCCTGTTAGAATAAAGGATCATGCTAAAGCGTCAACTGTTGTTCGTAAAAGCAATATTAGAACTTATACACCTCCTGAGCAAGTTAAAGTAGAACCTAATATTGCTATTGTTAAAGATCTCTTGTCTGATAATATTGATGGGCATGTTATTCAGTTCGATGGTGAAACTGCTAGAATTGCTAAGCCTTGTGCTAAAGATAAACATAGACCTGTGGTAGGCGTGCCTGTTATTTCTGTTAAAATAGGAGATCATTGTTATCATGGCTTATGTGATATGGGTGCTAGTGCTAGTGTTATACCGCATACTTTGTATGAAGAAATTAAGCATGAAATTGCACCTGCTGAGTTAGAAGGTATTGATGTCACAATTAAACTTGCCAATAGAGATACTATTTCACCAATTGGGATTGTTAGAGATGTTGAAGTCTTGTGTGGGAAAACTAAATATCCTGCTGATTTTCTTGTTCTCACTTCTCCACAAGATAGCTTTTGTCCCATTATATTTGGTAGACCCTTCTTGAACACTGCTAATGCTAGGATAGATTGCGAAAAGAATGTTGTCACTATTGGCTTGGATGATATGATTCATGAGTTTAATTTCTCTAAATTCAGTAAACAACACCGTTGGAAGAATTGCCTAGTAATGATGAAATTATTGGTCTTGCTTCTATTGCCGTACCTCCTAGTGATCCTTTAGAACACTATTTGCTAGACCATGAAAATGATATGTTCATGAATGAAAGAAGGGAAATAGATGAAGTATTCTTTAAACAGGAACCTATTCTGCAACACAATTTGCCTGCTGAAATTTTAGGGGATCCTCCTCCATCTAAGGGTGATCCCGTGTTTGAGCTTAAACCATTGCCTGATAATCTTAAATATGCTTATATTGATGAAAAGAAGATATATCATGTTATTATTAGTGCTAACCTTTCAGAGCATGAAGAAGAAAGATTATTGAAAATTCTGAAAAAGCACCATGCTGCTATTGGGTATACTCTGGATGATCTTAAGGGCATTAGCCCCACTCTATGTCAACATAAAATAAATTTGGAAGCAGATGCCAAACCAGTTCGTGACCCTCAACGATGTTTGAATCCTAAAATGAAAGAAGTGGTAAGAAAAGAAATACTCAAGCTTCTGGAGGCAGGTATAATTTATCCCGTTGCTGATAGTCAGTGGGTAAGTCCTGTCCATTGTGACCCTGAGAAGGGAGGTATTACTGTTGTCCCTAATGATAAAGATGAATTGATTCCACAAAGAATTATCACAGGTTATAGGATGGTAATTGATTTCCGCAAATTAAATAAGGCTACTAAGAAAGATGTGACGCCCCCGATTCAATCGTACACTAATCATGCACGCAAATGTGTACGATCACGATCAGGGACTCACGGGAAGATATCACAACACAACTCTACAAATAAAATAAGTCATACAAGCATCATAATACAAGCCAGGGGCCTCGAGGGCTCGAATACAAGTGCTCGATCATAGACGAGTCAGCGGAAGGAACAATATCTGAGTACAGACATAAGTTAAACAAGTTGCCATAAGATAACTAGCACAAACTGGGAACAGATCGAAAGAGGCGCAGGCCTCTTGCCTAGTATCCTCCTAACTACTCCTGGTCGTCATCAGCGGGCTGCACGTAGTAGTAGGCACCTCCAGTGTAGGAGTCGTCGTCGACGGTGGCGTCTGGATCCTTGGCTCCATCGTCTGGTTGCAGCAATCGGGTAGAGAGATGGGGAAAAGGGGAAGCAAGGCAACCGTGAGTACTCATCCAAAGTACTCGCAAGTAAGGAGCTACACTACATATGCATGGATATATGTGTAAAGGGCCATATCAGTGGACTGAACTGCAGAATGCCAGAGTGAGAGGGGGATATCTAATCCTGTCGAAGACTACGCTTCTGGCAGCCTCCGTCTTGCAGCATATATAAGAGAGTAGAATGAAGTCCTCCAAGTAGCATCGTATAGCATAATCCTACCCGGCGATCCCCTCCTCGATGCCCTGTTAGAGAGCGATCACCGGGTTGTATCTGGCACTTGGAAGGGTGTGTTTTATTAAGTATCCGGTTCTAGTTGTCATAAGGTCAAGGTACAACTCCGGGTCGTCCTTTTACCGAGGGACACGGCTATTCGAATAGATAAACTTCCCTGCAGGGGTGCACCACATAACCCAACACGCTTGATCCCATTTGGCCGGACACACTTTCCTGGGTCATGCCCGGCCTCGGAAGATCAACACGTCGCAGCCCCACCTAGGCACAACAGAGCGGTCAGCACGCCGGTCTAAACCTAAGCGCGCAGGGGTCTGGGCCCATCGCCCTGAGCACACCTGCACGTTGCGAACGCGGCCGGAAGCAGACCTAGCCTAGTGGTGTTCCAGTCCAATCCGGCGCACGCCACTCAATCGCTGACGTCACGAAGGCTTTGGCTGATACCATGACGCTGGGATACCCATAACTACTCCCGCGTAGATGGTTAGTGCGTATAGACCAAATGGCCAGACTCAGATCAAATACCCGGATCTCGTTAAGCGTGTTAAGTATCCGCGAACGCCGACCAGGGCCAGGCCCACCTCTCTCCTAGGTGGTCTCAAACCTGCCCTGTCGCTCCGCCACAAAGTAACAGTCAGGGTCCGTCGGGACCCCAGGCCCACCACTACCTGGGTGGAACCGCCTGCCCCTTCAGCCCCCAACTCCGAACAGTATCACAGGTAATGTAACAGTGTAAAGTATAGTATATGCCCGCGACCACTTCCCGAAGTGATCACGGCCTAGTAGTATAGCATGGTAGACGGACAAGAGTGTAGGGCCACTGATGGAACACTAGCATCCTATACTAAGCAAGTAGGATTGCAGGTAAAGGTATCAACAGCAGTATCAAAGACAGGCTATGCATCAGGATAGGAATAACGAAAGCAGTAACATGCTACACTACTCTAATGCAAGCAGTATAGAGGAGAGTAGGCGATATCTGGTGATCAAGGGGGGCTTGCCTGGTTGCTCTGGCAAGAGAGAGGGGTCGTCAACTCCGTAGTCGTACTGGGTAGCAGCAACGTCGGTCTCGGTGTCTAGCAAGAGAAGAGGGGGGAGAAATAATAAATATTTAAGCAAACAGATGCACAGCGATGCATGACATGACAAGTAACGGTGCTAGGGGTGCCCTAACGCGGTATGAGGTGATACCGGTGAAGGGGGGAAACATCCGGGAAAGTATCCCCGGTGTTTCGCGTTTTCGGGAAGAGGAGCCGGAGGAGAAAGTTTGCGAGTTTGATATGTTAGAAATGTGTGGCGGACGATCGGGCTGCGTATCCGGGTTCGTCTCGTTGTTCTGAGCAACTTTTATGTACAAAGTTTTTCGATCCGAGCTACGGTTTATTTTAAAATGATTTTTCTAAAGTTTTATTAATTTTTGGAATTAATTATTTAATTCAACATTATCCAGAATAGTAAAAGATGACGTCAGCATGACATCATGCTGACGTCAGCAGTCAACTGAGTTGGTTGGTTAACCTGACGCGTGGGTCCAGTGGGGCCCACCTGTCATGCACTGTTTAGTTTTATTAGGATTTAAATCATCTAACTAATGTTTAATTAACCTAACAAGTTAATTAGATTAATTTAACATGATTAATTAACTTAATTAATTTAGCTAATTAATTAATTAATTAAATTCATTTTTATTTTTATTTATTATTTATTTATTTTATTAAAAACGTTCCAGGGGCGTGGGCCCCATTTATCATAGGTACAGGGGCGGGCCCAGCTGTCTGTGGCCCCTGGGGCCTATGCGGGCGCACGGGCTTGCGGGCGTGCGGGTTACCGAGCGCAGGGGCGCCTGGCGCGAGACGAGCCCGGAGGCTGCTCGGGCGAGGCCATGGACGGGGCCGCCGGCGCCCACGACACCGGCCAGGAAAGGCGGCGGAGGGCCCCGGGCGGCGCGGTGGGGCTGGCCGGAGCGGCTCACAGGGGGGAGGGGAGGCGAGGCATGCTGCGGGAGTGTGAGGGCGCGTGTGTGCGTGCGCAGAGGGCATGCGTAGGAAGCAGCAGCTGTGCGAGGCGATGCGGTGAGGGGAGCGGCGCGGGCGAAGCGAGGGCGCGGGCAGAGCGCGCTGAGCGCGCGCATCGTTGCGGGCGGGCGCGTCCAGGAGCAAGGGACGGCCACGACGTGGGGAGCGGAAGCGGGCGGTGCACGCGCGAGGGAGTAGTAGGGCGCGGCAACAGGCGTGGGAGGGGAGGCCGGCAACGTGGGCGGCAGCAGGCAGCAGAATGGGGGGGGCGGGCGTGCGGTCGTGCCGCAGCAGCGGAGGGCGGAGCCGACACGGCCACGGCGCGAAGGGGCAGAGGCTGGGGGCGCAGCTAGATGGCGCAGGCGAGGCCCGTCGATGCGGGGCGACGGGCGCGGCCAGGGAGCGGGGTGCAGGCGCGCGCGCGTCGGCACGCCCAGGAGGGGCGCCGGCCACGGCGCGGGCGCGTGCGGGAGCAGAGCTCCAGGCGGGGGGGGGGGGGTGGAGCGAGGGGGAGGAGGAGGAGATGTGGAGATCGGGCCGGAGCCTCACCGCGGGCCATAGGGTCTGGGAAACGGGCGTGGTGGAGGTCGGGGAGGCCGTTGTGGAGGGGGGCGGGGACGACATCGACGTGGAGGAGCAGGACGGTGAGGTGGTCCGGCGCGGAGGACGGTGGCACCGGGGACGGCATCGGGCGGCTTCGGGCCTCGCCCCGATCTCGATCCAGAACTGGATCGGGGAAGGGGGAGAGAGCGAGTGGGGGGGAACGAGGGCGAGTGGGGGAGGCGGCTAGGGTTTCAGGAGGGGGAAGTGGAGATAAGGGAGTGGGGGCGGCCGGCTGGGCCTGGTGGGTTGGCCCAGTTAGGCCACGGCCCAGGGGGTCTTCTCTTTTCTTTTTTTATGTTTTTTATTACTCTTTTCTGTTTTAAGTTATTTTAAAAATATTTAGGCATTTTATAAAATTGTGTTTATTACACCATATTGACTTATGTAAAATATGGCATCCCCTGAACATTTTTGTTTTAAATTTTGAAAAACTTCTATTGTTTGACTTTATTTCAATTTTGAGTTTTGAACGGGATTTGAAGTTGGCGAGGATAGCAACAGTAACCGAGGTGTCATGGCACGATTATCGTGGGATTACTATAGCAAGATTATCCGGGCGTTACAAATCTCCTCCACTACAAGAAATCTCGTCCCGATATTTAGGAGGTAGAAGGAAACAGTGTGGGGTATTCATCACGAAGACGATCCTCGCGTTCCCAGGTGGCTTCGTCTTCAGAGTGATTGGACCACTGGACCTTGAGGAACTTGATCGCCTTCTGACGTGTGCGGCGTTCGGCTTGGTCGAGGATGCGGACCGGATGCTCTTTATAGGAGAGTTCCTGTTGCAATTCGAGCACTTCATGATCCACTGCTCGGATTGGGTCCTTGAAGCAGCGACGGAGTTGTGACACGTGGAACACATCGTGAACCTGAGAAAGGTTCGACGGAAGCTCCAGTTGATATGCCACTTTTCCACGCCTCTCGAGAATAGTGAAAGGACCAATATAGCGGGGAGCTAGCTTTCCTTTGATCCCGAAGCGGTGTGCACCCTTCATTGGTGTAACTCGAAGATAGGCCTTTTCGCCAGGTTGATAGACCATGTCTTTATGATGGCGGTCATAATTACTCTTTTGGCGTGACTGAGCAGTCTTGATATTCTCGCGAATAATGCGGACTTGTTCTTCGGCATGTTGGATAATATCCGGACCAAAGAGTGGACGTTCCCCAGTTTTTGACCAGTTCAGAGGGGTTCGGCACTTTCGTCCATATAACACTTTGAAGGGGGCCATCTTCAGACTAGCTTGATAGCTATTATTATAAGAGAACTCAGCATACGGGAGAGATTCCTCCCATTTCTTGCCGAAGGAAATAACACAAGCTCGAAGCATGTCTTTGAGAACTTGGTTGACACGTTCAACTTGCCCTTGTGATTGCGGATGAAAAGCAGTACTGAATGATAGATGAGTTCCCATAGCTTCTTGGAAACTTGCCCAGAATCTTGAAGTGAATAAGCTGCCACGGTCCGAACTGATAACCAGTGGAATACCGTGTAGTGAAACAATTCTGGACATATAGAGAGTAGCAAGCTGACTAGCAGTGATCGTTTCCTTGACCGCCAGAAAATGTGCAACTTTAGAAAGCCGGTCAATGACGACAAGAATAGCATCATTACCTTTCTGTGATTTGGGAAAACCAGTGACGAAGTCCATTTCAACATGGTCCCATTTCCATTCAGGAATAGAGATAGGTTGCAGAGTTCCAGCAGGCCTTTGATGTTCTGCTTTGATACGACGGCAAACGTCACACTCGGCAACATAGCGAGCAATGTCTTGCTTCATATTAGACCACCAGAATCTTTGACGAATGTCCTGGTACATCTTAGTACTACCAAGATGGATATATAGAGGCGTATCATGAGCTTCTTTCATAACTTTCCGAGTCATATTCGGGTTTCCCCCCTACACGACACCACTAGGCGGCCTTTGAAGTACAAGGCGCCATCACCAGCAATAGTGAAGTATGAGGGCTTTCCTTCCTTGAGGTCGCGCTTAATCTTGTGGGCTTCAGAGTCATATCCCTGTATTGTCTTGATGGAGCTCACGAGATCGGGTTCGACAGCCAGGGTATAGAGGGAACCCTGGGAAATAACACGGAGGTTCATTTTCTGAAACTCCTCAGGAGGGGGAGCGAGTGCACCCGGAGGAACAATATGGAGGTTCAGCTTTCTGAACTCTTCAACAAGCGGGGCCTCAACTTTATGAACCTGGAGGTGGTTGCAGTAAGACTTGCGGCTCAAGGCATCTGCCATTACATTAGCCTTGCCTGGTGTATAGGAAATACCCAAGTCAAAGTTTGCTACAGTCTCCATCCATCTCTGCTGACGGAGGTTCAGGTCTGGCTGAGTAAACAGATACTTCAGACTTTGATGGTCGGTGAAGATCTCGCAACGATTACCGAGAAGGTAATGCCGCCACTGCTTCAGTGCATGAATGACAACAGCAAGCTCGAGGTCGTGGACTGGGTAGTTCTCTTCGTGAGGGCGCAATTGACGAGAGGCATAGGCAATCACTCTGCGCTCTTGCATTAGGACACAGCCTAATCCTTAACGGGAAGCGTCGCAATAAATGACAAAGTCCTTCTTTGTATCAGGCGGAGCTAGCATTGGGGCAGAAGTCAACTTGTCCTTGAGTGCCTGGAAGCTTTCCTGACACTTATCTGTCCATTGGAACTTGACGCCCTTATGCAGCAAGTTAGTCAGAGGCCTGGCAATCTTGAAGAAGTTCCCGACGAATCGACGGCAATAGCTGGCGAGACCGAGAAAACTTCTGACTTGCTTGACATTCTTCGGAGGAGTCCAATCAAGAATAGCCTAAACTCGTTCAGGGTTAACGGCAATACCATCCTTAGAGATGACATGTCCAAGATAGGTTACTTCAGGAAGCCAGAATTCACATTTAGAGAACTTGGCATACAGCTGATGCTCTCGTAGCTTTTCCAGCACAAGTCGAAGATGTTCAGCATGTTCTTCTTCGTTCTTGGAAAATACCAGGATATCATCCAGATAAACCACAACGAACTTGTCGAGGTAATCCATGAATATATAGTTCATCAGGCGAGAGAAGGTGGCTGGGGCATTGGTTTAGCCAAAGGACATGACAGTGTACTCGTACGAACCATAACGAGTCACAAAGGCGGTCTTTGGGATATCCTCTTCACGAACACGGATCTGGTGGTAACCCAACCTCAAGTCGAGTTTAGAGAACACTGATGAACCACCCAGTTGATCATACAGATCGTTGATCCGAGGAAGAGCATACTTGTTCTGAATGGTAGCTTGGTTAATAGGACGGTAGTCTTGGACCAGTCGGTTTGTCCCATCCTTCTTCTTGACAAAGAGAGAAGGTGCTCCCCAAGGAGAGCAACTTGGGCGAATGAAACCATTTTGAAGAGATTTGTCGATTTCCTCCTTAAGCTCAAGGAGTTCATGCCACGGCATCTTGTAGGGTCGCTTGGCAATAGGAGTGGTGCCTGGTTTCAAGTCGATGACGAATTCGACAGCTCTAGCAGGGGGAATTCCTGGAAGTTCTTCAGGAAAGACGTCGAGGAAGTCAAGCACGACAGGAATGTTTTCAATGCCCTCGAGTGGTGCAGCGTTCAATGCATTCAAGGCATAGAGCCTTGCCTCAGCATTCTGAACCAGACGAGCATTGTAGCTTATTATTTCATCAGAAGGGTGTAGCAGATGGACAGTCTTAGTGGCGCAAACGATAGAAGCCGTATGCGCTTTTAACCAATTCATTCCCAGAATGAGATCAATGCTACAGGACTTCAGTACGATGGGGGAGACAAGGAATTCCAGTCCTTCGATTTCAACAGGAACGTCGTGACTAACCATAGAGGTTTGGCATTGCCCGCAGGGGTGTGTACCACTAGAGGAGTGC
Source organism: Aegilops umbellulata (assembly GCA_032464435.1). Lineage (NCBI taxonomy): Eukaryota > Viridiplantae > Streptophyta > Magnoliopsida > Poales > Poaceae > Aegilops > Aegilops umbellulata. The sequence continues at coordinate 268,495,528 of CP136057.1, read as the reverse complement.
TCATCTCTTCGTATTTAATGCCATGCATGAATGCAAAATCTGCTGATACGAATGAATGCGATGCTCCTGTATCAAATAAGACGGATGCTGGTACTGAATTTACGAGGAGTGTACCCATCACAGTAGCAGGCTGGTCTTGAGCTTCGTTCAGATCAACGTGGTTGGCATGAACACGACCATAGGACTTGGCATTGTTGTTGCGGTTCTGGTTGCTTCCATGGCCAGTTGCTGGAAGGGCCAGTTGATTCTGTTTCTGGTTGCATTCCCTAGCACGGTGCCCTGGTTGTCCGCACCTGAAGCAGAAACCATTCTCGGGAGTACGAACAGGAGCTTGTGGTGGTGGAGCTGGAAGCCTTGGCTGTCTAGCAGGAGCAGTAGGCAGACGAGGCGCAGCATAGGACTGCCTGGGGGCAGGTGCATTCGGCTGGTACATGCTGTTGGGAATCCATATCTTGCGCTTCTGCGAGGACGGGCCCGAAGATGAGCCCGTGTCACGGTTGCGCCTGTGAGAGCTCTGGTATTCCTGCAAACCAGTTTCGACGTTGATGGCTTTGTTCACCAAGGTGGCGAAATCAGCAAAGTCGTGCACTAGAAGTGCGAGCTTGATGTCAGCTTGAAGGCCGTCACGGAACTTCTCCTGTCTACGGGCATCAGTTGCAATGTCCTCTTCAGCATAGCGGGACAAGTCCAGAAATTCTCGCTGATAAGCTTCAACTGTCATGTTGCCTTGGGTGAGGTTGCGGAACTCACGCTTCTTCTGGTCCATGACTCCTTGAGGGATGAAGCAGGCACGGAAAGCAGCTTGGAAGTCTGGCTAGGAGATGATTGTTCCAACTGGCGGAGTGCGCCTGTGGCTGTCCCACCATTGAGCTGCGGGTCCCTTCAGGAAGAAGGAAGCAAACGTGACATAGCTGGCAGGGGCAACATCAGCAGACTCCATCTCATAGGTGATGTCACGGAGCCAGTCATCAGCGTCCAGAGGCTTAGTTGAGCTGCGGTACACACTTGGGTTGAGGCGAATGAAATCCTGCAGAGTTACTGTGTTTGGCTGCTGGTTCATATTGGGGCGAGGAAACTGAGCCATCATGTTCTCCATGAACTGGCGATTCATCTCAAGCTGTTGGATCATACCAGCCATGTACTCAGGCGGTGGTGGGAAGTTGCCACCACGACCACGACCACCTGGTCTAACCATCCTGCTAATATATAACAGGGGTAGTTCAGCGTTGAGAAAATTTGCAAGACAAGAATCATTCAAGATGAAACATGCATAATGAAAGCAGCACGATAGATACCACATAATAGTCGGCATATCTTACAAAAGAGATCATGCATGGAGTTCGGTACACAGAGTTCAGTACATAGACTAAGACATCATAGGCGGCACGCAGGCTCGCGGCAAATGCATCTAATACTGCTAAACAAGCCTACATCAGTCCCACGCGACACTGCGGAGGTAGGTGTAGCCTGAAAGCTGGTAGTGTGGCAACGGGTACACCACGTCGGCAACCTGGGGTCCGCGGGTGCTCTAGTGCTGAACCCGATGCTCAGGCGGCAGAAGAGGACCAAGTGCGGGAGAGTAGCCTCCCACCTCTGGCCAACCGACACCCTGGGGCATCACGGTCCTGGCTGGGTAGATAGCAGAACGCGGCAGCTCGCCAGATCCGACAAAGGGGTGCAACATCGTCAGAGCACGGTAGAGGTGCTGACGAGTGGTGTACAACTCGTGGCGAAGAGCTCGGTTAGCTCGATCCAGCCCATCAGCATGCCGAACCAGGTTCTGATGGTAGAAGGGCTCGCGGGTGACAGTGGAGTAGGCAGCAGTGTAGTAGCCCTCCGCACCAATATCAGATGCGATAGCAATGTGCCTGAAGGGGGAGGTGTCCAACTCCCGGTACTCCCTACGAAGGCGTGTCAGAGCAGCATAGGCAGCATCGTGAACTGCCATATCGATGGTCACTCCAACACAATAAGCGGTGTGCAGCACAGTAGTAGAGTCATACTCCCGAGAGTAGAGGTGGACGGTGGCACGGTACTGCTCCTGGTTAAAGTCCTGGTACTCCTTGGTGACGGTGTACTCGGGGTGCCAGCGATAACCCAGATAGGTCATCATCTCAGCTAGCACGGCCGGTGATCCCGAGGCGCCAATGGCCGCCGTGTGGCGCACGACTTGCCTCGTGGTTTCCATCTGAAAACAAAGATGTTTCAAAGGAGTCAAATGACAGTGTGGAAATTGTGCAAAACACTATACTAAGGAATAACTATGGCTTTTATCCAACTTTGGGGTGAATGTCGTCACGGGATCCTAGTGTCAGAGTTAGTAAATTCGTTTAACCCGAGTAGAAGAGAGTTTAGAGTCCTAGAGTAAAGGTCGAGGAGTAAAAGATCCTAGTACCACCCGATGGCGACGTGGGCCCGTAAGGCACACAACCAAGTTAGTAAAAGTTTTTGCAATGTCTAGACTCGACTTCGGCCATGGAGTGTGGAAGGGGGATTCCTACAGGCAGTCGGCTCTAATACCAACTTGTGACGCCCCCGATTCAATCGTACACTAATCATGCACGCAAATGTGTACGATCAAGATCAGGGACTCACGGGAAGGTATCACAACACAACTCTACAAATAAAGTAAGTCATACAAGCATCATAATACAAGCCAGGGGCCTCGAGGGCTCGAATACAAGTGCTCGATCATAGACGAGTGTCGGGGGAAATCAGCCTCCACGAGCACCTATGGGGACGGAGCCCCTTTTCGGTTCGGCGGGGGGCGGAGGTTGCACAAAGAGCAGATCGAGGCGACACACACACACAATGATTTTACCCAGCTTCGGGCCGCACGGATGCGTAAAACCCTACTGCTGCTTGTCTGGTTGATTCGAGTTCTTGCTCTGGAGCGCAAGAAGCTACAATAAGTCGGAGCTGGACGTAGACGAGGGTCTACTGGGTTTTCTCCTTGGGGGTCCCCCCTCCCTACGTGCGCATGGGCCTCCTTTTATATGCTAAGGGGTTTCCCACAGGTAGCGACGCAGGTGAGGGTAAAAATGGCAAGGAACTGTGCGAACAGTGGCCGCACAGTGCTATCGCTCCTAACTCTGACGGCGGGGGACAAAGGCATTAAATGCCCGTCTGGATCGCCCGAACAGTACCGAGGCGGACCGTTGGGGGCGCCTCCGCTTGCCACGGGGGCGACTCTGCCAACGTCGCATGCCACCGCGCGCCTCAGGTTGCGCGGCGCCCCGCCACGTGCCTCTGGGGAAGCTTCAGAGTGACGCGTGGTCAGGTGAGCTGGAGCGCAGGCCTGAGGTGGTGGTTTGCCGCGGCAAGTGGCTTGCCGCGGTGGTTGTCTTGCCGCACCTGAAAGCTTGCCACTCGTCAGGCCTCGCCTCATCTGTCGCCTCGGCCGTGTTCGCCCGCCACGCGTCCTCCATGCGCTTGGGGTTGCGGTGGTGGAGGCAGGAAACCGGGCCGACGCGGGTCGAAGTAGAGGGTCGGCCCCGTCGCCTGCCCTTCCTCTGCTTTTATTGGTTGGGCGGGGCGGCCGAGCCCCCACTCCGCCCCTTTATAAGGAGCGGAAGGGGGTGATGAGGGTCCGCACTCCTTCCTTCTTTCTTCTCTTAGATCCCTGGTCCCCTCTCCCCAACTATCATGGAGAAAGGGAACCCTGGTCCTTCTTCGGTGGCGGCAAGGGTTGCTGCCAGGCAGCGCGCCCCTCCTCCCCTTGCACCCGTGGTGACGGAGCCAACCGTAAGGGGAAGGGGGAGGGGGCGAGGCCGTGGACGGGTCCGAGGCGCTCGAGGCGGGCGGGGCGGCGCGCCGGCCTCGCCTCCGCCGGCGGCTCCGTTTCTCCCGGCGGTTCATCTCGGGGACGACCCCTGCGAGTTCATCATCAGGCTGCGCCGGGCGCCTCGCCGTCGCCTCCGCCTCCCGGCTCCCTTCGTGGACGTCCTGGAAGCGGAGCAACACGAGACGCTGAGACTGCGCATGAGGGGCTGCGGGATCAGTGGTACGCGAGTCCATGTCGAATCCCGAGCCCCCGGCGCGATGTATCTTGGCTGAGGGTGGAAGTCGTTCGCCCGGATCCACAGCTTGATGGAGGGGTTCACCCTCCATTTTAAGTTGATGGAGGGTGATCTCCTCTCCGTCAAGGTCTTCGGGGACCTCGGCACCCGGGCCCGGTGCTGCGTGGATAGCTCCTCCGACAGCGAAGGCTCCTCCTCGAGCGAGAGTGACGAGGAGGGGAGCGACAGGGACGACGAGGGGAGCAGTCGCCGGGATGACGGGTCCGACTAGGTGCCGGTCGCAGCTCCACGTGGCACCGGCGACCCCCATCGTCCGCGTCGCTGGCGCCGTGAACTCCCCGGGGTCGTCTCCTTGGGCGGCTGGCGTAGGGAGGCTGCGGAAGAGGAAGAGGGCGGGCGGCAAGGCCGCTGCCTCGTCTTCCAGCTTCGCCCCAGACGCCGTCACCACCCCTGCTCGCGGCGACGACTACCGGGGTCCTCTCTCCGGCCCGGCAAGCTCCTCTTGCCGGGGCTTCGTCTTCTCGGGCGGCCGGAGTGGCGAGGCTGCGGAAGAGGCCGGCGGCAAGGCCGTCAACTCGGAGTACGAGGGCTAGATGCCCTCGACAGCGTGTTGACGTCCCGCAGCCTCCTTTTCGAGCTCCTCTTCCGGCGTCGCCGCCTCCATCCGGCCTCCGGAGCCCCCGGGCGGAGCCCCGGATGCTCTCTTGGCGTCTTCTGCCACCCGTAGCTCGTCTAGGCGCCCCATTTGCCCTTCTCGCCTCCTTGCCCTACCTCCTGAGGAGAGAGACAAGAAAGGGATCACGGTCACCTTATCTCTTTTTATCTTGTAAGCCCTCGGGCCTTAATTGTGTTTAAATCTTGTAATCCCATCTTTCATGTTTTTCATTCTCTCTGAGCTGTACCTGAGTGGAATGTTTTTAATGAAAAGGGAGTGTTTGCCGGACCATTTGTCTCGCGGGTACATCCCGCGGCAAGGAGCGAACCCTTTGCATCGTTAAGATAGACACTTCCCCGCCCGGCAACGGACCCTGCCGTCTCCCCGCGCCCCTTGGCCCTCCTCACGCCCTTGGCGGAGGCAGGGAGAAGGCGGGTTCTGGCTCTTCGCTTCCTCCTCTTGCCGCCGCGGCTACCATCAGAAGCGGGCCCCGGGAACGCGCTCCGGGGTTTGTCGCTTAAGAGAGCACGACAGCTTTTAGGAGGAAGCAAGGTTTTCGCATTCCGCAGCTCACGAGAGAATGCATGATAAGGGATGTAAAGACTTATCTGAGGTTGCAACCCCCGGCAACTCTGGCTTGCCGGGGCGCGGGTGCTGGCTCGCCCTTCTCCCCTTCTTCGTCCTTGAGCGGCTCGGCAAGGGTATGCAATTCCTGCGAGCCAAAGGGGAAGGACGGGAAAAAGACGCGGACTCGACCTCTAAGTTAGGGGTTAGCGACTGTTAGGCACTACCAACCCTAACCAAGGACGAGACTCGACTCAGCATGCATGCTAAAACTTGGGGGCGCCAGCGCTTCATTATCTGCTGCCAGGGTCTGCGCCTGGCTTTGTACAAAGGATTACATGCAACTGCGGCAAGACTTTTGTACAAAGAGTTGGTTGCCGGACGGGGTCCGACAACCGCGCCTTACGGGTAAAACTTGCAAAGATGCTCAATGTTCCAGGAATTCCTCACCGGAGTACCATCTTCGGTCTCGAGGCGGACGGCGCCGGGCCTCGTGACTCATTTCACCCGGTAAGGGCCTTCCCACTTCGGCGTCAACTTGTTGTGTATCTTGGCCGACTGAACGCGCCGAAGAACAAGGTCGCCTTCCTCGAGGCTCCTGGCTTTAACTTTGCGGCTATGATAGCGACGCAGAGCTTGCTGGTAGCGAGCGGATCGCACAGCAGCCTGGAGACGATCCTCCTCGAGGAGCAGTGCGTCATCTTCACGCGACCGCTCTTGCTCAAGCTCATCATAAGCGAGCACTCGAGGTGACCCATATACGAGTTCCGTGGGGGTAACTACTTCTGCTCCATAGACTAGAGCAAATGGTGTCTGGCCGGTGGCTCGATTTGGCGTCGTTCTAACCGACCAAAGAACCGCCGGCAGCTCCTCGATCCAGTTCCGTCCGCGCTTGAGCAGCCTGTCAAAACTTCTGGTCTTGAGCCTGCGCAGTACCTCGGCGTTGGCCCTTTCCGCTTGACCGTTGCTCCGGGGATGAGCAACAAAAGCGAAGCAGACCTTGGTGCCGAGGTCTAGGGTGTACTGCATGAAAGCGTGGCTTGTGAACTGCGTACCGTTGTCGGTGATGATCCTGTTGGGGACCCCGAAGCGGCAAACAATCGACCTGAAGAATTTGATCGCGGACTGGGCTGTCACCTTCCTCACTGGTTCCACTTCTGGCCACTTTGTGAACTTGTCGATGGCAACGAACAAGTACTCAAAGCCCCCGACGGCTCGGGGGAAGGGGCCGAGGATATCGAGCCCCCAGACCGAGAAGGGCCAGGACAAAGGGATCGTCTGGAGAGCTTGAGCTGGCTGGTGTATCTTCTTGGAATGGAACTGGCACGCTTCACACTTGGTTACTTGTGTAGTTGCATCCTGGAGGGCTGTTGGCCAGAAGAAACCTTGCCGGAACGCTTTGCCGGCAAGTGCTCTGGCGCCAATGTGGTGTCCACATATGCCTCCGTGTATCTCCGCCAACAGCTCCTGTCCGTCTTCCCGGTGAATGCACTTCAATTTCACCCCATTGCGTCCTCTTCTGTACAGTGCGCCGTCGACGAACTGGTACATACTGGACTGCCGGGCTACTCTTTCCGCTTCTTCTTGTTCCTCGGGAAGTTCTCCTGTCTGGAGGAAACGGACGATCTGCTGTGCCCACGTCGGAGCCTGTGGCTCGACGACGAGGACTAAAGGCATGTCGGCGGCTGCGGGAACATCAGCTTCTACGGCGAGGACTTGGGGCTTAGCCGGAGCTTGACGTTCCCCGGCAAGCTTGCCGGGGCATGGCTTGCCGGGAGCGCCTGCTTCGTCGGGACAAACCCTGGGGCTTGCCGGAGCGGGCAGCTCCTCAGCACTCTTGGCGTCGATCTTGGGGACTCTCTTGGCGGCGGCTTCGGGAAGCTCTGCCGGGAGATAGTCACCGGAGACCGATTTTCTCTTCTTGCTTGGCCCAGTCGATGGTGTCACGGATGGCTGAGTCAGCTTGAGCACAAAAGTCCCTGGTTCCACAGGTAGCTTTTGATGAGGACATCAATACCATTGTTACATCCACAGCCCCTGCTGCTATACATACTGGACCAATTACTAGAGCTCGCGCACGCCAATTAAATTACCAGGTACTTTCGTTTCTTGGTAATGATTCTAATGTTCATGAGAATATGATACTGCCTAAATTGGATACATTTGTTTTGCTTACAAGTGAAGGGCCTAGCTTGGAGAAGGATGAACATTGGAGCAAGAACACGCATGGAGTTGATGGCATGCGCAAGGGGATCAAGAACGGAGTTACAAGTGATGATTTCAGGACTTTGAAGCCACCATAAGGAGTGAATGAAGCCTTGGACGAAATATACAAGATGCCACTTCATAATATTCGTCCATAGGCTATTCTAGGTGCTGCGTCACCTTATTTTTGGGCCAGGCCCATGTAATTTCGAAATACTTAAGTATAGGCTATTTTTAGAGTCCGTATGTGTGGGGAAACAAGAGTTAGGGTTGGTTTCGGACCCCACCATCAGGGGCCACGAAATTCCCTCCTCTTCCTCCATATATACAGCCCTTAGGGCGTCGTTTAGACTTTGGGTTTTGTTTAGATCAAAAGTTCGCCATAGCTGCAACTTCGCGTACTTCGTTTGTGTTCAACAACCAGACTAAGGCGTCACAGAACCCCACCTTCGTTAATAAAGCTTTCCTCTTTTATTCGCAATATCCAGATTGCAATCTTAGTTTCTTGCTTGTTCTTCGTTTGCTCGCAGGAAACAGGCCCTCGTGGTCAGGTTGATCGTGCTCCGGCGTGGTCAATAACCCTCGGAAGTTGGTTTAGCGATTGCTAAGGCGCGACGTCTCGCACGTTCGTAGTCGGATCGTCAAGGTCGACTCCCACAGAAACGATAGCGACCATCTCATCGAAACATCGGGACACCTTTGCCTCTATCAGCTTTAGTGCGGCGCATTTTGACAGGCCGTCGGCGATGCCGTTCTCTGCTCTTGGAACGTATTCCATTTGCAGGCCGTCAAAGCGCTCTTCCAGCTTCCTCACTTCATCAACGTAAGCCTCCATCAATGGGCACTGGTAATCCTTGTTCACTTGGCGGACGACGAGCTGCGAGTCACCCTGACAATGAGCTTCTTGATCCCAAGTTCCGCCGCGATCCTGAGACCGGCGAGCAAACCTTCATACTCTGCCGTATTGTTGGTTGCTTGCTCCTTGGGAAAGTGCATCTGGATGATGTACTTGAGGTGCTCTCCGGTGGGCGCGATGAGCAGCACGCCGACACCGGCGCCTTCCAGCGAAAAGGCACCGTCAAAGTACATCAGCCACTCTTTGGTTGCTTCCTTGCCGGGGATGCTCGTCTCTGGAATTTCTTCGTCCGGTGTCGGCGTCCACTCTGCTATGAACTCTGCCAATGCTCTGCTTTGGATGGTCGATGTGCTCTCGAACTTGAGGCCAAAGCTTGACAGTTCTAGTGCCCACTCGACAATCCTGCCTGTTGCTTCGGGATTCTGCAGTATCCTCTTAAGCGGAAAGCGAGTGACCACTGTGATCTCGTGTGCTTGGAAGTAATGGCGCAGCTTCCTCGAGGCCATGAGGAGGCCGAAGAGCAATTTCTGCACACCAGAGTACCTCGACCTAGCCCCCTGCAGGAGGGAACTGACGAAGTAAACTGGGCGCTGCACCATCCTCTTCTTCTGCACTTCCCCTTGCGCTTGCGCGGATTCGCCTTTGCCGGGGCCAGAGCTTGTCGGGGAAGCCCACTGCTTGTCGTCGAACGCGCTTGCCGTGGTTGCTGGCTCGTCATCAGCTTCCCTCTCCGCTACTAACGCAGCACTAGCCACTTGATTGGTTGCCGCTAGGTAGAGCAGCAACTTCTCTTGCGGTCTAGGCGCGACAAGTATAGGAGCGGACGACAGGTATTTCTTCAAGTCTTGAACCAAGGTTGCCTTGTCTCTGCTCTTGACCACAATGTCGTCCATGTAGGCCTCCACATTTCTATGGATCTGTGGTTCGAAAGCAGTGTGGACAACCCTCGCAAACGTCGAGCCTGCGTTCTTCAGTCCAAAAGGCATCCGCACAAAACAGTACGTGCCGCATGGAGTGATGAACGCAGTCTTCTCTTCATCTTCTTTGGTCATGAAAATCTGGTGGTACCCGGAGTAGGCGTCGAGGAATGAAAGCAGGCCACATCCGGCCGTGGAGTCAACAATCTGGTCGATGCGCGGCAAGGGAAATGGATCTTTAGGGCAAGCTCTGTTGACATCGGTGAAATCGATGCAAAGCCTCCACTTCCCGTTTGCTTTGCGCACGACAACAGGATTGGCCAACCACGTCGGATGGAGCACGCCTCTAACGAGGCCTGCCGCCTCCAACTTCCTGATCTCCTCCGCGATAAACTCTTGGCGCTCCACCGCTTGTTTCCTGACTTTTTGCTTGACGGGCCGCGCATGAGGACAGACGGCAAGGTGGTGCTCAATCACTTCCCTGGGAACGCCGGGGATGTCAGATGGTTGCTAGGCAAACACATCGACATTCGCCCGCAGGAAAGCAACGAGCGCGCTTTCCTATTTGGGGTCGAGAGTGGCACTGATGGTGAAGGTACCACCAGTGCCGTCCTCCTTGGCGGGCACCTTCTTGGTCGCTGGTGGAGCAGCCGTCGTCTTCTTGTGTTTACCGGCGGGGCTCGATGGTGCGTCCTCAACGGCAGCGCAGCGCTCCGAAGAGGCGCGCTTGCCGGAGTGGGCGCCAGAGCATTCGCCGGGTTTGGCTTTCTTGCCGGGAGAGCTCGATGGCACGTCCTCGATGGCAGCGCAGCACTCCGAGGAGGCGCGCTCGCCGGAGTGGGCGCCAGAGCACTTGCCGGGCTTGGCTTTCTTGCCGGGAGAGCTCGATGGCACGTCCTCGACGGCAGCGCAGCATTCCGAGGAGGCGCGCTCGCCGGAGTGGGCGCCAGAGCACTTGCCGGGCTTGGTCTTCTTGCCGGCGGGGCTCGATGGCACGTCCTCGACGGCAGCGCAACACTCCGAAGAGGCGCGCTTGCCGGAGTGGGCGCCAGAGCACTTGCCGGACTTGGTCTTCTTGTCGGCGGGGCTCGATGGCACGTCCTCGACGGCAGCGCAGCACTCCGAAGAGACGCGCTTGCCGGAGTGGGCGCCAGAGCACTTGCCGGACTTGGTCTTCTTGCCGGCGGGGCTCGATGGCACGTCCTCGACGGCAACGCAGCACTCCGAAGAGGCGCGCTTGCCGGAGTGGGCGCCAGAGCACTTGCCAGACTTCTTCTTTCCCCCGGAAGCTCCAGCGGCAAGTGGGCCGCGGGCCGTTGCTGCTGTTGCGTCCCGGTATATTTGGTCGGCGCAGATAAGGGCATCCTTCTTGTCGCCGGGGACAGAAATGACGCTTATCGGGCCAGGCATCTTGAGCATGTTATACGCGTAGTGAGAGGCCGCCATGAACTTGGCGAGCGCTGGTCGGCCGAGGATCCCGTTGTAAGGCAACGGAAAGTCGGCGACGTCAAAGGTGACCTTCTCAGTCCTGAAATTCAGCTCGCTGCCAAATGTTACCGGCAGCGTGATCTTTCCCTTCGGCTTGCTCCTTCCCGGGTTGATTCCTTGGAATGTGCCGGTTTCTTCGAGCTCGCTGTCGGGAACTGGGAGTCTCCGGAGAACAGCAGAGGAGATCAGATTCAAGCCGGCCCCGCCGTCAACTAGCATCTTAGTGACCTTGAGGTTGCGGACCGTTGGGGAAACCAACATCGGCAAGCACTCGACCGCGGTTGTGCGATCAGGGTGGTCCTTAATGTCGAAGATGATAGGCGTCCTGGACCATCTCAGGGGTCTGCGTGACTCGACGGGTGGCTCCGCTGCATTGACCTCCCGCACCCACCGTTTAAGCTGGTGGTGGGAAGCGTGCAGGGAGGCACCGCCGTCCACACACAAGACCTCAGTGGCTTTCTGAAACTCCTGCTCGCTGGTTTCGGGGTCTTCCATGTCTTCGTCGTCGTCATCGTCTTCGTCCTTGTCGCGTCCCCGGGGAGGTCTGTCTGCTTGCCGCTGCTTGTCCTTGCCGCGGCGCTCCCCCGAGCCGGGACGCTTCGTGCCGGATCCCCCGCCGCCTGCTTGGGCTCTCTCCTTGTCGCGTCGTGCGTACTCGGCCTTCTGCAGCTCGACGAGTCGCTCGGCTTGCTTGCAACTCTGGAGGTCGTGGCCCCTGGTACGGTGGATCTTGCAGTACTTCTTGTCGGTACCGTCCCGCTTATCGGCAGCAGCCACCGCCCGGCAGTTGGCGCACCCGACAACCTCCTTGCCGGGGCCTCCCGCCTGGGCTTTCTTGGCGGAGCGCTCGCTGCCAGACTTCTCGACAACCAGCACCTCTGGGTTTTTCTTCTTTTTGCCGTTCCGCCGCCGGCCTCTCCTTGCCGGGGCGGTACCTTCACTGTCGGATTCTCCTTCTCCAACACTTTCTCCGGGGAGCTTCCTCCCCTCCTCAGCGCGTGCACACTTGTCGGCCAGGGCGTAAAGCTCGCTGACCTCCTTGATTTTGCACATCGCCATCTCCTCCCGCATCCTGCGGTTGCGCACGTTCTGGTGGAACGCGCTGATCACCGCGGCGGGGTGGACGTCTGGGATGTTGTAGTGCACACGGCTGAACCTCTGGATGAACTTGCGCAGAGGCTCCCCCTCCTTCTGAACAAGCAGATGAAGGTCGCTTGCCTGGCCATGGGGTTTGTGGCCGCCCATGAAGGCGCCAACGAACTGATGGCATAGATCTGGCCAGGAGGAGATGGAGCCGTCCGGCAAGTGCATGAGCCAGGATCTGACGTTGGGCTTGAGTACCAGTGGGAAGTAGTTGGCAAGGATCTTGTCGTCCCGTCACCCGGCAGCCTGCACCGCAATGGTGTAGATGCTGAGGAACTCCGACGGGTGCGACTTGCCGTCGTACTTCTCGGGCACGTCGGGCTTGAAGTTCTTCGTGCTGGGCCACTGGACTTGCCGCAGCTCGCGGGCAAACGCGGGGCAGCCTACCGAATACGGCAGTTCGCCTGGTTCCCCCGGTGCGTGCATGTTTCCAGAGGGCTCAACGCGCTGGTCTGATTGACGCCGCGCCTCTCTTCTGCGCTCGATGCGGGTTCGAGCGTCTTCTTCCCTTCGTTCGTGAAGGACTTGGCGTTGGTCGCGGCGAGTTCGCGGGTTCGACGACGTGGTGGAGTCGTTGCCGAGGTGAGCCCGGCGAGTCGACGACCGCGGCTTCTGGGGCGGGGAGTGCACGGTGGTCGCACCCCCGCCATTCTTGGCGCCATCGGTTCTCGCCTGGGTGACTGGCCGTGGCTGCGACGCGCTGTGCTGCCGCGGAGTGTCGCCGTTGGCGAAACCGATGAGGCTCTGGATGGTTGCCCTCCAGTCGTCGAGCTTGTCCGCCGTCGGAGGGTAGTCTAGGAGTAGCTGAGCTCGCGCGAGAGCTTCCGCTGGGGTGGCGGGCAGAGGCGGCGAACGGCGCGAGGAGCGGGATGTGCTCGAACTCCTAACTATGTTAGAAGGAGCAGCACCCGGTCCAGGCAGCCGCGCGACGCTCGTTCCGGCACGCTAGATCGCATGCTGGTCCTAAGCGCCTTGGGACCCACCAGCACGGTCTGGGTCCAGCGAACGTATGGTACCATGGGTACCATGACACTGCTGGTTTCGCGCCTCCTGAGAGGGGCACGGGGCGAGCTCGGACGTCGCGGGACCAAGAACTGGTTCGACGGCGCCCGTTCCTCCGCCGGCGTCCTCCCCACCACCCGTCTGCTCCATGGGCGGTGGGTTCGACGCTGACGGACCGGTCACCTCCGGAGCTTTCTTCTTCGGCGCCATGCCGGCGCAAACAATGAGAGTCTGGCTCGCGCGGACGCCGGATCTGGTTCACACAACCTCGACGCACCCCCTACCTGGCGCGCCAGAGATGTCGGGGGAAATCGGCCTCCAGGAGCACCTATGGGGACGGAGCCCCTTTTTGGTTCGGCGGGGGGCGGAGGTTGCACAAAGAGCAGATCGAGGCGACACACACACACAACGATTTTACCCACCTTCGGGCTGCACGGATGCGTAAAACCCTACTGCTGCTTGTCTGGTTGATTCGAGTTCTTGCTCTGGAGCGCAAGAAGCTACAGTAAGTCGGAGCTGGACGTAGACGAGGGTCTACCGGGTTTTCTCCTTCGGGGTCCCCCCTCCCTACGTGCGCATGGGCCTCCTTTTATATGCTAAGGGGTTTCCCACAGGTAGCGACGCAGGTGAGGGTAAAAATGGCAAGGAACTGTGCGAACAGTGGCCGCACAGTGCTATCGCACCTAACTCTGACGGCGGGGGACAAAGGCATTAAATGCCCGTCTGGATCGCCCGAACAATACCGGGGCGGTCCGTTGGGGGCGCCTCCGCTTGCCACGGGGGCGACTCTGCCAACGTCGCGTGCCACCGCGCGCCTCAGGTTGCACGGCGCCCCGCCACGTGCCTCTGGGGAAGCTTCAGAGTGACGCGTGGTCAGGTGAGCTGGAGCGCAGGCCTGAGGTGGTGGTTTGCCGCGGCAAGTGGCTTGCCGCGGTGGTTGTCTTGCCGCACCTGAAAGCTTGCCACTCGTCAGGCCTTGCCGGGGCGCGCGGCGCGCGGCGGCGGGCTTTTCTTGGGGTGCCTTGGCTTGGCCGTCCCGGCGAGCTCCTCCCGCCGGGGCCTTGGTGCTTCGGCTTAGTCGTCCCGGCAAGCTCCTCTTGCCGGGGCCTTGTCGCCTTGGCCCGGCAAGCTCCTCTTGCCGGACCTCGCCTCCTTGGCCCGGCAAGCTCCTCTTGCCGGGGCTTGGTCTTCTAGGCTCGATCACTTGGCCTTCGTCCGGCCCAGAAAGGGCCGTGGAGACTCTTGTCGCTCCCCTGGCAAGCCTTGCCGCGGGACGCTACTACCGCCTGTGCACAAGTTCGGGGTACTAAGGTACCCCTACTTTAGTACACCGACAGGAGCCCCCGGGTCTGGGCCATACACGATGCCGAGCGGTGTTGGGCCAGGCCCTAACAGTGCACGGGCACGCGTGGCCTGGGTTGCGCTGCTCCTTAACTCCGTGCCCGTCGCGCCCTCCCCAAGTGGCGCGCGCTTATCGCGGCGTCGTGGGGGGCGAGGCGTGCGAGGCGTGCGTGATGTGGGTGGCGTGCGCGGGACTTGAGGCCCGCAGGCATGCGTCACGTTGGGCACGATTCCTTTATTTGGAAAGGCGAAACGTCCGCCCCCATTTTCAAGTGGGGGGGAGACGTGGAGGCGCGGCTTGGTGAACGAACGGGGTCGAGGCGCGGCTTTCGGGGCGCCCGCCCCCACGATCACGGGGCGGGGAGAGGTCGCCTCATCTGTCGCCTCGGCCGTGTTCGCCCACCACGCGTCCTCCATGCGCTTGGGGTTGCGGTGGTGGAGGCAGGAAACCGGGCCGACGCGGGTCGAAGTAGAGGGTCGGCCCCGTCGCCTGCCCTTCCTCTGCTTTTATTGGTTGGGCGGGGCGGCCGAGCCCCCACTCCGCCCCTTTATAAGGAGCGGAAGGGGGTGATGAGGGTCCGCACTCCTTCCTTCTTTCTTCTCTTAGATCCCTGGTCCCCTCTCCCCAACTGTCATGGAGAAAGGGAACCCTGGTCCTTCTTCGGTGGCGGCAAGGGTTGCCGCCAGGCAGCGCGCCCCTCCTCCCCTTGCACCCATGGTGACGGAGCCAACCGTAAGGGGAAGGGGGAGGGGGCGAGGCCATGGACGGGTCCGAGGCGCTCGAGGCGGGCGGGGCGGCGCGCCGGCCTCGCCTCCGCCGGCGGCTCTGTTTCTCCTGGCGGTTCATCTCGGGGACGACCCCTGCGAGTTCATCATCAGGCTGTGCCGGGCGCCTCGCCGTCGCCTCCGCCTCCCGGCTCCCTTCGTGGACGTCCTGGAAGCGGAGCAACACGAGACGCTGAGACTGCGCATGAGGGGCTGCGGGATCAGTGGTACGCGAGTCCACGTCGAATCCCGAGCCCCCGGCGCGATGTATCTTGGCTGAGGGTGGAAGTCGTTCGCCCGGATCCACAGCTTGATGGAGGGGTTCACCCTCCATTTTAAGTTGATGGAGGGTGATCTCCTCTCCGTCAAGGTCTTCGGGGACCTCGGCACCCGGGCCCGGTGCTGCGTGGATAGCTCCTCCGACAGCGAAGGCTCCTCCTCGAGCGAGAGTGACGAGGAGGGGAGCGACAGCAACGACGAGGGGAGCGGTCGCCGGGATGACGGGTCCGACTAGGTGCCGGTCGCAGCTCCGCGTGGCACCGGCGACCCCCATCGTCCGTGTCGCTGGCGCCGTGAACTCCCCGGGGTTGTCTCCTTGGGCGGCTGGCGTAGGGAGGCTGCGGAAGAGGAAGAGGAAGAGGGCGGGCGGCAAGGCCGCTGCCTCGTCTTCCAGCTTCGCCCCAGACGCCGTCACCACCCCTGCTCGTGGCGACGACCACTGATGAGGACATCAATACCATTGTTACATCCACAGCCCCTGCTGCTATACATACTGGACCAATTACTAGAGCTCGCGCACGCCAATTAAATTACCAGGTACTTTCGTTTCTTGGTAATGATTCTAATGTTCATGAGAATATGATACTGCCTAAATTGGATACATTTGTTTTGCTTACAAGTGAAGGGCCTAGCTTGGAGAAGGATGAACATTGGAGCAAGAACACGCATGGAGTTGATGGCATGCGCAAGGGGATCAAGAACGGAGTTACAAGTGATGATTTCAGGACTTTGAAGCCACCATAAGGAGTGAATGAAGCCTTGGACGAAATATACAAGATGCCACTTCATAATATTCGTCCATAGGCTATTCTAGGTGCTGCGTCACCTTATTTTTGGGCCAGGCCCATGTAATTTCGAAATACTTAAGTATAGGCTATTTTTAGAGTCCGTATGTGTGGGGAAACAAGAGTTAGGGTTGGTTTCGGACCCCACCATCAGGGGCCACGAAATTCCCTCCTCTTCCTCCATATATAAAGCCCTTAGGGCGTCGTTTAGACTTTGGGTTTTGTTTAGATCAAAAGTTCGCCATAGCTGCAACTTCGCGTACTTCGTTTGTGTTCAACGACCAGACCAAGGCGTCACAGAACCCCACCTTCGTTAATAAAGCTTTCCTCTTTTATTCGCAATATCCAGATTGCAATCTTAGTTTCTTGCTTGTTCTTCGTTTGCTCGCAGGAAACAGGCCCTCGTGGTCAGGTTGATCGTGCTCCGGCGTGGTCAATAACCCTCGGAAGTTGGTTTAGCGATTGCTAAGGCGCGACGTCTCGCACGTTCGTAGTCGGATCGTCAAGGTCGACTCCCACAGAAACGATAGCGACCATCTCATCGAAACATCGGGACACCTTTGCCTCTATCAAGTGGTATCAGATTTTCAGGTTGCTCGGTGAGAATTTCCAGTTTTCCCTAGATTAGATCTATTTTTCTTACCTATTGTCCAAGAAAAAGCCACAAAAAAAGTTAGATCTATTCATCCTTTTGTCCAACGACCAGACCAAGACCGCTTACGGATCCCCACCATTATCAATACTTCATCTATATTCGCAATATTCAGATTGCTTTATAATATTCTTGCTTGTCCTTCGATTGCTTGCAGGAATAGACCTTCGTGGTCAGGTTGATTGTGCTCTCGTAGTTTAGATCGAGTCTGTTCTTCATACCTATAGTCCACGAAAAAGCCAAAAAAAAAATTAGGGTTAGTTCATCATATCCGAACCAATCTGAGCCTTTGCATAATCTTTTCTGTATTTGCTTCGTTGAATTTGCGGTTGCATCGTCGTGTCAAGTTGCTGGTCTTAGCGTCTAGTCTTTTAGAGTTTCGAGTTCTGGTCATATTAGTCACGCCGCCGCCGCACCATCATCATTGTCCCTGCCATATACCACCACCGCTTATCCGCCACCGCTCCGAGTCCATATACCACCTTTATCAATACTTCATCCATATTTGCAATATTCAGATTGCTTTTATCATATTCTTGCTTGTTCTTCGATTGCATGCAGGAATAGACCCTCGTGGTCAGGCTGATCGTGCTTTCGGCATTGTCGGTAACCTCACGGAGATTGGTTTAGCGATTGCTAAGGCGCAACGTCGTGCACGTTTGTAGTCGGATCGTCAAAGTTTCTAGACTATAAGGATTATAATAATATCACTCGTTTATTCCATCTTGCTTGTAAAGCTGAACGTGAAGTGCAGGATCGACAGGCATTGGCGCGGACTAACTTTTCTGCAGGTCGACCTTCATCATGGACACCACGTGCATCATCTACTTCCACACGTTCTGCTACACCGGCACCTCCGTCAGCTGCCACCTCCAACCGTGATACAAGAAAGCAGGCACAACCACCACTATCTACCAAGAGCACACCTGCCGGGCCTGCACAGAGCTCTGCTTCTTCCATGGCGTCTACAGGGCACACAAGTGATATTATTTGTCGTCGTTGTAAGCGAAGAGGACATTTTGCGCGCGAATGCACATCTCAGCGTGTGATGATTGCTACTGAGGATGGTGGGTATGAGTCCGCTAGTGACAATGATGAGGAGACTTTGGCTCTTCTTACACATGAAGAACACGGTGGCGATGATTCTGATCATGAGACGCAATACATGGCTGCTGAAGATGCTGACAGGTATGAATGTTTAGTTGCTCAACGTGTTTTGAGTGTGCAGGTCATGCAAGCTGAGCAAAATCAGAGGCATAATTTGTTCCATACAAAGGGAGTTGTGAAGGAACGTTCTGTTCGCGTCATCATAGATGGAGGGAGCTGCAACAACTTGGCTAGCATGGAGATGGTGGAGAAGCTATCCCTCACCACAAGACCACATCCACATCCTTACTACATCCAATGGTTCAACAACAGCGGTAAGGTTAAGGTAACACGTACTGTTCGTGTGCATTTTAGTATCTCTACATATGCTGATTATGTTGATTGTGATGTGGTACCCATGCAAGCATGTTCCTTATTACTTGGTAGACCATGGCAATTTGATAAAAATTCTGTACACCATGGTAGAAACAATCAGTATACTCTCGTTCATAAGGACAAAAATATTACTTTGCTTCCTATGACTCCTGATTCCATTTTGAAAGATGGTATTAATCGAGCTAATAAAGCAAAACAGGAGCAAAATAAGAGTCAAAATCAGATTGTGGCAAAAGAATTTCAGCAACAAATGAAGCCTAATAATAAACCATCTAGTGTTGCTTCTGAAATTAAATTGAAAAGTGCATGTTTATTTGCCACCAAATCTGATATTGATGATCTAGATGTTAGCAACTCTGTTTGCTATGCTTTTGTGTGCAAAGAGGTATTATTTTCATTTGAGGACGTGCCTTCCTCTTTGCCTCCTGCTGTTACTAACATTTTGCAGGAGTTCGCTGACGTCTTTCCACAAGACGTGCCACCGGGATTACCACCTATTCGAGGGATTGAGCATCAGATTGACTTAATTCCCGGTGCATCATTACCCAACCGCGCACCATACCGTACCAATCCAGAGGAGACGAAGGAGATTATGCGTCAAGTACAAGAGCTACTCGACAAAGGTTATATACGCGAATCCCTTAGTCCTTGTGCTGTTCCTATTATTCTAGTGCCGAAAAAGGATGGTACCTCGCGTATGTGTGTTGATTGTAGAGGCATTAATAATATTACTATTCGTTATCGTCATCCTATTCCTAGGCTAGATGATATGCTTGATGAATTGAGTGGCTCTACAATATTCTCCAAAGTTGATTTGCGTAGTGGATACCATCAAATTCGTATGAAATTGGGAGATGAATGGAAAACAGCTTTTAAAACTAAGTTTGGTTTATATGAGTGGTTAGTCATGCCTTTTGGGTTAACTAATGCACCTAGTACTTTCATGCGACTAATGAACGAAGTTTTACGTGCTTTCATTGGACGATTTGTGGTAGTCTATTTTGATGATATACTGATTTATAGCAAATCTTTGGAAGAACATTTGGAACATTTACGTGCTGTTTTTAATGCTCTACGTGATGCACGTTTGTTCGGTAACCTTGGGAAGTGCACCTTTTGCACCGACCGAGTATCTTTTCTTGGCTATGTTGTTACTCCACAGGGAATTGAAGTTGATAAAGCCAAGATTGAAGCTATTGAGAGTTGGCCGCAGCCCAAAACGGTCACACAAGTGAGGAGTTTTCTTGGCCTTGCTGGTTTCTATAGGCGTTTTGTGAGAGATTTCAGGACCATTGCTGCACCTCTCAACGAGCTTACAAAGAAGGATGTGCCTTTTGTTTGGGGTACCGCACAGGAAGAAGCCTTCACAGTATTGAAAGATAAGTTGACACATGCTCCTTTACTTCAACTTCCTGATTTTAATAAGACTTTTGAGCTTGAATGTGATGCTAGTGGAATTGGATTAGAAGGTGTGTTATTACAAGATGGCAAACCTGTTGCATACTTTTCTGAAAAATTGAGTGGGCCTAGTCTGAACTATTCTACTTATGATAAAGAATTATATGCTCTTGTTCGGACTTTAGAAACATGGCAACATTATTTATGGCCCAAAGAATTTGTTATACATTCTGATCATGAATCTTTGAAACACATTAAAAGTCAAGCTAAACTGAACCATAGACATGCTAAATGGGTTGAATTCATTGAGACTTTCCCTTATGTCATTAAACACAAGAAGGGTAAAGAAAATGTTATTGCTGATGCATTGTCTCGTCGTTATACTATGCTTTCACAACTTGACTTTAAAATATTTGGTTTGGAGACCATCAAAGATCAATATGTGCATGATGCTGAATTTAAAGATGTGTTGCAGAATTGTAAAGAAGGAAGAACATGGAACAAGTTCGTCGTTAACGATGGATTTGTGTTTCGTGCTAACAAGCTATGTATTCCAGCTAGCTCCGTTCGTCTTTTGTTGTTGCAGGAGGCGCATGGAGGAGGACTAATGGGACACTTTGGCGTGAAGAAGACGGAGGATATACTTGCTACACATTTCTTTTGGCCAAAGATGAGACGGGATGTTGAGCGTTTTGTTGCTCGCTGCACTACATGTCAAAAAGCTAAGTCACGACTCAATCCTCATGGTTTATATATGCCTTTGCCTGTACCTAGTGTTCCTTGGGAGGATATATCTATGGACTTTGTTTTAGGTTTACCTCGAACAAAGAAGGGGAGGGATAGCATATTTGTTGTCGTGGATAGATTCTCGAAAATGGCACACTTTATACCATGTCATAAAAGCGATGATGCTGTTAATGTTGCTGATTTGTTCTTTCGTGAAATTATTCGCTTGCATGGTGTGCCAAATACTATTGTTTCAGATCGTGATACTAAATTTCTTAGCCACTTTTGGAGATGTTTATGGGCTAAGTTGGGGACTAAACTGCTTTCTAGTACTACTTGTCACCCCCAAACTGATGGACAAACTGAAGTAGTCAATAGAACATTGTCTACTATGCTTAGGGCTGTTTTGAAGAATAATAAGAAAATGTGGGAAGAATGCTTGCCTCATATTGAATTTGCTTATAATCATTCATTGCATTCTACTACTAAGATGTGCCCTTTTGAAATTGTGTATGGTTTCCTACCTCGTGCACCTATTGATTTGTTGCCTCTTCCATCTTCGGAGAAGGTTAATTTTGATGCTAAAGAACGTGCTGAATTGATTTTAAAAATGCATGAGTTAACTAAGGAAAACATTGAGCGTATGAATGCTAAATATAAACTTGCTGGAGATAAGGGTAGAAAACATGTTGTCTTTGCACCTGGTGATCTTGTTTGGTTACATTTGCGTAAGGATAGGTTTCCTAATTTGCGCAAATCAAAGCTAATGCCACGTGCTGATGGTCCATTTAAGGTGTTAGAGAAAATAAATGATAATGCATATAAACTTGAGCTGCCTGCAGATTTTGGGGTTAGTCCCACTTTTAACATTGCAGATTTGAAGCCTTATTTGGGTGAGGAAGATGAGCTTCCGTCGAGGACGACTTCATTTCAAGAAGGGGAGGATGATGAGGACATCAATACCATTGTTACATCCACAGCCCCTGCTGCTATACATACTGGACCAATTACTAGAGCTCGCGCACACCAATTAAATTACCAGGTACTTTCGTTTCTTGGTAATGATTCTAATGTTCATGAGAATATGATACTGCCTAAATTGGATACATTTGTTTTGCTTACAAGTGAAGGGCCTAGCTTGGAGAAGGATGAACATTGGAGCAAGAACACGCATGGAGTTGATGGCATGCGCAAGGGGATCAAGAACGGAGTTACAAGTGATGATTTCAGGACTTTGAAGCCACCATAAGGAGTGAATGAAGCCTTGGACGAAATATACAAGATGCCACTTCATAATATTCGTCCATAGGCTATTCTAGGTGCCGCGTCACCTTATTTTTGGGCCAGGCCCATGTAATTTCGAAATACTTAAGTATAGGCTATTTTTAGAGTCCGTATGTGTGGGGAAACAAGAGTTAGGGTTGGTTTCGGACCCCACCATCAGGGGCCACGAAATTCCCTCCTCTTCCTCCATATATACAGCCCTTAGGGCGTCATTTAGACTTTGGGTTTTGTTTAGATCAAAAGTTCGCCATAGCTGCAACTTCGCGTACTTCGTTTGTGTTCAACGACCAGACCAAGGCGTCACAGAACCCCACCTTCGTTAATAAAGCTTTCCTCTTTTATTCGCAATATCCAGATTGCAATCTTAGTTTCTTGCTTGTTCTTCGTTTGCTCGCAGGAAACAGGCCCTCGTGGTCAGGTTGATCGTGCTCCGGCGTGGTCAATAACCCTCGGAAGTTGGTTTAGCGATTGCTAAGGCGCGACGTCTCGCACGTTCGTAGTCGGATCGTCAAGGTCGACTCCCACAGAAACGATAGCGACCATCTCATTGAAACATCGGGACACCTTTGCCTCTATCAACCACCGGGGTCTTCTCTCCGGCCCGGCAAGCTCCTCTTGCCGGGGCTTCGTCTTCTCGGGCGGCCGGAGTGGCGAGGCTGCGGAAGAGGCTGGCGGCAAGGCTGTCAACTCGGAGTACGAGGGCTAGATGCCCTCGACAGCGTGTTGACGTCCCGCAGCCTCCGTTTCGAGCTCTGCTTCTGGCGTCGCCGCCTCCATCCGGCCTCCGGAGCCCCCGGGCGGAGCCCCGGATGCTCTCTTGGCGTCTTCTGCCACCCGTAGCTCGTCTAGGCGCCCCATTTGCCCTTCTCGCCTCCTTGCCCTACCTCCTGAGGAGAGAGACAAGAAAGGGATCACGGTCACCTTATCTCTTTTTATCTTGTAAGCCCTCGGGCCTTAATTGTGTTTAAATCTTGTAATCCCATCTTTCATGTTTTTCATTCTCTTTGAGCTGTACCTGAGTGGAATGTTTTTAATGAAAAGGGAGTGTTTGCCGGACCATTTGTCTCGCGGGTACATCCCGCGGCAAGGAGCGAACCCTTTGCATCGTTAAGATAGACACTTCCCCGCCCGGCAACGGACCCTGCCGTCTCCCCGCGCCCCTTGGCCCTCCTCACGCCCTTGGCGGAGGCAGGGAGAAGGCGGGTTCTGGCTCTTCGCTTCCTCCTCTTGCCGCCGCGGCTACTATCAGAAGCGGGCCCCGGGAACGCGCTCCGGGGTTTGTCGCTTAAGAGAGCACGGCAGCTTTTAGGAGGAAGCAAGGTTTTCGCATTCCGCAGCTCACGAGAGAATGCATGATAAGGGATGTAAAGACTTATCTGAGGTTGCAACCCCCGGCAACTCTGGCTTGCCGGGGCGCGGGTGCTGGCTCGCCCTTCTCCCCTTCTTCGTCCTTGAGCGGCTCGGCAAGGGTATGCAATTCCTGCGAGCCAAAGGGGAAGGACGGGAAAAAGACGCGGACTCGACCTCTAAGTTAGGGGTTAGCGACTGTTAGGCACTACCAACCCTAACCAAGGACGAGACTCGACTCAGCATGCATGCTAAAACTTGGGGGCGCCAGCGCTTCATTATCTGCTGCCAGGGTCTGCGCCTGGCTTTGTACAAAGGATTACATGCAACTGCGGCAAGACTTTTGTACAAAGAGTTGGTTGCCGGACGGGGTCCGACAACCGCGCCTTACGGGTAAAACTTGCGAAGATGCTCAATGTTCCAGGAATTCCTCACCGGAGTACCATCTTCGGTCTCGAGGCGGACGGCGCCGGGCCTCGTGACTCGTTTCACCCGGTAAGGGCCTTCCCACTTTGGCGTCAACTTGTTGTGTATCTTGGCCGACTGAACGCGCCGAAGAACAAGGTCGCCTTCCTCGAGGCTCCTGGCTTTAACTTTGCGGCTATGATAGCGACGCAGAGCTTGCTGGTAGCGAGCGGATCGCACAGCAGCCTGGAGACGATCCTCCTCGAGGAGCAGTGCGTCATCTTCACGCGACCGCTCTTGCTCAAGCTCATCATAAGCGAGCACTCGAGGTGACCCGTATACGAGTTCCGTGGGGGTAACTACTTCTGCTCCATAGACTAGAGCAAATGGTGTCTGGCCGGTGGCTCGATTTGGCGTCGTTCTAACCGACCAAAGAACCGCCGGCAGCTCCTCGATCCAGTTCCGTCCGCGCTTGAGCAGCCTGTCAAAACTTCTGGTCTTGAGCCCGCGCAGTACCTCGGCGTTGGCCCTTTCCGCTTGACCGTTGCTCCGGGGATGAGCAACAAAAGCGAAGCAGACCTTGGTGCCGAGGTCTTGGGTGTACTGCATGAAAGCGTGGCTTGTGAACTGCGTACCGTTGTCGGTGATGATCCTGTTGGGGACCCCGAAGCGGCAAACAATCGACCTGAAGAATTTGATCGCGGACTGGGCTGTCACCTTCCTCACTGGTTCCACTTCTGGCTACTTTGTGAACTTGTCGATGGCAACGAACAAGTACTCAAAGCCCCCGACGGCTCGGGGGAAGGGGCCGAGGATATCGAGCCCCCAGACCGAGAAGGGCCAGGACAAAGGGATCGTCTGGAGAGCTTGAGCTGGCTGGTGTATCTTCTTGGAATGGAACTGGCACGCTTCACACTTGGTTACTTGTGTAGTTGCATCCTGGAGGGCTGTTGGCCAGAAGAAACCTTGCCGGAACGCTTTGCCGGCAAGTGCTCTGGCGCCAATGTGGTGTCCACATATGCCTCCGTGTATCTCCGCCAACAGCTCTTGTCCGTCTTCCCGGTGAATGCACTTCAATTTCACCCCATTGCGTCCTCTTCTGTACAGTGCGCCGTCGACGAACTGGTACATACTGGACTGCCGGTCTACTCTTTCCGCTTCTTCTTGTTCCTCGGGAAGTTCTCCTGTCTGGAGGAAACGGACGATCTGCTGTGCCCACGTCGGAGCCTGTGGCTCGACGACGAGGACTAAAGGCATGTCGGCGGCTGCGGGAACATCAGCTTCTACGGCGAGGACTTGGGGCTCAGCCGGAGCTTGACGTTCCCCGGCAAGCTTGCCGGGGCATGGCTTGCCGGGAGCGCCTGCTTCGTCGGGACAAACCCTGGGGCTTGCCGGAGCGGGCAGCTCCTCAGCACTCTTGGCGTCGATCTTGGGGACTCTCTTGGCGGCGGCTTCGGGAAGCTCTGCCGGGAGATAGTCACCGGAGACCGATTTTCTCTTCTTGCTTGGCCCAGTCGATGGTGTCACGGATGGCTGAGTCAGCTTGAGCACAAAAGTCCCTGGTTCCACAGGTAGCTTTAGTGCGGCGCATTTTGACAGGCCGTCGGCGATGCCGTTCTCTACTCTTGGAACGTATTCCATTTGCAGGCCGTCAAAGCGCTCTTCCAGCTTCCTCACTTCATCAACGTAAGCCTCCATCAATGGGCACTGGTAATCCTTGTACACTTGGCGGACGACGAGCTGCGAGTCACCCCTGACAATGAGCTTCTTGATCCCAAGTTCCGCCGCGATCCTGAGACCGGCGAGCAAACCTTCATACTCTGCCGTATTGTTGGTTGCTTGCTCCTTGGGAAAGTGCATCTGGACGATGTACTTGAGGTGCTCTCCGGTGGACGCGATGAGCAGCACGCCGGCACCGGCGCCTTCCAGCGAAAAGGCACCGTCAA
Source organism: Aegilops umbellulata (assembly GCA_032464435.1). Taxonomy (NCBI): domain Eukaryota; kingdom Viridiplantae; phylum Streptophyta; class Magnoliopsida; order Poales; family Poaceae; genus Aegilops; species Aegilops umbellulata. The sequence goes on along the minus strand of CP136057.1, from coordinate 268,470,269 downwards.
AGTACATCAGCCACTCTTTGGTTGCTTCCTTGCCGGGGATGCTCGTCTCTGGAATTTCTTCGTCCGGTGTCGGCGTCCACTCTGCTATGAACTCTGCCAATGCTCTGCTTTGGATGGTCGATGTGCTCTCGAACTTGAGGCCAAAGCTTGACAGTTCTAGTGCCCACTCGACAATCCTGCCTGTTGCTTCGGGATTCTGCAGTATCCTCTTAAGCGGAAAGCGAGTGACCACTGTGATCTCGTGTGCTTGGAAGTAATGGCGCAGCTTCCTCGAGGCCATGAGGAGGCCGAAGAGCAATTTCTGCACACCAGAGTACCTCGACCTAGGCCCCTGCAGGAGGGAACTGACGAAGTAAACTGGGCGCTGCACCATCCTCTTCTTCTGCACTTCCCCTTGCGCTTGCGCGGATTCGCCTTTGCCGGGGCCAGAGCTTGTCGGGGAAGCCCACTGCTTGTCGTCGGACGCGCTTGCCGTGGTTGCTGGCTCGTCATCAGCTTCCCTCTCCGCTACTAACGCAGCACTAGCCACTTGATTGGTTGCCGCTAGGTAGAGCAGCAACTTCTCTTGCGGTCTAGGCGCGACAAGTATAGGAGCGGAGGACAGGTATTTCTTCAAGTCTTGAACCAAGGTTGCCTTGTCTCTGCTCTTGACCACAATGTCGTCCATGTAGGCCTCCACATTTCTGTGGATCTGTGGTTCGAAAGCAGTATGGACAACCCTCGCAAACGTCGAGCCTGCGTTCTTCAGTCCAAAAGGCATCCGCACAAAACAGTACATGCCGCATGGAGTGATGAACGCAGTCTTCTCTTCATCTTCTTTGGTCATGAAAATCTGGTGGTACCCGGAGTAGGCGTCGAGGAATGAAAGCAGGCCACATCCGGTCGTGGAGTCAACAATCTGGTCGATGCGCGGCAAGGGAAATGGATCTTTAGGGAAAGCTCTGTTGACATCGGTGAAATCGATGCAAAGCCTCCACTTCCCGTTTGCTTTGCGCACGACAACAGGATTGGCCAACCACGTCGGATGGAGCACGCCTCTAACGAGGCCTGCCGCCTCCAACTTCCTGATCTCCTCCGCAATAAACTCTTGGCGCTCCACCGCTTGTTTCCTGACTTTTTGCTTGACGGGCCGCGCATGAGGACAGACGGCAAGGTGGTGCTCAATCACTTCCCTGGGAACGCCGGGGATGTCAGATGGTTGCTAGGCAAACACATCGACATTCGCCCGCAGGAAAGCAACGAGCGCGCTTTCCTATTTGGGGTCGAGAGTGGCACTGATGGTGAAGGTACCACCAGTGCCGTCCTCCTTGGCGGGCACCTTCTTGGTCGCTGGTGGAGCAGCCGTCGTCTTCTTGTGTTTACCGGCGGGGCTCGATGGTGCGTCCTCAACGGCAGCGCAGCGCTCCGAAGAGGCGCGCTTGCCGGAGTGGGCGCCAGAGCATTCGCCGGGTTTGGCTTTCTTGCCGGGAGAGCTCGATGGCACGTCCTCGACGGCAGCGCAGCACTCCGAGGAGGCGCGCTCGCCGGAGTGGGCGCCAGAGCACTTGCCGGGCTTGGTTTTCTTGCCGGCGGGGCTCGATGGCACGTCCTCGACGACAGCGCAGCACTCCGAAGAGGCGCGCTTGCCGGAGTGGGCGCCAGAGCACTTGCCGGACTTGGTCTTCTTGCCGGCGGGGCTCGATGGCACGTCCTCGACGGCAGCGCAGCACTCCGAAGAGACGCGCTTGCCGGGGTGGGCGCCAGAGCACTTGCCGGACTTGGTCTTCTTGCCGGCGGGGCTCGATGGCACGTCCTCGACGGCAGCGCAGCACTCCAAAGAGGCGCGCTTGCCGGAGTGGGCGCCAGAGCACTTGCCGGACTTCTTCTTTCCCCCGGAAGCTCCAGCGGCAAGTGGGCCGCGGGCCGTTGCTGCTGTTGCGTCCCGGTATATTTGGTCGGCGCAGATAAGGGCATCCTTCTTGTCGCCGGGGACAGAAATGACGCTTATCGGGCCAGGCATCTTGAGCATGTTATACGCGTAGTGAGAGGCCGCCATGAACTTGGCGAGCGCTGGTCGGCCGAGGATCCCGTTGTAAGGCAACGGAAAGTCGGCGACGTCAAAGGTGACCTTCTCAGTCCTGAAATTCAGCTCGCTGCCAAATGTTACCGGCAGCGTGATCTTTCCCTTCGGCTTGCTCCTTCCCGGGTTGATTCCTTGGAATGTGCCGGTTTCTTCGAGCTCGCTGTCGGGAACTGGGAGTCTCCGGAGAACAGCAGAGGAGATCAGATTCAAGCCGGCCCCGCCGTCAACTAGCATCTTAGTGACCTTGAGGTTGCGGACCGTTGGGGAAACCAACATCGGCAAGCACTCGACCGCGGTTGTGCGATCAGGGTGGTCCTTAATGTCGAAGATGATAGGCGTGCTGGACCATCTCAGGGGTCTGCGTGACTCGACGGGTGGCTCCGCTGCATTGACCTCCCGCACCCACCGTTTAAGCTGGTGGTGGGAAGCGTGCAGGGAGGCACCGCCGTCCACACACAAGACCTCAGTGGCTTTCTGAAACTCCTGCTCGCTGGTTTCGGGGTCTTCCATGTCTTCGTCGTTGTCATCGTCTTCGTCCTTGTCGCGTCCCCGGGGAGGTCTGTCTGCTTGCCGCTGCTTGTCCTTGCCGCGGCGCTCCCCCGGGCTGGGACGCTTCGTGCCGGATCCCCCGCCGCCTGCTTGGGCTCTCTCCTTGTCGCGTCGTGTGTACTCAGCCTTCTGCAGCTCGACGAGTCGCTCGGCTTGCTTGCAACTCTGGAGGTCGTGGCCCCTGGTACGATGGATCTTGCAGTACTTCTTGTTGGTACCGTCCCGCTTATCGGCAGCAGCCACCGCCCGGCAGTTGGCGCACCCGACAACCTCCTTGCCGGGGCCTCCCGCCTGGGCTTTGTTGGCGGAGCCCTCGCTGCCGGACTTCTCGACAACCAGCACCTCTGGGTTTTTCTTCTTTTTGCCGTTCCGCCGCCGGCCTCTCCTTGCCGGGGCGGTACCTTCACTGTCGGATTCTCCTTCTCCAACACTTTCTCCGGGGAGCTTCCTCCCCTCCTCAGCGCGTGCACACTTGTCGGCCAGGGCGTAAAGCTCGCTGACCTCCTTGATTTTGCACATCGCCATCTCCTCCCGCATCCTGCGGTTGCGCACGTTCTGGTGGAACGCGCTGATCACCGCGGCGGGGTGGACGTCTGGGATGTTGTAGTGCACACGGCTGAACCTCTGGATGAACTTGCGCAGAGGCTCCCCCTCCTTCTGAACAAGCAGATGAAGGTCGCTTGCCTGGCCATGGGGTTTGTGGCCGCCCATGAAGGCGCCAACGAACTGATGGCATAGATCTGGCCAGGAGGAGATGGAGCCGTCCGGCAAGTGCATGAGCCAGGATCTGACGTTGGGCTTGAGTACCAGTGGGAAGTAGTTGGCAAGGATCTTGTCGTCCCGTCCCCCGGCAGCCTGCACCGCAATGGTGTAGATGCTGAGGAACTCCGACGGGTGCGACTTGCCGTCGTACTTCTCGGGCACGTCGGGCTTGAAGTTCTTCGTGCTGGGCCACTGGACTTGCCGCAGCTCGCGGGCGAACGCGGGGCAGCCTACCGAATACGGCAGTTCGCCTGGTTCCCCCGGTGCGTGCATGTTTCCAGAGGGCTCAACGCGCTGGTCTGATTGACGCCGCGCCTCTCTTCTGCGCTCGATGCGGGTTCGAGCGTCTTCTTCCCTTCGTTCGTGAAGGACTTGGCGTTGGTCGCGGCGAGTTCGCGGGTTCGACGACGCGGTGGAGTCGTTGCCGAGGTGAGCCCGGCGAGTCGACGACCGCGGCTTCTGGGGCGGGGAGTGCACGGTGGTCGCACCCCCGCCATTCTTGGCGCCATCGGTTCTCGCCTGGGTGACTGGCCGTGGCTGCGACGCGCTGTGCTGCCGCGGAGTGTCGCCGTTGGCGAAACCGATGAGGCTCTGGATGGTTGCCCTCCAGTCGTCGAGCTTGTCCGCCGTCGGAGGGTAGTCTAGGAGTAGCTGAGCTCGCGCGAGAGCTTCCGCTGGGGTGGCGGGCAGAGGCGGCGAACGGCGCGAGGAGCGGGATGTGCTCGAACTCCTAACTATGTTAGAAGGAGCAGCACCCGGTCCAGGCAGCCGCGCGACGCTCGTTCCGGCACGCTGGATCGCATGCTGGTCCTAAGCGCCTTGGGACCCACCAGCACGGTCTGGGTCCAGCGAACGTATGGTACCATGGGTACCATGACACTGCTGGTTTCGCGCCTCCTGAGAGGGGCACGGGGCGAGCTCGGACGTCGCGGGACCAAGAACTGGTTCGACGGCGCCCGTTCCTCCGCCGGCGTCCTCCCCACCACCCGTCTGCTCCATGGGCGGTGGGTTCGACGCTGACGGACCGGTCACCTCCGGAGCTTTCTTCTTCGGCGCCATGCCGGCGCAAACAATGAGAGTCTGGCTCGCGCGGACGCCGGAACTGGTTCACACAACCTCGACACACCCCCTACCTGGCGCGCCAGAGATGTCGGGGGAAATCGGCCTCCAGGAGCACCTATGGGGACGGAGCCCCTTTTTGGTTCGGCGGGGGGCGGAGGTTGCACAAAGAGCAGATCGAGGCGACACACACACACAACGATTTTACCCACCTTCGGGCTGCACGGATGCGTAAAACCCTACTGCTGCTTGTCTGGTTGATTCGAGTTCTTGCTCTGGAGCGCAAGAAGCTACAGTAAGTCGGAGCTGGACGTAGACGAGGGTCTACCGGGTTTTCTCCTTCGGGGTCCCCCCTCCCTACGTGCGCATGGGCCTCCTTTTATATGCTAAGGGGTTTCCCACAGGTAGCGACGCAGGTGAGGGTAAAAATGGCAAGGAACTGTGCGAACAGTGGCCGCACAGTGCTATCGCACCTAACTCTGACGGCGGGGGACAAAGGCATTAAATGCCCGTCTGGATCGCCCGAACAGTACCGAGGCGGTCCGTTGGGGGCGCCTCCGCTTGCCACGGGGGCGACTCTGCCAACGTCGCGTGCCACCGTGCGCCTCAGGTTGCGCGGCGCCCCGCCATGTGCCTCTGGGGAAGCTTCAGAGTGACGCGTGGTCAGGTGAGCTGGAGCGCAGGCCTGAGGTGGTGGTTTGCCGCGGCAAGTGGCTTGCCGCGGTGGTTGTCTTGCCGCACCTGAAAGCTTGCCACTCGTCAGGCCTTGCCGGGGCGCGCGGCGCGCCGCGGCGGGCTTTTCTTCGGGTCCCTTGGCTTGGCCGTCCCGGCGAGCTCCTCCCGCCGGGGCCTTGGTGCTTCGGCTTAGTCGTCCCGGCAAGCTCCTCTTGCCGGGGCCTTGTCGCCTTGGCCCGGCAAGCTCCTCTTGCCGGACCTCGCCTCCTTGGCCCGGCAAGCTCCTCTTGCCGGGGCTTGGTCTTCTAGGCTCGATCACATGGCCTTCGTCCGGCCCAGAAAGGGCCGTGGAGACTCTTGTCGCTCCCCTGGCAAGCCTTGCCGCGGGACGCTACTACCGCCCGTGCACAAGTTCGGGGTACTAAGGTACCCCTACTTTAGTACACCGACAGGAGCCCCCGGGTCTGGGCCATACACGATGCCGAGCGTTGTTGGGCCAGGCCCTAACAGTGCACGGGCACGCGTGGCCTGGGTTGCGCTGCTCCTTAACTCCTTGCCCATCGCGCCCTCCCCAAGTGGCGCGCGCTTATCGCGGCGTCGTGGGGGGCGAGGCGTGCGAGGCGTGCGTGACGTGGGTGGCGTGCGCGGGGCTTGAGGCCCGCAGGCATGCGTCACGTCGGGCACGATTCCTTTATTTGGAAAGGCGAAACGTCCGCCCCCATTTTCAAGTGGGGGGGAGACGTGGAGGCGCGGCTTGGTGAACGAACGGGGTCGAGGCGCGGCTTTCGGGGCGCCCGCCCCCACGATCACGGGGCGGGGAGAGGTCGCCTCATCTGTCGCCTCGGCCGTGTTCGCCCGCCACGCGTCCTCCATGCGCTTGGGGTTGCGGTGGTGGAGGCAGGAAACCGGGCCGACGCGGGTCGAAGTAGAGGGTCGGCCCCGTCGCCTGCCCTTCCTCTGCTTTTATTGGTTGTGATAGAGGCGGGGTGTCCCGATCTTTCGATGAGATGATAACTATCGATTTGGTGAAGATGACTTTGACGATCCGACTACAAACGTACACGACGTTGCGCCTTAGCAATCGCTAAACCAACTTCGAGAGGTTATTGACCACGCCGGAGCACAATCAACCTGACCACGGAGGTCTATTCCTGCAAGCAATCGAAGAACAAGCAAGAATATGATAAAAGCAATCTGAATATTGCGAGTATATATGAAGTATTGATAAAGGTGGGGATCCGGAAGCGGTCTTGGTCTGGTCGTTGGACACAAACGAAGTACACGAAGTTGCAATGGCTAACTTTTAACTAAACAAATCCCAAGGAAAAAGCTACTAGATGGATCTACTTATATAGGAGCAAGGGGTGGCGGCCAAGGAGGTGGGAGGACGTCCCAAGGCATCCTAGAACTAACCCTAGGTCGTACAAGGCCAATGGGCCCAAGTGGAGGTGACGTAACACCTTTGGACTTGTAGTTTGACTCGGATTCTGTTGCAGCGTCAGATTGTTTCGTCCATAACTCAATGCTCCGGACGAATTTAAAGGTGATTCCAATTGGAGTGGAAAGAGGATGAAATCTACTTTCCAACAAAAAAAGAAACACCCAATTCGGAGTCCGTATGAAAAAGTTATTGCCGTTTTGAGTCAGGTATGTCTGTGTAGTCCGAATCTGAATCCAGAACGTGAGAGACTTGGACTCTATCTTTTCTTGGCCCAAAAGTGACGTGAAAGAACTTTTTGAACAGCAAGTAAACATCTCTTTCTCCCTTATCTTCATATGTGTGTTGTACAAATGTCCCATACACCTGCAATTAGACAAAACACAAAAGTGTGTGAAGTATTTTTGTTCTGGATAACAAAAATAGATTATTGAATAGTTTGCACTAGAAATCACCTGACAAATATGCATGTATGCAATATTTTTGGTCGTATCCAAGGTAGTCATGTCCTCATCATCCTCCCCTTCTTGAAAACAAAGACGTCCTCGGCGTTGCTTAATCTGAAATGTGGCTAACAAAAAAGACAATGTGTACATGTTGTATATGTATATGTCATCCTTTTTTACTTTCCTTAGTTTTTGCACATATGGCACATGTATACATGAGTAACCTTCATAATTCATAAAATCTAAAGCCAAAATATTATCACAAGAAGTAGAAGGCATGAAAATATTGCAACTCAGTTTGCACATATAAGCGAAGCTCTTATTCATTTTAAAAGGTTGACAATGTTCATCATTAAACCATCCCAACATTAGTGAATAAACCTTACTTGCGTCAAATTTACAAGCTACAACATGCTTAAATAAGCAAACATGCAATAAGTCATTGGACACAGAATCATTACCAAGATTAGAGGTCATATCAAAATGATTAAACATTGGTTCTTTTGCATCAACAGTTAATTCAATGGGTGCACTCAAAATTGTTGGTATTTCAGTTGTTTGATCACATGGCAAAGTCAAATTGTCAACATAGTCCTCTAAAATAGGTAGTGTGATCAAAGTAGTGGGTAGCTCATCAGATGGTGCATTCAAATTGACAAGGCATTCATCATTCTCATGTAGAGATGGAAGATCAGTACCTTTCTCATTACCTCTTATGATCAACTCAGATGGTGTAGCCACTCTCGGGGGCGATGTGTCACATGGTGGAGGTGATGTAGTCCTCACAACAACGGATGTGGATGGCATAGTATGCCTAGTAGTTGAAGGAACAATCATATCAACTCTTGGAATATGCATCGTGCGCTTGTTCTCCTCGTGAGCAACACGTCGTTTTATTTCCTGTTCAGCTTTGCAAGCAAGGCGAAACAAATGGTCCATAGGATAACACTCTTCATGAATTAATATCTCTTGAATATCACGGTTTAATCCTCCCCAAAATCTATCCATAAAATCATCTTCACTTTCTTCTAAAGAGGAATGCAACAAGGTAGTTTGTAAATCATCATAATATTTTGTTACAGTGTCACTACCTTGTTTTAAATGTTGCAACTTCTTAATCATGTCACGAGTATAGTAAGCGGGGACAAAAGTATGTCGCATGGCAAGTTTCAAATCATCCCAAGTAGTAGGTATATAATCAGGGTGTAACCGACAATATTCAGTCCACCAAACCAAAGCATAACCAGTGAAAGAACCAACTGCAACCTTAATCTTTTTGTGTTCATCAAAATTATGGGAAGCAAATATATTTTTTATGTTGAACTCCCATTCAATATATAAAGCAGGTCTAAAACGGCCATTAAATGGTGGTATAGATACATTAACCTGATCATGTGCATTTGGATGTTTGTGCACCTCTCGTGACGGTTGTTGTATTTGCAAAGGTGGTGGCACGTCTCCCGCGATCGACAAAGCCCATGAATTGACTCTAGATCCTGGCATGATTAGTAGAAACAAGAAACAAAATCCAAAATAATGTTCCTATAACTACTAGGATGTGGTGGTAAAACGCTCACAGTAAAGCAAATATCAATGTCTTACAAGTTCTTACCATGCAGCAGGCGGCGATCGGCAACCAGCGGTGTCAAGTAACTCCAAAAGTTGGGTAAAGCGATTGCCAGGTGAACGTATGTATACACGGTATAGAAATATGTGGAGCTGGGTTGGCTATATATGGTAGCAAAAGATTAGCAATAATCAATTCAAAGATGCAATGTTGAATAAACGCTCAACGACGGTACTGTGCTGGTCCTAGGCTAGACCGGACTAGAGACGCGAGCCTAGAACACTAATGAGGTCACGACGTATCAAAACTAGCATCAATAAAGGATATAAAGTAGCTCTGGACAGCAAGATATAAGTGAAGATCACAATAGCAGTAAAGATAATGATGTGAAACAACTGCCAAGCAGGATATACAACAACTCTATCTCCAACTTTTCTCTTGAAAAGTTTGAGCAAATTTTCTGATAACTTTTTTCAAAGAATGCTACTAGCTCAAGCTTTCCAATGCAAAAAGAATCACTCAATTTCGAATTGATATGAGGAGTCAAAGAATTCAAAAACTGGCCTGAAAAACTGGAAGAAGCTGTGTCCGCGAACTTCAGAGGGCAAAAAGACCTATTTAGAAGACGATTTTGAGGTGTTAAATATTGAACTAGCTTCTGCAACTATTTAGATGCGGCTCGTCGCTAGCTTTAATTTGAGTACTCGTGGAGCCAAAACGGACTTCGTATGAGGAAGTTATGCCTGTTTTACTGAACAGTGCACAAAACAGATTCCAATCCGAATTCAACTACGAGATTGAGTCTAGATAGATCCGAATTTTGTTTTTTTTTTCTTCTCTTTTTTTCGCCTCACACTTTTTTTTTCTCTTTTTCTTTCTCTTTTTTTTCTCTGACCTTTTTTTCTTTTTTTTTCACTCTTTTTTTCTCTGTCTTTTTTTTCTCCCTCTTTCCAAGACAAACTAGATAAGATGCAGATTGGATCAAGCGAAGATGTGAATGACCTCAACTATGATTGTGACAATGAACTATGGATAGCACGAGGTGAAAATTGATGGATGGTGTGGTGAACAGCGGAAGGGATAACGATGCAGCGGCGACGTGACTAATGTGAACAGAACACGAAACTCTAAACGAACTAGACACTAAGACCAGCAACTCGACACGACGATGCAACTGATATTTCAATAATGCAAACAATGAAAAGAAAATTGCAAAGACTCAGACTGGCTTGGACAAAAGGATGAATAGATCTAACTTTTTTGTGGCTTTTTCTTGGACAATAGGTAAGAAAATAAATCTAATCTAGGGGAAACTGGAAATTCTCACCGAGCAACCTGAAAACTGATACCACTTGATAGAGGCGGGGTGTCCCGATCTTTCGATGAGATGATAACTATCGATTTGGTGAAGATGACTTTGACGATCCGACTACAAACGTACACGACGTTGCGCCTTAGCAATCGCTAAACCAACTTCGAGAGGTTATTGACCACGCCGGAGCACAATCAACCTGACCACGGAGGTCTATTCCTGCAAGCAATCGAAGAACAAGCAAGAATATGATAAAAGCAATCTGAATATTGCGAGTATATATGAAGTATTGATAAAGGTGGGGATCCGGAAGCGGTCTTGGTCTGGTCGTTGGACACAAACGAAGTACACGAAGTTGCAATGGCTAACTTTTAACTAAACAAATCCCAAGGAAAAAGCTACTAGATGGATCTACTTATATAGGAGCAAGGGGTGGCGGCCAAGGAGGTGGGAGGACGTCCCAAGGCATCCTAGAACTAACCCTAGGTCGTACAAGGCCAATGGGCCCAAGTGGAGGTGACGTAACACCTTTGGACTTGTAGTTTGACTCGGATTCTGCTGCAGCGTCAGATTGTTTCGTCCATAACTCAATGCTCCGGACGAATTTAAAGGTGATTCCAATTGGAGTGGAAAGAGGATGAAATCTACTTTCCAACAAAAAAAGAAACACCCAATTCGGAGTCCGTATGAAAAAGTTATTGCCGTTTTGAGTCAGGTATGTCTGTGTAGTCCGAATCTGAATCCAGAACGTGAGAGACTTGGACTCTATCTTTTCTTGGCCCAAAAGTGACGTGAAAGAACTTTTTGAACAGCAAGTAAACATCTCTTTCTCCCTTATCTTCATATGTGTGTTGTACAAATGTCCCATACACCTGCAATTAGACAAAACACAAAAGTGTGTGAAGTATTTTTGTTCTGGATAACAAAAATAGATTATTGAATAGTTTGCACTAGAAATCACCTGACAAATATGCATGTATGCAATATTTTTGGTCGTATCCAAGGTAGTCATGTCCTCATCAGGTTGGGCGGGGCGGCCGAGCCCCCACTCCGCCCCTTTATAAGGAGCGGAAGGGGGTGATGAGGGTCCGCACTCCTTCCTTCTTTCTTCTCTTAGATCCCTGGTCCCCTCTCCCCAACTGTCATGGAGAAAGGGAACCCTGGTCCTTCTTCGGTGGCGGCAAGGGTTGCCGCCAGGCAGCGCGCCCCTCCTCCCCTTGCACCCATGGTGACGGAGCCAACCGTAAGGGGAAGGGGGAGGGGCGAGGCCGTGGACGGGTCCGAGGCGCTCGAGGCGGGCGGGGCGGCGCGCCGGCCTCACCTCCGCCGGCGGCTCCGTTTCTCCTGGCGGTTCATCTCGGGGACGACCCCTGCGAGTTCATCATCAGGCTGTGCCGGGCGCCTCGCCGTCGCCTCCGCCTCCCGGCTCCCTTCGTGGACGTCCTGGAAGTGGAGCAACACGAGACGCTGAGACTGCGCATGAGGGGCTGCGGGATCAGTGGTACGCGAGTCCACGTCGAATCCCGAGCCCCCGGCGCGATGTATCTTGGCTGAGGGTGGAAGTCGTTCGCCCGGATCCACAGCTTGATGGAGGGGTTCACCCTCCATTTTAAGTTGATGGAGGGTGATCTCCTCTCCGTCAAGGTCTTCGGGGACCTCGGCACCCGGGCCCGGTGCTGCGTGGATAGCTCCTCCGACAGCGAAGGCTCCTCCTCGAGCGAGAGTGACGAGGAGGGGAGCGACAGCGACGACGAGGGGAGCGGTCGCCGGGATGACGGGTCCGACTAGGTGCCGGTCGCAGCTCCGCGTGGCACCGGCGACCCCCATCGTCCGCGTCGCTGGCGCCGTGAACTCCCCGGGGTCGTCTCCTTGGGCGGCTGGCGTAGGGAGGCTGCGGAAGAGGAAGAGGAAGAGGGCGGGCGGCAAGGCCGCTGCCTCGTCTTCCAGCTTCGCCCCAGACGCCGTCACCACCCCTGCTCGCGGCGACGACCACCGGGGTCTTCTCTCCGGCCCGGCAAGCTCCTCTTGCCGGGGCTTCGTCTTCTCGGGCGGCCGGAGTGGCGAGGCTGCGGAAGAGGCTGGCGGCAAGGCTGTCAACTCGGAGTACGAGGGCTAGATGCCCTCGACAGCGTGTTGACGTCCCGCAGCCTCCGTTTCGAGCTCTGCTTCTGGCGTCGCCGCCTCCATCCGGCCTCCGGAGCCCCCGGGCGGAGCCCCGGATGCTCTCTTGGCATCTTCTGCCACCCGTAGCTCGTCTAGGCGCCCCATTTGCCCTTCTCGCCTCCTTGCCCTACCTCCTGAGGAGAGAGACAAGAAAGGGATCACGGTCACCTTATCTCTTTTTATCTTGTAAGCCCTCGGGCCTTAATTGTGTTTAAATCTTGTAATCCCATCTTTCATGTTTTTCATTCTCTTTGAGCTGTACCTGAGTGGAATGTTTTTAATGAAAAGGGAGTGTTTGCCGGACCATTTGTCTCGCGGGTACATCCCGCGGCAAGGAGCGAACCCTTTGCATCGTTAAGATAGACACTTCCCCGCCCGGCAACGGACCCTGCCGTCTCCCCGCGCCCCTTGGCCCTCCTCACGCCCTTGGCAGAGGCAGGGAGAAGGCGGGTTCTGGCTCTTCGCTTCCTCCTCTTGCCGCCGCGGCTACTATCAGAAGCGGGCCCCGGGAACGCGCTCCGGGGTTTGTCGCTTAAGAGAGCACGGCAGCTTTTAGGAGGAAGCAAGGTTTTCGCATTCCGCAGCTCACGAGAGAATGCATGATAAGGGATGTAAAGACTTATCTGAGGTTGCAACCCCCGGCAACTCTGGCTTGCCGGGGCGCGGGTGCTGGCTCGCCCTTCTCCCCTTCTTCGTCCTTGAGCGGCTCGGCAAGGGTATGCAATTCCTGCGAGCCAAAGGGGAAGGACGGGAAAAAGACGCGGACTCGACCTCTAAGTTAGGGGTTAGCGACTGTTAGGCACTACCAACCCTAACCAAGGACGAGACTCGACTCAGCATGCATGCTAAAACTTGGGGGCGCCAGCGCTTCATTATCTGCTGCCAGGGTCTGCGCCTGGCTTTGTACAAAGGATTACATGCAACTGCGGCAAGACTTTTGTACAAAGAGTTGGTTGCCGAACGGGGTCCGACAACCGCGCCTTACGGGTAAAACTTGCGAAGATGCTCAATGTTCCAGGAATTCCTCACCGGAGTACCATCTTCGGTCTCGAGGCGGACGGCGCCGGGCCTCGTGACTCGTTTCACCCGGTAAGGGCCTTCCCACTTTGGCGTCAACTTGTTGTGTATCTTGGCCGACTGAACGCGCCGAAGAACAAGGTCGCGTTCCTCGAGGCTCCTGGCTTTAACTTTGCGGCTATGATAGCGACGCAGAGCTTGCTGGTAGCGAGCGGATCGCACAGCAGCCTGGAGACGATCCTCCTCGAGGAGCAGTGCGTCATCTTCACGCGACCGCTCTTGCTCAAGCTCATCATAAGCGAGCACTCGAGGTGACCCGTATACGAGTTCCGTGGGGGTAACTACTTCTGCTCCATAGACTAGAGCAAATGGTGTCTGGCCGGTGGCTCGATTTGGCGTCGTTCTAACCGACCAAAGAACCGCCGGCAGCTCCTCGATCCAGTTCCGTCCGCGCTTGAGCAGCCTGTCAAAACTTCTGGTCTTGAGCCCGCGCAGTACCTCGGCGTTGGCCCTTTCCGCTTGACCGTTGCTCCGAGGATGAGCAACAAAAGCGAAGCAGACCTTGGTGCCGAGGTCTTGGGTGTACTGCATGAAAGCGTGGCTTGTGAACTGCGTACCGTTGTCGGTGATGATCCTGTTGGGGACCCCGAAGCGGCAAACAATCGACCTGAAGAATTTGATCGCGGACTGGGCTGTCACCTTCCTCACTGGTTCCACTTCTGGCCACTTTGTGAACTTGTCGATGGCAACGAACAAGTACTCAAAGCCCCCGACGGCTCGGGGGAAGGGGCCGAGGATATCGAGCCCCCAGACCGAGAAGGGCCAGGACAAAGGGATCGTCTGGAGAGCTTGAGCTGGCTGGTGTATCTTCTTGGAATGGAACTGGCACGCTTCACACTTGGTTACTTGTGTAGTTGCATCCTGGAGGGCTGTTGGCCAGAAGAAACCTTGCCGGAACGCTTTGCCGGCAAGTGCTCTGGCGCCAATGTGGTGTCCACATATGCCTCCGTGTATCTCCGCCAACAGCTCCTGTCCGTCTTCCCGGTGAATGCACTTCAATTTCACCCCATTGCGTCCTCTTCTGTACAGTGCGCCGTCGACGAACTGGTACATACTGTACTGCCGGGCTACTCTTTCCGCTTCTTCTTGTTCCTCGGGAAGTTCTCCTGTCTGGAGGAAACGGACGATCTGTTGTGCCCACGTCGGAGCCTGTGGCTCGACGACGAGGACTAAAGGCATGTCGGCGGCTGCGGGAGCATCAGCTTCTACGGCGAGGACTTGGGGCTCAGCCGGAGCTTGATGTTCCCCGGCAAGCTTGCCGGGGCATGGCTTGCCGGGAGCGCCTGCTTCGTCGGGACAAACCCTGGGGCTTGCCGGAGCGGGCAGCTCCTCAGCACTCTTGGCGTCGATCTTGGGGACTCTCTTGGCGGCGGCTTCGGGAAGCTCTGCCGGGAGATAGTCACCGGAGACCGATTTTCTCTTCTTGCTTGGCCCAGTCGATGGTGTCACGGATGGCTGAGTCAGCTTGAGCACAAAAGTCCCTGGTTCCACAGGTAGCTTTAGTGCGGCGCATTTTGACAGGCCGTCGGCGATGCCGTTCTCTGCTCTTGGAACGTATTCCATTTGCAGGCCGTCAAAGCGCTCTTCCAGCTTCCTCACTTCATCAACGTAAGCCTCCATCAATGGGCACTGGTAATCCTTGTTCACTTGGCGGACGACGAGCTGCGAGTCACCCCTGACAATGAGCTTCTTGATCCCAAGTTCCGCCACGATCCTGAGACCGGCGAGCAAACCTTCATACTCTGCCGTATTGTTGGTTGCTTGCTCCTTGGGAAAGTGCATCTGGACGATGTACTTGAGGTGCTCTCCGGTGGGCGCGATGAGCAGCACGCCGGCACCGGCGCCTTCCAGCGAAAAGGCACCGTCAAAGTACATCAGCCACTCTTTGGTTGCTTCCTTGCCGGGGATGCTCGTCTCTGGAATTTCTTCGTCCGGTGTCGGCGTCCACTCTGCTATGAACTCTGCCAATGCTCTGCTCTGGATGGTCGATGTGCTCTCGAACTTAAGGCCAAAGCTTGACAGTTCTAGTGCCCACTCGACAATCCTGCCTGTTGCTTCGGGATTCTGCAGTATCCTCTTAAGCGGAAAGCGAGTGACCACTGTGATCTCGTGTGCTTGGAAGTAATGGCGCAGCTTCCTCGAGGCCATGAGGAGGCCGAAGAGCAATTTCTGCACACCAGAGTACCTCGACATAGCCCCCTGCAGGAGGGAACTGACGAAGTAAACTGGGCGCTGCACCATCCTCTTCTTCTGCACTTCCCCTTGCGCTTGCGCGGATTCGCCTTTGCCGGGGCCAGAGCTTGTCGGGGAAGCCCACTGCTTGTCGTCGGACGCGCTTGCCGTGGTTGCTGGCTCGTCATCAGCTTCCCTCTCCGCTACTAACGCAGCACTAGCCACTTGATTGGTTGCCGCTAGGTAGAGCAGCAACTTCTCTTGC
Source organism: Aegilops umbellulata (assembly GCA_032464435.1). Classification (NCBI taxonomy): domain Eukaryota; kingdom Viridiplantae; phylum Streptophyta; class Magnoliopsida; order Poales; family Poaceae; genus Aegilops; species Aegilops umbellulata. The sequence goes on along the minus strand of CP136057.1, from coordinate 268,454,722 downwards.
GGTCTAGGCGCGACAAGTATAGGAGCGGAGGACAGGTATTTCTTCAAGTCTTGAACCAAGGTTGCCTTGTCTCTGCTCTTGACCACAATGTCGTCCATGTAGGCCTCCACATTTCTGTGGATCTGTGGTTCGAAAGCAGTGTGGACAACCCTCGCAAACGTCGAGCCTGCGTTCTTCAGTCCAAAAGGCATCCGCACAAAGCAGTACGTGCCGCATGGAGTGATGAACGCAGTCTTCTCTTCATCTTCTTTGGTCATGAAAATCTGGTGGTACCCGGAGTAGGCGTCGAGGAATGAAAGCAGGCCACATCCGGCCGTGGAGTCAACAATCTGGTCGATGCGCGGCAAGGGAAATGGATCTTTAGGGCAAGCTCTGTTGACATCGGTGAAATCGATGCAAAGCCTCCACTTCCCGTTTGCTTTGCGCACGACAACAGGATTGGCCAACCACGTCGGATGGAGCACGCCTCTGACGAGGCCTGCCGCCTCCAACTTCCTGATCTCCTCCGCGATAAACTCTTGGCGCTCCACCGCTTGTTTCCTGACTTTTTGCTTGACGGGCCGCGCATGAGGACAGACGGCAAGGTGGTGCTCAATCACTTCCCTGGGAACGCCGGGGATGTCAGATGGTTGCTAGGCAAACACATCGACATTCGCCCGCAGGAAAGCAACGAGCGCGCTTTCCTATTTGGGGTCGAGAGTGGCACTGATGGTGAAGGTACCACCAGTGCCGTCCTCCTTGGCGGGCCCTTCTTGGTCGCTGGTGGAGCAGCCGTCGTCTTCTTGTGTTTACCGGCGGGGCTCGATGGTGCGTCCTCAACGGCAGCGCAGCGCTCCGAAGAGGCGCGCTTGCCGGAGTGGGCGCCAGAGCATTCGCCGGGTTTGGCTTTCTTGCCGGGAGAGCTCGATGGCACGTCCTCGACGGCAGCGCAGCACTCCGAGGATGCGCGCTCGCCGGAGTGGGCGCCAGAGCACTTGCCGGGCTTGGCTTTCTTGCCGGGAGAGCTCGATGGCACGTCCTCGACGGCAGCGCAGCACTCCGAGGAGGCGCGCTCGCCGGAGTGGTCGCCAGAGCACTTGCCGGGCTTGGTCTTCTTGCCGGCGGGGCTCGATGGCACGTCCTCGACGGCAGCGCAGCACTCCGAAGAGGCGCGCTTGCCGGAGTGGGCGCCAGAGCACTTGCCGGACTTGGTCTTCTTGCCGGCGGGGCTCGATGGCACGTCCTCGACGGCAGCGCAGCACTCCGAAGAGACGCGCTTGCCGGAGTGGGCGCCAGAGCACTTGCCGAACTTGGTCTTCTTGCCGGCGGGGCTCGATGGCACGTCCTCGACGGCAGCGCAGCACTCCGAAGAGGCGCGCTTGCTGGAGTGGGCGCCAGAGCACTTGCCGGACTTCTTCTTTCCCCCGGAAGCTCCAGCGGCAAGTGGGCCGCGGGCCGTTGCTGCTGTTGCGTCCCGGTATACTTGGTCGGCGCAGATAAGGGCATCCTTCTTGTCGCCGGGGACAGAAATGACGCTTATCGGGCCAGGCATCTTGAGCATGTTATACGCGTAGTGAGAGGCCACCATGAACTTGGCGAGCGTTGGTCGGCCGAGGATCCCGTTGTAAGGCAACGGAAAGTCAGCGACGTCAAAGGTGACCTTCTCAGTCCTGAAATTCAGCTCGCTGCCAAATGTTACCGGCAACGTGATCTTTCCCTTCGGCTTGCTCCTTCCCGGGTTGATTCCTTGGAATGTGCCGGTTTCTTCGAGCTCGCTGTCGGGAACTGGGAGTCTCCGGAGAACAGCAGAGGAGATCAGATTCAAGCCGGCCCCGCCGTCAACTAGCATCTTAGTGACCTTGAGGTTGCGGACCGTTGGGGAAACCAACATCGGCAAGCACTCGACCGCGGTTGTGCGATCAGGGTGGTCCTCAATGTCGAAGATGATAGGCGTGCTGGACCATCTCAGGGGTCTGCGTGACTCGACGGGTGGCTCCGCTGCATTGACCTCCCGCACCCACCGTTTAAGTTGGTGGTGGGAAGCGTGCAGGGAGGCACCGCCGTCCACACACAAGACTTCAGTGGCTTTCTGAAACTCATGCTCGCCGGTTTCGGGGTCTTCCATGTCTTCGTCGTCGTCATCGTCTTCGTCCTTGTCGCGTGCCCGGGGAGGTCTGTCTGCTTGCCGCTGCTTGTCCTTGCCGCGGCGCTCCCCCGGGCCGGGACGCTTCGTGCCGGATCCCTCGCCGCCTGCTTGGGCTCTCTCCTTGTCGCGTCGTGCGTACTCGGCCTTCTGCAGCTCGACGAGTCGCTCGGCTTGCTTGCAACTCTGGAGGTCGTGGCCCCGGGTACGGTGGATCTTGCAGTACTTCTTGTCGGTACCGTCCCGCTTATCGGCAGCAGCCACCGCCCGGCAGTTGGCGCACCCGACAACCTCCTTGCCGGGGCCTCCCGCCTGGGCTTTCTTGGCGGAGCCCTCGCTGCCGGACTTCTCGACAACCAGCACCTCTGGGTTTTTCTTCTTTTTGCCGTTCCGCCGCCGGCCTCTCCTTGCCGGGGCGGTACCTTCACTGTCGGATTCTCCTTCTCCAACACTTTCTCCGGGGAGCTTCCTCCCCTCCTCAGCGCGTGCACACTTGTCGGCCAGGGCGTAAAGCTCGCTGACCTCCTTGATTTTGCACATCGCCATCTCCTCCCGCATCCTGCGGTTGCGCACGTTCTGGTGGAACGCGCTGATCACCGCGGCGGGGTGGACGTCTGGGATGTTGTAGTGCACACGGCTGAACCTCTGGATGAACCTGCGCAGAGGCTCCCCCTCCTTCTGAACAAGCAGATGAAGGTCGCTTGCCTGGCCATGGGGTATGTGGCCGCCCATGAAGGCGCCAACGAACTGATGGCATAGATCTGGCCAGGAGGAGATGGAGCCGTCCGGCAAGTGCATGAGCCAGGATCTGACGTTGGGCTTGAGTACCAGTGGGAAGTAGTTGGCAAGGATCTTGTCGTCCCGTCCCCCGGCAACCTGCACCGCAATGGTGTAGATGCTGAGGAACTCCGACGGGTGCGACTTGCCGTCGTACTTCTCGGGCACGTCGGGCTTGAAGTTCTTCGTGCTGGGCCACTGGACTTGCCGCAGCTCGCGGGTGAACGCGGGGCAGCCTACCGAATACGGCAGTTCGCCTGGTTCCCCCGGTGCGTGCATGTTTCCAGAGGGCTCAACGCGCTGGTCTGATTGACGCCGCGCCTCTCTTCTGCGCTCGATGCGGGTCCGAGCATCTTCTTCCCTTCGTTCGTGAAGGACTTGGCGTTGGTCGCGGCGAGTTCGCGGGTTCGACGACGCGGTGGAGTCGTTGTTGAGGTGAGCCCGGCGAGTCGACGACCGCGGCTTCTGGGGCGGGGAGTGCACGGTGGTCGCACCCCCGCCATTCTTGGCGCCATCGGTTCTCGCCTGGGTGACTGGCCGCGGCTGCGACGCGCTGTGCTGCCACGGAGTGTCGCCGTTGGCGAAACCGATGAGGCTCTGGATGATTGCCCTCCAGTCGTCGAGCTTGTCCGCCGTCGGAGGGTAGTCTAGGAGTAGCTGAGCTCGCGCGAGAGCTTCCGCTGGGGTGGCGGGCAGCGGCGGCGAACGGCGCGAGGAGAGGGATGTGCTCGAACTCCTAACTATGTTAGAAGGAGCAGCACCCGGTCCAGGCAGCCGCGCGACGCTCGTTCCGGCACGCTGGATCGCATGCTGGTCCTAAGCGCCTTGGGACCCACCAGCACGGTCTGGGTCCAGCGAACGTATGGTACCATGGGTACCATGACACTGCTGGTTTCGCGCCTCCTGAGAGGGGCACGTGGCGAGCTCGGACGTCGCGGGACCAAGAACTGGTTCGACGGCGCCTGTTCCTCCGCCGGCGTCCTCCCCACCACCCGTCTGCTCCATGGGCGGTGGGTTCGACGCTGACGGACCGGTCACCTCCGGAGCTTTCTTCTTCGGCGCCATGCCGGCGCAAACAATGAGAGTCTGGCTCGCGCGGACGCCGGATCTTGTTCACACAACCTCGACGCACCCCCTACCTGGCGCGCCAGAGATGTCGGGGGAAATCGGCTTCCACGAGCACCTATGGGGACGGAGCCCCTTTTCGGTTCGGCGGGGGGCGGAGGTTGCACAAAGAGCAGATCGAGGCGACACACACACACAACGATTTTACCCACCTTCGGGCTGCACGGATGCGTAAAACCCTACTGCTGCTTGTCTGGTTGATTCGAGTTCTTGCTCTGGAGCGCAAGAAGCTACAGTAAGTCGGAGCTGGACGTAGACGAGGGTCTACCGGGTTTTCTCCTTGGGGTCCCCCCTCCCTACGTGCGCATGGGCCTCCTTTTATATGCTAGGGGTTTCCCACAGGTAGCGACGCAGGTGAGGGTAAAAATGGCAAGGAACTGTGTGAACAGTGGCCGCACAGTGCTATCGCACCTAACTCTGACGGCGGGGGACAAAGGCATTAAATGCCCGTCTGGATCGCCCGAACAGTACCGAGGCGGACCGTTGGGGGCGCCTCCGCTTGCCACGGGGGCGACTCTGCCAACGTCGCATGCCACCGCGCGCCTCAGGTTGCGCGGCGCCCCGCCACGTGCCTCTGGGGAAGCTTCAGAGTGACGCGTGGTCAGGTGAGCTGGAGCGCAGGCCTGAGGTGGTGGTTTGCCGCGGCAAGTGGCTTGCCGCGGTGGTTGTCTTGCCGCACCTGAAAGCTTGCCGCTCGTCAGGCCTTGCCGGGGCGCGCGGCGCGCCGCGGCGGGCTTTTCTTGGGGTGCCTTGGCTTGGCCGTCCCGGCGAGCTCCTCCCGTCGGGGCCTTGGTGCTTCGGCTTAGTCGTCCCGGCAAGCTCCTCTTGCCGGGGCCTTGTCGCCTTAGCCCGGCAGGCTCCTCTTGCCGGACCTCGCCTCCTTGGCCCGGCAAGCTCCTCTTGCCGGGGCTTGGTCTTCTAGGCTCGATCACTTGGCCTTCGTCCGGCCCAGAAAGGGCCATGGAGACTCTTGTCGCTCCCCTGGCAAGCCTTGCCGCGGGACGCTACTACCGCCCGTGCACAAGTTCGGGGTACTAAGGTACCCCTACTTTAGTACACCGACAACGAGTCAGCGGAAGCAACAATATCTGAGTACAGACATAAGTTAAACAAGTTGCCATAAGATGGCTAGCACAAACTGGGATACAGATCGAAAGAGGCGCAGGCCTCCTGCCTGGGATCCTCCTAACTACTCCTGGTCGTCATCAGCGGGCTGCACGTACTAGTAGGCACCTCCAGTGTAGAAGGAGTCGTCATCGATGGTGGCGTCTGGATCCTGGGCTCCATTGTCTGGTTGCAGCAATCGGGTAGAGAGATGGGGAAAAGGGGAAACAAGGCAACCGTGAGTACTCATCCAAAATACTCGCAAGCAAGGAGCTACACTACATATGCATGGGTATATGTGTAAAGGGCCATATTAGTGGACTGAACTACAGAATGCCAGAGTGAGAGGGGGATATCTAATCCTGTCGAAGACAACGCTTCTGGCAGCCTCCGTCTTGCAGCATATAGAAGAGAGTAGAATGAAGTCCTCCAAGTAGCATCGTATAGCATAATCCTACCCGGCGATCCCCTCCTCGATGCCCTGTTAGAGAGCGATCACCGGGTTGTATCTGGCACTTGGAAGGGTGTGTTTTATTAAGTATCCGGTTCTAGTTGTCATAAGGTCAAGGTACAACTCCGGGCCGTCCTTTTACCGAGGGACACGGCTATTCGAATAGATAAACTTCCCTGCAGGGGTGCACCACATAACCTAACACGCTTGATCCCATTTGGCCGGACACACTTTCCTTGGTCATGCCCGGCCTCGGAAGATCAACACGTCGCAGCCCCACCTAGGCACAACAGAGCGGTCAGCACGTCGGTCTAAACCTAAGCGCGTAGGGGTCTGGGCCCATCGCCCTCAGCACACCTGCATGTTGCGAACGCGGCCGGAAGCAGACCTAGCCTAGTGGCGTTCCAGTCCAATCCGGCGCACGCCACTCAGTCGCTGACATCACGAAGGCTTCGACTGATACCACGATGCCGGGATACCCATAACTACTCCCGCATAGATGGTTAGTGCGTATAGACCAAATGGCCAGACTCAGATCAAATACCCAGATCTCGTTAAGCGTGTTAAGTATCCGCGAACGCCGACCAGGGCCAGGCCCACCTCTCTCCTAGGTGGTCTCAAACCTGCCCTGTCGCTCCGCCACAAAGTAACAGTCAGGGGCCGTCGGGAACCCAGGCCCACCACTACCTGGGTAGAACCGCCTGCCCCTTCATCCCCCAACTCCGAACAGTATCACAGGTAATGTAACAGTGTAAAGTATAGTATATGCCCGGGACCACTTCCCGAAGTGATCACGGCCCAGTAGTATAGCATGGCAAACGGACAAGAGTGTAGGGCCACTGATGGAACACTAGCATCCTATACTAAGCAAGTAGGATTGCAGGTAAAGGTATCAACAGCAGTATCAAAGACAGGCTATGCATCAGGATAGGAATAACGAAAGCAGTAACATGCTACACTACTCTAATGCAAGCAGTATAGAGGCTTGCCTGGTTGCTCTGGCAAGAGAGAGGGGTCGTCAACTCCGTAGTCGTACTGGGTAGCAGCAGCGTCGGTCTCGGTGTCTAGCGAGAGAAGAGGGGGAGAAACAATAAATATTTAAGCAAACAGATGCATAGCGATGCATGACATGACAAGTAACGGTGCTAGGGGTGCCTAACGCGGTATGAGGTGATACCTGTGAAGGGGGGAAACATTCGGGAAAGTATCCCCGGTGTTTCGCGTTTTCGGGCAGAGGAGCTGGAGGAGAAAGTTTGCGAGTTTGATATATTAGAAATGTGTGGCGGACAAACGGGCTGCGTATCTGGGTTCGTCTCGTCGTTCTGAGCAACTTTCATGTACACAGTTTTTTGATCCGAGCTACGGTTTATTTTAAAATGATTTTCTAAAGTTTTATTAATTTTTGGAATTAATTATTTAATTCAACATTATCCAGAATAGTAAAAGATGACGTCAGCATGACATCATGCTGACGTCAGCAGTCAACTGAGGTTGTTGGTCAACCTGACGCGTGGGTCCAGTGGGGCCCACTTGTCATGCACTGTTTAGTTTTATTAGGATTTAAATCATCTAACTAATGTTTAATTAACCTAACAAGTTAATTAGATTAATTTAACAGGATTAATTAACTTAATTAATTTAGTGAATTAATTAATTAATTAAATTCATTTTTATTTTTATTTATTTATTTATTATTTATTTATTTTATTAAAAACGTTCCAGGGGCGTGGGCCCCATTTGTCATAGGTATAGGGGGCGGGCCCAGCTGTCTGTGGCCCCTGGGGCCTATGCAGGCGCACGGGCTTGCGGGCGTGCGGGTTCCCGGGCGCAGGGGTGCGTGCCACGAGACGAGCCCGGAGGCTGCTCGGGCGAGGCCATGGACGGGGCCGCCGGCGCCCACGACACCGGCCAGGAAAGGCGGCGGAGGGCCCCGGGCGGTGCGGTGGTGGAGGTAGTGGCGGGGATGGCCGGAGCGGCTCACAGGGAGGGTAGGTGAGGCGAGGCGCGCTACGGGAGTGCGAGGGCGCGTGTGTGCGTGCGCAAAGGGCATGCGTAGGAAGCAGCAGCTGTGCGAGGCGATGCGGTGAGGGGAGCGGCGCGGGCGAAGCGAGGGCGCGGGCAGAGCGCGCTGAGCGCGCGCATCGTTGCGGGCGGGCGCGTCGAGGAGCAAGGGACGGCCACGACGCGGGGAGCGGAAGCGGGCGGTGCACGCACGAGGGAGTAGTAGAGCGCGGCCACGGGCGTGGGAGGGCAGGCCGGCGACGTAGGCGGCAGCAGGCAGCAGAATGGGGGGGGCGGGCGTGCGGTCGTGCCGCGGCAGCGGAGGGCGGAGCCGACACGGCCATGGCGCGACGGGCAGAGGCTGGCGGCGCAACTAGATGGCACAGGCGAGGCCCGTCGATGCGGGGCGACGGGCGCGGCCAGGGAGCGGGGTGCAGGCGCGTGTGCGTCCGCACGCCCAGGAGGGGCGCCGACCACGGTGCGGGCGCGTGCGGGAGCAGAGCTCCAGGCGGGGGCGCGGTGGAGCCAGGGGGAGGAGGAGGAGAGGTGGAGATCAGGCCGGAGCCTCACCGCGGGCCGTAGGGTCTGGGAAACGGGCGCGGTGGAGGTTGGGGAGGCCGTTGTGGAGGGGGGCGGGGACGACGTCGACGTGGAGGAGCAGGACGGTGAGGTGGTACGGCGCGGAGGACGGTGGCGCCGGGGACGGCGTCGGGCGACTTCGGGCCTCGCCCCGATCTCGATCCAGAACTGGATCGGGGGAGGGGGAGAGAGCGAGTGGGGGGAACGAGGGCGAGTGGGGGAGGCGGCTAGGTTTTCGGGAGGGGGAAGTGGAGATAAGGGAGTGGGGGGGCGGTCGGCTGGGCCTGGTGGGTTGGCCCAGTTGGGCCACGGCCCAGGGGGTCTTCTCTTTTCTTTTTTTTTATGTTTGTTTTTTTATTACTCTTTTCTGTTTTAAGTTATTTTAAAAATATTTAGGCATTTTATAAAATTGTGTTTATTACACCATATTGACTTATGTAAAATATGGCATCCCCCGAACATTTTTGTTTTAAATTTTGAAAAACTTCTATTGTTTGACTTTATTTCAATTTTGAATTTTGAACGGGATTTGAACTTGGCGAGGATAGCAACAGTAACCGAGGTGTCATGGCACGATTATCATGGGATTACTGTAGCAAGATTATCCGGGCGTTACAAAAGATCATTACCCCTTACCTTTTATTGATCAAATGCTAGAAAGATTATGCAAACATACACATTATTGCTTTCTAGATGGTTATTCTGGTTTCTCTCAAATACCTGTGTCGGCTAAAGATCAATCAAAGACTACTTTTACATGCCCTTTTGGTACTTTTGCTTATAGACGTATGCCTTTTGGTCTATGTAATGCACCTGCTACCTTTCAAAGATGCATGATGGCTATATTCTCTGAGTTTTGTGAAAAGATTTGTGAGGTTATCATGGACGAATTTTCCGTCTATGGATCTTCTTTTGATGATTGCTTGAGCAATCTTGATCAAGTTATGCAGAGATGTGAAGAAACTAATCTTGTCTTGAATTGGGAAAAGTGCCACTTTATGGTTAATGAAGGTATTGTCTTGGGGCATAAAGTTTCTGAAAGAGGTATTGAAGTTGATAAAGCCAAGGTTGATGCTATTGAAAAGATGCCATGTCCCAAGGACATAAAAGGTATAAGAAGTTTCCTTGGTCACTCTGGATTTTATAGGAGGTTCATTAAGGACTTCTCAAAAATTTCTCGGCCTCGGTTTTTATTGATCAAAGGAAGTTTGTTTAGGTTTAATTAGTTTAGGTTATTTAGTTTAATTAGTTTAGGTAGTTTTTAAAGAATAGACAAGAAAGATGAAAAAAAGTAAAACAAGAAGAGGAAGAAGAAGAAGAGGTGTTGGGGTGTCGTGTCGAGGGACGAGGGGTCGGGTCGAGGGTCGCCAAGGGGTCGAGGGGTCGAGGATTTGCCATCCCGAGCCCGACACCCCGAACCCCTGACCCCGACACCCCGACCCCTCGACCCTCGACACGACACCCCAACACCCCGACCCCTCGACCCTCGACACGACACCCCGACCCCTCGACCCTCGACACGACACCCCGACCCCCAACACGACACCCCAACCCCCGAGAGTTTTCGATGGTCGAGGGTTGCCGAGGGGCACCCCGACCCCGACACAGCACCTCGACACGACACCACCGAGACCCCGACCCCCGACACGACACCTCGAGATCCCGACACGGCACCCTCGACGCCGACACCCTGATATTAATTAGTTTAGGTTATTAGGTATTCAATTTTTTTATTATGTTAATGATGATGATACACACTAAATTTTTAATTATGTTTATGTTGTACTAATTTCGTTTACTCTTTGTCATTGCAGGTGTTGACAGGTGGTGGGCTTGGGTCGAGAGCACTCCTAGCCTCCTACCTCGGCGCGTGGGAGGGGTGTTGTTATTGCACCCCAGAACCTTCGGAGAGCGCTGGTAGACAGCATGCACACCCCCCAGCTTGTGGCGGAGACAACCAGGCAGGCGGAGGAGAAGGTGAGGGAGATGGATGAGAGGACGGCTAATCTGTTGGAGGCGGAGAGGAACCAGAACGACGCGGGTCACTGGGCCCTATACGAGATCCTCGTGGTAAGTTTCTCCTGCATACTAGCCAAATCATGCATGCAATGTTCGTTTCATTACTAACTAATATGACTGACTCGTGAAAACAAAATGTGTAGTCCGCGTGCGAGAAAACCGGCCAGACCCCTCCGCCGATGCCCCAGATTGCTATAGCAGACACGATGAGTTTCATTTCAATGGCCATTAGTAGTATTCACATTTCAGTTGGATCATGCTTGTAACACCTCGGTGTAATGATGCTACAGTAATCCCTGAGATCAAGCTAATCATTTTTTGCTATAACAGTGCTTAGTCACTTTGATCAATATTCCATTTCAAATCCCAGTTGAATTCAATTTCAAATTCTGAGTGAAATTCAAATTGCTCAAACATGAAAACTAAAATGTTCATCTTGTGCCAAATAATGCATAATTAATATTGGTGGTGAACGAACATTTTTGCAAAGTGTCTAAATGGCCTAGAATAGCTAAAACAGAAGGTTTTTAAAAGAAAAGGCAAAAGTTAACAAAAAGAAAAGAAAAAGGAAAAGCAAAGGGGTGGGAGAGCCCCTGGCCTTCCCATGGGCCTCGGCCCATCCTAGCAAGTCAGCCTAGCTCCCCGCATCGCGCCCCCTTCCTGTTCCTCGGTCGCGCGCTGCTACAGGGCGCGGTCGCCACCGGACCCCCTCGGGGGGGGGGGGGGGTCGAGGGGAGGATAAGGCCTCCACGCCCCCAGACGCCTCGAGTCCTCCCCGTCACCTACCACCACTCCCGCCTCTCCGTCCCTCTGACTCTCCCGCTCCCCCAGATCCACTTCAGTGTAAATTAAAATATTTAATTAACCTAAGCAGCCAATGACACCCGGGGCCCACCCCCTTAATTAACCATGTTATTTAAAATAACCCACTATTAGCTCTCTTTGAATGACATGTGGGACCCACTTGTTAGGTTTGACCTAGTCAGCCGCCCTGCTGACTGCTGATGTCACTATGATGTCATGCTGACGCAATAAACCTTTCTATTGATTTATTTAATTCCAAAAAATGTTTAAAACTTTGAAAATTCATAGAAAATAAACCCTAACTCGGATGAAAATGTTTTCTACATGAAAGTTGCTCAGAAAAACATGACAAATCCGAGTACGCCCTCCTCATACCTGTCACATGCCCCTAGCATGCTGAACATGGAACCGTCCCCTCTCTTTTCATTTGTCCGGAAAACGATAGACGCCGGAAAAACCCCTCCGGATGTTTTCCCTCTCCATCTGCAACGTCTAGCAATGCGTTAGTTCACCCCTAACACCGCGTATGACCATGTTATGCTTTGTGATGCTTTGTTTGCTTTATATTTATTGTTGCTTCCCCCTCTTCTCTCGGTAGACCCTGAGACCGATGCCGCCCCTGTGATCGACTACGTCGACAACGACCCTTCTTCCTTTTCAGCAGAGCTTCAAGGCAAGCCCCCCTTTGATCATCCCGATATCACCCGTTCCATTCTCTCATGCTTGCATTAGATTTTGCTACTGTTATTTTTGCTCCTATTCTGATGCATAGCCTGCTTTTGTAACCTGCTTATTGTTACCTTACCTGCTTATCCTAAACTACTTAGTATAGGTTGGTCAGTGATCCATCAGTGATCCCCACCTTGTCCTAGTTGCCCCTGCTTCATCATCGACGACTCGATCAACGTGATCGACGACCAGAGCCCGACACCTCACATCACATCACGCCCCTTTTGTTGCTTGACTCTGCAGAGTTACCGTCGAGTGCCGAGGGTGGAACCTCATACATCACTCCTGATGAGATCTCTGTAGTGTAGCTATTCGGCCATGGTCATCGAGGGTGATTTCCTCCTTAACCACTTCCGATACGACTCTGTCGTGCAACCCATCAAGTGTGAACCTCAGGGGTGGTTCCTCCTACGTTCACCTTGATGATTACATCGAGTGGAATTCACCGGGGGTGATTCCTCGGGTTTTCCCCTTGATGTTTGGACACACGAATACTTGGACTTTGCAACTGTTACTTGGAAAGGCGGGTCGACCCTGAGGGGTACCCGTGAGTGATGTGGAGACGGGTTGACCTAGAGGGTACCCGAGACTTGAATACAGGGCGTGGCCGGGCATTCTTAGCCCTTGCCGCAGGTCCTCGAGACGGGGCGACGGGGTCACATCTTTCATGAGTCTCTGCTCGTGACCACACTACCAACACACTAACAGTTTGGATATTTGATCCGAGGGGCCTCTGGCCTGATAGCACTAACCATCACTGATAGAGGCGGGGTTGTCCCGATCTTTCGATGAGATGATAACTATCGATTTGGTGGACTAGACTTTGACGATCCGACTACAAACATGCACAACGTTGCGCCTTAGCGATCGCTAAACCAACTTCGAGAGGTTATTGACCACGCCGGAGGACGATCAACCTGACCACGAAGGTCTATTCCTGCACGCAATCGAAGAACAAGCAAGAATATGATAAAGCAATCTGAATATTGCGAATATATATGAAGTATTGATAAAGGTCGGGATCCGGAAGCGGTCTTGGTCTGGTCGTTGGACACAAACGAAGTACACGAAGTTGCAATGGCTAACTTTTAACTAAACAAATCCCCAGGAAAAAGCTACTAGATGGATCTACTTATATAGGAGCAAGGGGTGGCGGCCAAGGAGGTGGGAGGACGTCCCAAGGCAGCCTAAAACCAACCCTAGGTCGTACAAGGCTCATGGGCCCAAGTGGAGGTGGTGCAACACCTTTGGACTTGTTGTTTGATTCGGATTATGCTGCAGCATCAGATTGTTTCGTCCATATCTCAATGCTCCGGATGAATTTAAAGGTGATTCCAATTGGAGTGGAAAGAGGACGAAATCTACTTTCCAACAAAAAAAGAAACACCCAATTCGGAGTCCGTATGAAAAAGTTATTGCCGTTTTGAGTCAGGTATGTCTGTGCAGTCCGCATCTGAATCCAAAACGTGAGAGACTTGGACTCTATCTTCTCTTGGCCCAAAAGTGACGTGAAAGAACTTTTTGAACAGCAAGTAAACATCTCTTTCTCCCTTATCTTCATATGTGTGTTGTACAAATGTCCCATACACCTGCAATTAGACAAAACACAAAAGTGTGTGAAGTATTTTTGTTCTGGATAACAAAAATAGATTATTGAATAGTTTGCACTAGAAATCACCTGACAAATATGCATGTATGCAATATTTTTGGTCGTATCCAAGGTAGTCATGTCCTCATCATCCTCCCCTTCTTGAAAACAAAGCCGTCCTCGGCGTTGCTTAATCTGAAATGTGGCTAACAAAAAAGACAATGTGTACATGTTGTATATGTATATGTCATCCATTTTTAATTTCCTTAGTTTTTGCACATATGGCACATGTATACATGAGTAACCTTCATAATTCATAAAATCTAAAGCCAAAATATTATCACAAGAAGTAGAAGGTATGAAAATATTGCAACTCAGTTTGCACATATAAGCGAAGCTCTTATTCATTTTAAAAGGTTGACAATGTTCATCATTAAACCATCCCAACATTGGTGAATAAACCTTACTTGCGTCAAATTTACATGCTACAACATGCTTAAATAAGCAAACATACAATAAGTCATTGGACACAGAATCATCACCAAGATTAGAGGTCATATCAAAATGATTAAACATTGGTTCTTTTGCATCAACAGTTAATTCAATGGGTGCACTCAAAATTGTTGGTATTTCAGTTGTTTGATCACATGGCAAAGTCAAATTGTCAACATAGTCCTCTAAAATAGGTAGTGTGATCAAAGTAGTGGGTAGCTCATCAGATGGTGCATTCAAATTGACAAGGCATTCATCATTCTCATGTAGAGATGGAAGATCAGTACCTTTCTCATTACCTCTTATGATCAACTCAGATGGTGTAGCCACTCTCGGGGGCGATGTGTCACATGGTGGAGGTGATGTAGTCCTCACAACAATGGATGTGGATGTCATAGTATGCCTAGTAGTTGAAGGAACAATCATATCAACTCTTGGAATATGCACCGTGCGCTTGTTCTCCTCGTGAGCAACACGTCGTTTTATTTCCTGTTTAGCTTTGCAAGCAAGGCGAAACAAATGGTCCATAGGATAACACTCTTCATGAATTAATATCTCTTGAATATCACGGTTTAATCCTCCCCAAAATCTATCCATAAAATCATCTTCACTTTCTTCTAAAGAGGAATGCAACAAGGTAGTTTGTAAATCATTATAATATTTTGTTACAGTGTCAGTACCTTGTTTTAAATGTTGCAACTTCTTAATCATGTCACGAGTATAGTAAGCGGGGACGAAAGTATATCGCATGGCAAGTTTCAAATAATCCCAAGTAGTAGGTATATAATCAGGGTGTAACCGACAATATTCAGTCCACCAAACCAAAGCATAACCAGTGAAAGAACCAACTGCAACCTTAATCTTTTTATGTTCATCAAAATTATGGGAAGCAAATATATTTTTTATGTTGAACTCCCATTCAATATATAAAGCAGGTCTAAAACGGCCATTGAATGGTGGTATAGATACATTAACCTGATCATGTGCATTTGGATGTTTGTGCACCTCTCGTGACGGTTGTTGTATTTGCAAAGGTGGTGGCACGTCTCCCGCGATCGACAAAGCCCATGAATTGACTCTAGATCCTGGCATGATTAGTAGAAACAAGAAACAAAATCGAAAATAATGTTCCTATAACTACTAGGATGTGGTGGTAAAACGCTCACAGTAAAGCAAATATCAATGTCTTACAAGTTCTTACCATGCAACACGCGGCGATCGGCAACCAGCGGTGTCAAGTAACTCCAAAAGTTGGGTAAAGCGATTGCCAGGTGAACGTATGTATACACGGTGTAGAAATATGTGGAGCTGGGTTGGCTATATATGGTAGCAAAAGATTAGCAATAATCAATTCAAAGATGCAATGTTGAATAAACGCTCAACGACGGTACTGTGCTGGTCCTAGGCTAGGCCGGACTAGAGACGCGAGCCTAGAACACCAATAAGGTCACGGTGTAGCACAACTAGCATCAATAAAGGATATGAAGTAGCTCTGGACAGCAAGATATAAGTGAAGATCACAATAGCAGTAAAGATAATGATGTGAAACAACTGCCAAGCAGGATAAACAACAACTCTCTCTCCAACTTTCCTCTTGAAAAGTTTGAGCAAATTTTCTGATAACTTTTTTCAAAGAATGCTACTAGCTCAAGCTTTCCAATGCAAAAAGAATCACTCAATTGCGAATTGATATGAGGAGTCAAAGAATTCGAAAACTGGCCTGAAAACTGGAATAAGCTGTGTCCGCGAACTTCGGAGGGTAAAAAGACCTATTTAGAAGACGATTTTGAGGTGTCAAATATTGAACAAGCTTCTGCAACTATTTAGATGCGGCTCGTCGCTAGCTTTAATTTGAGTACTCGTGGAGCCAAAACGGACTTCGTATGATAAAGTTATGCCTGTTTTACTGAACAGTGCACAAAACAGATTCCAATCCGAATTCAACTACGAGATTGAGTCTAGATAGATCCGATTTTTTTTCTTCTCTTTTTTTTTCTCACACTTTTTTTTTTCTTTTTTCACTCTTTTTTTCTCCCTCTTTCTCTCTCTCTCTCTTTTCTCTTTTTTTTTCTCACTCGCTATTTCCAAACAAACTAGATAAGATGCAGATTGGATCAGGCGAAGATGTGAACGATCTCAACTATGATTAGACAATGAACGGTGGGTAGCACGTGGTGGAAATTGATGGATGGGTGGTGGACAACGGAAGTTATGAGGACATGACTACCTTGGATACGACCAAAAATATTGCATACATGCATATTTGTCAGGTGATTTCTAGTGCAAACTATTCAATAATCTATTTTTGTTATCTAGAACAAAAATACTTCACACACTTTTGTGTTTTGTCTAATTGCAGGTGTATGGGACATTTGTACAACACACATATGAAGATAAGGGAGAAAGAGATGTTTACTTGCTGTTCAAAAAGTTCTTTCACGTCACTTTTGGTCCAAGAGAAGATAGAGTCCAAGTCTCTCACGTTCTGGATTCAGATTCGGACTGCACAGACATACCTGACTCAAAACGGCAATAGCTTTTTCATACGGACTCCGAATTGGGTGATTCTTTATTTTTTGGAAACTAGATTTCGTACTCTTTCCACTCCAATTGGAATCACCTTTAAATTCGTCCGGAGCATTGAGATATGGACGAAACAATCTGACGCTGCAGCAGAATCCGAATCAAACAACAAGTCCAAAGGTGTTGCACCACCTCCACTTGGGCCCATGAGCCTTGTACGACCTAGGGTTGGTTTTAGGCTGCCTTGGGACGTCCTCCCACCTCCTTGGCCACCACCCCTTGCTCCTATATAAGTAGATCCATCTAGTAGCTTTTTCCTTGGGATTTGTTTAGTTAAAAGTTAGCCATTGCAACTTCGTGTACTTCGTTTGTGTCCAACGACCAGACCAAGACCGCTTACGGATCCCCACCTTTATCAATACTTCATCCATATTTGCAATATTCAGATTGCTTTTATCATATTCTTGCTTGTTCTTCGATTGCATGCAGGAATAGACCTTCGTGCTCAGGCTGATCGTGCTTTCAGCATTGTCGGTAACCTCACGGAGATTGGTTTAGCGATTGCTAAGGCGCAACGTCGTGCACGTTTGTAGTCGGATCGTCAAAGTTGTGTCCACAAATCGATAGTTATCATCTCATCGAAAGATCGGGACACCCCGCCTCTATCAGGAAGGGATAATGATGCAGCGGCGGCATGACTAATGTGAACAGAACTCGAAACTCTAAACGAACTAGACACTAAGACTAGCAACTCGACACGACGATGCAACCGATAATTCAATAATGCAAACAATGAAAAGAAAATTGCAAAGGCTCAGACTGGCTTGGACAAAAGGATGAATAGATCTAACTTTTTTTGTGGCTTTTTCTTGGACAATAGGTAAGAAAAATAGATCTAATCTAGGGAAAACTGGAAATTCTCACCGAGCAACCTGAAAACTGATACCACTTGATAGAGGCGGGGGTGTCCCGATCTTTCGATGAGATGATAACTAACGATTTGGTGGAGACGACTTTGACGATCCGACTACAAACGTGCACGACGTTGCGCCTTAGCAATCGCTAAACCAACTCCGAGAGGTTATTGACTACGCCGGAGCACAATCAACCTGACCACGAAGGTCTATTCCTGCAAGCAATCGAAGAACAAGCAAGAATATGATAAAAGCAATCTGAATATTGCGAGTATATATGAAGTATTGATAAACGTGGGGATCCGTAAGCGGTATTGGTCTGGTCGTTGGACACAAACGAAGTACACGAAGTTGCAATGGCTAACTTTTAACTAAACAAATCCCCAGGAAAAAGCTACTAGATGGATCTACTTATATAGGAGCAAGGGGTGGCGGCCAAGGAGGTGGGAGGACGTCCCAAGGAAGCCTAAAACCAACCCTAGGTCGTACAAGGCTCATGGGCCCAAGTGGAGGTGGTGCAACACCTTTGGACTTGTTGTTTGATTCAGATTCTGCTGCAGCATCAAATTGTTTCGTCCATATCTCAATGCTCCGGAAGAATTTAAAGGTGATTCCAATTGGAGTGGAAAGAGGACGAAATCTACTTTCCAACAAAAAAAGAAACACCCAATTCGGAGTCCGTATGAAAAAGTTATTGCCGTTTTGAGTCAGGTATGTCTGTGCAGTCCGAATCTGAATCCAAAACGTGAGAGACTTGGACTCTATCTTCTCTTGGCCCAAAAGTGACGTGAAAGAACTTTTTGAACAGCAAGTAAACATCTCTTTCTCCCTTATCTTCATATGTGTGTTGTACAAATGTCCCATACACCTGCAATTAGACAAAACACAAAAGTGTGTGAAGTATTTTTGTTCTGGATAACAAAAATAGATTATTGAATAGTTTGCACTAGAAATCACCTGACAAATATGCATGTATGCAATATTTTTGGTCGTATCCAAGGTAGTCATGTCCTCATCAATCAAGTGGGCATTGTATGGGCGTTCTGCGTTGTATGCATCAGCCGAAGCTTATTAGACGTAAGCGACTGAGCGGCGTGCGCCGGGTTGGACTGGTAAGCTCCTGCTTTTTTGAAGGAGGTAGCTAGGTCTGCTCACCGGCCGCCCACGCAACATGCAAGAGTTCGCAGGGCGATTGCCCATGACCCCTGGGGGCATAGGTTTAGTCCGGCGTGCTGACCTCTCTATTAAGCCTAGGTCGGGTTGCGGCGTATTGTTTGGTTGAGGCCGGGCATGACCCAGGAAAGTGTGTCCGGCCGGGGTTAATCGCGCGTGGTGGGTAAGTTGGTGCACCCCTGCAGGGAAGAAAACATCTATCGATAGCCTGTCATACGGTAACGGACACTTGGAGTTGTATCCCGATCGATACAACTAGAACTGGATACTTGAGGTGATAACTGGATAGTATGGCTGTGGGATTGCTTTCTCGCAGGGAGTCGAGAAAGGATCTCTGGCCGAGGTTGTTAACACTACTACTACTTTACTTTATGCTACTCTTATCTCTTTTGATGCTGCAAGACGCTTGAAGATGCTAGTCTTCAATAGGCTAGGCTTTCCCCTTATCTTCTGGCATTCTGCAGTCCAGTCCACAGATACAACCCATTTCTTTGATACCGATGCATATGTAGTGTAGATCCTTTCTTGCGAGTACTTTGCATGAGTACTCACGGTTGCTTTGCTCCCCCATTTCATCCTTTCTTCTTATTTTTGGTTGATGCAACCAGATGTTGGAGCCCAGGAGCCAGATCCCACCGTCGATGCCTACTACTACGTGGAGACCGCCGACGACCAGGAGTAGTTAGGAGGCTCCCAGGCAGGAGGCATTGCCTTTTCGATTGTTGCTACTTTTGTGCTAGCCTTCCTATGGCAAACTTGTCTAACTTATGTCCGTGCTCAGATATTGTTGCTTCCGCTGACTCTTGTGTATTCGAGCTTATGTATTCGAGCCCTCGAGGCCCCTGGCTTGTAATATAAAGCTTGTATTATTTTAATTTGTGTCTAGAGTTGTGTTGTGATATCTTCCCGTGAGTCCTTGATCTTGAT
This sequence comes from Aegilops umbellulata, assembly GCA_032464435.1. NCBI lineage: Eukaryota > Viridiplantae > Streptophyta > Magnoliopsida > Poales > Poaceae > Aegilops > Aegilops umbellulata. The sequence goes on along the minus strand of CP136057.1, from coordinate 268,435,394 downwards.
CGTACACATTTGCGTGTATGATTAGTGTATGATTGAATCGAGGGTGTCACAAGTTGGTATCAGAGTCGACTGCTTGTAGGTAGCCCCTTTCCAACTCCTTGTCCGAAGTTGAGTCTAGTCACTGAAAAACTTTTACTAACATTGGCTGTGTGTCTTACGGGCCCACGTCGCCATTTGATGGTATTAGGATCTTTTACTCCTCATCTATACTCTGGGACTCTAATCTCTCTTCCATTCGGGTTAAACGAATTTACTAACTCTAACATTAGGATCCCATGACCACATTCACCCCAAAGTTGGATAAGCCATACTTATTCCTTAGAATAGTATTTTGAGTAGTGCACACACTGTCGTGTTGACTACTAAGTGGCATCCTTCGTACCTCTTCCATTATGCATGTTTCATCATGAATGATCCTTTTCTTTGCAAATGCTCAATGCCGAACTACCCCCTGTTACATGTTAGCAGGATGGTTAGACCCGCTGGTCGTGGCTGTGGTGCCAACGATCCACCACCGCCTGAATTCTTTGCCGGAATGATGCAACAATTTGAGCTGAACCGCCAATTGGAGCCTCAGTTTCCTCGTCCGAACATGAACCAACAGCCAACCCCAGTAACTCTACATGACTTCATGCGCCTCAACCCAACTATTTACCGCAGCTCAACTCAGCCCCTTGATTCTGATGACTGGCTCTGCGACATCACGTATGAAATGGAGTCTGCTAGTGTGGCCCTTGCTAGCTATGTCACCTTTGCATCATTCATTCTAAAGGATCCCACTGCTCAATGGTGGGACAGCCACAGGCGTACCCTACCTGCTGGAACGGTCATCACTTAGCCGGATTTCCAAGCCGCTTTCCGTGCCCGCTTCATTCCTCAGGGAATCATGGACAAGAAGAAGCGAGAGTTCTGCAGCCTCACCCAAGGCAACAAGTCTGTAGATGCTTATCAGCAGGAATTCTTGGACTTGTCCCGTTACACTGAAGAAGTCATTGCTACTGATGCTCGTAAGCAAGATAAGTTCCATGACGGACTTCACCCTGATATCAAGCTAGCGCTCCTAGTGCATGACTTTGCTAACTTCGCCACCTTGGTGAACAAGGCTATTCAGGTTGAGACTGGTCTTCAGGAACACCAGGGATCCCTCAGTCGCAGCCGTGACGTTGGCTCATCTTCCGGCCCGTTAGCGCAGAAGCGTCCGATATGGATTCCCCACAACATGTATCTTCCAACTGCACCTGCACCAAGACAGTCCTGTGCTGCACCTCGTCTGCCTCCTCCACCGCAAAGGCAGCCTCTTCGAGTTGTACCACCCCAAGGTCCTGCTCCCAATCCCAATGATGGTCTGTGCTTCAAATGTGGCCGTCCAGGTCACCTTGCCAAAGAGTGCAATCAGAAAAAGAGCCAGCTGGCTCTGCCTTCAACTGGCCGTAACAATCAGCCCCATAACAACAATGCCAGGCCTTATGGTCGTGGTTAGGCTAATCATGTTGATCTGAATGAAGCTCAAGACCAGCCTGCCACTTTGATGGGTACTCTTCTTGTTAATTCAATACCGGCTTCTGTTTTATTCGATTCAGAAAATTTTGCATACGCACACGACATTCGATGTGAGCCCATGAACACTCCGATAGTGGTAGGCACCCCTGCGGGTCAGTGTTGAACTACCATGATTGGTCGCGACGTCCCCGTTGAAATTGAAGGGTTGGAATTTCATGTTTCTCCCATTATTCTGGAGTCTTCCAACATTGACCTCATTCTAGAAATGGAATGGTTGAAAGCACAGACTGCTTCTATCGTTTGTGGCACCAAAGTCGTTCATCTCCTACATCCTTCCGATGAGATAGTAAGCTACCATGCTCAGATTGTTCAAAACGCCGAAGCACGACTTTATGTCTTCAATGCGTTGAACGCAACACCTCTTGAGGGAATTGAAAAGATTCTAGTTGTTCGCGACTTCCTAGACGTCTCTCCAGAAGAACTTCCAGGAATACCTCCTACTTAGGCTGTCGAGTTCGTCATCGACTTGAAACCAGGCGCCGTTCCTATCGCCAAACGACCCTACAATATGCCACCTCATGAACTCCTTGAACTTAAGGAGGAAATCGACAAATCTCTTCACAAGGGTTTCATTCGTCCAAGTTCCTCTGCTTGGGGAGCACCTTCTCTCTTAGTCAAGAATAAGGACATAATGAACCGTTTGGTCCTAGACTACCGTCCTATCAACCAAGCTACAATTCAGAACAAATATCCCCTTCCTCGGATCAATGATCTGTATGATCAACTGGCTGGTTCATCAATATTCTCTAAACTCGACTTGAGGTTGGGTTACCACCAGAGGGTATTCCCAAGACCGCCTTCGTTACTCGATATGGTTCATATGAGTACACCGTCATGTCATTCGGTTTAACCAATGCTCCAGCTACATTCTCTCGTCTGATGAACTACATATTCATGGATTACCTCGACAAGTTCATCGTAGTCTATCTGGATGATATTCTGGTATATTCGAAGAATAAAGAAGAACATGCTAAACATCTTTTTCTTGTTCTGGAAAAGCTTCGAGAGCATCAACTTTATGCCAAGTATTCCAAGTGTGAATTTTGGCTTCCTGAAGTAACCTACCTTGGGCATGTCATCTCCAAGGATGGTATTGCCGTCAACCCAGAGCGCGTTCAGGATATTATTGACTGGACCCCTCCGAAGACTGTCAAGCAAGTTAGAAGCTTTCTCGGACTAGCCACCTATTGTCGCCGCTTTGTAGAGAACTTCTCCAAGATCGCCAAGCCACTGACCAATCTTCTTCACAAGGGCGTTAAGTTCGATTAGACAGACAAATGTTAGGAAAGTTTCCAGTCACTCAAGGACAAGCTGACTTCTGCCCCAGTGCTTGCTCCCCCTGATTCTCACAAGGACTTTGTCATTTATTGCGATGCTTCACGACAAGGATTAGGCTATGTCCTAATGCAAGAGCATAGAGTGATTGCTTATGCCTCCCGTCAAGTGCGTCCTCACGAAGAGAACTACCCAGTTCATGACCTCAAGATTGTTGTGGTTATCTTTACACTGAAGCTATGGCGACAATACCTTCTCGGTAATCGTTGCGAAATCTTCACCGATCATCAGAGTCTGAAGTACCTGTTTACTCAGCCAGATCTGAACCTCCGTCAGCAGTGATGGATGGAAGCTATTGCTGACTACAACCGCGGTATATCCTATACCCCTGGCAAGGCTAATGTAATGGCCGATGCCCTGAGCCACAAGTCTTATTGCAATAATCACATGGTCTACAAAGCTCAACCCGCCTTTATGAAGAAATTTGCAAGTTGAACCTTCAACTAGTTCCATAGGGTTCTCTAAATAACCTTGTCTTGGAACTAACTCTTCTGAAACCAATTAAGTCTGCTCAAGCCAAAGATGCTCATGTTGATCTAATGAAAAAGGATCTTGCCTTAGAGAAATCCAGAGATTTCTCACTTGGTGAAGATGGAACCTTATACTTCAGAGATCGCATTGTAGTGCCCCGGTTCAAGCTTATGACAGAAAAGGTGATGAAAGAAGCACATGCCACCCCTCTCTCTATTCATCAAGGAAGTATCAAGATGTATCTAGACATCCGTCAGAAGTACTGGTGGTCTAAGATGAAGCAAGACATTGCTCGATATATTGAAGAATGTGACGTTTGTCCTCGCGTCAAAGCAGAACATCAGAAACCGGCTGAACTTCTAAACCGCTTCCGATTCCTGAATGGAAGTGGGATAAGATCCAAATGGACTTCGTCACTGGCCTTCTCAAGTCTCAGAAAGGTAACGATGCTATCTTTGTCGTCATCGACCAATTCTCGAAGGTTGCTCACTTTCTGCCAGTCAAGGAGACAATCACTGCTAGTCAATTAGCAAACTTGTATATCTCCAGAATTGTGTCACTCCACGGCATTTCGAAGGAGATCAGTTCAGAACAGGGCAGTATATTCACTTCAAAGTTCTGGAATAGTTTCCAAGAGGCCTTGGGAACTCATATTACCTGGAGCACTGCTTATCATCCCCAATCCCAAGGCCAAGTCGAGCGCGTCAATCAAATTCTTGAAGACATGCTTCGGGCTTGCGCTATTTCTTTCGGCAAGAAGTGGGAAGAATCTCTCCCTTATGCAGAGTTCTCTTATAACAACAGCTATCAAGCCAGCTTGAAGATGGCACCCTTTGAAGTGCTTTACGGACGTAAATGCCGAACCCCTATGAATTGGTCAGAAACTGGGGAACGGACGCTCATTGGTCCAGACATTATTAAACGAGCTGAAGAGCAGGTTCACATTGTCTGGGATAATCTCAAGGCGGCCCAGTCCCGCCAGAAGAGCAACTATGACCGGAAACACTTGATAGAGGCAAAGGTGTCCCGTCTTTCGATGAGATGGTGGCTATCGTTTGGAGGAAGTTGACTTTGTCGATCCGACTACGAACGTGCGAGGACGTCGCGCCTTAGCAATCGCTAAACCAACTCCGAGAGGTTATTAACCACGCCGGAGCACGATCAACCTGACCACGAAGGTCTGTTTCCTGCAGGCAAACGAAGAACAAGCAAGAAACTAAGATTGCAATCTGGATATTGCGAATATAAAAGGAAAGCTTTATTGATCAAGGTGGGGTTCTGTGACGTCTTGGTCTGGTCGTTGAACACAAACGAAGTACGCGAAGTTGCAGCTATGGCGAACTTTTAATCTAAACAAAACCCCAAAGTCTAAACGATGCCCTAGGGGCTGTATATATGGGGGAAGAGGGGGGAATTTCGTGGCCCTTGGAGGAGGGGTCTGAAACCCACCCTAACTCTTGTTTCCCCACACATACGGACTCTAAAAACAGCCTATATTGAAGTATTTTGAAATTACATGGGCCTGGCCCAAGAAGAAGGTGACGCATCACCTAGAATAGCCTCTGGACGAAAATTATGAAGTGGCATCTTGTATATTTCGTCCAAGGCATCATGCACTCATTATGGTGGCTTCAAAGTCCTGAAATCATCACTTGAAACTCTGTTCTTGTCTCCCTTGCGCATGCCATCAACTCAATGCTTGTTCTTGCTCCAATGATCATCCTTCTCCAAACTAGGCCCTTCATTTGTAAGCAAAACAAATGTATCCAATTTAGGCAGCATCATATTCTCATGAACATTAGAATCATTACCAAGAAACGAAAGTACCTGATAATTCAATTGGCGTCCGCGAGCTCTAGTAATTGGTCCAGTATGTATAGCAGCAGGGGCTGTGGGTGTAACAATGGTATTGGTGTCCTCATCATCCTCCCCTTCTTGAAATGAAGTCGTCCTCGACAGAAGCTCATCTTCCTCACCCAAATAAGGCTTCAAATCTGCAATGTTAAAAGTGGGACTAACCCCAAAATCTGCAGGCAACTCAAGTTTATATGCATTATCATTTATTTTCTCTAACACCTTAAAAGGACCATCAGCACGTGGCATTAGCTTTGATTTGCGCAAATTAGGAAATCTATCCTTACGCAAATGTAACCAAACAAGATCTCCAGGTGCAAACACAACATGTTTTCTACCCTTATCTCCAGCAAGTTTATATTTAGCATTCATACGCTCAATGTTTTCCTTCGTTAACTCATGCATTTTTAAAATAAATTCAGCACGTTCTTTAGCATCAAAATTAACCTTCTCCGAAGATGGAAGAGGCAACAAATCAATGGGTGCACGAGGTAGGAAACCATACACAATTTCAAAAGGGCACATCTTAGTAGTAGAATGCAACAAACGATTATAAGCAAATTCAATATGAGGCAAGCATTCTTCCCACATTTTCTTATTATTCTTCAAAACAGCCCTAAGCATAGTAGACAATGTTCTATCGACTACTTCAGTTTGTCCATCAGTTTGGGTGTGACAAGTAGTACTAAAAAGCAGTTTAGTCCCCAACTTAGCCCATAAACATCTCCAAAAGTGGCTAAGAAATTTAGTATCACGGTCTGAAACAATAGTATTTGGCACACCATGCAAGCGAATAATTTCACGAAAGAACAAATCAGCAACATTAACAGCATCATCGCTTTTATGACATGGTATAAAGTGTGCCATTTTCGAGAATCTATCCATGACAGCAAATATGCTATCCCGCCCCTTCTTTGTTCGAGGTAAACCAAAAACAAAGTCCATAGATATGTCCTCCCAAGGAACACTAGGCACAGGCAAAGGCATATATAAACCATGAGGATTGAGTCGTGACTTAGCTTTTTGACATGTAGTGCAGCGAGCAACAAAACACTCAACATCCCGTCTCATCTTTGGCCAAAAGAAATGTGTAGCAAGTACGTCCTCCGTCTTCTTCACGCCAAAGTGTCCCATTAATCCTCCTCCATGCGCCTCTTGCAACAACAAAAGACGAACAGAGCTAGCAGGAATGCATAGCTTGTTAGCACGGAACACAAAACCATCATTAACAACGAACTTCTTCCATGTTCTTCCTTCTTTACAATTCTGCATTACTTCTTTAAAATCAGCATCATGCACATATTGATCTTTGATGGTCTCCAAACCAAATATTTTGAAGTCAAGTTGTGAAAGCATAGTATAGCGACGAGACAAAGCATCAGCAATAACATTTTCTTTACCCTTCTTGTGTTTAATGGCATAAGGGAAAGTCTCAATGAATTCAACCCATTTAGCATGTCTACGATTCAGTTTAGCTTGACTTTTAATATGTTTCAAAGATTCATGATCAGAATGTATAACAAATTCTTTGGGCCATAAATAATGTTGCCATGTCTCTAAAGTCCGAACAAGAGCATATAATTCTTTATCATAAGTAGAATAGTTCAGACTAGGCCCACTCAATTTTTCAAAAAAGTATGCAACAGGTTTGCCATCTTGTAATAACACACCTGCTAATCCAATTCCACTAGCATCACATTCAAGCTCAAAAGTCTTATTAAAGTCAGGAAGTTGAAGTAAAGGAGCATGTGTCAACTTATCTTTCAATACCGTGAAGGCTTCTTCCTGTGCGGTAGCCCAAACAAAAGGCACATCCTTCTTTGTAAGCTCATTGAGAGGTGCAGCAATGGTGCTAAAATCTCTCACAAAACGCCTATAGAAACCAGCGAGTCCAAGAAAACTCCTCACTTGTGTGACCGTTTTGGGCTGCGGCCAACTCTCAATAGCTTCAATCTTGGCTTTATCAACTTCAATTCCCTGTGGAGTAACAACATAGCCAAGAAAAGACACTCGGTCGGTGCAAAAGGTGCACTTCCCAAGGTTACCAAACAAACGTGCATCATGTAGAGCATTAAAAACAGCACGTAAATGTTCCAAATGTTCTTCCAAAGATTTGCTATAAATCAGTATATCATCAAAATAGACTACCACAAATCGTCCAATCAAAGCACGTAAAACTTCGTTCATTAGTCTCATGAAAGTACTAGGTGCATTAGTTAACCCAAAAGGCATGACTAACCACTCATATAAACCAAACTTAGTTTTAAATGCTATTTTCCATTCATCTCCCAATTTCATACGAATTTGATGGTATCCACTACGCAAATCAACTTTGGAGAATATTGTAGAGCCACTCAATTCATCAAGCATATCATCTAGCCTAGGAATAGGATGATGATAACGAATGGTAATATTATTAATGCCTCTACAATCAACACACATACGCGACGTACCATCCTTTTTCGGCACTAGAATAATAGCAACAGCACAAGGACTAAGGGATTCGCGAATGTAACCTTTGTCGAGCAGTTCCTATACTTGCCGCATAATCTCCTTCGTCTCCTCTGGATTGGTACGGTATGGTGCACGGTTGGGTAGCGATGCACCGGGAATTAAGTCAATTTGATGCTCAATCCCTCGAATATGTGGTAATCCCGGTGGCACGTCTTGTGGGAAGACGTCAGCGAACTCCTGCAAAATGTTAGTGACAGCAGGGGGCAAAGAGGAAGGCACGTCCTTGAATGAAAATAATGCCTCTTTTCACACAAAAGCATAGCAAACAGATTTGCTGAAAACTAGCTCATCAATATCAGATTTGGTGGCAAGTAAACATGCACTTTTCAATTTAATTTCAGAAGCAACACTAGATGGTTTACTATTAGGCTTCATTTGTTGGTCAAATTCTTTTGCTACAATCTGATTTTCACTCTTATTTTTCTCCTGTTTTGCTTTATTAGCTCTATGAATATCATCTTTCAAAATGGAATCAGGAGTCGTAGGAAGCAAAGTAATATTTGTATCCTTATGAACAAGAGTATACTGATTGTTTCTACCATGGTGTACAGAATTTTTATCAAATAGCCATGGTCTACCAAGTATTAAGGAACATGCTTGCATAGGTACCACATCACAATCAACATAATCAGCATATGTAGAGATACTAAAATGCACCCGAACAGTACGTGTTACCTTAACCTTGCCGCTGTTGTTGAACCATTGGATGTAGTAAGGATGTGCATGTGGTCTTGTGGTGAGAGATAGCTTCTCCACCATCTCCATGCTAGCCAAGTTGTTGCAGCTCCCTCCATCTATGATGACGCGAACAGAACGTTCCTTCACAAGTCCCTTTGTATGGAACAAATTATGCCTCTGATTTTGCTCAGCTTGCGTGACCTGCACACTTAAAACACGTTGAGCAACTAAACATTCATACCTGTCAGCATGTTCAGCAGCCATGTATTGCGTCTCATGATCAGAATCATCTCCACCGTGTTCTTCATGTGTAAGAAGAGCCAAAGTCTCCTCATCATAGTCACTAGCGGACTCATACCCACCATCCTCAGTAGCAATCATCACACGCTGAGATGTGCATTCTCACGCAAAATGTCCTCTTCCCTTACAACAACGACAAATAATATCACTTGTGTGCCCTGTAGACGCCATGGAAGAAGAAGAGCTCTGTGCAGGCCCGGCAGGTGTGCTCTTGGCAGATAGTGGTGGTTGTGCCTGCTTTCTTGTATCACGGTGGAGGTGGCAGCTGACGGAGGTGCCGGTGTAGTAGAACGTGTGGAAGTAGATGATGCACGTGGTGTCCACTATGAAGGTCGACCTACAGAAAAGTTAGTTCGCGCCAATGCCTGTCGATCCTGCACTTCACGTTCAGCTTTACAAGCAAGATGGAATAAACGAGTGATATTATTATAATCCTTATAGTCTAGAATGGTCTGAATCTCTCTATTTAATCCACCCAGAAAACATGCAAGCATAGCTTCATTCTCCTCAACGATACCACATCTGATGTAGGGTGGAACCCTAGATGGCCGATCTTTCACGAAAGGAGCGAGATCCCTCGAAGAACACGACGAACACGGGGAAGAACGGAGAGAAAACACAAGGGGAAACACTCAAGAACAAGTCCAATCACACATCCACTAGACAATCAAACACACAAGATCCACAAGGTACATGAACAACAAAGGGAAAGATACAAGGTAGCGTTCATCCCAATCCTTGGAGGAGTTGAGGTCTTGATATCCCGGAGGATCTTCTCACATGCTCACATGGAGGTCTTGAATCCAAGGTGGATCTTCTCCGTAGAGGGGCCGCGGTCTCTCTCTCTCGTGGAGTAGATCCGATATGGATGAGCAAAGCTCTATCTCTAATGAGCTACTACTTTGCTAACCCTAGAAAGGAGGTGGAGGTGGTCTATTTATAGTCTTAGCCACGAAGGGGTAAGTGGGAGAGGGATACAAGGCCAAAGGCCCGCGGCTGCGCACATGCAGAGCGGTAGTACCGCTTGGGAGGGCGGTAGTACCGCTTGCAAGCGGTAGTGCCGCTTGGACCGGGCGGTAGTACCGGACCCGGGTCGCTCGAGCACAGGAGTTTGTCGGGTTGAGCGGCAGTAGAGAGGAAGTTCGGCGATAGTGTCGCTTGGGGGCCTCTAGCGGTAGTACCGCTTGGTGTGGGCGGTAGTACTGCTCGTCCTGGGTCTTCTTCCTCCTTCTCTTCCATGCTTCCCTCGCGGATGGTGTAGTTGTTCCTTGGCGCATGCACTCCTCCTCGTCGTCCGTAGTGTTCCCACAATACCTATGCATGCACACGAGTGGAGTGTCAAGTAGTATACCATCCTCGAAGGGGTCAAGTGAGCACGTGTAAAAGAGATGATTCACCTTTGTGTATGTGAAGTAGATGTCGCACGCGTCACTCGCCGAACGGACTCTTGACATGGTGATGTTCATAGGATGCTCCGCATCATCTCCCCTCCCTTGGGAAAGATCCGACCTCGGATCGAAAACCAAATCACCATGGGAAAGAGATGGCTTCGCCGTGTAGAAGTGGACGTTCACTAAGTACTTGTCATCTTGAAGTTCAAAATGTGCACTCTCCAATGTTGCACCGTGTAGTGATTCCTTCAAAAGGAGCAAAAACAACAAACACTTGGAAAAACAAATGTGGTTAGCGTTAGTGCGAAACCAAGCATTCAAGTGGTGATTCACCCAACAAGTGTCGTCATCATGCAAAGCATATGGTTTGACAAAGGATTGTGACATGGTATGTAAGCACATAAATTGAGCACAAGCAAATATGGCATGGGGACAATCATGTAAATGTGAGGTAGAGATGCAAATATGTTTGACAAGAGAATAAGCATCTACCTCAAGTTCATAGCAAGCATTCACAAATTTCTCAATGAAAGGTCTATGGTAGGCATATGAATCATTCACAACACCAAATAAGATGAGATGTCTACACACATGGGTCAAGTGCAAGGCAATCCAAGCATAACGTGCATAGGGTGTAGTGAACATAGTGTGGCACTCAACACAATAGAAAGAGAAATTGTTCATCATGTGCGAGGCAATCAAGTCAAGCATGTAGCAATCAATGAGACATGGCATATGTGAAGGAATGACATTATTGCAACCAAACATGTGATAGGAGCAAGTAATCCAAGATTTGGATGCAACACACAAGGCATATATATCATGATGCACGGTATTTGTAAAATGACAAGTCAAAGCAAGATCTCTAACAAGTGTGCAATCAAGTGATCCAAGATGAACAATAAGTCTCATCGTGCAAGCAACACAAGTAGTATGATCCTCAATATCCATGCTCAAGAAAGATGTCACCTTGAAGGCGTGTCCTTGTGCGTCCTTCATAATGCCGAAGCACAAGCAAGCGCGATGTAGAATCGTTGTGGTAGAAGGTGGTTCGCTCTCAAGAGCTCGAATGGTCAACTCACGTGACGTGGAAGTCGACACAAAGTCCAAGTATCCTACACATGCACACAACAAAACAAAGAACGTATGCGCATGGTAGATAAACACATCATCCATCATGATGGTTCTCTTCTTTTGCACATAACCATTAGAAGCACAAGTGCATGAATAATATGATGCAACAATGGCTATATTCATGGCACGAGGTGTATGGTGCAAAGAGGTAAGACAATCATGCTTCACAAGGAATATGTCAAAATCTCCAATTATATGTGAGAATGCTATGGGGGCAAACTCATTATCAAGACTAAGGGCATTGTTGCACTCAATACATGGCAAATCATCTAGCATGAAAGAGGCAACACATGGAGATAAATGACAAGAAGCAATAACAATCATGTGCAAAGCATGGAAATGGTTGTCATCAACCGCATGAAGTGAGCAAGTATGAATCATCGGTGATGCAACAAGGCAAGCAATCATAGTAATCAAGTCATGCAAACTAGTGGAGCGAAGATGCAACACACTAGAGGAAATCATGGCAATCATGTCATGTGAGAAAAGAATAGGCATAGGCAATGTACATGACATATCGCAAGCACGAACACAAATCAAGATCATAGTATCATCATAGGCATGGGGCACAAAGCAATCATGGCAATAACAAACAATATCTCCACCACGCTTGCAAATACACATACAAGTACTAGAATCAATCATCATGTGTAATGCAAAGCATGGGTCACAAATGCATGGAAAAGGCATAGGAATGGGCATATCATGCAAAGTGAACATGGCAAGATGGGCAAAGGATATATAATGGACAACAACCCATAACCATGTGAGGGCCATGTAAAAGAAATGCGCGAAGTCTTTGCGTGAAGAGAGCGGTGGGAAAGGCAATCCATGGGATCCCAAGTCATCATTGCTCTCTAGAGCTCGTTTTGTCAACTCATGCGATTGCGAGGTTGACAAGTGTTCATGGGTACCTACACAAAAGAGACACAAACCAAAGAAAAAATTGTGTGCCTGGTAAATGTACACATCATCCATCATGATGTGCATGTGCATGTGTGAGTTAGCACAAGATAAGCATCGCTCAAAGAAATTTGATGCATGGTATAAGAACATGTCATCCATCATGAAATAATACTTGTTATGTATGACATAATGGGGATGCAAATTGAGCATACAATTATATGGCACAACAATATCATGTTTATTCATGGGGAGCATATTGTGCACACAAGTATTGGGATCATGCAATGGATAGGATGAATCAAAATCTCCTAAAATGTATGAGGAAACTATGGGGGTCTCCTCATGAGCAATATTGGAAACATCATATGGAAAAAATGGACAACATCCAAAACAATGCATATCCGAAGCTAGGTAGTCATGGCATGGCATATGAGATAAAAGATGCAAAGGGAGCATTTTTTTATCAATATCATCACAAGAGAGACAAATGCCAATAACCATGGGCTTGTCATCTATGCCATATGTGCAAATTGGGTCAATTTTAATGGCATATGCATAGTCACTATGAAGAGATTGCAAATATGACATATGATTGATCTCATGCATAACATATGACAAGTAAAGCGGATTGTCAAACATGATCTGACCCAAAGAATTGTCACAAGAAATCCTATGTAACATGGGATAACAACTAATAGACTCCACATGGCAATCATCATACTCATCATAAATGGGTAAATCATCGCATGGGGAAACCATACTAGCATGAAGCATGTCAATAGGGGGATTAACATTATGCAAGCAATCAATCTCAACAATGTCCACTAGTGGGACTAGAGCATCACCTTCACCTATGTTACCTTGTTCATTCCACTCGAGTGGTGTAGGTGAGGTGGGAAAGACCAAATGGTGGTCATCTTCATCTTGATGGAACCATGTGGGGGGTACATCATATTCCACCATGGCCATCGTCTTGTCTAAAGGAAGGACATAGTCACCGCAAATCGGCGCGTCATCATATATGGGACCTAGCACCAAATGAGAAGACACAATAGAGGTAGAGGTTAAGTCGTTAGAAATCGAAGTGGCCTCGCTCTCTCTATGTGGTGGTTCACTCACTCCCTCAAGGTAGGTGCACTCAATCTCACGTATGGTGGAGTCACTCATCTCACTCAAGTGGTGGGGTTTGTGGCTCTCCTCACATGGGAATTGGGGTAACACATCATATATGGGGCTAGTGGTGAAGTCACTCGCACTCTCAATATGGTGGCACAAGTCACTCAAGTCATCATACGTCACCGTGGTCGAAGGGAAAATCCCATGCTCAACCATCTCGTCGTTGTCACCATGGATGAAGGCCGAAGACGGCACATCATCCCTCTCCTCCATGACCGAAGGGAAAATCCCATGCTCGATCATCGCGTCACCGTCGCCGTGGATGAAGGCCGAAGATGGCACATCATCGCTCTCACCTCCTAAGATGGAAGCATCATCCTTGCTCGTCACCAAGTCGCTCGCCTCCAAAGCGTGGTCCTTGAAGGTCTCCGTAGTCGTACTTGTCGCCGCACCATCTTGAAAAAGAGTCGTGGAGGACTCGGCATCATCAATGCCACAAAGAGGGATGGCGGTGAAGTCGAACTTGGGAGCATCGTCTTGTAGCTCATCGGGCTTGGACATCTTGGTGGTACTAGCCTCATGCTCGTCGTCTTTGAGTTTGGTCTTCGAGAAGTGTTCTTGGGGTGGAGAAGCCTTGGCCTTCATGAGTTCTTGTTCCGCCTTGAGAGCACCAATGTAGTTGTCGTCGAGGGACTTGTAGTTCTCGAGGAAGATAGTCTTGGAGATGTCGTTGTTCAATCCCATCATGAAGTGGAACTTCATTGACATGGGGTCGTCCATGCTGGCTCGTCGCAAGGCAATCTTCATCTCCTTGAAGTACTCATCGGTGGACTTGGATCCTTGGATGGTGTTCTCCAATTTGCGTAGAAGTTGTTCCGTGTAGGTTGGAGGCACAAACTCTCGCCGCAAAGCTTTCTTCGTCTTGGGCCAACTCATGTCGTAGCTCTCCGAAGGTGTGTGAAACCACCATGTGGACGCGTAGTCGTGGAAGTTTCTTGTGGCGCACTTCACTTGATCTTCGGGAGGAACTTGATGTAGCTTGAGGTAGTCGTCCATCAAACGCTCCCACTCGAGATACTCCTCGGGTTCTAGAGTCCCATAGAAAGGAATCTCATGGTCGGTGTCGAGGTCGTAGTAGCTCGTGGAGGTCGCGGACTTGAGCTTGGGGAGCTTCTCTTGAGCGTAGTCTTGAGGTGCTTGTTGGCGAAGATGTCGTATATGCGAAGGCGAAGATGCCTTGAAGTCGCTTGGCGAAGATGCCAAGGGAGTTGGTGAAGTCGTTGAGCGGTTGTTGGTGTTGAGCTCTTGACCTTCACATTCTTGGTGGTGATGGTGTCGATGCCGATGCGATCTTGCCGGAGATGGTAGCTCGGAAGCATGTGTTCTTGAGCGTCTTCTCGAAGATGAGGAAGATCGCTTGTAGGACTTGATGAGGGCTTTGATCTCCTCCATTTGAGCTTGCATCTTGGCGTCGTTGGAATTGTTCGTGGCATCGAACTCGTCGTTGTTGTTGTAGACCGAGGGTGAAATGCCTTGCCTATCCATCACAAGACTCGAGTAGAGGTGAGTAGGAAATGAGATAAACAATACCAAGTTACCTTTTCCCAAAGTTGAGGATATATCTCGTTTCACTCAATGTGAGATGAAAGAATAGTGGAATTGGTCCCGGACTTGTTCACTCACACCTACAAACTAAAGCTTATGGTGTAGCTCGGTGAGGATAGTGGCACAAAAATCTAATGCAAAATGTTAGCAAGAGTCAACAATGTTGAAAGAGATTCACAAATTCGCAAGTGAAACAAGTAGACCAATAGCAAAGAATGGCACACGGAAACACACACACGGATGGATAGATGGGGTCGTGCAACCAAGGAATGAGCACAAAATGTGGAGTCCACGGAAAACGCTCGTGTTGCACAACTCAAGAGAGACGCTAGCACGATTGCTCAATAGGCGGATACGACACTTGTGCACAACCTATGATATGCAAAATGGATAAACTTCTATCCCAAGTATGCTATGCATGTATGGTTCCCGGTGTTTCTCTCAAGATGATCCAAGATGATCGGAAATGACAATCTTATATGCAATGTGGTATGATGCTATGGCACTTGCTTACAAGCTTCGTTGCTCTTTCCCTTTTGCTTAAAAGCTTATTGTGTTTTCTCTTTTTTTTGTATGGCCACTTTGTGAAATGCACAAACCAAGATAGCAATTGTGTATATGCGGGAACAAACTTGTGACACAAGGGATGATATGATACCAATATGATATGGTATGTATGCAATGTATGGTGTAGATCACTAATGTGCACAAGTAACGTTGCCAACAATACTCAAATGGCTAGTCTCGATAGGCAAGTGACGCAAAATGGGCTAGGGGTTATCAATGCAATGGCAAGGGAATATACAATGGTGTCGTTGAGGTTACCGTCCTTGGCGATGATGAGTGGCGGCGTTCTTGATGTAGATACCAAGATGGTGGAGACTTGTCCCTAAGTAGCCGAAACACCTTAGGAAACGGAAAAACCACAACTCAAAATCTCAAGGACAAAAGTCAAATGGTGGTAGTGGAAAGCGGTGGTGGTTTTGCGGAAGCTCAATGGGATTGCGGAAATCCAATGATGGGGTTTGGAGTACGCAATGTGGAAGTCGAGGGTAAAGCGGTGGACTATACAAGGTGTCGGAGTTGGAAGCACGGTCCCTAAGTAGCCGAAACACCTTAGGAGACACAACTCACAACACAAACAAAATTGGGTTAGGTTGGGATGGCGGAAGTGTGTGTTGGGTAAGTCTATGCGGAAGTTATGGTGGTGGTTGATGAAGAAGTAACCGTCCCTAAGTAGCCTAAACACCTTAGGAGACTCAAATCACAACTCAAACAATCTCAAATGTGATGGGGAACAAAATTGGTTAGGTTGCGGAAGTCGGTGGTGGTTATGCGGAGGATGTGGTGGAAGCCCTAGGCAAAGATGCCAAAGTTCCAAATATTTTATGGAGTCAAATGTTGGTGAAACCTATCTAGAGAGATAGATGATGTCAATAGCTACTCAACGAGCTAAAGAACGCGAAAATCGGACTCCGGATGTGAAAGTTATGGACAAAACGGTGAAACTCAGAACGCTGAAACTGGGAGGGGCGGTAGTACCGCTTGGAAGGGCGGTAGTACCGCTTGTAAGCGGTAGTACCGCATGGGACGGGCGGTAGTACCGCTCGTGTTGGTTTTTTCGCAAAATCCGGATCGGGCGCGATTTTGGGGCGGAAATGGATGATTTCGGGTCAAAATTGGAGAGATTTCGTGGATGGAAAGTGGGGAAACTTGGGGAGATTCTAGATCCACTCGAAACCAAGCAAATCCATGGATCAAATCCAACAAAACATCATCAAACCAACAAATCACAAAAAAATTTGGGGCTATTTTTGGTGGGGAATTTTCGAATTTAGGACGAAATCAACAAAATCAAGCTAGAAAACAAAGAGAGGGGGCTCCGAAATCGTGATCAACGTGGCTCATGATACCAAGATGATGTAGGGTGGAACCCTAGATGGCCGATCTTTCACGAAAGGAGCGAGATCCCTCAAAGAACACGACGAACACGGGGAAGAATGGAGAGAAAACAAAAGGGGAAACACTCAAGAACAAGTCCAATCACACATCCACTAGACAATCAAACACACAAGATCCACAAGGTACATGAACAACAAAGGGAAAGATACAAGGTAGCGTTCATCCCAATCCTTGGAGGAGTTGAGGTCTTGATATCCCGGAGGATCTTCTCACATGCTCACATGGAGGTCTTGAATCCAAGGTGGATCTTCTCCGTAGAGGGGCCGCGGTCTCTCTCTCGTGGAGTAGATCCGATATGGATGAGCAAAGCTCTATCTCTAATGAGCTACTACTTTGCTAACCCTAGAAAGGAGGTGGAGGTGGTCTATTTATAGTCTTAGCCATGAAGGGGTAAGTGGGAGAGGGATACAAGGCCAAAGGCCCGCGGCTGCGCACATGCAGAGCGGTAGTACCGCTTGGGAGGGCGGTAGTACCGCTTGCAAGCGGTAGTGCCGCTTGGACCGGGCGGTAGTACCGGACCCGGGTCGCTCGAGCACAGGAGTTTGTCGGGTTGAGCGGCAGTAGAGCGGAAGTTCGGCGATAGTGTCGCTTGGGGGCCTCTAGCGGTAGTACCGCTTGGTGTGGGCGGTAGTACCGCTCGTCCTGGGTCTTCTTCCTCCTTCTCTTCCATGCTTCCGTCGCGGATGGTGTAGTTGTTCCTTGGCGCTTGCACTCCTCCTCGTCGTCCGTAGTGTTCCCACAATACCTATGCATGCACACGAGTGGAGTGTCAAGTAGTATACCATCCTCGAAGGGGTCAAGTGAGCACGTGTAAAGGAGATGATTCACCTTTGTGTATGTGAAGTAGATGTCGCACGCGTCACTCGCCGAACGGACTCTTGACATGGTGATGTCCATAGGATGCTCCGCATCAACATCTAATCAAGCCAGTTTGTAATTCCTGATAATATTCTTCTACCGAATTTTTTCCTTGTCTTAAGCGCTGCAATTTTTGAAGTATTTCACGTTGATAATATGGTGGAACCCAACGAGTACGCATAGCAGTTTTCAAAGCAGCCCAAGTAGCTGGAACAGGATATAAAATACAATATTCAGACCACCAAACACATGCAAAGCTAGTGAAAGCACAAATAGCAGTAGGAACACCTCTCTCCTCAGGATATTGTAAACATGTAAATCATTGTTCAGTTTCTAACTCCCAAGTAAGATATATATCAGGAACATATCTACCCTCAAATGGTGGAATATTCAATTTCAGTTTAGGGAGATGGTCATGATCTCGTACCTGAGGGGGAGCCCTAACATTGCCATTATTTGCATGTGGACGACCTGGTGGTTGTGGTGCTGGTGGTTGCACGTAGTTCTGATGTTGATCAACCTCATCCTCGTAATCTCCCACATAATCATCCTCCCCCACATCAGCAGCAGGAGCCACAGAAGTATCAACAGCAGCAGCTTGGCCAGGCTGAAGAGGGACACGGGTCGCTCGGCGGAGGGCTGTTTCACGATGTGGAGGTAGTTGTTGTTGCTGTTGTAGAGGTGCGTTAGGTGCAGCCGGTGGTGGTGGTGGTAGATGCGCGAGCAATTCATTGAACTTGTTATCGAGCTTTGTTTCGAACGCCGTCTCAATGCCATCTATCTTCTCCATGGCCTCTTCAAATCTATTTAGCACATCTTCCACCTGTCCACTCATCATTTGCTGAAACTTATCATGCAACGCTTTGTTTGTCATGTTCTCCCAGTCAGTCTCGTCGGCTTGTGATCCTGCCATGGTTAGCAGAAATAGAAACACACAAGAATGTGATTCTACAGACTACTAGGAAGTGGTGGTGGTGGTGTGGTGGACAGTCACAAATCCGTCAAGCAAATCTCAAATTCTTACCAGTTCTTACCCAGCAGCAGGCGGTGATCGGCAACTGTTGTAGTCAAAACTCTCAAAGCTTGGATAGAGCGATTGCCAGGGAGAGTCAAACGCACGACGTAGATGTATGTGGAGCTGGAAAGGCTTATAGTATGGTAGCAAAAAGGTCAACAATAATCAATTCAGAGATGCAAAGTTGAATAAACGCTCAACGACGGTACTGTGCTGGTCCTAGGCTAGACCGTGCTAGAGACGCGAGCCTAGAACACTAACAAAATCACGGCGCTGCACGAAAACAAGGGAAAAGCACACTGGAATTTTTTTTCACTCTTTTTTTTTGTTGCGCTCTTTTTTTTTGCGCTCCTTTTTTTTGCGAAAAATCACTATAATGGCGAGTGTCTCAAAACTCTTCCCAGGTCAAACTGACAGGATGGGTACGAAATTTTTTTGACAATTTTTTTTTCGGAAATCAGGGCAGCGACGACGAAAAAGTGCGACCAAAAATCACTATGATGGCGAGTGTCTCAAAAGACTCAGAACAGCCTAAAAATAGGATAGGGAA
Source organism: Aegilops umbellulata (assembly GCA_032464435.1). Lineage (NCBI taxonomy): Eukaryota > Viridiplantae > Streptophyta > Magnoliopsida > Poales > Poaceae > Aegilops > Aegilops umbellulata. Next base: position 268,416,145 of record CP136057.1, on the reverse strand, counting down.
AAAATATTTTCGGTCGCCAAAATTTTGGCCTAAAAACTGCCCGGGGGTCTCCAGACTCTTTTTTTTCGAGACCTACGCAGGCAAGGAAACACAAATCGGAATTGAGATGGATCTCGAAAACAAACCTAATATGAGAAGAACTCGGATTGGTGGTGGATATATGGTGGTGGTATATGGCAGGGGTGGTGGTATATGGTAGCGGTGGTGGTATATGGATACGGATTGGTGGTGGTATATGGATACAGATTGGTGGTGGTATATGGATACGGATTCAGAGCGGTGGCGGATAAGCAATGGTGGTAGATGGCAAGGCGATGATGATGGTGCGGCGGCGGCGTGACAACTTATGACCAGAACTCGAAACTCTAAAAGACTAGACTCTAAGACCAGCAACTTGACATGACGATGCAACCGCAAATTCAACAAAGCAAATACAGAAAAGATTATGCAAAGGCTCAGATTGGTTCGGATGGGATGAACTAACCCTATTTTTTTTTGGCTTTGTCGTGGACTATAGGTATGAAGAACAGACTCGATCTAAACTATGAAAAACTATAAAATCTCACCGAGCAACCTGGAAATCTGATACCACTTGATAGAGGCAAAGGTGTCCCGTCTTTCGATGAGATGGTGGCTATCGTTTGGAGGAAGTCGACTTTGTCGATCCGACTACGAACGTGCGAGGACGTCGCGCCTTAGCAATCGCTAAACCAACTCCGAGAGGTTATTGACCACGCCGGAGCATGATCAACCTGACCACGAAGGTCTGTTTCCTGCAGGCAAATGAAGAACAAGCAAGAAACTAAGATTGCAATCTGGATATTGCGAATATAAGAGGAAAGCTTTATTGATCAAGGTGGGGTTCTGTGACGTCTTTGTCTGGTCGTTGAACACAAACGAAGTACGCGAAGTTGCAGCTATGGCGAACTTTTAATCTAAACAAAACCCCAAAGTCTAAACGATGCCCTAGGGGCTGTATATATGGGGGAAGAGGGGGGGGGGGATTTCGTGGCCCTTGGAGGAGGGGTCCGAAACCCACCCTAACTCTTGTTTTCCCACACATACGGACTCTAAAAACAACCTATATTGAAGTATTTCGAAATTACATGGGCCTGGCCCAAGAAGAAGGTGACGCAGCACCTAGAATAGCCTCTGGACGAAAATTATGAAGTGGCATCTTGTATATTTCGTCCAAGGCTTCATGCACTCATTATGGTGGCTTCAAAGTCCTGAAATCATCACTTGAAACTCTGTTCTTGTCTCCCTTGCGCATGCCATCAACTCCATGCTTGTTCTTGCTCCAATGATCATCCTTCTCCAAGCTAGGCCCTTCATTTGTAAGCAAAACAAATGTATCCAATTTAGGCAACATCATATTCTCATGAACATTAGAATCATTACCAAGAAACGAAAGTACCTGATAATTCAATTGGCGTGCACGAGCTCTAGTAATTGGTCCAGTATGTATAGCAGCAGGGGCTGTGGGTGTAACAATGGTATTGATGTCCTCATCAACACTGGTGTTCAACTTATAACCTAGTGAACAAGCTTATTTGCATGTCACTCCTTTGAGAGGCACTCATCGGTTCGAAGTCAAGGGCAAGCTAGCTCCGCGATACATTGGTCCTTTCCACATTCTCTCCCGTCGTGGACTGGTGGCTTATCAATTGGAGTTGCCACCTCACTTCTCTCACCGTTCATGACGTCTTCCACGTGTCGCAACTTCGTCGATGCTTCAAGGATCCAGAACGTGAAGTGGATCCAGAATTGATTGAAGTTCAAGATGATCTCACATACAAAGAGCATCCGATCCGCATTCTTGATGAAGCTGAACATTGAACCCGCTAGAAGGTTACCAAGTTTCTCAAGTTGCAATGGTCGAATCATGCTAAAGATGAAGCCCCTTGGGAACACGAAGATAACCTCCGGGATGAATACCCTGACCTGTTCCCTTCTACCTCTTAATTCTCGGGATGAGAATTTCTTTTAGAGGAGGAGAGTTGTAACACCCCGGTGTAATGATGCTACAGTAATCCCTGAGATCAAGCTAATAATTTTTTGCTATAACAGTGCTTAGTCACTTTGATCAATATTCCATTTCAAATTCCAGTTGAATTCAATTTCAAATTCTGAGTGAAATTCAAATTGCTCAAACATGAAAACTAAAATGTTCATCTTGTGCCAAATAATGCATAGTTAATATTGGTGGTGAACCAACATTTTTGTAAAGTGTCTAAATGGCCTAGAATAGCTAAACAGAAAGTTTTTAAAAGAAAAGGCAAAAGTTAAAAAAAAGAAAAGGAAAAGGAAAAGCAAAGGGGTGGCAGAACCCCTGGCCTTCCCATGGGCCTCGGCCCATCCCAGCAAGCCAGCCCAGCTGATAGAGGCAAAGGTGTCCCGATGTTTCGATGAGATGGTGGCTATCGTTTCTGTGGGAGTCGACCTTGACGATCCGACTACGAACGTGCGAGACGTCGCGCCTTAGCAATCGCTAAACCAACTTCCGAGGGTTATTGACCACGCCGGAGCACGATCAACATGACCACGAGGGCCTGTTTCCTGCGAGCAAACGAAGAACAAGCAAGAAAACTAAGATTGCAATCTGGATATTGCGAATATAAGAGGAAAGCTTTATTAATGAAGGTGGGGTTCTGTGACGCCTTGGTCTGGTCGTTGAACACAAACGAAGTCTAAATGATGGCGAAGTTTTGATCTAAACAAAACCCAAAGTCTAAATGATGCCATAGGGGCTGTATATATGGAGGAAGAGGGGGGAATTTCGTGGCCCTTGGAGGAGGGGTCCGAAACCCACCCTAACTCTTGTTTCCCCACACATACGGACTCTAAAAACAGCCTATATTGAAGTATTTCGAAATTACATGGGCCTGGCCCAAAAAGAAGGTGACGCAACACCTAGAATAGCCTCTGGACTAAAATTATGAAGTGGCATCTTGTATATTTCTTCCAAGGCTTCATGCACTCATTATGGTGGCTTCAAAGTCCTGAAATCATCACTTGAAACTCTGTTCTTGTCTCCCTTGCGCATGCCATCAACTCCATGCTTTTTCTTGCTCCAATGATCATCCTTCTCCAAGCTAGGCCCTTCATTTGTAAGCAAAAGAAATGTATCCAATTTAGGCAGCATCATATTCTCATGAACATTAGAATCATTACCAAGAAACGAAAGTACCTGGTAATTTAATTGGCGTGCGCGAGCTCTAGTAATTGGTCCATCATATGTAACAGTAGGGGTTGTGGGTGTAACAATGGTATTGATGTCCTCATCATCCTCCCCTTCTTGAAATGAAGTCGTCCTCGACGGAAGCTCATCTTCCTCACCCAAATAAGGCTTCAAATCTGCAATGTTAAAAGTGGGACTAACCCCAAAATCTGCAGGCAGCTCAAGTTTATATGCATTATCATTTATTTTCTCTAACACCTTAAATGGACCATCAGCACGTGGCATTAGCTTTGATTTGCGCAAATTAGGAAACCTATCCTTACGCAAATGTAACCAAACAAGATCACCAGGTGCAAAGACAACATGTTTTCTACCCTTATCTCCAGCAAGTTTATATTTAGCATTCATACGCTCAATGTTTTCCTTAGTTAACTCATGCATTTTTAAAATCAATTCAGCACGTTCTTTAGCATCAAAATTAACCTTCTCCGAAGATGGAAGAGGCAACAAATCAATAGGTGCACGAGGTAGGAAACCATACACAATTTCAAACGGGCACATCTTAGTAGTAGAATGCAATGAACGATTATAAGCAAATTCAATATGAGGCAAGCATTCTTCCCACATTTTCTTATTATTCTTCAAAACAGCCCTAAGCATAGTAGACAATGTTCTATTGACTACTTCAGTTTGTCCATCAGTTTGGGGGTGACAAGTAGTACTAAAAAGTAGTTTAGTCCCCAACTTAGCCCATAAACATCTCCAAAAGTGGCTAAGAAATTTAGTATCACGATCTGAAACAATAGTATTTGGCACACCATGCAAGCGAATAATTTCACGAAAGAACAAATCAGCAACATTAACAGCATCATCGCTTTTACGACATGGTATAAAGTGTGCCATTTTCGAGAATCTATCCACGACAACAAATATGCTATCCCTCCCCTTCTTTGTTCGAGGTAAACCTAAAACAAAGTCCATAGATATATCCTCCCAAGGAACACTAGGTACAGGCAAAGGCATATATAAACCATGAGGATTGAGTCGTGACTTAGCTTTTTGACATGTAGTGCAGCGAGCAACAAAACGCTCAACATCCCGTCTCATCTTTGGCCAAAAGAAATGTGTAGCAAGTATATCCTCTATCTTCTTCACGCCAAAGTGTCCCATTAGTCCTCCTCCATGCGCCTCCTGCAACAACAAAAGACGAACGGAGCTAGCTGGAATGCATAACTTGTTAGCACGAAACACAAATCCATCGTTAACGACGAACTTGTTCCATGTTCTTCCTTCTTTACAATTCTGCAACACATCTTTAAATTCAGCATCATGCACATATTGATCTTTGATGGTCTCCAAACCAAATATTTTAAAGTCAAGTTGTGAAAGCATAGTATAACGACGAGACAATGCATCAGCAATAACATTTTCTTTACCCTTCTTGTGTTTAATGACATAAGGGAAAGTCTCAGTGAACTCAACCCATTTAGCATGTCTACGGTTCAGTTTAGCTTGACTTTTAATGTGTTTCAAAGATTCATGATCAGAATGTATAACAAATTCTTTGGGCCATAAATAATGTTGCCATGTTTCTAAAGTCCGAACAAGAGCATATAATTCTTTATCATAAGTAGAATAGTTCAGACTAGGCCCACTCAATTTTTCAGAAAAGTATGCAACAGGTTTGCCATCTTGTAATAACACACCTCCTAATCCAATTCCACTAGCATCACATTCAAGCTCAAAAGTCTTATTAAAATCAGGAAGTTGAAGTAAAGGAGCATGTGTCAACTTATCTTTCAATACCGTGAAGGCTTCTTCCTGTGCGGTACCCCAAACAAAAGGCACATCCTTCTTTGTAAGCTCGTTGAGAGGTGCAGCAATGGTGCTGAAATCTCTCACAAAACGCCTATAGAAACCAGCAAGGCCAAGAAAACTCCTCACTTGTGTGACCGTTTTGGGCTGCGGCCAACTCTCAATAGCTTCAATCTTGGCTTTATCAACTTCAATTCCCTGTGGAGTAACAACATAGCCAAGAAAAGATACTCGGTCGGTGCAAAAGGTGCACTTCCCAAGGTTACCGAACAAACGTGCATCACGTAGAGCATTAAAAACAGCACGTAAATGTTCCAAATGTTCTTCCAAAGATTTGCTATAAATCAGTATATCATCAAAATAGACTACCACAAATCGTCCAATGAAAGCACGTAAAACTTCGTTCATTAGTCGCATGAAAGTACTAGGTGCATTAGTTAACCCAAAAGGCATGACTAACCACTCATATAAACCAAACTTAGTTTTAAAAGCTGTTTTCCCTTCATCTCCCAATTTCATACGAATTTGATGGTATCCACTACGCAAATCAACTTTGGAGAATATTGTAGAGCCACTCAATTCATCAAGCATATCATCTAGCCTAGGAATAGGATGACGATAACGAATACTAATATTATTAATGCCTCTACAATCAACACACATACGCGACGTACCATCCTTTTTCGGCACTAGAATAATAGGAACAGCACAAGGACTAAGGGATTCGCGTATATAACCTTTGTCGAGTAGCTCTTGTACTTGACGCATAATCTCCTTCGTCTCCTCTGGATTGGTACGGTATGGTGCGCGGTTGGGTAATGATGCACCGGGAATTAAGTCAATCTGATGCTCAATCCCTCGAATAGGTGGTAATCCCGGTGGCACGTCTTGTGGAAAGACGTCAGCGAACTCCTGCAAAATGTTAGTAACAGCAGGAGGCAAAGAGGAAGGCACGTCCTCAAATGAAAATAATACCTCTTTGCACACAAAAGCATAGCAAACAGATTTGCTAACATCTAGATCATCAATATCAGATTTGGTGGCAAATAAACATGCACTTTTCAATTTAATTTCAGAAGCAACACTAGATGGTTTATTATTAGGCTTCATTTGTTGCTGAAATTCTTTTGCCACCATCTGATTTTCACTCTTATTTTGCTCCTGTTTTGCTTTATTAGCTCGATTAATATCATCTTTCAAAATGGAATCAGGAGTCATAGGAAGCAAAGTAATATTTTTGTCCTTATGAACGAGAGTATACTGATTGTTTCTACCATGGTGTACAGAATTTTTATCAAATTGCCATGGTCTACCAAGTAATAAGGAACATGCTTGCATGGGTACCACATCACAATCAACATAATCAGCATATGTAGAGATACTAAACTGCACACGAACAGTACGTGTTACCTTAACCTTACCGCTGTTGTTGAACCATTGGATGTAGTAAGGATGTGGATGTGGTCTTGTGGTGAGGGATAGCTTCTCCACCATCTCCATGCTAGCCAAGTTTTTGCAGCTCCCTCCATCTATGATGACGCAAACAGAACGTTCCTTCACAACTCCCTTTGTATGGAACAAATTATGCCTCTGATTTTGCTCAGCTTGCGTGACCTGCACACTCAAAACACGTTGAGCAACCAAACATTCATACCTGTCAGCATCTTCAGGAGCCATGTATTGCGTCTCATGATCAGAATCATCTCCACCGTGTTCTTCATGTGTAAGAAGAGCCAAAGTCTCCTCATCATAGTCACTAGCGGACTCATACCCACCATCCTCAGTAGCAATCATCACACGCTGAGATGTGCATTCACGCGCAAATGTCCTCTTCCCTTACAACGACGACAAATAATATCACTTGTGTGCCCTGTAGACGCCATGGAAGAAGCAGAGCTCTGTGCAGGCCCGGCAGGTGTGCTCTTGGCAGATAGTGGTGGTTGTGTCTGCTTTCTTGTATCACGGTTGGAGGTGGCAGCCGACGGAGGTGCCGATGTAGCAGAACGTGTGGAAGTAGATGATGCACGTGGTGTCCATGATGAAGGTCGACCTGCAGAAAAGTTAGTTCGCGCCAATGCCTGTCGATCCTTCACTTCACGTTCACCTTTACAAGCAAGATGGAATAAACGAGTGATATTATTATAATCCTTATAGTCTAGAATGGTCTGAATCTCTCTATTTAATCCACCCAGAAAACGTGCAAGCATAGCTTCATTCTCCTCAACAATACCACATCGAATCAATCCAGTTTGTAATTCCTGATAATATTCTTCTACAGAATTTTTTCCTTGTCTTAAGCGCTGCAATTTTTGAAGTAATTCACGTTGATAATATGGCGGAACCCAACGAGTACGCATAGCAGTTTTCAAAGCAGCCCAAGTAGCTGGAACAGGATATAATCTACAATATTCAGACCACCAAACACATGTAAAGCTAGTGAAAGCACAAACAGCAGCAGGAACACGTCTCTCCTCAGGATATTGTAAACATGTAAATCGTTGTTCAGTTTCTAACTCCCAAGTAAGATATATATCAGGAACATATCTACCCTCAAATGGTGGGATATTCAATTTCAGTTTAGGGAGATGGTCATGATCTCGTACCTGAGGGGGAGCCCTAACATTACCATTATTTGCATGTGGACGACCTGGTGGTTGTGGTGCTGGTGGTTGCACGTAGTTCTGATGTTGATCAACCTCATCCTCGTAATGTCCCACATAATCATCCTCCTCCGCATCAGCAGCAGGAGCCACAGAAGTATCAACAGCAGCACCAACAGGTTGGGCCAAGCGCAAGAGGAACACGGGTCGCTCGGCGGAGGGTTGTTTCGCCATGTGGAGGTAGTCGTTGTTGTTGTTGTAGAGGTGCGTTAGGTGCAGCCGGTGGTGGTGGTGGTAGACGCGCGAGCAATTCATTAAACTTGTTATCGAGCTTTGTTTCGAACGCCTTCTCAATGCCATCTATCTTCTCCATGGCCTCTTCAAATCTATGTAGCACATCTTCCACCTGTCCACTCATCATTTGTTGAAACTTATCATGTAACGCTTTGTTTGACATGTTCTCCCAGTCAGTCTCGTCGGCTTGTGATCCTGCCATGGTTAGCAGCAATAGAAACACACAAGAATATGATTCTACAGACTACTAGGAAGTGGTGGTGGTGGTGTGGTGGACAGTCACAAATCCGTCAAGCAAATCTCAAATTCTTACCAGTTCTTACCAAGCAGCAGGCGGTGATCGGCAACCGTTGTAGTCAAAACTCTCAAAGCTTGGATAGAGCGATTACCAGGGAGAGTCAAACGCACGACGTAGATGTATGTGGAGCTAGGAAGGCTTATAATATGGTAGCAAAAAGGGTCAGCAATAATCAATTCACAGATGCAAAGTTGAATAAACGCTCAACGACGGTACTGTGCTGGTCCTAGGCTAGACCGTACTAGAGACGCGAGCCTAGAACACTAACAAAATCACGGCGCTGCACGTAAACAAGGGAGAAGCACACTCTGAATTTTTTTTATTTTTTTTCACTTTTTTTTGCACTTTTTTTTCCTCTTTTTTTTTGCTCCGCAACAATTTTTTTCGAAAAAGTCTACAAATGTCCTAAAAACTGCCTAGCCAGAATTTTCCAGACTTAGTTTTTTTTAAACTGGAACTATTTTTCTTCTACGGGTAGCACGAAAGTTGGGGAGTCCTTCTCTGTCACGACTCAGAGTATCGCGTGATCTGGCAATCAAGAACAAAGCAACAATTACTGGTCTCGGACTAGGACTCGTGGCGGAGATGAATCTGGTGGAAACTCGGACTGGTGGCGGATATTTGCAGGGCGATGGAACACGGACTGGTGGCGAATCTGTGATGGAGGTGGACTCAAATTAGCGTGATGGCGGTGGATATGTGGTATATGGTAGCGGCGATGACGATGGTGGTATATGGCAGCGGTGATGACGATGGTGGTATATGGCAGCGGTGATGATGATGATGCGGTGGTGATATATGGCAGCCGCGATGTGACAACCTGTGAACAGAACTCGAAACTCTAAAGGACTAGACGCTAAGACCAGCAACTTGACACGACAATGCAACCGCAAATTCAACAAAGCAAATACAGAAAAGATTATGCAAAGGCTCAGATTGGTTCGGATAGGATGAACTAACCCTAATTTTTTTTGGTTTTTTTTGTGGACTATAGGTATGAAGAACAGACTCGATCTAAACTACGAAAAACTGTAAAATCTCACCGAGCAACCTGGAAATCTGATACCACTTGATAGAGGCAAAGGTGTCCCGATGTTTCGATGAGATGGTGGCTATCGTTTCTGTGGGAGTCGACCTTGACGATCCGACTACGAACGTGCGAGACGTCGCGCCTTAGCAATCGCTAAACCAACTTCCGAGGGTTATTGACCACGCCGGAGCACGATCAACCTGACCACGAGGGCCTGTTTCCTGCGAGCAAACGAAGAACAAGCAAGAAAACTAAGATTGCAATCTGGATATTGCGAATATAAGAGGAAAGCTTTATTAATGAAGGTGGGGTTCTGTGACGCCTTGGTCTGGTCATTGAACACAAACGAAGTACGCGAAGTTGCAGCTATGGCGAACTTTTGATCTAAACAAAACCCAAAGTCTAAACGACGCCCTAAGGGCTGTATATATGGAGGAAGAGGGGGGAATTTCGTGGCCCTTGAGGAAGGGGTCCGAAACCAACCCTAACTCTTGTTTCCCCACACATACGGACTCTAAAAACAGCCTATACTTAAGTATTTCGAAATTACATGGGCCTGGCCCAATAATAAGGTGACGCAGCACCTAGAATAGCCTCTGGACGAAATTTATGAAGTGGCATCTTGTATATTTCGTCCAAGGCTTCATTCACTCCTTATGGTGGCTTCTGATAGAGGCGGGGGTGTCCCGATCTTTCGATGAGATGATAACTATCGATTTGATGGAGCCGACTTTGACGATCCGACTACAAACGTGCACGACGTTGCGCCTTAGCAATCGCTAAACCAACTTCGAGAGGTTATTGACCACGCCGGAGCACAATCAACCTGACCACGAAGGTCTATTCCTGCAAGCAATCGAAGAACATGCAAGAATATGATAAAGCAATCTGAATATTGCGAATATGGAGGAAGTATTGATAATGGTGGGGATCCGAAAGCGGTCTTGGTCTGGTTGTTGGACACAAACGAAGTACACGAAGTTGCGTTGGCTAACTTTTAACTAAACAAATCCCAAGGAAAAAGCTACTAGATGGATCTACTTATATAGGAGCAAGGCGTGGCAGCCAAGGAGGTGGGAGGACGTCCCAAGGCAGCCTAGAACTAACCCTAGGTCGTACAAGGCCAATGTGCCCAAGTGGAGGTGACGTAACACCTTTGGACTTGTAGTTTGATTCGGATTCTGCTGCAGCGTCAGATTGTTTCGTCCATAACTCAACGCTCCGGACGAATTTAAAGGTGATTCCAATTGGAGTGGAAAGAGGACGAAATCTACTTTCCAACAAAAAAAGAAACACCCAATTCGGAGTCCGTATGAAAAAGTTATTGCCGTTTTGAGTCAGGTATGTCTGTGTAGTCCGAATCTGAATCCAGAACGTGAGAGACTTGGACTCTATCTTCTCTTGGCCCAAAAGTGACGTGAAAGAACTTTTTGAACAGCAAGTAAACATCTCTTTCTCCCTTATCTTCATATGTGTGTTGTACAAATGTCCCATACACCTGCAATTAGACAAAACACAAAAGTGTGTGAAGTATTTTTGTTCTGGATAACAAAAATAGATTATTGAATAGTTTGCACTAGAAATCACCTGACAAATATGCATGTGTAACGCCCCAGATGTAACTTGCCATAATTGTAATCCAACTCTTGCCATTTCCGGCTATGTGTTATGATATTCCCTCCGTGGTTGGGTTCTCTTCGTTTTGCATTTTGGTCATGTCATGCATTTCATATCATGTCATCATGTGCATCGCATTCGCATACGTGTTCGTCTCATAAATCCGAGCATCTTTCCCGTTGTCCGTTTTGCAATCCGGCGCTCCTATGTTCCCCGGCGCCCTCTTTTACCTTTTTTTACGTGTGCGGGTATTAAACCGTCTCGGAGTGGACCGAGATTTGCCATGCGGCCTTGGTTTAAGGCCACTAGACCGCCTGTCAAGTTTCGGGTCATTCGGAGGTCGTTTGGTACTCCAACGGTTAACCGGGTAACCGCATAGGCCTTCTTTGTTGCATCCCAACTTCCCTCTCTAAGTGGCCCATAACCCATCTAAGACACTCCCATGTCCTCCGCCGTTCGATCATGATCGTGTGGGCGAAGACCGCACTCCATTTGGAGCTCCCCAGCTCCTCCTAGCTATAAAAACGTCCTCCCCTTCCAAATCTGAGAGAGAGACACCCCGAAACCCTAGTCTTCGCCTCGAAATCCGTGCCACCAGCCTCTCCGCCGCACTGTTCATCCGCCGCCGCCAACCGGGCCAACCGGGGCACGCCACGTGGCGGGCGCCGCCGCGCGCCGCCGCCGGCCCGCCAGGCCCAGTCGGGGCCCCCCCAAGCCCATCCGCCGCGCCGCTGTCCCGCGCGCGCCGCCTCCCGCGCGGAGCCCGTCCGCCGCCTCGCCTCCCGCGCCGGAGCACGCTCGCCGCCGCCTTCGCCCCGGCCGGCGCTGCCCCCTCGCCGGAGTCGCCCGTCCGCCGCCCCGAGCCGCCGTTCCGCCGTCGCCCGCGCGCCCGCGCGCCTCCCCATCGCCGGCGCCGCCCCTGCCCGCCTCCTCCGCCCCGATCCGGGCCGGATCCGGCGAGATCCGGCCGGAGAGGGCCCAGATCCGGCCGTCCTCTTCCTCCCCGGCGCCCTAGTCCGGTGAACCTCGGCGTCCGTGCCCGAGAGGTTGACTTCGCCCCCTCCAGATTTTGCTAAGTCCCCGAGTTGCATCTTTATGATGCCAATTTCAACATGCTATATCTTTGCATCCAGGGCTCCATTTCATGCGTAGGATATGTCATAATGTTCGTCTCGAAGTCTAGTTCACTTTATTCCATTGCGTCAATTGCATTTGAGCTCATCTGGTTGCCCTAAATGCCATTGCAAGAGTGCTAGTTGATGTGATCTCCTGATTATTGTCATATCTTGCACTTTTGTTATTTTTGCCATGATTGATGTGTGCATCCTATGAGGTTGAGCTCTATAGATGTGTTGTAATATGCCATGTTACCTTTCCATAGCATTTTGCTATGTATTTTTTGTGATGCTTGTGTTGGCTAGAAATTGCATGCAAAGTAGGGAAGATGATATTGCTGTTTTCAGAGACTTAGTGATTTCACCAAGTCCCTGACTTTTGTTATTATCATGCCATATGTTCTTGTTGATTCCGAGAGATCCATGCATATTTTGGGTATGATCAGTAAGGATGATTTGGGCTTATGATAGTCCTCTATCCATTTCTGCCCTTGTTGGAAATTTTGGAGTGCATTAGCTTGAGTCAATAGAGCTCTACTTTTGCTTGATATCGTTTCCTGGAAGATTGCATACTTGTTATTCAATTTTGCCAAGCTTGTTGTAATTGATCCTTGCATGTATTATTGTGTTTCTTGCCATGATTAGTTACTATACTATGTCTTTTTGATGAGTGCATGCTTAGTTTGTCATGAAAGGCTTTGTAGCGAGTGCATCGAGCTCTCGAACATGCCTACCCGTTAACTGAATTCTGCCAAGTCTGAAATCTGTAACGTAACTTGCTGTTTTGACTTGCTTGTTATTGTATTTTCTAGTCCTTTCTGGCCTAAGATCAGTAAGAGACTTTTATCGAGTGCTCTTAATAGATTCATGCCATGCTATAATTTGCTATGTTCTGAACTTTAGCATGTTATTATCTTGCTCTGAACATGCCATCCTGATGTTGTTTTCCTGACTTGTTATTTCGCTAAGTCTGTGAATCTGTTATAAGTTGCACTTTTGCCATGCTTGTTTGAACCTGTTGTGATGTGTTTTAGCCGTAGCTCAGTGTTCATCTTTTATCGAGCATCTTGAGTAGATCGTTGTCATATGCTTTGTTGCCATGTTTGGGTGCAGTAGCTTAATTGTTTGATGTATGCTAAGTTGCATCATGCTGTTTATGGCAGCTTCTAGTCATTCTTGTTTTGCTTGCCATTTGCAAACCATGCATCCGTTTCCGGTGAACTTTATATCGATTTCAACCGAAAACACCTCATCTATCCAGTGGCATGCTTGGTTTGCCAAGATTATGCCCTGTTCATCCTTGTCCTTCCGGAGCATGCATACGCATTGCATATCACCTCTCGCATATCATGCCATGTTTTGCATCATATTGCTTGCGCATTGCATCGTGGTTGATATTGGTTCCTTTGCTTGTTCTCTTGTCTTGGGTAGAGCCGGGAGACGAGTACGTGAACGAGGAACCTGTTGAGTACGTTTTCGAGGACCAAGCTTTCGACAACTCTGAGAACCTTGCAGGCAAGATGACCATACCCTCGAAATCACTTCTATCTTTGCTTGCTAGATTGCTCGCTCTTTTGCTATGCCCATGCTGCGATACCTACCACTTGCTATATCATGCCTCCTATATTGCCTTGTCAGCCCCTAACCATCCATGTCCAAGCAAACCGTTGTTTGGCTATGTTACTGCTTTGCTCAGCCCCTCTTATAGCGTTGCTAGTTGCAGGTGAAGATGAAGTTTGTTCCTTGTTGGAACATGATCTTGTTGTTCCTTGTTGGAACATGTTTACTTGTTGGGATATCACAATACCTCTTATTTAATTAATGCATCTATATACTTGGTAAAGGGTGGAAGGCTCGGCCTTATGCCTGGTGTTTTGTTCCACTCTTGCCACCCTAGTTTCCGTCATACCGGTGTTATGTTCCCGGAGTTTGCGTTCCTTACACGGTTGGGTGATTTATGGGACCCCCTTGACAGTTCGCTTTGAATGAGACTTTTCCAGCAAGGCCCAACATTGGTTTTACCATTTGCCACCTAGCCTTTTCCCGTGGGTTCTGCAGACTCAAGGGTCATCTTTATTTTAACCCCCTGGGCCAGTTCTCCTTCGATTGCTGGTCCAACTAGAGCCACTTGCGGTGCCGCCCTGAGGCAACTTGGGGTATCTTCGGTTGCCGTACGTAGTGTTCATCCGGATGTGCCCTGAGACCGAGATATGTGCAGCTCCTATCAGGATTTGTCGGCACAATCGGGCGGCTTTGCTGGACTTGTTTTGTTGCTGCCGAATTGTCTTGTAGTCCGGGATTCCGAGATTGATCGGGTCTTCCCGGTAGAAGGAATATCCTTCGTTGACCGTGAGAGCTTATAATGGGCTAAGTTGGGACACCCCTGCAGGGTATTATCTTTCGAAAGCCGTGCCCGCGGTTATGAGGCAGATGGGAATTTGTTGATGTCCGGTTGTAGAAAACCCGAAGTTGACCTTAACTAAAACACATCAACCGCGTGTGTAACCGTGATGGTCCCTTCTCGGCGGGGTCCGGGAAGTGAACACGGTTGTTGGAGTTATGTCTGACGTAGGTCGTTTCAGGATCACTTCTTGATCACTTCTAGCTTCACGACCGTGCTTTGCCTTCTCTTCCCGCTCTCTCTCTTGCACTGTAGCCACCATATGCTAGTCGCTTGCTGCAGCTCCACCTCACAAACCCTTTTCCCACCTTTAAGCTTAAATAGTCTTGATCTCGCGGGTGTGAGATTGCTGAGTCCCCGTGACTCACAGATATTATCACCACAGTTGCAGGTACCAACGATGCCAGTGCAGATGACGCGACCGAGCTCATTTGGGAGTTCGACGAGGAACGTGGCCGTTACTATGTTTCTTTTCCATATGATCAGTAGTGGAGCCCAGTTGGGTGATCCGGGGATCTGTTTAGCATTTGGGGTAGTCTTCTTTCATTTTGGTATCGTAGTCGGACCTTGAGTGTTATATGTATGATGGATGTTATTTGTGTACTTGTGTGAAGTGGCGATTGTAAGCCAACTATGTATCTTTCCCCTTTATTTATTACATGGATTGTGTGAAGATTACCTCACTTGCGACATTGCTTTCAATGCGGTTATGCCTCTAAGTCGTGCCTCGACACGTGAGAGATATAGCCGCATCGAGGGCGTTACAGCATGTATGCAATATTTTTGGTCGTATCCAAGGTAGTCATGTCCTCATCATCCTCCCCTTCTTGAAAACAAAGCCGTCCTCGGCGTTGCTTAATCT
The DNA here is from genome assembly GCA_032464435.1 of Aegilops umbellulata. Taxonomy (NCBI): domain Eukaryota; kingdom Viridiplantae; phylum Streptophyta; class Magnoliopsida; order Poales; family Poaceae; genus Aegilops; species Aegilops umbellulata. The sequence goes on along the minus strand of CP136057.1, from coordinate 268,400,932 downwards.
GAAATGTGGCTAACAAAAAAGACAATGTGTACATGTTGTATATGTATATGTCATCCATTTTTACTTTCCTTAGTTTTTGCACATATGGCACATGTATACATGAGTAACCTTCATAATTCATAAAATCTAAAGCCAAAATATTATCACAAGAAGTAGAAGGCATGAAAATATTGCAACTCAGTTTGCACATATAAGCAAAGCTCTTATTCATTTTAAAAGGTTGACAATGTTCATCATTAAACCAGCCCAACATTGGTGAATAAACCTTACTTGCGTCAAATTTACATGCTACAACATGCTTAAATAAGCAAACATGCAATAAGTCATTGGACATAGAATCATCACCAAGATTAGAGGTCATATCAAAATGATTAAACATTGGTTCTTTTGCATCAACAGTTAATTCAATGGGTGCACTCAAAATTGTTGGTATTTCAGTTGTTTGATCACATGGCAAAGTCAAATTGTCAACATAGTCCTCTAAAATAGGTAGTGTGATCAAAGTAGTGGGTAGCTCATCAGATGGTGCATTCAAATTGACAAGGCATTCATCATTCTCATGTAGAGATGGAAGATCAGTACCTTTCTCATTACCTCTTATGATCAACTCAGATGGTGTAGCCACTCTCGGGGCCGATGTGTCAGATGGTGGAGGTGATGTAGTCCTCACAACAACGGATGTGGATGGCATAGTATGCCTAGTAGTTGAAGGAACAATCATATCAACTCTTGGAATATGCACTGTGCGTTTGTTCTCCTCGTGAGCAACACGTCGTTTTATTTCCTGTTCAGCTTTGCAAGCAAGGCGAAACAAATGGTCCATAGGATAACACTCTTCATGAATTAATATCTCTTGAATATCACGGTTTAATCCTCCCCAAAATCTATCCATAAAATCATCTTCACTTTCTTCTAAAGAGGAATGCAACAAGGTAGTTTGTAAATCATCATAATATTTTGTTACAGTGTCACTACCTTGTTTTAAATGTTGCAACTTCTTAATCATGTCACGAGTATAGTAAGCGGGGACGAAAGTATGTCGCATGGCAAGTTTCAAATCATCCCAAGTAGTAGGTATATAATCAGGGTGTAACCGACAATATTCAGTCCACCAAACCAAAGCATAACCAGTGAAAGAACAAACTGCAACCTTAATCTTTTTATGTTCATCAAAATTATGGGAAGCAAATATATTTTTTATGTTGAACTCCCATTCAATATATAAAGCAGGTCTAAAACGGCCATTAAATGGTGGTATAGATACATTAACCTGATCATGTGCATTTGGATGTTTGTGCACCTCTCGTGACGGTTGTTGTATTTGCAAAGGTGGTGGCACGTCTCCCGCGATCGACAAAGCCCATGAATTGACTCTAGATCCTGGCATGATTAGTAGAAACAAGAAACAAAATCCAAAATAATGTTCCTATAACTACTAGGATGTGGTGGTTAAACGCTCACAGTAAAGCAAATATCAATGTCTTACAAGTTCTTACCATGCAGCAGGCGGCGATCGGCAACCAGCGGTGTCAAGTAACTCCAAAAGTTGGGTAAAGCGATTTCCAGGTGAATGTGTGTATACACGGTGTAGAAATATGTGGAGCTGGGTTGGCTATATATGGTAGCAAAAGATTAGCAATAATCAATTCAAAGATGCAATGTTGAATAAACGCTCAACGACGGTACTGTGCTGGTCCTAGGCTAGACCGGACTAGAGACGCGAGCCTAGAACACTAATGAGGTCACGACGTAGCAAAACTAGCATCAATAAAGGATATGAAGTAGCTCTGGACAGCAAGATATAAGTGAAGATCACAATAGCAGTAAAGATAATGATATGAAACAACTGCCAAGCAGGATATACAACAACTCTCTCTCCAACTTTCCTCTTGAAAAGTTTGAGCAAATTTTCTGATAACTTTTTTCAAAGAATGCTACCAGCTCAAGCTTTCCAATGCAAAAAGAACCACTCAATTCCGAATTGATATGAGGAGTCAAAGAATTCGAAAACTGGCCTGAAAAACTGGAAGAAGCCGTGTCCGCGAACTTCGGAGGGCAAAAAGACCTATTTAGAAGACGATTTTGAGGTGTCAAATATTGAACAAGCTTCTGCAACTATTTAGATGCGGCTCGTCGCTAGCTTTAATTTGAGTACTCGTGGAGCCAAAACGGACTTCGTATGAGGAAGTTATGCCTGTTTTACTGAACAGTGCACAAAACAGATTCCAATCCGAATTCAACTACGAGATTGAGTCTAGATAGATCCGAATTTTGTTTTTTTTTCTTCTCTTTTTTTCTCCTCACACTTTTTTTTCTCTTTTTCTTTCTCTTTTTTTTTCTCTGACCTTTTTTTCTTTTTTTTCACTCTTTTTTTCTCTGTCTTTTTTTTTTCTTCCTCTTTCCAAGACAAACTAGATAAGATGCAGATTGGATCAAGCGAAGATGTGAATGACCTCAACTATGATTGTGACAATAAACTATGGATAGCACGAGGTGAAAATTGATGGATGGTGTGGTGAACAGCGGAAGGGATAACAATGCAGCGGCGACGTGACTAATGTGAACAGAACACGAAACTCTAAACGAACTAAACACTAAGACCAGCAACTCGACACGACGATGCAACCGATAATTCAATAATGCAAACAATGAAAAGAAAATTGCAAAGGCTCAGACTGGCTTGGACAAAAGGATGAATAGATCTAACTTTTTTGTGGCTTTTTCTTGGACAATAGGTCAGAAAATAAATCTAATCTAGGGATAACTGGAAATTCTCACCGAGCAACCTGAAAACTGATACCACTTGATAGAGGCGGGGGTGTCCCGATCTTTCGATGAGATGATAACTATCGATTTGATGGAGCCGACTTTGACGATCCGACTACAAACGTGCACGACGTTGCGCCTTAGCAATCGCTAAACCAACTTCGAGAGGTTATTGACCACGCCGGAGCACAATCAACCTGACCACGAAGGTCTATTCCTGCAAGCAATCGAAGAACATGCAAGAATATGATAAAGCAATCTGAATATTGCGAATATGGAGGAAGTATTGATAATGGTGGGGATCCTAAAGCGGTCTTGGTCTGGTCGTTGGACACAAACGAAGTACACGAAGTTGCGTTGGCTAACTTTTAACTAAACAAATCCCAAGGAAAAAGCTACTAGATGGATCTACTTATATAGGAGCAAGGGGTGGCGGCCAAGGAGGTGGGAGGACGTCCCAAGGCAGCCTAGAACTAACCCTAGGTCGTACAAGGCCAATGGGCCCAAGTGGAGGTGACGTAACACCTTTGGACTTGTAGTTTGATTCGGATTCTGCTGCAGCGTCAGATTGTTTCGTCCATAACTCAACGCTCCGGACGAATTTAAAGGTGATTCCAATTGGAGTGGAAAGAGGACGAAATCTACTTTCCAACAAAAAAAGAAACACCCAATTCGAAGTCCGTATGAAAAAGTTATTGCCGTTTTGAGTCAGGTATGTCTGTGCAGTTCGAATCTGAATCCAGAACGTGAGAGACTTGGACTCTATCTTCTCTTGGCCCAAAAGTGACGTGAAAGAACTTTTTGAACAGCAAGTAAACATCTCTTTCTCCCTTATCTTCATATGTGTGTTGTACAAATGTCCCATACACCTGCAATTAGACAAAACACAAAAGTGTGTGAAGTATTTTTGTTCTGGATAACAAAAATAGATTATTGAATAGTTTGCACTAGAAATCACCTGACAAATATGCATGTATGCAATATTTTTGGTCGTATCCAAGGTAGTCATGTCCTCATCAGCTTCAGAGTCCTGAAATCATCACTTGTGACTCCGTTCTTGTTCCGCTTGCGCATGCCATCAACTCCATGCTTGTTCTTGCTCCAATGTTCATCCTTCTCCAAGCTAGGCCCTTCATTTGTAAGCAAAACAAATGTATCCAATTTAGGCAGCATCATATTCTCATGAACATTAGAATCATTACCAAGAAACGAAAGTACCTGGTAATTTAATTGGCGTGCGCGAGCTCTAGTAATTGGTCCATCATATGTAATAGTAGGGGCTGTGGGTGTAACAATGGTATTGATGTCCTCATCACCTTTGCCTCTATCAGATCCCCTTCTTCCCTGATGACGTTCTGCAGCTTCTAAATCGTCACGCGCCTATGTGTGAGCCGCGCGGTGAGCTTCTTCGTCCCTGGCTCCTCTTCGTTGACCCCTCGCGCACCATAGCTACCTCGCCGCCGTTGCCGTAAGCCCGTCGCCACGAATCACCTCGCCGTCGTGGCCATAGTCCATGTCGCGCTCACCTGGGCATGACACTGAGCTCCTGGTGCTCCCAGGAGCCCAATGAGCTCGAGCCCGTGCCTCCCCGTACCCTCTAGCCTCGTCTCCAACCGCGGCCGAACGCCGGCGTCCGCCCCGCCTCTCGCCGTCGTCGTTCCAGCCCGTTACGGGTCGTGCCGCCACCGTAGATGGACGCAGCGTCAAATGCCCGTTCAAATGCGACCAACCGCGACCGATTTAGCACCCCGTAGGCTTTTCCCGACGCGCTCCCAAACGCCGCTGCCGCCTCCGCTCACCACCGGCGATACTCCGGTCGTCCCCGACGCCGGTCGTCGTCACCATCGTGCACGCGGCGCCGGGCCGCACCCTTAGGTCCAAGCCGCAGGTCCGGAGGCCCCCTGTAGCGCGGCTCCGGCCAACTCCGGTGAGGTGCCGCCGTTGCTTTGGTCGTCGGAGCCTCTTCTTCGCCGTCGTCTGACGTGGCGGCGCGTGGCCTCGCCTGTGAGGCTGACGTGTGGGCCCATGGGGCCCTGTTGACTGTATTGACTCAGTCAACTCTACGGGTACTAGGCACCCTTGTCAATGGCAGGCGGGGCCCACCCGTTAATTAACTTCAATGTAAATTAAAATGTTTAATTAACCTAAGCAGCCACTGACACCCGGGGCCCACCCCCTTAATTAACCATGTTTAATTAAAATAAGCCACTTTTAGCCCTCTTTGTATGACATGTGGGACCCACTTGTTAGGTTTGACTTGGTCAGCCGCCCTGCTGACTGCTGATGCAATAAACCTTTCTGTTGATTTATTTAATTCCAGAAAATGTTTAAAACTCTGAAAATTCATAGAAAATAAACCGTAACTCGGATGAAAATGTTTTCTACATGAAAGTTGCTCAAAAAAACATGACGAATCCGAATACGCCCTCCTCATACCTGTCACATGCCCCTAGCATGTTGAACATGGAACCGTCCCCTCTCTTTTCATCTGTCCAGAAAATGATAGACGCCGGAAAACCCCTCCTAATGTTTTCCCTCTCCGCCTGCAATGTCTAGCACTACGTTAGTTCACCCCTAACACCGCGTATTACCATGATATGCTTTGTGATGCTTTGTTTGCTCTATATTTATTGTTCCCCCCCCCCTCTTCTCTTCGGTAGACCCCGAGACCGATGCCGCCCCTACGATCGACTACGTCGACAACGACCCTTCTTCCTTTTCAGCAGAGCTTCCAGGCAAGCCCCCTCTTTGATCATCCCGATATCGCCCATTACATTCTCTCATGCTTGCATTAGATTTTGATACTGTTATTGGTGCTCCTATTCTGATGCATAGCCTGCTTTTGTAACTTGCTTATTGTTACCTTACCTGCTTATCCTAAACTGCTTAGTATAGGTTGGTTAGTGATCCGTCAGTGACCCCCACCTTGTCCTAGTTGCCCCTGCTTCATCATCAACGACTCGATCAACGTGATCGACGACCAGAGCACGACACCTCACATCACATCACGCCTCTTTTGTTGCTCGACTCTGCAGAGTTACCGTCGAGTGCCGAGGGTGGAACCTCATACATCACTCCTGATGAGATCTCTGTAGTGTAGCTATTCGGTCGTGGTCATCTAGGGGGATTTCCTCCTTAACCACTTCCGATACGACCCTATCGTGCAACCCCTCAAGTGTGAACCTCGGGGGTGGTTCCTCTTGCGTTCACCTTGATGATCACATCGAGTGGAATTCACCGGGGTGATTCCTTGGGTTTTCCCCTAGTTGTTTGGGCACATGGATACTTGGACTTTGCAACTATTACTTGGAAAGGTGGGTCGACCCTGAGGGGTACCCGCGAGTGATGTGGAGACGGGTTGACCTGGAGGGTACCCGAGAGTTGAATACGAGGCATGGCCGGGCATTATTAGCCCTTGCCGCAAGTCCTCGAGATGGGGCGACGGGTCACATCTTTCATGAGTCTCTGCTCGTGACCGCACTACCAACACACTAACGGTTTGGATATTTGATCCGAGGAACCACTGACCTGATAGCACTAACCATCACGTGGGTATTGTATGGGCGTTCTGCGTCATATGCATCAGCCGAAGCTTATTAGACATCAGCGACTGAGCGGCACGCGCCGGGTTGGACTGGTAAGCTCCTGCCTTTCTTTAAGGAGGTAGCTAGGTCTGCTCACCGGCCGCCCAGCAATGTGCAGGAGTTCCCGGGGCGATGGCCCATGACCCCTGGGGGCATAGGTCTAGTCCGGCGTGCTGACCTCTCTATTAAGCCTAGGTCGGGTTGCGGCGTATTGTTTGGCCGAGGCCGGGCATGACCCAGGAAAGTGTGTCCGACCGGAGTTAATCGAGCGTGGTGGGTAAGTTGGTGCACCTCTGCAGGGAAGAAAACATCTATCGATAGCCTGTCCTACGGTAACGGACACTGGGAGTTGTATCCCGATCGATACAACTAGAACTGGATACTTGATGTGATAACTGGATAGTATGGCTCTGGGATTGGTTTCTCGCAGGGAGTCGAGAAAGGATCTCTAGCCGAGGTTGTTAACACTACTACTACTTTACTTTATGCTACTCTTTTCTCTTTTGATGCTGCAAGACGCTTGAAGATGCTAGTCTTCGATAGGCTAGGCTTTCCCCTTCTCTTCTTGCATTCTGCAGTCCAGTCCACAGATACAGCCCATTTCTTTGATACCGATGCATATGTAGTGTAGATCCTTGCTTGCGAGTACTTTGGATGAGTACTCACGGTTGCTTTGCTCCCCCATTTCGCCCTTTCTTCTTATTTCCGGTTGATGCAACCAGATGTTGGAGCCTAGGAGCCAGATCCCACCGTCGATGCCTACTACTACGTGGAGACAGCCGACGACCAGTAGTGTTAGGAGGCTCCCAGGCAGGAATCCTTGCCTTTTCGATTGTTGCTACTTTGGTGCTAGCCTTCTTAAGGCAAACTTGTCTAACTTATGTCTGTACTCAGATATTTTTGCTTCCGCTGACTCTTGTGTATTTGAGCTTATGTATTCGAGCCCTCGAGGCCCCTGGCTTGTAATATAAAGCTTGTATTATTTTAATTTGTGTCTAGAGTAGTGTTGTGATATCTTCCCATGAGTCCTTGATCTTGATCGTACACATTTGCGTGTATGATTAGTGTATGATTGAATCGAGGGTGTCACAATGCTAACTAAACATTGCAAATGATCTTTCATGCAACACACCTCCCAGAAAGGATCGACCGATCCTTCTCCGTCTCACGGTGGCGCAACCCCGACCGGTCCTTCACCTCCCGGATTATGGTAAGTTTTCCCTAGTGTTTTTCTTAACAAATGCTTTGTTAGCTAGAAAATGGCATAACAACCTAGGATAGCTCAATAATGATCTATAGCTAGCTTAGCTAGTTCATTTATGACAAAATTAACTCACTTAGGTAAAAAATGGCATAACAACCTAGGATAGCTCAATAATGATCTATAATTAGCTTAGCTACTTCATTTATCACATAATTAGCGCACTTAGGTAAAAAAATGGCATAACAACCTAGGATAAGCTGCAGAGTGATGGTACATGAACAACTACCTGTCATTATAAGTACACTGATAAAGGACAGCATGTACTTACAAGAACAATGCAGAGCTAAAAAAACATTGGCATTGGATATATTCTACACTAATCTAACCATTCATACAGATCAGATAATTTGGAGCGAACAATTGATAAGAAAGCTATCATGCATACTGTTGTCACATAATGAACCACGTATGTATGCAAGTACAGTGATACAGGACAACAGGTACTAACAAGAGCAAAGCAGCGGGCAGCATATTTGCGATATCCTGTCGTTCTTGTCAAACCGGAATTCTTCTTCGAGCAGATTTCCTACAAAAAAGATCCGTAAGGCACATGCGGAAAAGTAGAAGTTCAAATTGTCATGTGATTTCATAGACAGTACCTCATCCTGGGAACGAGACCAGTGCATAACAAGGTTTTTCCATTCAATGTCTTCTAAATTTAGCACAGGAGACTTCACCGGAAATTCGTTTATAGACTTGCCATCAAAGTGTGATTTCCTCAGGTAACACCGATACTGTTGCAATGCTTCCTTGAAAAGCACAAGCAAGCTTTGCTCTTCATGACTATCCAGATTGACCCTCGCCTAGTTACAACAATGTAATGTAAATCACTGATGTGTTCAATCAGCAGAAAACAGGAAAATAATAACCATGAATAATAGCACTTACACGTAAGTTGGACAGGAAGATGTGAAAATGGTGTTTGTCTTCACAATAATCTTCCCATGATGGGAATATATGCACGTAGTCCCTAACAACATTGAAAGCATTGTCTTTTAAAGTGGGAACAAATGGAATGGGGTTCCAATCTGCAGGAATTGGCCGTCTTTGCAGTTGGGATAGGTCTTCGGCCGGTGGACTTGCTGTACTTTTTGCTGGAGTGGGATTTTTCTGTGGTACAGCTGGTGCTATGGCAAATGAAATCGGTATACCTTTTGCTGGAGTGCAGGTCCTGTGTGGTGGGGCTAGTGGTGTGGCCAGTGAAGTATGGGTACAGTCTGCTGGAGTCGGTCCTACGTTTTGTGTCACTGGTTGTACAGCCAGTATAAGTGGGGTGCTATCTGATTTCTCTGGCACCACCGCGTTTTTCAAGGACTTTGCTGGTGCTCCTTCAGGTTCGGCAATCACCCTCTTCCTTTTTGATGTCTGATGCACAAGAACAACATTTGAGTGGAAAAACATGGTATGATGACAGATGGAATATGTATTGATAATGGATGGGCATGGCATCTCGACATATATGATGAGTAAACTAAGCAGATGGCGGTGCAACAAAGTAGAAGAAATGCAAGACAACATATGCAAGATACGTGCAATCAATAAAACCTTGCCAAATTAGAACAGGCACCTTGATGGGTGAACAGGACAGGCCATCTGCCTTTGACTCCTCGAGGTTAGAATAGTCATTAGGATGATATTCTGAATAAGAATCAACAGGTGGGGAGCGTGCGAGTTTCATTGCTTCCAGAATGGCACTCAATGCCTTGGTGCCAATTTTGTAAGTCATTGCAGTGTTCCACAATATTATTCTGATGCGTGGATTCTGATATTCACTGTAATTGCGTGTAATATCCGAGAACCATGAGAACATAAATAGTTGTGAGATTATCTTTGTAATGCAGATGATATTCTAATATAGGGGCGCCCCTGTAAAAACTTGTTGCTATGACTGGATTTTGATGAGAGAGCTCATGTGTGCTGTAATATGGTGCGTGCATTTATATAATCTGGCACAAGTACACAAAAAAATAGGCTCCAGAAGTAAGGATAGCTCGCAGATGATAGGTTCATAATATACTGTATAGAGAGTTTATTGCCAAACCATGATAACAAGAGCACACAGTAACTAGGCAGATCACAGTGTACATAACAGGGGTACACCATAACCAGGATATATAAATCGGGAAAGTGGAACTGGCTGGAAATTACGGTGTTGTATTGCCGCTAGTAATTGAAAGCCTATCGATCACGTACAGGCCAGCTCTATTAGCTGTTGACTGCAGATGTCCCTGCTCCCCTTCCTGACAAGGAACATACTGTGCTTCCCATACAGAACACCGCACGGGCCGCCGGCCAAAACACCGGCCACACCGCCTGCGTTCCTCCCCCACCCCCACCCCGCCCCCACCCGTGTCGAGTTTTCTTCGTTCAACGAGGCACCACCACCGCCCCCCACAACCACCGTCCCCACCCGAGCCCCTTCGATCGCACCGGCGAACTCCGGCGAGCTCTGAAAAATCGACTGACCCAATTTTGAATTTTAGTCTCCTGTGATTTAACTTGTGTGGAATATAAAAGGGGAAAACCATAAGCATTGCGAGTATGGTGTTGAGCGTGCCATGTCAGATCGGAAGGTGCAAATCGGACAAAGGCAACTTCGCAACCAAGACAAGAAATCAGAGTAAAGCAGTGGCGATCTATTTTCTTGCTGCGATAAATAAGTTGAGCAGATACGAAAGCGTACCGCCTCTGGTGCGGCGGTGTGTACGCATCTGCTGAGAATTTGACGGTGTTGCGGTAGCGATGGCTGTCGGCGGTGTGGAAGCAGATCTAGGAGGGTAGACGGTGGCGGCGGGGCGCGGTGGACGAGACGGTCGTAGGAGCGGCGCCGACAAGGTGGACGACGGCGGGGATGAAGCGAGAGGACGGGATGCAAGGATCCCGGTCCGAAGCCGTGGATGAGAGAGGTCGATCTCTTGTAATGGACGGCGGCGTCGGGGTATCAGCTCCGGCATGGTGGAGGAGGACGGCGGTGGATGGGGTGGCGGACAGCGGCAGACGGAGGAGGGTGGGGTGGAGAGGGTGTTTTGGCGCCCACGAAGTACGAATGGGGAAAAGGGAGGTAGAGAGGAAGGGGCGAACCATGTATTCAAGGCACGCTTGTCTCAAATGCGAGGAAATTTACAAACTTAGCCCCCGTTTCAAATTTCTACTACATCACAGCAACACCGAATATTTGCCGACGAGAGTTTGTTTTTGGCGCCCACCGTGTATGAATATGAATCGGGGAGGGAGTCGATTTTGGCCGAGGACACAATGTGTTTTGGCGCCCACCGTGTATGAATCCGGGTGAGAGGCGGTTACGTCACGTTTGGGTGAAATTACAAACCTGCCCCTATCGAAACCTATAGAAATCCAGCATATAGGCTTTGCGTGCCAGGGATAAGCAGTAGTGATTTCCATCTCGCAGATTTTGGTTTTGGGCGGTTACTATGACTTTCCCCGCTTCGTTCAAATTTTGCAGAGTGCACGTTTACCGTGCCAACTCAATTCGAATCCCGTTTGAATTCTATTTTTTCCGGGCGGGATCCATTTTCAATTGGAATTACATTCTATATACATCATTTTTTATATATACTTTCAAAAGCACAACAAATTCTTCTCCTTTATATGTATAATATGATTTACAAATACAACAATCTTGAAATCTTAAGGTTGAATTCAAAAAAATTTAACCAAATTATGTTCTACTAAAATGTATGGATCAGTAATATCTACATATTAAATAACATAGATGTGCGTGAATTCATATGAGTATGCATGTCTGATAGATCAATTTTGGTTCGAGTATGGATTACATGTATCATCATCTCGAATTCAAATATTTGAATCCCTTTGTTGTTCACTCCTTTCACGCCCATCTCTCTCGCATGCATGCTCCTTCAGGTAGCTATCACTCTCTTTTCTCCAGCTCACTTGCACGCTCACTTCATGTTGCTCCTATCCTCGCAAACATGGTCTCTCGACGTCTCCCTTGAGAAGTGTCACACTCTCCCTGTCATTATACATTACACGGTTTTCATTATCTCTCACGTCTCTACTGTTCTCTGGTATCACTCGGTACCTAAGCTTTCTTTTTCACCGCCAAACACACAGTCTCCACTCGTCTTTCACTTTGTATTTCTCTCTATGGGATTCTCTCACACACCCTATATGTCTCTACATAAGACTCATACCACTAAAATTACTCTCTCTATCTCTCCTGTAGACACAACATTTTTTGCGGTCTCCTTTTCGTCTCCATCCCAGACTAACATTATTCATTTGTTTACCGATCAGACAACCCCGACTACTGTCTCCTCTCTCTCTCTCACAGACACACACACACAACTCCTGCTTCCACTCCCCTTCCCGACTACCGTCTCTCTCACTCACACACAAAACTCTCGCTTTCGCACCCCGACTCATATTTCTCTCACAAACATTTATCGACTAGCTAGCCTCTAGATAGGTTTATACACCCGCACACTCGTGCTTCCACCATCGCATACATGTCTCTCTCTCGCTCCTTGTATCTATGTAGATTTTTATTCCCTTCTTGAGACACGTCCTCTCGATCGTGCACACACACACTACTGCCTCATTTTAAGCTGATACCTATCGCATGCACACTCCTTGTGTCTTTGTCACACATGCACTCCGTCCTCCTCCACTCGCCCTCTCTCTCAGACACACATGGGCTTTTTGCAACAGCTAGCAAGATGCCCATGCGTTGCACGGAACATCAAGATGCATTTGTATGAGTAGTTTATCTTGTGGGGGAAAAGGATGAACGAGGGAAGGCCTTATTTGCAAATGTGGAGAGGGGTGTGGGTATCTTTTTGCAAAATTGCCATAGTTTCCTTCCTATCCGTCAGATATAGATCGGACGGCCTATGTTGCAGGATGGGAGGCACACGATCATCACCGACAATGCTTATTTTAAGAGTAGGGATAAAAAATAGAGTTGGTGATGATGGTGGGCCTGCCATCCTGCAATCTAGGTCGTCCGATTTATATCTGACAGATAGGAAGGAAAATATGACAATTTACCCGCACTCTTCACCACATTTACAGATAAGGCCTTCCCTCGTTCATCCTTTTCTCCCACAAGATCTTGATGTTCCGTGCAATGCACGGGCATCTTGCTAGTAAGAGTAGAAATTAGACATATACCACTTCTCGAATCTTGAAACCAACAACATTCCTACCTTATCTCATCAAAACCGCCGAAGGAATATATTTTGAGTGAAACATAACATATTTTTAGTGATATACGTATTTCAAAGCTAGACTTTTTTTCCTATCAAATCGGTGAATATGTATTAATCCAGTGGCGGAGACAGGCCTAGGGCAGCTAGGGCTATAGCCCCAGGCCTAGAAACAACTTCCTTTGTAATTTCTTCATGCAAAGCATAGAAAATCATAGAAGTTTATCACTCAACATAGCACAGCCCCAGGCGTAATCTGCATCTAGCTCCGCCACTTTATGAATCTACTTTGATCGTGTGGCAACGCATTGGCACATTGCTAGTAGTTATTATAATTTTTTGGACACCAGACAAAATGGTGGAGTACATATACGAAGAGAAGAGGCGCACGCACGCAGTCGGCCTCTCGCTGTCTCGCACACATGAGTGTTACGTAAAGGCGACGTTAACAAATAAACCCTAAAACCCTAGGGGCATGATTGCTGCATTCGCGGGTACCGGGTACGTGGTGGAGCACCTTTGTAGGAATAGTCAGCTCGCGTGATAATTTGATCCGTAGGAGTTGATGGTCGGGACCACAGGTGAACGACTTGGAGCACGGTGGCTCGCCAGTTGCCACAGATCGAGTAGCCACGTTTAAAATATCGTTTTTTAGCGGGGTTAAGAGTTCCGATTTTCAATGGCGCGTTAGAAGTAGTAAGTAGTTTTTAGAACGATTGGTATGGAGCAAAAATGGAATTCATAGTACTATGTACCTCCTTGGCGTATGGTTGTATGGTTTTTTTTGCGATGGAGGTTGTATGGGTTTATGTTGCGAGATGTTGAACCTGGTAGTTCTAGGGCAAATACTATGGTTTAGATTTAGATGCTGGTTTTCTTTAATGAAAATCGGAAGGGGAAACCCTTCTTCTATTAAAAAAACTACTACCTCCATTCTGGTTTACTAGTCCCCATCGTACTTTGGGTCAAAGTTTGTCCACGAACTTTACTTGTAAAATGTGAATGGAAAACGAGATTATGTTATACCCAAACAAAAAAGGACTGGAGGGAGTGATTGCTCTAACACGGACGTGACCTCTCATAGCGCATGCATTGAACCGGCGCGCCGGCCAAGAGGGCCGCACTCACTGCAGGCCCGGCTGAGCATGCCTCCTCGCCGCATGCAACCAGCTTAAGACTGCCCCGCCTGCCTTCATTGAATCCGCGCGTGTGCCGGCAACACGTCCTTCCGCGAGCCGGCGGGCATTTTAGAACACAAAAAATGACTAAAATATAATTAATTTACGCATGGTCTTAACTTGTTGTGCTCACACTGGTAGCAGGAACTAGTAGAGGATTTTCTTTATTTATAACTCTCCTCACATTTTTTATGGCTTTGAAGTGAATCATGGTTGTGGACATTATGTATGAATGTGCAGATATCTGTGAACATGAGTTTGACGTGGAAGTTGAACTTGGAATGTCGGGCTTGCGCGTGAACTATACCATGTCCAATGCTTCGTCTGTTATTGTTTGGAAAGTAATTGCTGTTATTACATGACCTGAAAAAAACATTTTGTGCCACATCAGTAGATGCACGGACATCACAACAGGCATGATGACTGGATAAACATTTGAACCTAGCTATTATGAAGGAAATTTTGTATTGACAACAGTTTTAGATAGCATGAGACACCTAGCCTGCTCTGTCTCTGCTATCCTATTTCTGGCTTCTTCCATCTCTTCTTTGGCTTGGGTGAAGAGAGCATCTGATTGCTCTTTTCGCTTCTTCAGGAACTCAGCTACATTCTCAAGGGCTGCTGCACGCTTTCTTTCAGCCTTTACTAATGCCACGAGGACACGAACAACTGACGACTCCACCTAGCTTGTGTGTAATCCAGCATCATCTAGGAATTTGCACCTTGTGTCTAATCCAGCATCATTAGGGAACTGGCACCTTGTGTGTAATCCAGCCTCATTTCGGAAACATGATCTCGAGGTTGACCATACTTCCCTCCTCATAGGAACTGCATCCTGACATGAAGTTACTTCTTTTTTAGATCAATACTCAGAGCAACCTAGATCCATTTAGTAGAAGCAAGATAAACAGAACTCGGAGAAGTGAATTCAAAAGGAATAAATAAATAAAAACAGACTACAAGGTGAGAACACCCACTCCTACATCAAGCTAAAAACAAAAGCATTAGGACGACTAGGACTCTTCTTATTACACATCGAAGAACACCACGCTTAAGAGAAACAGAAACTACAACATATACACATCGAAGAACACGAGGCTACACGAAAGTAATTAAGGGTGTTACTTACCAAAGCTCGTTTTACAGGTTCAGTGCAACTCCTCTTTAACTTGCCACGCTCCTTAAAGATGTCCCGAATATCCCGTGTTTGGTCTTCATTGCTTCTCTGCATGTTCGCACTCGTGGTTTTAAAATCTCAACATGGCAAGAAAAATATACTACTAGTAATACTCGTGCATCTTGTGGGCAACATTAAAGCACTCGTCTGCCATGTTAGAGCATCTCCAACAAGATAAACTACTCATACAAATGCATCTTGATGCGTGCAACGCATGGGCATTTTGCTAGTTCTAAAAACCTTTCCATCATTTGCCACACTACTGATTGCAGATGAAAAACCTACCCAAGCACAACGTGATACAGGAGCGACGCACAATTACAAGCTGATATTCTGTTGGACAATGGAGGCTATAATCAATTACTTTTACGGGAACAATAACACCCAGGAAATTTGAAGGGTAGGTATGAACGAAACTGGAACTGCACATGTACTGCTAAGTGATTCAATACACACATTACCAATCGAGGAGGAGAACGATGGTCGCGGCGGCCTTTGTGAGTCATGGTCGGCAACGGGAGTCAGTTCATTGTCCATGACGGTGGTACTTCTGCGCTTGGCGTCGGCTTTCGGGAAGCAGATCCGAGACCGTGGAAGACGATGCCGGGGAAGAGGCTCCGTGTACGACGACGACGGTGGACCCACTCCAGTGCAGCGTACGAGGTCGTCGATGAGGTGTAAAGGGGAGGAGCACGAAGGCTGCGGTGGACGAGTGCGCCGATGTAAAGGGGAGGAGCACGAAGGCTGCGGTGCCGTGGAGAAGTCTATTTTGAGGTGGGGATAGAAATTGGGGAGTATTCAGGTGTACTACTTTGGGTGCCGGGGTGGGGTTGGCTGGGTAGGGTGAACCTGAAGTTACGAAAAAAGCCCCCTACCAAGCGTCATCCATAGGCCTATTCCGAAGGCTATGATGGTAACTTCCCTGATAGAGGCGAGGGTGTCCTGATCTTTCGATGAGATGATAACTATCGATTTGGTGGAGACGACTTTGGGCATCCGACTACAAACATGCACGATGTTGCGCCTTAGCAATCGCTAAACCAACTCCGAGAGGTTATTGATCACGCCGCTGCACAATCAACCTGACCACGAAGGTCTATTCCTGCAAGCAATCGAAGAACAAGCAAGAATATGATAATGCAATCTGAATATTGCGAATATAGATGAAGTATTGATAAAGGTGGGGATCCAAAAGCAGTCTTGGTCTGGTCGTTGGACACAAACGAAGTACACGAAGTTGCAATGGCTAACTTTTAACTAAACAAATCCCAAGGAAATAGCTACTAGGTGGATCTACTTATATAGGAGGAAGGGGTGGCGGCCAAGGAGGTGGGAGGACGTCCCAGGGCAGCCTAAAACCAACCCTAGGTCGTACAAGGCTCATGGGCGCAAGTGGAGGTGATGCAACACCTTTGGACTTGTTCTTTAACTCGGATTCTGCTGCAGCGTCAGATTGTTTCATCCATATCTCAATGCTCCGGACGAATTTAAAGGTGAATCCAAAGGGAGTGGAAAGAGGACAAAATCTACTTTCCAACAAAAAAAGAATCACCCAATTCGGAGTCCGTATGAAAACGTTCTTGCCGTTTTGAGTCAGGTATGTCTGTGTAGTCCGAATCTGAATCCAGAACGTGAGAGACTTGGACTCTATCTTCTCTTGGCCCAAAAGTGACGTGAAGGGACTTTTTGAACATCACCTAAACTTCTCTTTTTCCCTTATCTTCATATGTGGATTGTACAAATGTCCCATACACCTGCAATTAGACAAAACACAAAAGTGTGTGAAGTATTTTTGTTCTGGATAATATAAATAGATTATTGAATAGTTGACACTAGAAATCACCTGACAAATATGCATGTATGCAATATTTTTGGTCGTATCCAAGGTAGTCATGTCCTCATCATCCTCCCCTTCTTGAAAATAAAGCCGTCCTCGGCGTTTCTTTATCTGAAATGTGGCTAACAAAAGAGACAAGGTGTACATGTTGTATATGTATATGTCATCAATTTTTACTTCCCATGGAATTTGCACAGATGACACATGTATACATGAGTAACTTTCATAGTGAATAAAATATAAAGCCAAAATATTATCACAAGAAGTAGAAGGTATGAAAGTATTGCAACTCAGTTTGCACATATAAGTGAAGCTCTTATTCATATGAAAAGATTGACAATATTCATCATTAAACCATCCCAATATTGGTGAATAAACCTTACTTGCATAAAATTTACATGCTACAACATGCTTAAATAAGCCAACATGCAATAAGTCATTTGACACAGAATCATCACCAAGATTAGAGGTCATATCAAAATGATTAAACATTGGCACAATTATTTTCAAACGTAGTTGATCCAAATTTGTTTTAGTGTCTGATTCACATGGTTCTTTCACATCAACGGTTAATTCAATGGGTGCACTCAAAATTCTTGATATTGCGGTTGTTTGATCACATGGCAAAGTCAAATCATCAGCATAATCATCTAAAATAGGTGGTGTGATCAATGTAGTGGCTAGAGCATCACATGGTGTATTTAAATAGACAAGGCATTCATCATTCGCATGTGAAGTTAGAAGATCAGTACCTTTGTCATTACCTCGTGTTATCAACTCAGATGATGTTGGAACTCTCGGCAGTGACGGGTCATAATATGGAGCTGATGCAGTGCTCACAACAACGGATGTTGTTGTCATAGTAGGCATAGTGGTAGAAGGAAGGACCGTCTCAACTCCTTGGATGTGCACCTTATGCTTGTTTGTCTTGTGGGCATCACGCCTCTTTATTTCCTGTTCAGCTTTGCAAGCAAGATGAAACAAATGGTCCATAGGATAACATTCTTCATGAATTAGTTTCTCCTGAATATCACGGTTTAATCCTCCCCAAAATCTATCCATAAAATCTTCTTCACTTTCCTCTAAAAAAGAATGCAACAAGGTAGTTTGTAAATCATCATAATATTTTCTTACAGTGTCACTACCTTGTTTTAAATGTTGTAGTTTTTTAATCATGCCACGAGTATAATAAACATCAATGAATCTATCTCTCATGACAAGTTTTAAATCATCCCAAGTAGTAGGTACATAATCAGGGTATAATCGACAATGTTCACTCCACCAAACAGTAGCATAACTAGTGAAAGAACCAACCGCAAGCTTAACTTTTTTACGTTCCAAAAAATCATGGGAAGCAAATATAACATTTATTTCGAACTCCCATTCAATATATAAATCAGGCTTAAAACGACCATTAAAAGGTGGCATGGAAACAAAAACCTGATTATGCGTATTCTTATGCCTTTGCACCTCTTGTGACGGTGGTTGTATTTTCGGAGCTGGTGGCACGTCTCCCACGATTGATGAAGCCCAACTGACTCTGGAACCTGCCATAATTAGTAGAAAAACAAGAAACAAAATCCGAGAATAATGTTCCTATGAACTACTAGGATGTGGTGGTAAAACGCTCACAATATAGCAAATATCAAAGTCTTACAAGTTCTTACCATGCAGCAAGTGGTGACCGGCAACCAGCGGTGTCAAATAACTCCGAAGATTGAGTAAAGCGATTGCCAGGTGAGCGTATGTATACACGGTGTAGAAATATGTGGAGCTTGGAAGGCCAAATATATGGTAGCAAAAGATCAGCAGTAATTAATTTAGAGATGCAATGTTGAATAAACGCTCAACGACGGTACTGTGCTGGTCCTAGGCTAGACCATGCTAGAGACGCGAGCCTAGAACACTAAAAAAAATCACGGCGCGACGCGTAACAAAGGCGGATCACACTGTGAATATCTTTTTTTCTCCTTTTTTTTCACGGAATTTTTTTCACTTTTTTTCCTCTTTTTTTCCTCTTTTTTTTTCCTTTTTTTCTCTCACTTTTTTTCTTTTTTTTCTTTCTCTTTTTTGTCACAAACAAGCTAGATAAGATGCAGATTGGATCTAGTGATGACGCGAACGACCTCAAGTATGATTATGACAATGAATGATGGGGAGTACATGGTGGAAATTGATGGATCGCGGTGGTGGACAGCAGATGCAATAATGACGCGGTGGTGGACAGCGGATGCAATAATGACGCGGTGGTGGTATATGGCAATGACAATGAAGATGGTGCGGCGGTGGCGTGACAAACTGTGAATAGAACTCGAAACTCTAAAGGACTAGACACTAAGACCAGCAACTTGACACGACAATGTAACCGCAAATTCAACAAAGCAAAACACTAAAAAGATTATGCAAAGGCTCAGACTGGCTTGGACAAAGGATGAAAAGATCTAACTTTTTTGTGTGGCTTTTTCTTGGACAATAGGTCAGAAAATAAATCTAATCTAGGGATAACTGGAAATTCTCACCGAGCAACCTGAAAACTGATACCACTTGATAGAGGCGAGGGTGTCCCGATCTTTCGATCAGATGATAACTATCGATTTGGTGGAGACGACTTTGGCCATCCGACTACAAACGTGCACGATGTTGCGCCTTAGCAATCGCTAAACCAACTCCGAGAGGTTATTGATCACGCCGCTGCACAATCAACCTGACCACGAAGGTCTATTCCTGCAAGCAATCGAAGAACAAGCAAGAATATGATAATGCAATCTGAGTATTGCGAATATAGATGAAGTATTGATAAAGGTGGGGATCCAAAAGCGGTCTTGGTCTGGTTGTTGGACACAAACGAAGTACACGAAGTTGCAATGGCTAACTTTTAACTAAACAAATCCTAAGGAAATAGCTACTAGGTGGATCTACTTATATAGGAGTAAGGGGTGGCGGCCAAGGAGGTGGGAGGACGTCCCTAGGTAGCCTAAAACCAACCCTAGGTCGTACAAGGCTCATGGGCCCAAGTGGAGGTGATGCAACACCTTTGGACTTGTTGTTTGACTCGGATTCTGCTGCAGCGTCAGTTGTTTCGTCCATATCTCAATGCTCTGGACGAATTTAAAGGTGAATCCAAAGGGAGTGGAAAGAGGACGAAATCTACTTTCCAACAAAAAAGAATCAGCCAATTCGGAGTCCTTATGAAAAAGTTCTTGCCGTTTTGAGTCAGGTATGTCTGTGCAGTCCGAATCTGAATCCAGAACGTGAGAGACTTGGACTCTATCTTCTCTTGGCCCAAAAGTGACATGAAGGGACTTTTTGAACAGCACCTAAACTTCTCTTTTTCCCTTATCTTCATGTGTGGATTGTACAAATGTCCCATACACCTGCAATTAGACAGAACACAAAAGTGTGTGAAGTATTTTTGTTCTGGATAATATAAATAGATTATTGAATAGTTGACACTAGAAATCACCTGACAAATATGCATGTATGCAATATTTTTGGTCGTATCCAAGGTAGTCATGTCCTCATCATGTACTGTGTGTGCTAGCGAGTCGATCCAGGGACTAGCACAGTGAGCACAGAGACATCGAATCTTATCTGGTTCGGGTCGTTACAGATGGTATCAGAACAGTGTGTTGACTGTAGGTCGTGACCCTAGAAAATGGATTAGAAAAGCCATAGGAATGAAAAAAAACTATTTTGTAAGTTTTGTCTACCTAGTAGTCTTCACTCTTGTACACATATCTTTACTATTCAAATTGTAACATCCCAAAATTCTAAATTTTGGAATGTTATAATAAATAGATAGATTGTTTGATTTTTGTGTGATTGATTGACTGAAAGTGAGTGAATTCGAAACTTTTGAAAGTTAAATGAGAGGGAATAAAAGGACTTTCCCAAAATTTCACTGTGGTATTTATGATCTCCGTGAATTCAAATACTTCTCATCACATAACCCTGGAGAGAAGATGACATGACTTCTTCCATTTATTTAAATGACAAGGGGTGTTGAAAATATTTGAATTACATTTGGAAAATATTTCCAATTCATAAACTTCATGCAACTCAATGATTTTCATGAGAGAAGATAAAATGACTTCTTCAAATTATATGAAATATGAGTTGGGAGTTTTAAAAGAATTAAATTCAAGTCCTTTTGAAATTATTTTCAATTTGTAGTTATTTGGCTTTTATTCAAATTATTTTTCTCCAAAAATAAAATACATGGAAAATAGGGTAGCTTGATTCCCTACAACAGAAAATTGGAGAGAAATAAATTTGAATTAATTTTGGTATTTTTATTATTGTTATTTGTATGGAATTTTTTTTAAACAAAAAAATTTCTTTCCCCGACTGGGCCGGCCCAGCTCCTGCCAGGCCAAGGCCCAGCCCAGCAGTGCCGCCCCTCTCCCTCCCGAGCGGGAGACCCTCTCGGGCATGCCACCGCGCCGCCATGGACGCCGTGCCGCCGCCGGATTCCTCCTGCGCCTCTCCCTTGCCCCTCCCGCACGCATCTCGCCCTCCCCTCTCTCCATAAATACTCCGCCTGCCACCCGCGCCGCTCCTCGCCTCCTCTCGCTTCGCGCCGCCGCCGCCACGGAGATCTGTAGCCGCCGCCGCACTTTGCGCCGCCCGCACCACCGTGCCGCCGCTCCTCGCCGCGCCGCCGCTGCAGCGCTGCTGCCTCGCGCCACACCGCCTTTGCCCGCGTTGCGCAAGCAGCCGCCGTCCCGCCCTGACGCCGCGTCGGAGTTCGCCGTCGGCCGGATCCGGCCGCCCTTGGTTTTTCGTCGGAAAACCACCCCGAGCCGGTAAAACCGATAAAACCACCCGGTTTTATTTTATTAACTTCAGTTTTATATTTTAACCGGTTTTTATTTTAGTTAGATATATTTAGTGAACGTTCGCTAGTTTAGGTTCTGTAGCGAACGCGTTCATTAGATTAGATCTGTTTAGTGGGCGTTCGCTCGATAGGCTTTTTCCTTTTTCTTATTAATTTCGGCCAGGGACCTATTCATGATAATTTTTTTCACAGATTAGTCCCTGTACTTCAATCTATCACTACTTTTTACTCATTTGTCCAAATCCAACGAAACCAATGCTCACGTCTTCATTATGATCCCCTCTTTCCAGTTAATCAACTTAAACATATTTTTTGAAAGTTTTAAATTTTGAATTCAAACAGTTTTGTATTTGAACTTCGTTTGATCATAACTTGAGTTTCGTAACTCCGATTTAGTTGATTCTTTTTGCAAATTAAAGCTCTTGACCTAAACTTTCTGATGAGGCCAAATCCACATAATTTTGGTACTGTTAGAAATTGTTTTATGTTGCAAGAGTTATTTGCTTGGTTCTGATGTTTTTCGAATTGTCTTCTTTGTTCTTTTCGATCTTTTGCGTGATTGCTTATGTGTGGTTACGATAGATTGACTGGAGTGTGACGAGTAGAACTATCAAGAGTTATGAGTGCGAATCATCTTCATCAACATTGCAGGCAAGTTCACACTTTGATCATATCCCTTTTCATACCCAGTTTTTATGCATTAGTTTCAACCCTCAAACATTGCATGGTTAGGATTGATAACATGTGGGTATTGGGAAGTAGTTGATGAGGTAGGAACCTATTGCCCTGCATTCAAACCTTGGGAGTTACTATTACGTTATGCTTATATTGCCATGCTATGCTCGTAGACGTGGATTAGGTTTTGAGAGTACCCATGATAGATGTGAGATTGTTAATTAACGGTTTACTTAAGGTGGCAACTTAAACACACATTTGGGTGGATTGAGGCACTTGGGTATTCCAAGATTGCCTGTCTAGGCACTTGGGTAGGCCAGGATTGCCTGTTTGTTTTTTGCGGACCGCCACCTAGACTCAAAGGGATCATGAGATTATTCATACTAGAAACTTCCGTGTGCAGCCACAAACTACTATGGGCTCTATCATAGTTGACTAAGTCGTGTGAACTCTTACAGTGGTAGACTAGCAAATGTAGGGGTTGTAGGTGGTACGGTCTACCCATCGTAAGGTGCAAACGCTTCTGAAAGACTATGTCTCGGTCATCCATTTCTCAAACACCATGTAGTGCGAGAAATCCAACGGAGGCGATCGAGTCTTGTGGGGAAAAGTGCGCAAACCTCTGCAGAGTGTACAAACTAATCATGATTAGACGTGTCCCCGGTTATGGACATCTTGAGTATCTAGTTCTTGGATTATCCTGTTGATCTCATCACGTTACTTAATAATTTGTTGGGTTTTAATGATGTACTTAATTGGGATTGAGAATGCTGTCAACCATTCTCAGTGTTTAACAAACCACCATGATAGTTAAACAAAATGTATTCCTTTGCAGTAGGGAAAAATTGGCTTTTCGCAAAAACCTTATAACCATAGAGTTTTACCACCAGTCATAGATGCATGTAGTGATAGCCATTGTTCATCATTGCTCTACAGTGTGAATTTGCCAGTACATTCAATGTACTGACCCTTTGTGGCTCCAACGTCTCATGTTGCAGGATATCTTACGACGAGTAAGTGATACGTTATGATGAGGACATCAATACCATTGTTACACCCACAACCCCTACTGTTACATATGATGGACCAATTACTAGAGCTCGCGCACGCCAATTAAATTACCAGGTACTTTCGTTTCTTGGTAATGATTCTAATGTTCATGAGAATATGATGCTGCCTAAATTGGATACATTTGTTTTGCTTACAAATGAAGGGCCTAGCTTGGAGAAGGATGAACATTGGAGCAAGAACAAGCATGGAGTTGATGGCATGCGCAAGGGGAACAAGAACGGAGTTACAAGTGATGATTTCAGGACTCTGGAGCCACCATAAGGAGTGAATGAAGCCTTGGACGAAATATACAAGATGCCACTTCATAAATTTCGTCCAGAAGCTATTCTAGGTGCTGTGTCACCTTATTATTGGGCCAGGCCCATGTAATTTCGAAACACTTAAGTATAGGCTGTTTTTAGAGTCCGTATGTGTGGGGAAACAAGAGTTAGGGTTGGTTTCGGACCCCTTCCTCAAGGGCCACGAAATCCCCCCCCCCTCTTCCCCCATATATACAACCCTTAGGGCGTCGTTTAGACTTTGGGGTTTTGTTTAGATCAAAAGTTCGCCATAGCTGCAACTTCGCGTACTTCGTTTGTGTTCAACGACCAGACCAAGGCGTCACAGAACCCCACCTTCATTAATAAAGCTTTCCTCTTTTATTCGCAATATCCAGATTGCAATCTTAGTTTCTTGCTTGTTCTTCGTTTGCCTGCAGGAAACAGACCCTCGTGGTCAGGTTGATCGTGCTCCGGCGTGGTCAATAACCTCTCGGAGTTGGTTTAGCGATTGCTAAGGCGCGACGTCATCGCACGTTCGTAGTCGGATCGTCAAAGTCGACTTCATCCTAAACGATAGCCACCATCTCATCGAAAGACGGGACACCTTTGCCTCTATTAAGTGGTATCAGATTTCCAGGTTGCTCGGTGAGATTTTACAGTTTTTCGTAGTTTAGATCGAGTCTGTACTTCATACCTATAGTCCACGAAAAAGCCAAAAAAAATTAGGGTTAGTTCATCCCATCCGAACCAATCTGAGCCTTTGCATAATCTTTTCTGTATTTGCTTTGTTCAATTTGCGGTTGCATCGTCGTGTCAAGTTGCTGGTCTTAGCGTCTAGTCCTTTAGAGTTTCGAGTTCTGTTCACAGGTTGTCACGTCGCCGCTGCCATATATCACCATCGCATCATCATCATCGCTGCTGCCATATACCACCACCGCACCAACTTCATCACCGCTGCCATATACCACCACCACATATTCACCGCCAATCCGAGTCCATATACGCCACCACATACCCGCCGCCATCACGCCAATCCGAGTCCACCGGCAACATATATCTGCCGCCAGTCCGACTTCCACCAGATTCATCTCCGCCACCAGTCCGAGTTCCACCAGATTCATCTCCGCCACCAGTCCTATTCCAAGTCCAGTATTTTGTTACTCTGTTTTGGATTTCCAGATCACGCCATACTCCGAGTCGTGACAAAGAAGGACTCCCCAACTTTCATGCTACCCGCAGAAGAAAAATAGTTCCAAACTCAAAAGAAAAACTAAGTCTGGAAAATTCTAGCTAGGCAATTTTTAGGACATTTGTAGACTTTTTCGAAAAAAAATTGTTGCGGAGCAAAAAAAAGTGAAAAAA
Organism: Aegilops umbellulata; assembly: GCA_032464435.1. NCBI lineage: Eukaryota > Viridiplantae > Streptophyta > Magnoliopsida > Poales > Poaceae > Aegilops > Aegilops umbellulata. The sequence continues at coordinate 268,375,732 of CP136057.1, read as the reverse complement.
AAATTCAGAGTGTGCTCCTCCCTTGTTTACGTGCAGCGCCGTGACTTTGTTAGTGTTCTAGGCTCGCGTCTCTAGTACGGTCTAGCCTAGGACCAGCACAGTACCGTCGTTGAGCGTTTATTCAACTTTGCATCTCTGAATTGATTATTGCTGACCCTTTTTGCTACCATACTATAAGCCTTCCCAGCTCCACATACATCTATGTCGTGCGTTTGACTCTCCCTGGTAATCGCTCTATCCAAGCTTTTGAGAGTTTTGACTACAACGGTTGCCGATCACCGCCTGCTGCTGGGTAAGAACTGGTAAGAATTTGAGTTTTGCTTGACGGATTTGTGACTCCCACCACCACCTCTTATTAGTAGTCTGTATGATCATATTCTTGTGTGTTTCTATTGCTGCCAACCATGGCAGGATCACAAGCCGACGAGACTGACTGGGAGAACATGACAAACAAAGCGTTACATGATAAGTTTCAACAAATGATGAGTGGACAGGTGGAAGATGTGCTCAATAGATTTGAAGAGGCCATGGAGAAGATAGATGGCATTGAGAAGGCGTTCGAAACAAAGCTCGATAACAAGTTCAATGAGTTGCTCGCGCGTCTACCACCACCACCACCGGCTGCACCTAACGCACCTCTACAACAGCAACAACGACTACCTCCACATCGCGAAACAGCCCTTCGCCGAGCGACCCGTGTCCCTCTTCAGCCTGGCCAAGCTGCTGGTGCTGCTGTTGATACTTTTGTGGCTCCTGCTGCTGATGTGGGGGAGGATGATTATGTGGGAGATTACGAGGATGAGGTTGATCAACATCAGAACTACGTGCAACCACCAGCACCACAACCACCTGGTCGTCCACATGCAAATAATGGCAATGTTAGGGCTCCCCCTCAGGTACGAGATCATGACCATCTCCCTAAACTGAAATTGAATATTCCACCATTTGAGGGTAGATATGTTCCTGATATATATCTTACTTGGGAGTTAGAAACTGAACAACGATTTACATGTTTACAATATCCTGAGGAGAGACGTGTTCCTGCTGCTGTTTGTGCTTTCACTAACTTTTCTGCAGGTCGACCTTCATCGTGGACACCACGTGCATCATCTACTTCCACACGTTCTGCTACACCGGCACCGCCGTCAGCTTCCACCTCCAACCGTGATACAAGAAAGCATGCACAACCACCACTATCTGCCAAGAGCACACCTGCCGGGCCTGCACAGAGCTCTGCTTCTTCCATGGCGTCTACAGGGCACACAAGTGATATTATTTGTCGTCGTTGCAAGGGAAGAGGACATTTTGCGCGCGAATGCACATCTCAGCGTGTGATGATTGCTACTGAGGATGGTGGGTATGAGTCCGCTAGTGACTATGATGAGGAGACTTTGGCTCTTATTACACATGAAGAACACGGTGGAGATGATTCTGATCATGAGATGCAATACATGGCTCCTGAAGATGCTGACAGGTATGAATGTATGGTTGCTCAACGTGTTTTGAGTGTGCAGGTCACACAAGCTGAGCAAAATCAAAGGCATAATTTGTTCCATACAAAGGGAGTTACGAAGGAACGTTCTGTTCGCGTCATCATAGATGGAGGGAGCTGCAACAACTTGGCTAGCATGGAGATGGTGGAGAAGCTATCCCTCACCACAAGACCACATCCACATCCTTACTACATCCAATGGTTCAACAACAGCGGCAAGGTTAAGGTAACACGTACTGTTTGTGTGCATTTTAGTATCTCTACATATGCTGATTATGTTGATTGTGATGTGGTACCTATGCAAGCATGTTCCTTATTACTTGGTAGACCATGGTAATTTGATGATAGAGGCAAAGGTGTCCCGATGTTTCGATGAGATGGTCGCTATCGTTTCTGTGGGAGTCGACCTTGACGATCCGACTACGAACGTGCGAGACGTCGCGCCTTAGCAATCGCTAAACCAACTTCCGAGGGTTATTGACCACGCCGGAGCACGATCAACTTGACCACGAGGGCCTGTTTCCTGCGAGCAAACGAACAACAAGCAAGAAACTAAGATTGCAATCTGGATATTGCGAATAAAAGAGGAAAGCTTTATTAACGAAGGTGGGGTTCTGTGACGCCTTGGTCTGGTCGTTGAACACAAACGAAGTACGCGAAGTTGCAGCTATGGCGAACTTTTGATCTAAAGAAAACCCAAAGTCTAAACGACGCCATAAGGGCTGTATATATGGAGGAAGAGGAGGGAATTTCGTGGCCCCTGATGGTGGGGTCCGAAACCAACCCTAACTCTTGTTTCCCCACACATACGGACTCTAAAAATAGCCTATACTTAAGTATTTCGAAATTACATAGGCCTGGCCCAAAAATAAGGTGACGCAGCACCTAGAATAGCCTATGGACGAATATTATGAAGTGGCATCTTGTATATTTCGTCCAAGGCTTCATTCACTCCTTATGGTGGCTTCAAAGTCCTGAAATCATCACTTGTAACTCCGTTCTTGATCCCCTTGCGCATGCCATCAACTCCATGTGTGTTCTTGCTCCAATGTTCATCCTTCTCCAAGCTAGGCCCTTCACTTGTAAGCAAAACAAATGTATCCAATTTAGGCAGTATCATATTCTCATGAACATTAGAATCATTACCAAGAAACGAAAGTACCTGGTAATTTAATTGGCGTGCGCGAGCTCTAGTAATTGGTCCAGTATGTATAGCAGCAGGGGCTGTGGATGTAACAATGGTATTGATGTCCTCATCATCCTCCCCTTCTTGAAATGAAGTCGTCCTCGACGGAAGCTCATCTTCCTCACCCAAATAAGGCTTCAAATCTGCAATGTTAAAAGTGGGACTAACCCCAAAATCTGCAGGCAGCTCAAGTTTATATGCATTATCATTTATTTTCTCTAACACCTTAAATGGACCATCAGCACGTGGCATTAGCTTTGATTTGCGCAAATTAGGAAACCTATCCTTACGCAAATGTAACCAAACAAGATCACCTGGTGCAAAGACAACATGTTTTCTACCCTTATCTCCAGCAAGTTTATATTTAGCATTCATACGCTCAATGTTTTCCTTAGTTAACTCATGCATTTTTAAAATCAATTCAGCACGTTCTTTAGCATCAAAATTAACCTTCTCCGAAGATGGAAGAGGCAACAAATCAATAGGTGCACGAGGTAGGAAACCATACACAATTTCAAAAGGGCACATCTTAGTAGTAGAATGCAATGAACGATTATAAGCAAATTCAATATGAGGCAAGCATTCTTCCCACATTTTCTTATTATTCTTCAAAACAGCCCTAAGCATAGTAGACAATGTTCTATTGACTACTTCAGTTTGTCCATCAGTTTGGGGGTGACAAGTAGTACTAAAAAGCAGTTTAGTCCCCAACTTAGCCCATAAACATCTCCAAAAGTGGCTAAGAAATTTAGTATCACGATCTGAAACAATAGTATTTGGCACACCATGCAAGCGAATAATTTCACGAAAGAACAAATCAGCAACATTAACAGCATCATCGCTTTTATGACATGGTATAAAGTGTGCCATTTTCGAGAATCTATCCACGACAACAAATATGCTATCCCTCCCCTTCTTTGTTCGAGGTAAACCTAAAACAAAGTCCATAGATATATCCTCCCAAGGAACACTAGGTACAGGCAAAGGCATATATAAACCATGAGGATTGAGTCGTGACTTAGCTTTTTGACATGTAGTGCAGCGAGCAACAAAACGCTCAACATCCCGTCTCATCTTTGGCCAAAAGAAATGTGTAGCAAGTATATCCTCTGTCTTCTTCACGCCAAAGTGTCCCATTAGTCCTCCTCCATGCGCCTCCTGCAACAACAAAAGACGAACGGAGCTAGCTGGAATGCATAGCTTGTTAGCACGAAACACAAATCCATCGTTAACGACGAACTTGTTCCATGTTCTTCCTTCTTTACAATTCTGCAACACATCTTTAAATTCAGCATCATGCACATATTGATCTTTGATGGTCTCCAAACCAAATATTTTAAAGTCAAGTTGTGAAAGCATAGTATAACGACGAGACAATGCATCAGCAATAACATTTTCTTTACCCTTCTTGTGTTTAATGACATAAGGGAAAGTCTCAATGAATTCAACCCATTTAGCATGTCTACGGTTCAGTTTAGCTTGACTTTTAATGTGTTTCAAAGATTCATGATCAGAATGTATAACAAATTCTTTGGGCCATAAATAATGTTGCCATGTTTCTAAAGTCCGAACAAGAGCATATAATTCTTTATCATAAGTAGAATAGTTCAGACTAGGCCCACTCAATTTTTCAGAAAAGTATGCAACAGGTTTGCCATCTTGTAATAACACACCTCCTAATCCAATTCCACTAGCATCACATTCAAGCTCAAAAGTCTTATTAAAATCAGGAAGTTGAAGTAAAGGAGCATGTGTCAACTTATCTTTCAATACTGTGAAGGCTTCTTCCTGTGCGGTACCCCAAACAAAAGGCACATCCTTCTTTGTAAGCTCGTTGAGAGGTGCAGCAATGGTGCTGAAATCTCTCACAAAACGCCTATAGAAACCAGCAAGGCCAAGAAAACTCCTCACTTGTGTGACCGTTTGGGGCTGCGGCCAACTCTCAATAGCTTCAATCTTGGCTTTATCAACTTCAATTCCCTGTGGAGTAACAACATAGCCAAGAAAAGATACTCGGTCGGTGCAAAAGGTGCACTTCCCAAGGTTACCGAACAAACGTGCATCACGTAGAGCATTAAAAACAGCACGTAAATGTTCCAAATGTTCTTCCAAAGATTTGCTATAAATCAGTATATCATCAAAATAGACTACCACAAATCGTCCAATGAAAGCACGTAAAACTTCGTTCATTAGTCGCATGAAAGTACTAGGTGCATTAGTTAACCCAAAAGGCATGACTAACCACTCATATAAACCAAACTTAGTTTTAAAAGCTGTTTTCCATTCATCTCCCAATTTCATACGAATTTGATGGTATCCACTACGCAAATCAACTTTGGAGAATATTGTAGAGCCACTCAATTCATCAAGCATATCATCTAGCCTAGGAATAGGATGACGATAACGAATAGTAATATTATTAATGCCTCTACAATCAACACACATACGCGAGGTACCATCCTTTTTTGGCACTAGAATAATAGGAACAGCACAAGGACTAAGGGATTCGCGTATATAACCTTTGTCGAGTAGCTCTTGTACTTGACGCATAATCTCCTTCGTCTCCTCTGGATTGGTACGGTATGGTGCGCGGTTGGGTAATGATGCACCGGGAATTAAGTCAATCTGATGCTCAATCCCTCGAATAGGTGGTAATCCCGGTGGCACGTCTTGTGGAAAGACGTCAGCGAACTCCTGCAAAATGTTAGTAACAGCAGGAGGCAAAGAGGAAGGCACGTCCTCAAATGAAAATAATACCTCTTTGCACACAAAAGCATAGCAAACAGATTTGCTAACATCTAGATCATCAATATCAGATTTGGTGGCAAATAAACATGCACTTTTCAATTTAATTTCAAAAGCAACACTAGATGGTTTATTATTAGGCTTCATTTGTTGCTGAAATTCTTTTGCCACAATCTGATTTTCACTCTTATTTTGCTCCTGTTTTGCTTTATTAGCTCGATTAATATCATCTTTCAAAATGGAATCAGGAGTCATAGGAAGCAAAGTAATATTTTTGTCCTTATGAACGAGAGTATACTGATTGTTTCTACCATGGTGTACAGAATTTTTATCAAATTGCCATGGTCTACCAAGTAATAAGGAACATGCTTGCATGGGTACCACATCACAATCAACATAATCAGCATATGTAGAGATACTAAAATGCACACGAACAGTACGTGTTACCTTAACCTTACCGCTGTTGTTGAACCATTGGATGTAGTAAGGATGTGGATGTGGTCTTGTGGTGAGGGATAGCTTCTCCACCATCTCCATGCTAGCCAAGTTGTTGCAGCTCCCTCCATCTATGATGACGCGAACAGAACGTTCCTTCACAACTCCCTTTGTATGGAACAAATTATGCCTCTGATTTTGCTCAGCTTGCGTGACCTGCACACTCAAAACACGTTGAGCAACTAAACATTCATACCTGTCAGCATCTTCAGCAGCCATGTATTGCGTCTCATGATCAGAATCATCGCCACCGTGTTCTTCATGTGTAAGAAGAGCCAAAGTCTCCTCATCATAGTCACTAGCGGACTCATACCCACCATCCTCAGTAGCAATCATCACACGCTGAGATGTGCATTCGCGCGCAAAATGTCCTCTTCCCTTACAACGACGACAAATAATATCACTTGTGTGCCCTGTAGACGCCATGGAAGAAGCAGAGCTCTGTGCAGGCCCGGCAGGTGTGCTCTTGGCAGATAGTGGTGGTTGTGCCTGCTTTCTTGTATCACGGTTGGAGGTGGCAGCTGACGGAGGTGCCGGTGTAGCAGAACGTGTGGAAGTAGATGATGCACGTGGTGTCCATGATGAAGGTCGACCTGCAGAAAAGTTTGTCCGCGCCAATGCCTGTCGATCCTGCACTTCACGTTCAGCTTTACAAGCAAGATGGAATAAACGAGTGATATTATTATAATCCTTATAGTCTAGAATGGTCTGAATCTCTCTATTTAATCCACCTAGAAAACGTGCAAGCATAGCTTCATTCGCCTCAACAATACCACATCTAATCAAGCCAGTTTGTAATTCCTGATAATATTCTTCTACAAAATTTTTTCCTTGTCTTAAGCGCTGCAATTTTTGAAGTAATTCACGTTGATAATATGGTGGAACCCAACGAGTACGCATAGCAGTTTTCAAAGCAGCCCAAGTAGCTGGAACAGGATATAATCTACAATATTCAGACCACCAAACACATGCAAAGCTAGTGAAAGCACAAACAGCAGCAGGAACACGTCTCTCCTCAGGATATTGTAAACATGTAAATCGTTGTTCAGTTTCTAACTCCCAAGTAAGATATATATCAGGAACATATCTACCCTCAAATGGTGGAATATTCAATTTCAGTTTAGGGAGATGGTCATGATCTCGTACCTGAGGGGGAGCCCTAACATTACCATTATTTGCATGTGGACGACCTGGTGGTTGTGGTGCTGGTGGTTGCACGTAGTTCTGATTGTCATCAACCTCATCCTCATAATCTCCCACATAATCATCCTCCTCCGCATCAGCAGCAGGAGCCACAGAAGTATCAACAGCAGCACCAGCAGTTTGGCCAGGCTGAAGAGGGACACGGATCGCTCGGCGAAGGGCTGCTTCCCGACCTGGAGGTATTCGTTGTTGTTGCTGTTGTTGCAGAGGTGCGGCAGGTGCAGCCGGTGGTGGAAGACGCGCAAGCAGTTCATTAAATCTGTTATCGAGCTTTGTTTCGAACGTCTTCTCCATGCCATCTATCTTCTCCATGGCCTCTTCAAATCTGTTTAGCACATCTTGCACCTGTCCACTCATCATTTGCTGAAACTTATCATGAAGCTCCTTGTTCGTCAAGTTCTCCCAGTCAGTCTCGTCGGCTTGTGATCCTGGCATGGTTAGCAGCAATAGAAACACACAAGAATATGATCCTACAGAGTACTAACAAGAGGTGGTGGTGGTGTCACAAATCCGTCAAGCAAATCTCAAATTCTTACCAGTTCTTACCCAGCAGCAGGCGGTGATCGGCAGCCGTTGTAGTCAAAACTCTCAAAAGCTTGGATAGAGCGATTGCCAGGGAGAGTCAAACGCACGAAGTAGATGTATGTGGAGCTGGGAAGGCTTATAGTATGGTAGCAAAAAGGGTCAGCAATAATCAATTCAGAGATGCAAAGTTGAATAAACGCTCAACGACGGTACTGTGCTGGTCCTAGGCTAGACCGTGCTAGAGACGCGAGCCTAGAACACCAACAAAATCACGGCGCTGCACGTAAACACAGGGAAAAGCACACTCTGGATTTTTTTTTTCGCCCTGTTTTTTTTTGGCACTCTTTTTTTTTTTGCTTCTTCTTTTTTTTTGTTTTTTTTTTGCGAAAAATCACAATAATGGCGAGTGTCTCAAAACTCTTCCCAGGTCAAACTGACAGGATAGAAACGAATTTTTTTTTGCGAATTTTTTTTTTTCGACTGCCCGGACCCAAAAACTGGAAACGGCTCAAAAAAAACTTTCAATAACGGCGACTGTCTCAAAAGGCTAAGAAACACCTAAAAATAGGATAGCCAGAAATTTTTTTGTCAAGTGCGTTTTTGGAAAATTTTGGGCCTAAACGGAGGGTGGTTTCCAGACTCTTTTTTTTTTTTTTTTTTTTGGAAACCAACCTCTTCTACGTATGGCAAAAGATTGATGGAATCCTAAACCTACTCAACCAAGGAAACACGAATCTAGCAACAGATGGATCTCGAAAGCAAACCTAATATGAGATGGACTCGAAGTGACGGTGATATATGGATACGGATCGGTGGTGGTATATGGACTCGGAGCGGTGGTGGTATATGGACTCGGAGCGGTGGTGGATAAGCGGTGGTGGTATATGGCAGGGACAAGATGATGGTGCGGCGGCGGCGTGACTAATATGACCAGAACTCGAAACTCTAAAAGACTAGACGCTAAGACCAGCAACTTGACACGACGATGCAACCGCAAATTCAACAAAGCAAATACAGAAAAGATTATGCAAAGGCTCAGATTGGTTCGGATATGATGAACTAACCCTAATTTTTTTTGGCTTTTTCGTGGACTATAGGTATGAAGAACAGACTCGATCTAAACTACGAAAAACTGTAAAATCTCACCGAGCAACCTGAAAATCTGATACCACTTGATAGAGGCAAAGGTGTCCCGATGTTTCGATGAGATGGTCGCTATCGTTTCTGTGGGAGTCGACCTTGACGATCCGACTACGAACGTGCGAGACGTCGCGCCTTAGCAATCGCTAAACCAACTTCCGAGGGTTATTGACCACGCCGGAGCACGATCAACCTGACCACGAGGGCCTGTTTCCTGCGAGCAAATGAAGAACAAGCAAGAAACTAAGATTGCAATCTGGATATTGCGAATAAAAGAGGAAAGCTTTATTAACGAAGGTGGGGTTCTGTGACGCCTTGGTCTGGTCGTTGAACACAAACGAAGTACGCGAAGTTGCAGCTATGGCGAACTTCTGATCTAAACAAAACCCAAAGTCTAAACGACGCCCTAAGGGCTGTATATATGGAGGAAGAGGAGGGAATTTCGTGGCCCCTGATGGTGGGGTCCGAAACCAACCCTAACTCTTGTTTCCCCACACATACGGACTCTAAAAATAGCCTATACTTAAGTATTTCGAAATTACATGGGCCTGGCCCAAAAATAAGGTGACGCAGCACCTAGAATAGCCTATGGACGAATATTATGAAGTGGCATCTTGTATATTTCGTCCAAGGCTTCATTCACTCCTTATGGTGGCTTCAAAGTCCTGAAATCATCACTTGTAACTCCGTTCTTGATCCCCTTGCGCATGCCATCAACTCCATGCGTGTTCTTGCTCCAATGTTCATCCTTCTCCAAGCTAGGCCCTTCACATGTAAGCAAAACAAATGTATCCAATTTAGGCAGTATCATATTCTCATGAACATTAGAATCATTACCAAGAAACAAAAGTACCTGGTAATTTAATTGGCGTGCGCGAGCTCTAGTAATTGGTCCAGTATGTATAGCAGCGGGGGCTGTGGATGTAACAATGGTATTGATGTCCTCATCATTTGATAAAAATTCTGTACACCATGGTAGAAACAATCAGTATACTCTTGTTCATAAGGACAAAAATATTACTTTGCTTCCTATGACCCCTGATTCCATTTTGAAAGATGATATTAATCGAGCTAATAAAGCAAAACAGGAGCAAAATAAGAGTGAAAATCAGATTGTGGCAAAAGAATTTGAGCAACAAATGAAGCCTAATAATAAACCATCTACTGTTGCTTCTGAAATTAAATTGAAAAGTGCATGTTTATTTGCCACCAAATCTGATATTGATGATCTAGATGTTAGCAAATCTGTTTGCTATGCTTTTGTGTGCAAAGAGGCATTATTTTCATTCGAGGACGTGCCTTCCTCTTTGCCTCCTGCTGTTACTAACATTTTGCAGGAGTTCGCTGACGTCTTTCCACAAGACGTGCCACCGGGATTACCACCTATTCGAGGGATTGAGCATCAAATTGACTTAATTCCCGGTGCATCATTACCCAACTGCGCACCATACCGTACCAATCTAGAGGAGACGAAGGAGATTATGCGTCAAGTACAATAGCTACTCGACAAAGGTTATATACGCGAATCCCTTAGTCCTTGTGCTGTTCCTATTATTCTAGTGCCGAAAAAGGATGGTACCTCGCGTATGTGTGTTGATTGTAGAGGCATTAATAATATTACTATTCATTATCGTCATCCTATTCCTAGGCTAGATGATATGCTTGATGAATTGAGTGGCTCTACAATATTCTCCAAAGTTGATTTGCATAGTGGATACCATCAAATTCTTATGAAATTGGGAGATGAATGGAAAACAGCTTTTAAAACTAAGTTTGGTTTATATGAGTGGTTAGTCATGCCTTTTGGGTTAACTAATGCACCTAGTACTTTCATGAGACTAATGAACGAAGTTTTACGTGCTTTCATTGGACGATTTGTGGTAGTCTATTTTGATGATATACTGATTTATAGCAAATCTTTGGAAGAACATTTGGAACATTTACGTGCTGTTTTTAATGCTCTACGTGATGCACGTTTGTTTGGTAACCTTGGGAAGTGCACCTTTTGCACCGACCGAGTGTCTTTTCTTGGCTATGTTGTTACTCCACAGGGAATTGAAGTTGATAAAGCCAAGATTGAAGCTATTGAGAGTTGGCCGCAGCCCAAAACGGTCACACAAGTGAGGAGTTTTCTTGGACTCGCTGGTTTCTATAGGCGTTTTGGGAGAGATTTTAGCACCATTGCTGCACCTCTCAATGAGCTTACAAAGAAAGATGTGCCTTTTGTTTGGGGTACCGCACAGGAAGAAGCCTTCACGGTATTGAAAGATAAGTTGACACATGCTCCTTTACTCCAACTTCCTGATTTTAATAAGACTTTTGAGCTTGAATCTGATGCTAGTGGAATTGGATTAGGAGGTGTGTTATTACAAGATGGCAAACCTGTTGCATATTTTTCTGAAAAATTGAGTGGGCCTAGTCTGAACTATTCTACTTATGATAAGGAATTATATGCTCTTGTTCGGACTTTATAGACATGGCAACATTATTTATGGCCCAAAGAATTTGTTATACATTCTGATCATGAATCTTTGAAACATATTAAAAGTCAAGCTAAACTGAATCGTAGACATGCTAAATGGGTTGAATTCATTGAGACTTTCCCTTATGTCATTAAACACAAGAAGGGTAAAGAAAATGTTATTGCTGATGCTTTGTCTCGTCGCTATACTATGCTTTCACAACTTGACTTCAAAATATTTGGTTTGGAGATCATCAAAGATCAATATGTGCATGATGCTGATTTTAAAGAAGTAATGCAGAATTGTAAAGAAGGAAGAACATGGAACAAGTTCGTTGTTAATGATGGTTTTGTGTTCCGCGCTAACAAGCTATGCATTCCTGCTAGCTCTGTTCGTCTTTTGTTGTTGCAGGAGGCTCATGGAGGAGGATTAATGGGACACTTTGGCGTGAAGAACACGGAGGACGTACTTGCTACACATTTCTTTTGGCCAAAGATGAGACGGGATGTTGAGCGTTTTGTTGCTCGCTGCACTACATGTAAAAAAGCTAAGTCACGACTCAATCCTCATGGTTTATATATGCCTTTGCCTGTGCCTAGTGTTCCTTGGGAGGATATATCTATGGACTTTGTTTTAGGTTTACCTCGAACAAAGAAGGGGAGGGATAGCATATTTGTTGTCGTGGATAGATTCTCAAAAATGGCACACTTTATACCATGTCATAAAAGTGATGATGCTGTTAATGTTGCTTATTTGTTCTTTCGTGAAATTATTCGCTTGCATGCTGTGCCAAATACTATTGTTCCAGATCGTGATACTAAATTTCTTAGCCACTTTTGGAGATGTTTATGGGCTAAGTTGGGGACTAAACTGCTTTTTAGTACTACTTGTCACCCCCAAACTGATGGACAAACTGAAGTAGTCAATAGAACATTGTCTACTATGCTTAGGGCTGTTTTGAAGAATAATAAGAAAATGTGGGAAGAATGCTTGCCTCATATTGAATTTGCTTATAATCGTTCATTGCATTCTACTACTAAGATGTGCCCTTTTGAAACTGTGTATGGTTTCCTACCTCGTGCACCTATTGATTTGTTGCCTCTTCCATCTTCGGAGAAGGTTAATTTTGATGCTAAACAACGTGCTGATTTGATCTTAAAGATGCATGAGTTAACTAAGGAAAATATTGAGCGCATGAATGCTAAACATAAACTTGTTGGAGATAAGGGTAGAAAACGTGTTGTCTTTGCACCTGGAGATCTTGTTTGGTTAGATTTGCGTAAGGATAGGTTTCCTAATTTGCACAAGTCAAAGCTAATGCCACGTGCTGATGGTCCTTTTAAGGTGTTAGAAAAAATAAATGATAATGCATATAAACTTGAGTTGCCTGCAGATTTTGGGGTTAGTCCCAGTTTTAACATTGCAGATTTGAAGCCTTATTTGGGTGAGGAAGATGAGCTTCCGTCGAGGACGACTTCATTTCAAGATGGGGAGGATGATGAGGACATCAATACCATTGTTACACCCACAACCCCTACTGTTACATATGATGGACCAATTACTAGAGCTCGCGCACGCCAATTAAATTACCAGGTACTTTCATTTCTTTGTAATGATTCTAATGTTCATGAGAATATGATGTTGCCTAAATTGGATACATTTGTTTTGCTTACAAATGAAGGGCCTAGCTTGGAGAAGGATGAACATTGGAGCAAGAACAAGCATGGAGTTGATGGCATGCGCAAGGGGAACAAGAACGGAGTTACAAGTGATGATTTCAGGACTCTGGAGCCACCATAAGGAGTGAATGAAGCCTTGGACGAAATATACAAGATGCCACTTCATAAATTTCGTCTAGAAGCTATTCTAGGTGCTGTGTCACCTTATTATTGGGCCAGGCCCATGTAATTTCGAAATACTTAAGTATAGGCTGTTTTTAGAGTCCGTATGTGTGGGGAAACAAGAGTTAGGGTTGGTTTCGGACCCCTTACTCAAGGGCCACGAAATCCCCCCCCCCTCTTCCTACATATATACAGCCCTTAGGGCGTCATTTAGACTTTGGGGTTTTGTTTAGATCAAAAGTTCGCCATAGCAGCAACTTCGCGTACTTCGTTTGTGTTCAACGACCAGACCAAGGCGTCACAGAACCCCACCTTCATTAATAAAGCTTTCCTCTTTTATTCGCAATATCCAGATTGCAATCTTAGTTTCTTGCTTGTTCTTTGTTTGCCTGCAGGAAACAGACCCTCGTGGTCAGGTTGATCGTGCTCCGGCGTGGTCAATAACCTCTCGGAGTTGGTTTAGCGATTGCTAAGGCGCGACGTCATCGCACGTTCGTAGTCGGATCGTCAAAGTCGACTTCATCCTAAACGATAGCCACCATCTCATCGAAAGACGGGACACCTTTGCCTCTATCACGTTAGGGTTACGATTTACACTCAACTTTGCCGTTGGTGTTGATGGGAATCCATAACCTTGTTACTTCAGCTATTTTTGGATTGAGGTAATAGTATTTACGTTATTTATACATGTGATTTACCTCTGCTATAAATCCTCGAGTACTGTGTGTGTCAGCATACCGATCCAGGGATGACACTTAAGCACAAAGACCTGATCCATTCGGGTCGGGTCGCTACAAGATGGTATCAGAGCACATGTTGACTGTAGGACGTGACCCTAGAAACTGGCAAGCCTATAGGAAAGATTTTCTCTACGAACTTCATTTTCAAAAAGATCTTTTACCTCTCTTCTCTTCTGAGCTTATTCAAATATTCCCTTTTAGTGAGACCATATCCCTTTCCCCTTTTTGACCACTCGAAGATTCGACGGATGAGACCACTCCAAGAAGTACAAGATATCAGACAACCACGACCACTACAAAATGAAGGAGATTTCACCGTGCATCTGAATAATGGAAACTACAATGGTTGAAGACTCCGAAGACTAGGAGAATTTGAAGGCTATGAAGAATTTCCAGATTTAGTATGACCTAGTAAGGCTACCCTTATGGAACTTGACAGACTAAGAAAGCTGTCATACCCGAGATCAAGGTGTGTTGGAGAAAGACTGGAGCGTGGAGAGTTAAAAACTCAAAGTTCTGTCAAGGAAAACCCTAAGGCAGGAGATATCAACTATGGAGAGATAGCTCATGGAAATGACAAGAGCAGAAACACAGCTATCCATGAGGTTATCGCCCGCTTATGCTATTGTCACCGTGCTGAGTTAAGCATGCATATGCATGGAAGGATTGGATGGTAGAAGGCTGATGAAACACTTATCAGCAAGACGAAGTTTTAACTTTAGCTGGTGTATCGCCAGGATCTGGAGTGTTACATCAAGAAGTTAAGATGGATCTGTAGGAAGCAGTATTTGATGAGGAAGCGTTTCGTGAAGAACTCAGGACCCAGAAGCTGAAAGTAGCCAAGCTAGAGGAGCAAACCCGTGAGACATCAAAGATTCGTCAGGAACTGAAAGACAGTAGGATCATGGTTCATGTCAAGGATGTTGAAACCCAGAAGTTTGGAACACAACTCGAGAATATTAAAGGACGTCGCGATAGACTTTGCGACAACAGAGTTGATCTGGCAAAAGAACTTGAGAAGGTCAAGCATGATCAGAAGAAGCCATCGGAGACATGAGCAAGACTTGAAGAGTTTGGCGACTTTGACGATTTATTGACTTTAGAATACCAAACCCCTGTTATATACCTACGTTAGATGCGATGATTGTGAGCTATCATTTGTTTGTTGTTTTTCCGACAGCCACAATAAAATCTGTCTTTTCAAAAAAATTGTTTGTTTTGTGTGCATCTCCCTCGATCTCTCTTATCCCACCCCAAACCCATGGACCCAATAGAGGATGTATGGAGATGAGCTTATATTTTCTGGACCGATAAGTCAATTGGAGACGGACCGATGGATTCAGAACATGGAGGAGCACATGAAGAATAACCCTATAGTGGGAAAGGATATGACCCAGCATGCTCTTGAGTGCTTTGAAATAGGTGCCACTACCTGGTAGAGGATGTACCAAACCATCAATGTATGGCAAGGAGTAACCACTTGGAAAGAATTTAAGTTGACTTTGCTAAGGTCTCAGTTTGTGTCCCAGAAATTGAAGCCATATGGAAAGGATATGAAGAAACCTTGTGCATACAAGCTTTGTGGAGAAATAGGAGACAACCATAAAGAACACCAGGATGAATACCCTCATAAGTAGGGGATTACCAAAGGAGTTAGTCGAGGATCTCAGGGAACTTCGGTTGGAGATTGTTCCCAAAGGTTTTGTTGCAGCAATGGAAGTTCAGTCTACATTGTTGGGAAGGATCCGTGAAACTCAGAAGGATGACAAAGAAACTAATAAGATAAAAGAGAGGATGAGCAAAGGAAAGGCCAAAGGTTTTCATAAGGATGAGCTCGACACCTTATGGTTTGAGGACCGTGTATATGTGCCCAATAATGCAAAGATCAACAAGTAAATACTTCAGGAGGATCATGACTCACCATACTTGATTCGCCCTGGAAACACCAAGATGTATTTGGATTTGAAGGAGCATTTCTGGTGGACTGTTATGAAGAAGGATATTGCGGAGTATGTAGTCGTAGGTGATGTATGCCAGAGAAAGTAAAAGCGGAGCATCAGAAGCCAGCAGGATTATTACAGCCTATGCCGATACCCGAATGGAAGTGGGATAAACTTGGCATGGATTTTATCACTGGATTACCTAGGACCAAATCAGGGTATGATTCTATCTGGGTAGTTGTTGATTTGCTTGACCAAAGTGGATCACTTTATCCTAGTGAAAACCACCTATACAAGTGCGAAGTTGGCCAAGATATATATGACCAGGATCGTATGTCTGCATAGAGTTCCAAGGACCATCGTATTAGATAGAGGAACACAGTTTACCTCAAAGTTTTGGAATCAGCTGCACCATACTTCGGGTACCAGGCTAGAGTTCAGTACAGCCTTTCATCCGCAGACAGATGGGTAGACCGAGAGAGTTAATCAGATTCTGGAGGACATGTTGAGAGCGCGTACGCTAGATTATGGATCTAGTAGGGATGATAATCTACCTTACGCGGAGTTCTCATACAACAACAGTTACCAAGCCAGTTTGAAGATGGCCCCTTTTGAATCTTTGTATGGGAGAAAGAGCCAGACACCGTTGATGTGGGGAAGTTGGAGACCGTCAGTTGTTTGGACCAAATGTGATCAAGGAGTCAGAAGAGAATGTTGAGTTGATTCGAGATAGACTGAAGGTAGCTCAGTCCAGGCAGAAGAGTTATGCAAACTCAAAAATGCAAGGAGGTAGTCTATGAAATTGGAGACAGAGCATGTCTTCGTGTGTCCCCTCTGCGAGCTGTTAAACGATTTGGAGTTAAGGGAAAGTTAGCCCCGAGATTTGTAGGACCATACCGAGTTTTGGAGCGTATGGGAGAAGTGGCCAACAAGTTGGAGTCACCCAAAGGACTGTCAGGAGTTCATGATGTGTTTCACGTTTCCCAGTTGAAGAAGTGCCATGCAGAGATGGCCAATATTCCCCTGTAAGGACGCTTGACCCTGGAAAGGATAATGATGTTCCACGAAGTGGAGTATGGACTTCATAAGTATAAGTTTTTATCTCGGTATGAGGGATATCCCACGAGGATGAAGAGATGAAGTACTATTGGATATAAAGGAGATATGATGTTGGTATATGGATCAATGGAAATTCAATGATGAGTCTGAGTAATCATGTCCTAGGTTGGTGCCAAAATAAGGAAGGAAGACAGTATAATTGGATGGATTTAAGAATGCCAGGAAGCTGGATGTTGGAATAAGGATCAGTTGCCCTGATGATGAATTCAAGGTTTGCAAGTGATGAGATGGGCCATAACCCACAGGCCCCAGGATCTGCCAAGAAGCAAGCACATTCTTGGTGAAGGAAAAACCCTGGAAGAGATTATGATTTTATTGATAGACGATCCTATAAGAGTTTACGCAAAACCTGAGAGTTGTGAAGGAACGATAGATGTTTGTTTGGCTTGCAGAATCAATGGATTTTTCCGAACTTGGTTCGTCGACAAGAGAAACTTCTGCAATGCTTGTGAGGATGACCGAGTGTTAGATTGCGAGGTTCGCTAAACCATATATCAGGTAATGATTTGGGTGCGGGATGGATTGATCACCATACCGACTTACTCTTATTATTCGCCTTGCTATGTGGGATGGTAAGTCTGAGTGAATTACCTATAGTAGAGAGACGACGATCAAAACCTTGTTTGAACCTTAGAATGGTATAGCAATTTTCCCCTTGTACAAGGCACTTGTTGCCAACCGTAGGTTATACGGTGAGGATCAACCAGACCCATTTCCTGCAGGAGAAACCATAAATTGTTGACCACCATGAGATATCGATAGTTGTTTAGTATTGGCGCCAGACCTATCAGCTATGAAGACCCAGTCTCGGAATAACCTTACCAAGATGAAAGGACAAAAGAATTGAGGAAAAGGTTATGTTGTTACCGGAAGAGCCCATAGAAAGGAATTATACTGAAGATCTGAGAAGACCGGCCCTGTCAAGAATAAGGATGGAGTATGATGAGGACATCAATACCATTGTTACATCCATAGCCCCTGCTGCTATACATACTGGACCAATTACTAGAGCTCGCGCACGCCAATTAAATTACCAGGTACTTTCGTTTCTTGGTAATGATTCTAATGTTCATGAGAATATGATACTGCCTAAATTGGATACATTTGTTTTGCTTACAAGTGAAGGGCCTAGCTTGGAGAAGGATGAACATTGGAGCAAGAACACGCATGGAGTTGATGGCATGCGCAAGGGGATCAAGAACGGAGTTACAAGTGATGATTTCAGGACTTTGAAGCCACCATAAGGAGTGAATGAAGCCTTGGACGAAATATACAAGATGCCACTTCATAATATTCGTCCATAGGCTATTCTAGGTGCTGCGTCACCTTATTTTTGGGCCAGGCCCATGTAATTTCGAAATACTTAAGTATAGGCTATTTTTAGAGTCCGTATGTGTGGGGAAACAAGAGTTAGGGTTGGTTTCGGACCCCACCATCAGGGGCCACGAAATTCCCTCCTCTTCCTCCATATATACAGCCCTTAGGGCGTCGTTTAGACTTTGGGTTTTGTTTAGATAAAAAGTTCGCCATAGCTGCAACTTCGCGTACTTCGTTTGTGTTCAACGACCAGACCAAGGCGTCACAGAACCCCACCTTCGTTAATAAAGCTTTCCTCTTTTATTCGCAATATCCAGATTGCAATCTTAGTTTCTTGCTTGTTCTTCGTTTGCTCGCAGGAAACAGGCCCTCGTGGTCAGGTTGATCATGCTCCGGCGTGGTCAATAACCCTCGGAAGTTGGTTTAGCGATTGCTAAGGCGCGACGTCTCGCACGTTCGTAGTCGGATCGTCAAGGTCGACTCCCACAGAAACGATAGCGACCATCTCATCGAAACATCGGGACACCTTTGCCTCTATCAAGTGGTATCAGATTTTCAGGTTGCTCGGTGAGATTTTACAGTTTTTCGTAGTTTAGATCGAGTCTGTTCTTCATACCTATAGTCCACGAAAAAGCCAAAAAAAAATTAGGGTTAGTTCATCATATCCGAACCAATCTGAGCCTTTGCATAATCTTTTCTGTATTTGCTTTGTTGAATTTGCGGTTGCATCGTCGTGTCAAGTTGCTGGTCTTAGCGTCTAGTCTTTTAGAGTTTCGAGTTCTGGTCATATTAGTCACGCCGCCGCCGCACCATCATCATTGTCCCTGCCATATACCACCACCGCTTATCCGCCACCGCTCCGAGTCCATATACCACCACCGCTCCGAGTCCATATACCACCACCGATCCGTATCCATATATCACCGTCACTTCGAGTCCATCTCATATTAGGTTTGCTTTCGAGATCCATCTGTTGCCAGATTCGTGTTTCCTTGGTTGAGTAGGTTTAGGATTCCATCAATCTTTTGCCATACGTAGAAGAGGTTGGTTTCCAAAAAAAAAAAAAAAAGAGTCTGGAAACCACCCTCCGTTTAGGCCCAAAATTTTCCAAAAACGCACTTGACAAAAAATTTTCTGGCTATCCTATTTTTAGGTGTTTCTTAGCCTTTTGAGACAGTCGCCGTCATTGAAAGTTTTTTTTGAGCCGTTTCCAGTTTTTGGGTCCGGGCAGTCGAAAAAAAAAATTCGCAAAAAAAAAAATCTTGTCTATCCTGTCAGTTTGACCTGGGAAGAGTTTTGAGACACTCGCCATTATTGTGATTTTTCGCAAAAAAAACAAAAAAAAAAGAAGAAGCAAAAAAAAAAGAGTGCCAAAAAAAAAACAGGGCGAAAAAAAAATCCAGAGTGTGCTTTTCCCTGTGTTTACGTGCAGCGCCGTGATTTTGTTGGTGTTCTAGGCTCGCGTCTCTAGCGCGGTCTAGCCTAGGACCAGCACAGTACCGTCGTTGAGCGTTTATTCAACTTTGCATCTCTGAATTGATTATTGCTGACCCTTTTTGCTACCATACTATAAGCCTTCCCAGCTCCACATACATCTACTTCGTGCGTTTGACTCTCCCTGGCAATCGCTCTATCCAAGCTTTTGAGAGTTTTGACTACAACGGCTGCCGATCACCGCCTGCTGCTGGGTAAGAACTGGTAAGAATTTGAGATTTGCTTGACGGATTTGTGACACCACCACCACCTCTTGTTAGTACTCTGTAGGATCATATTCTTGTGTGTTTCTATTGCTGCTAACCATGCCAGGATCACAAGCCGACGAGACTGACTGGGAGAACTTGACGAACAAGGAGCTTCATGATAAGTTTCAGCAAATGATGAGTGGACAGGTGCAAGATGTGCTAAACAGATTTGAAGAGGCCATGGAGAAGATAGATGGCATGGAGAAGACGTTCGAAACAAAGCTCGATAACAGATTTAATGAACTGCTTGCGCGTCTTCCACCACCGGCTGCACCTGCCGCACCTCTGCAACAACAGCAACAACAACGAATACCTCCAGGTCAGGAAGCAGCCCTTCGCCGAGCGATCCGTGTTCCTCTTCAGCCTGGCCAAACTGCTGGTGCTGCTGTTGATACTTCTGTGGCTCCTGCTGCTGATGCGGAGGAGGATGATTATGTGGGAGATTATGAGGATGAGGTTGATGACAATCAGAACTACGTGCAACCACCAGCACCACAACCACCAGGTCGTCCACATGCAAATAATGGTAATGTTAGGGCTCCCCCTCAGGTACGAGATCATGACCATCTCCCTAAACTGAAATTGAATATTCCACCATTTGAGGGTAGATATGTTCCTGATATATATCTTACTTGGGAGTTAGAAACTGAACAACGATTTACATGTTTACAATATCCTGAGGAGAGACGTGTTCCTGCTGCGGTTTGTGCTTTCACTAGCTTTGCATGTGTTTGGTGGTCTGAATATTGTAGATTATATCCTGTTCCAGCTACTTGGGCTGCTTTGAAAACTGCTATGCGTACTCGTTGGGTTCCACCATATTATCAACGTGAATTACTTCAAAAATTGCAGCGCTTAAGACAAGGAAAAAATTCTGTAGAAGAATATTATCAGGAATTACAAACTGGCTTGATTAGATGTGGTATTGTTGAGGCGAATGAAGCTATGCTTGCACGTTTTCTGGGTGGATTAAATAGAGAGATTCAGACCATTCTAGACTATAAGGATTATAATAATATCACTCGTTTATTCCATCTTGCTTGTAAAGCTGAACGTGAAGTGTAGGATCGACAGGCATTGGCGTGGACTAACTTTTCTGCAGGTCGACCTTCATCATGGACACCACGTGCATCATCTACTTCCACACGTTCTGCTACACCGGCACCTCCGTCAGCTGCCACCTCCAACCGTGATACAAGAAAGCAGGCACAACCACCACTATCTGCCAAGAGCACACCTGTCGGGCCTGCACAGAGCTCTGCTTCTTCCATGGCGTCTACAGGGCACACAAGTGATATTATTTGTCGTCGTTGTAAGGGAAGAGGACATTTTGCGTGCGAATGCACATCTCAGCGTGTGATGATTGCTACTGAGGATGGTGGGTATGAGTCCGCTAGTGACTATGATGAGGAGACTTTGGCTCTTCTTACACATGAAGAACACGGTGGCGATGATTCTGATCATGAGACGCAATACATGGCTGCTGAAGATGCTGATAGGTATGAATGTTTAGTTGCTCAACGTGTTTTGAGTGTGCAGGTCACGCAAGCTGAGCAAAATCAGAGGCATAATTTGTTCCATACAAAGGGAGTTGTGAAGGAACGTTCTGTTCGCGTCATCATAGATGGAGGGAGCTGCAACAACTTGGCTAGCATGGAGATGGTGGAGAAGCTATCCCTCACCACAAGACCACATCCACATCCTTACTACATCCAATGGTTCAACAACAGCGGTAAGGTTAAGGTAACACGTACTGTTCGTGTGCATTTTAGTATCTCTACATATGCTGATTATGTTGATTGTGATGTGGTACCCATGCAAGCATGTTCCTTGTTACTTGGTAGACCATGGCAATTTGATAAAAATTCTGTACACCATGGTAGAAACAATCAGTATACTCTCGTTCATAAGGACAAAAATATTACTTTGCTTCCTATGACTCCTGATTCCATTTTGAAAGATGATATTAATCGAGCTAATAAAGCAAAACAGGAGCAAAATAAGAGTGAAAATCAGATTGTGGCAAAAGAATTTCAGCAACAAATGAAGCCTAATAATAAACCATCTAGTGTTGCTTCTGAAATTAAATTGAAAAGTGCATGTTTATTTGCCACCAAATCTGATATTGATGATCTAGATGTTAGCAACTCTGTTTGCTATGCTTTTGTGTGCAAAGAGGTATTATTTTCATTTGAGGACGTGCCTTCCTCTTTGCCTCCCGCTGTTACTAACATTTTGCAGGAGTTCGCTGACGTCTTTCCACAAGACGTGCCACCGGGATTACCACCTATTCGAGGGATTGAGCATCAGATTGACTTAATTCCCGGTGCATCATTACCCAACCGCGCACCATACCGTACCAATCCAGAGGAGACGAAGGAGATTATGCGTCAAGTACAAGAGCTACTCGACAAAGGTTATATACGCGAATCCCTTAGTCCTTGTGCTGTTCCTATTATTCTAGTGCCGAAAAAGGATGGTACCTCGCGTATGTGTGTTGATTGTAGAGGCATTAATAATATTACTATTCGTTATCGTCATCCTATTCCTAGGCTAGATGATATGCTTGATGAATTGAGTGGCTCTACAATATTCTCCAAAGTTGATTTGCGTAGTGGATACCATCAAATTCGTATGAAATTGGGAGATGAATGGAAAACAGCTTTTAAAACTAAGTTTGGTTTATATGAGTGGTTAGTCATGCCTTTTGGGTTAACTAATGCACCTAGTACTTTCATGCGACTAATGAACGAAGTTTTACGTGCTTTCATTGGACGATTTGTGGTAGTCTATTTTGATGATATACTGATTTATAGAAAATCTTTGGAAGAACATTTGGAACATTTACGTGCTGTTTTTAATGCTCTACGTGATGCACGTTTGTTCGGTAACCTTGGGAAGTGCACCTTTTGCACCGACCGAGTATCTTTTCTTGGCTATGTTGTTACTCCACAGGGAATTGAAGTTGATAAAGCCAAGATTGAAGCTATTGAGAGTTGGCCGCAGCCCAAAACGGTCACACAAGTGAGGAGTTTTCTTGGCCTTGCTGGTTTCTATAGGCGTTTTGTGAGAGATTTCAGCACCATTGCTGCACCTCTCAACGAGCTTACAAAGAAGGATGTGCCTTTTGTTTGGGGTACCGCACAGGAAGAAGCCTTCACAGTATTGAAAGATAAGTTGACACATGCTCCATTACTTCAACTTCCTGATTTTAATAAGACTTTTGAGCTTGAATGTGATGCTAGTGGAATTGGATTAGGAGGTGTGTTATTACAAGATGGCAAACCTGTTGCATACTTTTCTGAAAAATTGAGTGGGCCTAGTCTGAACTATTCTACTTATGATAAAGAATTATATGCTCTTGTTCGGACTTTAGAAACATGGCAACATTATTTATGGCCCAAAGAATTTGTTATACATTCTGATCATGAATCTTTGAAACACATTAAAAGTCAAGCTAAACTGAACCGTAGACATGCTAAATGGGTTGAATTCATTGAGACTTTCCCTTATGTCATTAAACACAAGAAGGGTAAAGAAAATGTTATTGCTGATGCATTGTCTCGTCGTTATACTATGCTTTCACAACTTGACTTTAAAATATTTGGTTTGGAGACCATCAAAGATCAATATGTGCATGATGCTGAATTTAAAGATGTGTTGCAGAATTGTAAAGAAGGAAGAACATGGAACAAGTTCGTCGTTAACGATGGATTTGTGTTTCGTGCTAACAAGCTATGCATTCCAGCTAGCTCCGTTCGTCTTTTGTTGTTGCAGGAGGCGCATGGAGGAGGACTAATGGGACACTTTGGCGTGAAGAAGACAGAGGATATACTTGCTACACATTTCTTTTGGCCAAAGATGAGACGGGATGTTGAGCGTTTTGTTGCTCGCTGCACTACATGTCAAAAAGCTAAGTCACGACTCAATCCTCATGGTTTATATATGCCTTTGCCTGTACCTAGTGTTCCTTGGGAGGATATATCTATGGACTTTGTTTTAGGTTTACCTCGAACAAAGAAGGGGAGGGATAGCATATTTGTTGTCGTGGATAGATTCTCGAAAATGGCACACTTTATACCATGTCATAAAAGCGATGATGCTGTTAATGTTGCTGATTTGTTCTTTCGTGAAATTATTCGCTTGCATGGTGTGCCAAATACTATTGTTTCAGATCGTGATACTAAATTTCTTAGCCACTTTTGGAGATGTTTATGGGCTAAGTTGGGGACTAAACTGCTTTTTAGTACTACTTGTCACCCCCAAACTGATGGACAAACTGAAGTAGTCAATAGAACATTGTCTACTATGCTTAGGGCTGTTTTGAAGAATAATAAGAAAATGTGGGAAGAATGCTTGCCTCATATTGAATTTGCTTATAATCGTTCATTGCATTCTACTACTAAGATGTGCCCTTTTGAAATTGTGTATGGTTTCCTACCTCGTGCACCTATTGATTTGTTGCCTCTTCCATCTTCGGAGAAGGTTAATTTTGATGCTAAAGAACGTGCTGAATTGATTTTAAAAATGCATGAGTTAACTAAGGAAAACATTGAGCGTATGAATGCTAAATATAAACTTGCTGGAGATAAGGGTAGAAAACATGTTGTCTTTGCACCTGGTGATCTTGTTTGGTTACATTTGCGTAAGGATAGGTTTCCTAATTTGCGCAAATCAAAGCTAATGCCACGTGCTGATGGTCCATTTAAGGTGTTAGAGAAAATAAATGATAATGCATATAAACTTGAGTTGCCTGCAGATTTTGGGGTTAGTCCCACTTTTAACATTGCAGATTTGAAGCCTTATTTGGGTGAGGAAGATGAGCTTCCGTCGAGGACGACTTCATTTCAAGAAGGGGAGGATGATGAGGACATCAATACCATTGTTACATCCATAGCCCCTGCTGCTATACATACTGGACCAATTACTAGAGCTCGCGCACGCCAATTAAATTACCAGGTACTTTCGTTTCTTGGTAATGATTCTAATGTTCATGAGAATATGATACTGCCTAAATTGGATACATTTGTTTTGCTTACAAGTGAAGGGCCTAGCTTGGAGAAGGATGAACATTGGAGCAAGAACACGCATGGAGTTGATGGCATGCGCAAGGGGATCAAGAACGGAGTTACAAGTGATGATTTCAGGACTTTGAAGCCACCATAAGGAGTGAATGAAGCCTTGGACGAAATATACAAGATGCCACTTCATAATATTCGTCCATAGGCTATTCTAGGTGCTGCGTCACCTTATTTTTGGGCCAGGCCCATGTAATTTCGAAATACTTAAGTATAGGCTATTTTTAGAGTCCGTATGTGTGGGGAAACAAGAGTTAGGGTTGGTTTCGGACCCCACCATCAGGGGCCACGAGATTCCCTCCTCTTCCTCCATATATACAGCCCTTAGGGCGTCGTTTAGACTTTGGGTTTTGTTTAGATCAAAAGTTCGCCATAGCTGCAACTTCGCGTACTTCGTTTGTGTTCAACGACCAGACCAAGGCGTCACAGAACCCCACCTTCGTTAATAAAGCTTTCCTCTTTTATTCGCAATATCCAGATTGCAATCTTAGTTTCTTGCTTGTTCTTCGTTTGCTCGCAGGAAACAGGCCCTCGTGGTCAGGTTGATCGTGCTCCGGCGTGGTCAATAACCCTCGGAAGTTGGTTTAGCGATTGCTAAGGCGCGACGTCTCGCACGTTCGTAGTCGGATCGTCAAGGTCGACTCCCACAGAAACGATAGCGACCATCTCATCGAAACATCGGGACACCTTTGCCTCTATCAGAGTATATGAGTATTGATGGGACCGTAACAATGTTTTTAAGGGTGGTAGCACCCGAGACCCCAAACCATAACCTATTTCTTGCTAGCCTCTCCGAATCTCGAGGACGAGATTCATTTTAAGGGTGGTAGGTTTGTAACATCCCAAAATTCTAAATTTTGGAATGTTATAATAAATAGATAGATTGTTTGATTGTTGTGTGATTGATTGACTGAAAGTGAGTGAATTTGAAACTTTTGAAAGTTAAATGATAGGGAATAAAAGGACTTTCCCAAACTTTCACTGTGGTATTTATGATCTCCGTGAATTCAGATACTTTTCATCACAAAACTCTGGAGAGAAGATGACATGACTTCTTCCATTTATTTAAATAACAAGGGGTGTTGAAAATATTTGAATTTCATTTGGAAAATATTTCCAATTCATAAACTTCATGCAACTCAATGATTTTCATGAGAGAAGATAAAATGACTTCTTCAAATTATATGAAATATGAGTTGGGAGTTTTAAAAGAATTAAATTCAAGTCCTTTTGAAATTATTTTCAATTTGGAGTTATTTGGCTTTTATTCAAATTATTTTTCTCCAAAAATAAAATACATGGAAAATAGGGTAACATGATTCCCTACAACAAAAAAATGGAGAGAAATAAATTTGAATTAATTTTGGTATTTTTAAAATGATTTTATTGGATTTATTAGACCAGTAGCACTGTTTGAATTATTTGAATTTGTGTGGATTTTATTTGGCATTATGAAAATGTCCATGTTGTAGAAAATCTTTTGCTAAAACTTTTGATATATTATATGCCTATATAATATTTTTTTTTATTTTTTTATTGTTATTTGTCTGGAAATGTTTTTTTAAAGAAAAAAAAATTCTTCCCCGACTGGGCCGGCCCAGCCCAGCAGCGCCGCCCCTCTCCTTCCCGAGCGGGAGACCCGCTCGGGCATGCCGCCGTGCCGCCATGGACGCCGTGCCGCCGCCGGATTCCTCCTCCGCCTCTCCCTTGCCCCTCCCGCACGCATCTCGCCCTCCCCTCTCTCCATAAATACTCCGCCCGTCGCCCGCGCCGCTCCTCGCCTCCTCTCGCTTCGCGCCACCGCCGCCACGGAGATCTGCAGCCGCCGCCGCACTTCGCGTCACACGTACCACCGCGCCGCCGCTCCTCGCCGCGCCGCCGCTGCAGCGCTGCTGCCTCGCGCCACGCCGCCTTTGCCCGCGCTACGCAAGCCGCCGCCGTCCCGCCCCGACGCCGCGTCGGAGTTCGCCGCCGGTCGGATCCGGCCGCCCTTGGTTTTGCGTTGGAAAACCGCCCCGAGCCGGTAAAACCGATAAAACCACCCGGTTTTATTTTATTAACTTCGGTTTTATATTTTAACTGGTTTTTATTTTAGTTAGATTTATTTAGTGAACGTTCGCTAGTTTAGGTTCTGTAGCAAACGCATTCATTAGATTAGATCTGTTTAGCGGGCGTTCGCTCGATAGACTTTTTCCTTTTTCTTATTAATTTCAGCCAGGGACCTATTCGTGATAATTTTCTTCATAGATTAGTCCCTGTAATTCAATCTATCACTACTTTTTACTCATTTGACCAAATCCAACGAAACCAACGCTCACGTCTTCGTTATGATCCCCTCTTTCCAGTTAATCAACTTAAACATATTTTTTGAAAGTTTTAAAATTAGAATTCAAATAGTTTTGTATTTGAACTTCGTTTGATCATAACTTGAGTTTCGTAACTCCGATTCAGTTGATTCTTTTTGCAAATTAAAGCTCTTGACCTAAACTTTCTAATGAGGCCAAATCCACATAATTTTGGTTATGTGCAAAAGAAGAGAACCATCATGATGGATGATGTGTTTATCTACCATGCGCATACGTTCTTTCTTTTGTTGTGTGCATGTGTAGGATACTTGGACTTTGTGTCGACTTCCATGTCACGTGAGTTGACCATTCGAGCTCTTGAGAGCGAACCACCTTCTACCACGACGATTCTACATCGCACTTGCTTGTGCTTCGGCATTGTGAAGGACGCACAAGGACACGCCTTCAAGGTGACATCTTTCTTGAGCATGGATATTGCGGATCATACTACTTGTGTTGCTTGCACAATGAGACTTATTGTTCATCTTGGATCAATTGCTTGCACACTTGTTAGAGATCTTGTTTCGACTTGTCATTTTAACCATTCCATGCATCATGATATATATGCCTTGTGTGTTGCATCCAAATCTTGGATTACTTGCTCCTATCACATGTTTGGTTGCAATAATGTCATTCCTTCACATATGCCATGTCTCATTGATTGCTACATGCTTGGCTTGATTGCCTCGCACATGATGAACAATTTCTCTTTCTATTGTGTTGAGTGCCACACTATATTCACCACACCCCATGCACGTTATACTTGGATTGCCTTGCACTTGACCCATGTGTGTAGACATCTCATCTTATTTGGTGTTGTGAATGATTCATATGCCTACCGTAGACCTTTCATTGAGCAATTTGTGAATGCTTGCTATGAACTTGAGGTAGATGCCTATTCTCTTGTCAAACATATTTGCATCTCTGCCTCACATTTACATGATTGTCCCCATGCCATATTTGCTTGTGCTCAATTTATATGCTTACATACCATGTCACAATCCTTTGTCAAACCATATGCTTTGCATGATGACGACACTTGTTGGGTGAATCACCACTTGAATGCTTGGTTTTGCACTAACGCTAACCACATTTGTTTTTCCAAGTGTCTGTTGTTTTTGCTCCTTTTGAAGGAATCACTACACGGTGCGACATTGGAGAGTGCACATTTCGAACTTCAAGATGACAAGTACTTGGTGAACGTCCACTTCTACACGGCGAAGCCATCTCTTTCCCATGGTGATTTGGTTTTCAATCCGAGGTCGCATCTTTCCCAAGGGAGGGGAGATGATGCGGAGCATCCTATGGACATCACCATGTCAAGAGTTCGTTCGGCGAGTGACGCGTGCGACATCTACTTCACATACACAAAGGTGAATCATCTCCTTCACACGTGCTCACTTGACCCCTTCGAGGATGGTATACTACTTGACACTCCACTCATGTGCATGCATAGGTATTGTCGGAACACTACGGACGACGAGGAGGAGTGCAAGCGCCAAGGAACAACTACACCATCCGCGAGGGAAGCATGGAAGAGAAGGAGGAAGAAGACCCAGGACGAGCGGTACTACCGCCCACACCAAGCGGTACTACCGCTAGAGGCCCCCAAGCGGCACTACCGCCGAACTTCCGATCTACTGCCGCTCAACCCGACAAACTCCTGTGCTCGAGCGACCCGGGTCCGGTACTACCGCCCGGTCCAAGCGGCACTACCGCTTGCAAGCGGTACTACCGCCCTCCCAAGCGGTACTACCGCTCTGCCTGTGCGCAGCCACGGGCCTTTGGCCTTGTATCCCTCTCCCACTTACCCCTTCGTGGCTAAGACTATAAATAGACCACCTCCACCTCCTTTCTAGGGTTAGCAAAGTAGTAGCTCATTAGAGATAGAGCTTTGCTCATCCATATCGGATCTACTCCACGAGAGAGAGATCGTGGCCCCTCTACAGAGAAGATCCACCTTGGATTCAAGACCTCCATGTGAGCATGTGAGAAGATCCTCCGGGATATCAAGACCTCAACTCCTCCAAGGATTGGGATGAACGCTACCTTGTATCTTTCCCTTTGTTGTTCATGTACCTTGTGGATCTTGTGTGTTTGATTGTCTAGTGGATGTGTGATTGGACTTATTCTTGAGTGTTTCCCCTTGTGTTTTCTCTCTGTTCTTCCCCGTGTTCGTCGTGTTCTTCGAGGGATCTCGCTCCTTTCGTGAAATATCGGCCATCTAGGGTTTCACCCTATATCATCTTGGATCAGAGCTTAGGTTTATCACGAATTTGGAGCCTCCCCGTTTTGTTTTCTAGCTTGATTTTGTTGATTTCGTCCTAAATTCGAAATATCCCCACCAAAAATAGCCCCAAATTTTTTTTGTGATTTGTTGGTTTGATGAAGTTTTGTTGGATTTGATCCATGGATTTGCTTGGTTTCGAGTGGATCTAGCATCTCCCCAAGTTTCCCCACTTTCCATCCACGAAATCTCTCCAATTTTGACCCCAAAATCATCCATTACCGCCCCTGCCAAAGCCTGATTTTGCGAAAAAACCCGACACGAGCGGTACTACCGCCCATCCCAAGCGGTACTACCGCTTACAAGCAGAACTACCGCCCTTCCAAGCGGTACTACCGCCCCTCCCAGTTTCAGCGTTCCGAGTTTCACCGTTTTGGATCATCTTGAGAGAAACACCGGGTACCATACATATATAGCATACTTGGGATAGAAGTTTATCCATTTTGCATATCATAGGTTGTGCACAAGTGTCGTATCCGCCTATAGAGCAATCGTGCTAGCGTCTCTCTTGAGTTGTGCAACACGAGCGTTTTCCGTGGACTCCACATTTTGTGCTCATTCCTTGGTTGCACGACCCCATCTATCTATCCGTGTGTATGTTTCCGTGTGCCATTCTTTGCTATTGGTCTACTTGTTTCACTTGCGAATTTGTGAATCTCTTTCAACATTATTGACTCTTGCTAACATTTTGCATTAAATTTTTGTGCCACTATCCTCACCGAGCTACACCATAAGCTTTAGTTTGTAGGTGTGAGTGAACAAGTCCGGTACCAATTCCACTATTCTTTCATCTCTCATTGAGTGAAACGAGATATATCCTCAACTTTGGGAAAAGGTAACTTGGTATTGTTTATCTCATTTCCTACTCACCTCTACTCGAGTCTTGTGATGGATAGGCAAGGCATTTCACCCTCGGTCTACAACAACAACGACGAGTTTGATGCCACGAACAATTCCAACGACGCCAAGATGCAAGCTCAAATGGAGGAGATCAAAGCCCTCATCAAGTCCTACAAGCGATCTTCCTCATCTTCGAGAAGACGCTCAAGAGCACATTCTTCCGAGCTACCATCTCCGGCAAGCTCACATCGGCATCGACACCATCACCACCAAAAACGTGAAGGTCAAGAGCTCAACACCAACAACCGCTCAACGACTTCACCATCTCCCTTGGCATCTTCGCCAAACGACTTCAAGGCATATTCGCCTTCGCATATACGGCATCTTCGCCAACAAGCACCTCAAGACTACGCTCAAGAGAAGCTCCCCAAGCTCAAGTCCGCGACCTCCACGAGCTACTACGACCTCGACACCGACCATGAGATTCCTTTCTATGAGACTCTAGAACCCAAGGAGTATCTCGAGTGGGAGCGTTTGATGGACGACTACCTCAAGCTACATCAAGTTCCCCCCGAAGATCAAGTGAAGTGCGCCACAAGAAACTTCCATGACTACGCGTCCACATGGTGGTTTCACACACCTTCGGAGAGCTACGACATGAGTTGGCCCAAGACGAAGAAAGCTTTGCGGCGAGAGTTTGTGCCTCCAACCTACACGGAACAACTTCTACGCCAATTGGAGAACACCATCCAAGGATCCAAGTCCATCGACGAGTACTTCAAGGAGATGAAGACTGCCTTGCGACGAGCCGGCGTGGACGACCCCATGTCAATGAAGTTCCACTTCATGATGGGATTGAACAACGACATCTCCAAGACTATCTTCCTCGAGAACTACAAGTCCCTCGACGACAACTACATTGGTGCTCTCAAGGCGGAACAAGAACTCATGAAGGCCAAGGCTTCTCCACCCCAAGCACACTTCTCGAAGACCAAACTCAAAGACAACGAGCATGAGGCTAGTACCACCAAGATGTCCAAGCCCGATGAGCTCCAAGACGATGCTCCCAAGTTCGACTTCACCGCCATCCCTCTTTGTGGCATTGATGATGCCGAGTCCTCCACGACTCTTTTTCAAGATGGTGCAACGATAAGTACGACTACGGAGACCTTCAAGGACCACGCTTTGGAGGCGAGCGACTTGGTGACGAGCAAGGATGATGCTTCCATCTTAGGAGGCGAGAGCGATGATGTGCCATCTTCGGCCTTCATCCACGGCGACAGTGACGCGATGATCAAGCATGGGATTTTCCCTTCGGTCATGGAGGAGAGAGATGATGTGCCATCTTCGGCCTTCATCCATGGTGACAATGACGAGATGGTTGAGCATGGGATTTTCCCTTCGACCACGGCGACGTATGATGACTTGGGTGACTTGTGCCACCATATTGAGAGTGAGAGTGACTTCATCACTAGCCACATATGTGATGAGTTGCCCCAATTCCCATGTGAGGAGAGCCACAACCCCCACCACTTGAGTGAGATGAGTGACTCCACCATACATGAGATTGAGTGCACCTACATTGAGGGAGTGAGTGAGCCACCACATAGAGAGAGTGAGGCCACTATGATTTCTAACGACTTAACCTCTACCTCTATTGTGTCTTCTCATTTGGTGCTAGGTCCCATATATGATGACGCGCCGATTTGTGACGACTACGTCCTTCCTTTGGACATGACGATGGCCATGGTGGAATATGATGCACCCCCCACATGGTTCCATCAAGATGAAGATGACCACCATTTGGTCTTTGCCACCTCACCTACACCACTTGAGTGGAATGAACAAGGTAACATAGGTGAAGGTGATACTCTAGTCCCACTAGTGGACATTCTTGAGATTGATTGCTTGCATGATGTTGATCAACCTATTACCATGCTTCATGCTAGTATGATTTCCCCATGCGATGATTTACCCATTTATGATGAGTATGATGATTGCCATGTGGAGTCTATTAGTTGTTATGCCATTGTCGGTGTACTAAAGTAGGGGTACCTTAGTACCCCGAACTTGTGCACGGGCAGTAGTAGCGTCCCGCGGCAAGGCTTGCCAGGGGAGCGACAAGAGTCTCCACGGCCCTTTCTGGGCCGGACGAAGGCCAAGTGATCGAGCCAAGAAGACCAAGCCCCGGCAAGAGGAGCTTGCCGGGCCAAGAAGGCGAGGTCCGGCAAGAGGAGCTTGCCGGGCCAAGGCGACAAGGCCCCGGCAAGAGGAGCTTGTCGGGACGACTAAGCCGAAGCACCAAGGCCCCGGCGGGATGAGCTCGCCGGGACGGCCAAACCAAGGCACCCCAAGAGAAGCCCGCCGCGGCGCGCCACGCACCCCGGCAAGGCCTGACGAGCGGCAAGATCTCAGGTGCGGCAAGACAACCACCGCGGCAAGCCACTTGCCGCGGCGAACCGCCACCTTAGACATGCGCCCCAGCTCACCTGCCCACGCGTCACTCTGGAGCTTCCCCAGAGACACGTGGCGGGGCGCCGCGCAGCCTGGGGTGTGCACGTGGCATGCGACGTTGGCGGAGTCGCCCCCGTGGCAAGCGGAGGCGCCCCTAACGGTCCGCCTCGGCACTGTTCAGGCGATCCAGACGGGCATTTAATGCCTTTGTCCCCCGCCGTCAGAGTTAGGTGCAATAGCATTGTGCGGCCACTGTTCGCACAGTTCCTTGCCATTCTTACCCTCACCTGCGTCGCTGCCTGTGGAAAACCCCTTAGCATATAAAAGGAGGCCCATGCGCACGTAGAGGGGAGGAGAAAGCTAGAAGGGATCGAGACCGGAAGAAGGACACCCAGTAGACCCTCATCTACGTCCAGCTCCAACTTACTGTAGCTTCTTGCGCTCCAGAGCAAGAACTCGAATCAACCAGACATGCAGCAGTAGGGTTTTACGCATCCGTGCGGCCCGAAGCTGGGTAAAATCGTTGTGTGTGTGTCGCCTCGATCTGCTCTTTGTGCAACCTCCGCCCCCCGCCGAACCGACAAGGGGCTCCGTCCCCATAGGTGCTCGTGGAGGCCGATATCCCCCGACATCTTTGGCGCGCCAGGTAGGGGGGCTGCGTCGAGGTTGTGTGAATCAGATCCGGCGTCCGCGCGAGCCAGACTCTCATTGTTTGCGCCGGCATGGCGCCGAAGAAGAAAGCTCCGGAGGTGACCGGTCTGTCAGCGTCGAACCCACCGCCCATGGAGCGGAAAGGTGGTGGGGAGGGCGCCGGCGGAGGAACGGGCGCCGTCGAACCAGTTCTTGGTCCCGCGACGTCCGAGCTCGCCCCACGCCCCTCTCAGGAGGCACGAAACCAGCAGCGTCATGGTACCCATGGTACCATACGCTCGCTGGACCCAGACCGTGCTGGTGGGTCCCAAGGCGCTCAGGACCGGCATGCGATCCAGCGTGCCGGAACGAGCGTCGCGCGGCTGCCTGGACCGGGTGCTGCTCCTTCTAACATGGTTAGGAGTTCGAGCACATCTCGCTCCTCGCGCCGTTCGCCGCCTCTGCCCGCCACCCCAGCGGAAGCCCTCGCGCGAGCTCAGCTACTCCTAGACTACCCTCCGACGGCGGACAAGCTCGACGACTGTAGGGCAACCATCCAGAGCCTCATCGGTTTCGCCAACGGTGACACTCCGCGGTAGCACAGCGCGTCGCAGCCGCGGCCAGTCACCCAGGCGAGAACTGATGGCACCAAGAATGGCGGGGGTGTGACCACCGTGCACTCCCCGCCCCAGAAGCCGCGGTCACCGACTCGCCGGGCTCACCTCGACAACGATTCCACCGCGTCGTCGAACCCGCGAACTCGCCGCGACCAACGCCAAGTCCTTCACGAACGAAGGGAAGAAGACGCTCGAACCCGCATCGAGCGCAGAAGAGAGGCGCGGCGTCAATCAGACCAGCGCGTTGAGCCCTCTGGAAACATGCACGCACCGGGGGAACCAGGCGAACTGCCATATTCGGTAGGCTGCCCCGCGTTCACCCGCGAGCTGCGGCAAGTCCAGTGGCCCAGCACAAAGAACTTCAAGCCCGACGTGCCCGAGAAGTACGACGGCAAGTCGCATCCGTCTGAGTTCCTCAGCATCTACACCATTGCGGTGCAGGCTGCCAGGGGACGGGACGATAAGATCCTTGCCAACTACTTCCCGCTGGTACTCAAGCCCAACGTCAGATCCTGGCTTATGCACTTGCCGGACGGCTCCATCTCCTCCTGGCCAGATCTATGCCATCAGTTCGTTGGCGCCTTCACGGGCGGCCACAAACCCCATGGCCAGGCAAGCGATCTTCATCTGCTTGTTCAGAAGGAGGGGGAGCCTTTGCGCAAGTTCATCCAGAGGTTCAGCCGTGTGCACTACAACATCCCAGACGTCCACCCCGCCACGGTGATCAGCGCGTTCCACCAGAACGTGCGCAACCGCAGGATGAGGGAGGAGATGGCGATGTGCAAGATCAAGGAGGTCAGTGAGCTTTACGCCCTGGCCGACAAGTGTGCACGCGCTGAGGAGGGGAGGAAGCTCCCCGGAGAAAGTGTTGGATAAGGAGAATCCGACAGTGAAGGTACCACCCCGGCAAGGAGAGGCCGGCGGCGGAACGGCAAAAAGAAGAAAAACCCAGAGGTACTGGTTGTCGAGAAGTCCGGCAGCGAGGGCTCCGCCAAGAAAGCCCAGGCGGGAGGCCCCGGCAAGGAGGTTGTCGGGTGCGCCAACTGCCGAGCGGTGGCTGCTGCCGATAAGCGGGACGGTACCGACAAGAAGTACTGCAAGATCCACCGTACCAGGGGCCACGACCTCCAGAGTTGCAAGCAAGTCGAGCGACTCGTCGACCTGCAGAAGGCCGAGTACGCACGACTCGACAAGGAGAGAGCCCAAGCAGGCGGCGGGGGATCTGGCACGAAGCATCCCGGCCCGGGGGAGCGCCGCAGCAAGGACAAGCAGCGGCAAGCAGACAGACCTCCCCGGGGACGCGACAAGAGCGAAGACGATGACGACGACGAAGACATGGAAGACCCCGAGACCAGCGAGCAGGAGTTTCAGAAAGCCACTGAGACCCCGATGTTGGTTTCCCCAACGATCCGCAACCTCAAGGTCACTAAGATGCTAGTTGACGGCGGGGCCGGCTTGAATCGGATCTCCTCTGCTGTTCTTCGGAGACTCCAAGTTCCCGACAGCGAGCTCGAAGAAACCGGCACATTCCAAGGAATCAACCCGGGAAGGAGCAAGCCGAAGGGAAAGATCACGCTGCCGGTAACATTTGGCAGCGAGCTGAATTTCAGGACTGAGAAGGTCACCTTTGATGTCGCCGACTTTCCGTTGCCTTACAACGGGATCCTCGGCCGACCAGCGCTCGCCAAGTTCATGGCAGCCTCTCACTACGCGTATAACATGCTCAAGATGCCTGGCCCGATAAGCGTCATTTCTGTCCCCGGCGACAAGAAGGATGCCCTTATCTGCGCCGACCAAATATACCGGGACGCAACAGCAGCAACGGCCCGCGGCCCACCTGCTGCTGGAGCTTCCGGGGGAAAGAAGTCCGGCAAGTGCTCTGGCG
Source organism: Aegilops umbellulata (assembly GCA_032464435.1). Lineage (NCBI taxonomy): Eukaryota > Viridiplantae > Streptophyta > Magnoliopsida > Poales > Poaceae > Aegilops > Aegilops umbellulata. Next base: position 268,339,649 of record CP136057.1, on the reverse strand, counting down.
CCCACTCCGGCAAGCGCGCCTCTTCGGAGTGCTGCGCTACCGTCGAGGACGTGCCATCGAGCCCCGCCGGCATGAAGACCAAGTCCGGCAAGTGCCCTGGCTCCCACTCCGGCAAGCGCGCCTCTTCGGAGTGCTGCGCTGCCGTCGAGGACGTGCCATCGAGCCCCGCCGGCAAGAAGACCAAGCCCGGCAAGTGCTCTGGCGCCCACTCCGGCAAGCGCGCCTCTTCGGAGTGCTGCGCTGCCGTCGAGGACGTGCCATCGAGCCCCGCCGGCATGAAGACCAAGTCCGGCAAGTGCCCTGGCGCCCACTCCGGCAAGCGCGCCTCTTCGGAGTGCTGCGCTGCAGTCGAGGACGTGCCATCGAGCCCCGCCGGCAAGAAGGCCAAGCCTGGCGAATGCTCTGGTGCCCACTCCGGCAAGCGCGCCTCTTCGGAGCGCTGCGCTGCCGTTGAGGACGCACCATCGAGCCCCGCCGGTAAACGTAAGGAGACGACGGCTGCTCCACCAGCGACCAAGAAGGTGCTCGCCAAGGAGGACGGCTCTGGTGGTACCTTCACCATCAGTGCCACTCTCGACCCCAAATAGGAAGGCGCGCTCGTTGCTTTCCTGCGGGCGAATGTCGATGTGTTCGCCTGGCAACCATCTGACATCCCCGGCGTTCCCAGGGAAGTGATTGAGCACCACCTTGCCGTCTGTCCTCATGCGCGGCCCGTCAAGCAAAAGGTCAGGAAACAAGCGGTGGAGCGCCAAGAGTTTATCGCGGAGGAGATCAGGAAGTTGGAAGCGGCAGGCCTCGTCAGAGGCGTGCTCCATCCGACGTGGTTGGCCAATCCTATTGTCGTGCGCAAAGCAAGCGGGAAGTGGAGGCTTTGCATCGATTTCACCGATGTCAACAGAGCTTGCCCTAAAGATCCATTCCCCTTGCCGCGCATCGACCAGATTGTTGACTCCACGGCCGGGTGCGACCTGCTTTCATTCCTTGACGCCTACTCCGGGTACCACCAGGTCTTCATGGCTGAAGAAGACGAAGAGAAGACTGCGTTCATCACTCCATGCGGCACGTACTGTTTTGTGCGGATGCCTTTTGGACTGAAGAATGCAGGCTCGACGTTTGCGAGGGTTGTCCACACTGCTTTCGAGCCACAGATCCACAGAAATGTGGAGGCCTACATGGACGACATTGTGGTCAAGAGCAGAGACAGGGCAACCTTGGTTCAAGACTTGGAAGAGACCTTTGCGAACTTGCGCAAAATCAGCCTCAAGCTCAACCCCGAGAAGTGCGTGTTCGGAGTTCCCTCCGGCAAGCTTCTCGGGTTCTTCGTGTCTCAGTGAGGGATCGAAGCCAACCCCGACAAGATCAAGGCCATCGAGCAGATTGAAGCACCAACGCGTGTCAAGGACGTGCGAAGACTTGCCGGCTGTGTGGCGGCTCTCAGCAGGTTTATTTCCAGGTCTGCGGAACGCGCCCTACCATTTTTCATAATCTTGAAAAAGGCAGGTCCAGTAAAATGGACTCCGGAAGCGGAGGCTGCGCTGCAAGACTTAAAGAAATACCTGTCCTCCGCTCCTATACTTGTCGCGCCTAGACCGCAAGAGAAGTTGCTGCTCTACCTAGCGGCAACCAATCAAGTGGTTAGTGATGCGTTAGTAGCGGAGAGGGAAGCTGATGACGAGCCCGCAACCACGGCAAGCGCGTCCGGCGACAAGCAGGGGGCTTCCCCGACAAGCTCTGGCCCCGGCAAAGGCGAATCCGCGCAAGCGCAAGGGGAAGTGCAGAAGAAGAAGATGGTGCAGCGCCCAGTTTACTTCGTCAGTTCCCTCCTGCAGGGGGCTAGGTCGAGGTACTCTGGTGTGCAGAAATTGCTCTTCGGCCTTCTCATGGCCTCGAGGAAGCTGCGCCATTACTTCCAAGCACACGAGATCACAGTGGTCACTCGCTTTCCGCTTAAGAGGATACTGCAGAATCCCGAAGCAACAGGCAGGATTGTCGAGTGGGCACTGGAACTGTCAAGCTTTGGCCTCAAGTTCGAGAGCACATCGACCATCCAGAGCAGAGCATTGGCAGAGTTCATAGCAGAGTGGACGCCGACACCGGACGAAGAAATTCCAGAGACGAGCATCCCCGGCAAGGAAGCAACCAAAGAGTGGCTGATGTACTTTGATGGTGCCTTTTCGCTGGAAGGCGCCGGTGCCGGCGTGCTGCTCGTCGCGCCCACCGGAGAGCACCTCAAGTACATCGTCCAGATGCACTTTCCCAAAGAGCAAGCAACCAACAATACGGCAGAGTATGAAGGTTTGCTCGCCGGTCTCAGGATCGCGGCGGAACTTGGGATCAAGAAGCTCATTGTCAGGGGAGACTCGCAGCTCGTCGTCCGCCAAGTGAACAAGGATTACCAGTGCCCGTTGATGGAGGCTTACGTTGATGAAGTGAGGAAGCTGGAAGAGCGCTTTGACGGCCTGCAAATGGAATACGCTCCAAGAGCAGAGAACGACATCGCCGACGGCCTGTCAAAATGCGCCGCACTAAAGCTACCTGTGGAACCAGGGACTTTTGTGCTCAAGCTGACTCAGCCATCCGTGACACCATCGACTGGGCCAAGCAAGAAGAGAAAATCGGTCTCCGATGACTATCTCCCGGCAGAGCTTCCCGAAGCCGCCACCAAGAGAGTCCCCAAGATCGACGCCAAGAGTGCTGAGGAGTGGCCCGCTCCGGCAAGCCCCAGGGTTTGTCCCGACGAAGCAGGTGCTCCCGGCAAGTCATGCCCCGGCAAGCTTGCCGGGGAACGTCAAGCTCCGGCTGAGCCCCAAGTCCTCGCCGTGGAAGCTGATGTTCCCGCAACCGCCGACATGCCTTTAGTCCTCGTCGTCGAGCCACAGGCTCCGACGTGGGCACAGCAGATCGTCCGTTTCCTCCAGACAGGAGAACTTCCCGAAGAACAAGAAGAAGCGGAAAGAGTAGCCCGGCAGTCCAGTATGTACCAGTTCGTCGACGGCGCACTGTACAGAAGAGGACGCAATGGGGTGAAATTGAAGTGCATTCACCGGGAAGACGGACAAGGGCTGTTGGCGGAGATACACGGAGGCATATGTGGACACCACATTGGCGCCAGAGCACTTGCCGGCAAAGCGTTCCGGCAAGGTTTCTTCTGGCCCACAGCCCTTCAGGATGCAACTGCACAAGTAACCAAGTGTGAAGCATGCCAGTTCCATTCCAAGAAGATACACCAGCCAGCTCAAGCTCTCTAGATGATCCCTTTGTCCTGGCCCTTCTCGGTCTGGGGGCTCGATATCCTCGGCCCCTTCCCCCGATCCGTCGGGGGCTTTGAGTACTTGTTCGTTGCCATCGACAAGTTCACAAAGTGGCCAGAAGTGGAACCGGTGAGGAAGGTGACTGCCCAGTCCGCGATCAAATTCTTCAGGTCGATTGTCTGCCGCTTCGGGATCCCCAACAGGATCATCACCGACAACGGTACGCAGTTCACAAGCCACGCTTTCGTGCAGTACACCCAAAACCTCGGCACCAAGGTCTGCTTCGCTTCTGTTGCTCATCCCCGGAGCAACGGTCAAGCGGAAAGGGCCAACGCCGAGGTACTGCGCGGGCTCAAGACCAGAAGTTTTGACAAGCTGCTCAAGCGCGGACGGAACTGGATCGAGGAGCTGTCGGCGGTTCTTTGGTCGGTCAGAACGACGCCAAATCGAGCCACCGGCCAGACACCATTTGCTCTAATCTATGGAGCAGAAGCAGTTACCCACACGGAACTCGTATACGGGTCACCTCGAGTGCTCACTTATGATGAGCTTGAGCAAGAGCGGTCGCGTGAAGATGACGCACTGCTCCTCGAGGAGGATCGTCTCCAGGCTGCTGTGCGATCCGCTCGCTACCAGCAAGCTCTGCGTCGCTATCATAGCCGCAAAGTTAAAGCCAGGAGCCTCGAGGAAGGCGACCTTGTTCTTCGGCGCGTTCAGTCGGCCAAGATACACAACAAGTTGACGCCGAAGTGGGAAGGCCCTTACCGGGTGAAACGAGTCACGAGGCCCGGCGCCGTCCGCCTCGAGACCGAAGATGGTACTCCGGTGAGCAATTCCTGGAACATTGAGCATCTTCGCAAGTTTTACCCGTAAGGCGCGGTTGTCGGACCCCGTCCGGCAACCAACTCTTTGTACAAAAGTCTTGCCGCAGTTGCATGTAATCCTTTGTACAAAGCCAGGCGCAGACCCTGGCCGCAATGAAGCGCTGGCGCCCCCAAGTTTTAGCATGCATGCTGAGTCGAGTCTCGTCCTTGGTTAGGGTTGATAGTGCCTAACAGTCGCTAACCCCTAACTTAGAGGTCGAGTCCGCGTCTTTTTCCCGTCCTTTCCCTTTGGCTCGCAGGAGTTGCATACCCTTGCCGAGCCGCTCAAGGACGAAGATGGGGAGAAGGGCGAACCAACACCCGCACCCCGGCAAGCCAGAGTTGCCGGGGTCTGCAACCTCAGATAAGTCTTTACATCCCTTATCATGCATTCTCTCGTGAGCTGCTGATAGAGGCGGGGTGTCCCGATCTTTCGATGAGATGATAACTATCGATTTGGTGGAGACGACTTTGACGATCCGACTACAAACGTGCACGACGTCGCGCCTTAGCAATCGCTAAACCAACTCCGAGAGGTTATCGACCACGCCGGAGCACAAACAACCTGACCACGAAGGTCTATTCCTGCAAGCAATCGAAGGACAAGCAAGAATATGATAAAGCAGTCTGAATATTGCGAATATAGATGAAATATTGATAATGGTGGGGATCCGTAAGCGGTCTTGGTCTGGTCGTTGGACACAAACGAAGTACACGAAGTTGCAATGGCTAACTTTTAACTAAACAAATCCCAAGGAAAAAGCTACTAGATGGATCTACTTATATAGGAGCAAGGGGTGGCGGCCAAGGAGGTGGGAGGACGTCCCAAGGCAGCCTAAAACCAACCCTAGGTCGTACAAGGCTCATGGGCCCAAGTGGAGGTGGTGCAACACCTTTGGACTTGTTGTTTGATTCGGATTCTGCTGCAGCGTCAGATTGTTTCGTCCATATCTCAATGCTCCGGACGAATTTAAAGGTGATTCCAATTGCAGTGGAAAGAGGACGAAATCTAGTTTCCAAAAAATAAAGAATCACCCAATTCGGAGTCCGTATGAAAAAGTTATTGCCGTTTTGAGTCAGGTATGTCTGTGCAGTCCGAATCTGAATCCAGAACGTGAGAGACTTGGACTCTATCTTCTCTTGGACCAAAAGTGACGTGAAAGAACTTTTTGAACAGCAAGTAAACATCTCTTTCTCCCTTATCTTCATATGTGTGTTGTACAAATGTCCCATACACCTGCAATTAGACAAAACACAAAAGTGTGTGAAGTATTTTTGTTCTGGATAACAAAAATAGATTATTGAATAGTTTGCACTAGAAATCACCTGACAAATATGCATGTATGCAATATTTTTGGTCGTATCCAAGGTAGTCATGTCCTCATCATCCTCCCCTTTTTGAAAACAAAGCCGTCCTCGGCGTTGCTTAATCTGAAATGTGGCTAACAAAAGAGACAAGGTGTACATGTTGTATATGTATATGTCATCCATTTGTACTTCCCTTGGTTTTTGCACATATGACACATGTATAGATGAGTAACTTGCATAGTTCATAAAATCTGAAGCCAAAATATTATCACTAGAAGTAGAAGACATGAAAATATTGCAACTCAATTTGCACATATAAGTGATGCTCTTATTCATATCAAAAGATTGACAATGTTCATCATTAAACCATCCCAACATTGGTGAATAAACCTTACTTGCATCTAATTTACATGCTATAACATGCTTAAATAGGCAAACATGCAATAAGTCTTTGGTCACAGAATCATCACCAAGATTAGAGGTCATATCAAAATGATTAAACATTGATCCTTTTGCATCAACAGTTAACTCAATGGGTGCACTCAAAATTGTTGGTATTTCAGTTGTTTGATCACATGACGCATTCATGACAGTATCAAGATTCTCTAAAATAGGTGTTGTGCTCAAATCACCAGGTAACTGAACACATGATGCATTTAAGTTAACTAGGGATGCATCATTCTCATGTGAAGTTATATCATCAATATCTTTACTGTTACCTTGTCGCAAAGACGTAGCTGATGTAGGTACGGATGTTGACAATGCACCATACTCTTGAGATGATGTCGCGCTCACAATCCGAGGTGGGGCTGCTCTAGTAGGTGCAACTGTGGAGGAACCAACCGGCGGCAGTGAGCACGAACTGGAATAGTAGTCGTTGTAGTCACCCAATGCATCCTCCTGCATCTGTCTCTCAAAGGTACAAGCACGAACATACATACCAGTAATGCAACGGGGAATATACTGAAATCTTGCCTGAATATCATGGTTCAAACCACCAAAAAATCTATTCATTGTATCATCCTTAGATTCTTCTATGTCACAATGATGCATATAAGATTTGAACTCTTGGTAGTAAGCATGAACAGTGTTGTTGCCTTGTTTAAATTGTTCAAATTTGCGAAGCAATTCACGACGATAGTAAGGAGGGAAAAAATGTTGTCTCATTACATCTTTCAAATCTTTCCAAGTTGTGGGTTGGTTATCAATGTTTTTCTTACAATGCACATTCCACCAAACAGAAGCAAAACCAGTAAATGCTCTAGTGGCAGCTCGTACTCGCTCAAGTTCAGAAAAGTCATGGTGACTAAAAACTTGTTCAACTTCAAGCTCCCAAGCTAGATAAATAGCAGGATTAAATCTACCCTCAAATGACGATAAAGAGATAACCTGACCATGTGCTTGTGTGTGTTGTCCCAACTCTCGTGATGGTGATGTTGTGTCCGTCGTCCAAGAACTTCTGTCTCCGGAACCTGTCATGATTAGTAGAAAAACAAGAAACAAAATCCGAGAATAATGTTCCTATGAACTACTAGGATGTGGTGGTAAAACGCTCACAGTATAGCAAATATCAAAGTCTTACAAGTTCTTACCATGCAGCAGGTGGTGACCGGCAACCAGCGGTGTCAAATAACTCCGAAGATTGAGTAAAGCGATTGCCAGGTGAGCGTATGTATACACGGTGTAGAAATATGTGGAGCTTGGAAGGCCAATATATGGTAGCAAAATATCAGCAATAATCAATTCAGAGATGCAATGTTGAATAAACGCTCACCGACGGTACTGTGCTGGTCCTAGGCTAGACCGTGCTAGAGACGCGAGCCTAGAACACTAAAAAAAATCACGGCGCGATGCGTAACAAAGGCGGAGCACACTCTGAATATCTTTTTTTTTTCTTTTTTCACGGAATTTTTTCACTTTTTTTCTCTTTTTTTTCTCTTTTTTTTCTTTTTTTCTCTCACTTTTTTTTTCTTTCTCTTTTTTTTTCACAAACAAGTTAGATAAGATGCAGATTGGATCTAGTGATGACGCGAACGGCCTGAAGTATGATTATGACAATGAATGATGGGGAGTACGTGGTGGAAATTGATGGATGGCGGTGGTGGACAACGGAAGGGATAATGATGCAGCGGCGGCGTGACTAATGTGAACAGAACTCGAAACTCTAAACGAACTAGACACTAAGACCAGCAACTCGACACGACGATGCAACCGATAATTCAATAATGCAAACAATGAAAAGAAAATTCCAAAGGCTCAGACTGGCTTGGACAAAAGGATGAATAGATCTAACTTTTTTTTGTGGCTTTTTCTTGGACAATAGGTAAGAAAAATAGATCTAATCTAGGGAAAACTGGAAATTCTCACCGAGCAACCTGAAAACTGATACCACTTGATAGAGGCGGGGTGTCCCGATCTTTCGATGAGATGATAACTATCGATTTGTGGAGACAACTTTGACGATCCGACTACAAACGTGCACGACGTTGCTCCTTAGCAATCGCTAAACCAATCTCCGTGAGGTTACCGACAATGCCGAAAGCACGATCAGCCTGACCACGAAGGTCTATTCCTGCATGCAATCGAAGAACAAGCAAGAATATGATAAAAGCAATCTGAATATTGCAAATATGGATGAAGTATTGATAAAGGTGGGGATCCGTAAGCGGTCTTGGTCTGGTCGTTGGACACAAACGAAGTACACGAAGTTGCAATGGCTAACTTTTAACTAAACAAATCCCAAGGAAAAAGCTACTAGATGGATCTACTTATATAGGAGCAAGGGGTGGCGGCCAAGGAGGTGGGAGGACGTCCCAAGGCAGCCTAAAACCAACCCTAGGTCGTACAAGGCTCATGGGCCCAAGTGGAGGTGGTGCAACACCTTTGGACTTGTTGTTTGATTCGGATTCTGCTGCAGCGTCAGATTGTTTCGTCCATATCTCAATGCTCCGGACGAATTTAAAGGTGATTCCAATTGGAGTGGAAAGAGGACGAAATCTAGTTTCCAAAAAATAAAGAATCACCCAATTCGGATTTCGTATGAAAAAGTTATTGCCGTTTTGAGTCAGGTATGTCTGTGCAATCCGAATCTGAATCCAGAACGTGAGAGACTTGGACTCTATCTTCTCTTGGACCAAAAGTGACGTGAAAGAACTTTTTGAACAGCAAGTAAACATCTCTTTCTCCCTTATCTTCATATGTGTGTTGTACAAATGTCCCATACACCTGCAATTAGACAAAACACAAAAGTGTGTGAAGTATTTTTGTTCTGGATAACAAAAATAGATTATTGAATAGTTTGCACTAGAAATCACCTGACAAATATGCATGTATGCAATATTTTTGGTCGTATCCAAGGTAGTCATGTCCTCTTCAGCTGCGGGATGCGAAAACCTTGCTTCCTCCTAAAAGCTGTCGTGCTCTCTTAAGCGACAAACCCCGGAGCGCGTTCCCGGGCCCCGCTTCTGATAGTAGCCGCGGCGGCAAGAGGAGGAAGCAAGGGGCCAGAACCCACCTTCTCCCTGCCTCCGCCAAAAGCGTGAGGAGGGCCAAGGGGCGCGGGGGGACGGCAGGGTCCGTTGCCGGGCGGGGAAGTGTCTATCTTAACGATGCAAAGGGTTCGCTCCTTGCCGCGGGATGTACCCGCGAGACAAGTGGTCCGGCAAACACTTCCTTTTCATTAAAAACATTCCACTCAGGTACAGCTCAGAGAGAATGAAAAACATGAAAGATGGGATTACAAGATTTAAACACAACTAAGGCCCGAGGGCTTACAAGATAAAAAGAGATAAGGTGCCCGTAATCCCTTTCTTGTCTCTCTCCTCAGGAGGTAGGACAAGGAGGCGAGAAGGGCAAAAGGGGCGCCTAGACAAGCTACGGGTGGCAGAAGACGCCAAGAGAACATCCGGGGCTCCGCCCCGGGGCTCCGGAGGCCGGATGGAGATGGCGACGCCGGAAGCGGAGCTCGAGAAGGAGGCTGCGGGACGTCAACGCGCTGTCGAGGGCATCTAGCCCTCGTACTCCCAGTTGACGGCCTTGCCGCCGGCCTCTTCCGCAGCCTCGCCACTCCGGCCGCCCGAGAAGACGAAGCCCCGGCAAGAGGAGCTTGCCGGGCCGGAGAGAAGACCCCGGTGGTCGTCGCCGCGAGCAGGGGTGGTGACGGCGTCTGGGGCGGAGCTGGAAGACGAGGCAGCGGCCTTGCCGCCCGCCCTCTTCCTCTTCCGCAGCCTCCCTACGCCAGCCGCCCAAGGAGACGACCCCGGGGAGTTCACGGCGCCAGCGACACGGACGATGTGGGCCGCCGGTGCCACGCGAAGCTGCGACCGGCACCTAGTCGGACCCGTCATCCCGGCGGACGCTCCCCTCGTCGTCGCTGTCGCTCCCCTCCTCGTCACTCTTGCTCGAGGAGGAGCCTTCGCTGTCGGAGGAGCTATCCACGCAGCACGGGGCCCGGGTGCCGAGGTCCCCGAAGGCCTTGACGGAGAGGAGATCACCCTCCATCAGCTTAAAATGGAGGGTGAATCCCTCCATCAAGCTGTGGATCCGGGCGAACGTCTTCCACCCTCGGCCAAGACACACCACGCCGGGGGCTCGGGATTCGACGTGAACTCGCGTACCACTGATCCCGCAGCCCCTCATGCGCAGTCTCAGCGTCTCGTGTTGTTCCGCCTCCCAGACGTCCGCGAAGGGAGCTGGGAGGCGGAGGCGACGGCGAGGCGCCCGGCGCAGCCTGATGATGAACTTGCAGGGGTCGTCCCCGAGATGAACCGCCGGGGGAAACGGGGCCGCCGGCGGAGGCGAGGCCGGCGCGCCGCACCGCCCGCCTCGAGTGCCTCGGCCCCGTCCACGGCCTCGTCCACGACCTCGCCCCCTCCCCCTTCCCCTTACGGTTGGCTCCGCCGCCGCGGGTGCAAGGGGAGGAGGGGCGCGCTGCCTGGCGGCAACCCTTGCCGCCACCGAAGAAGGACCAGGGTTCCCTTCCTCCATGACAGTTGGGGAGAGGGGACCAGGGCTCTAAGAGAAGAAAGAAGGAAGGAGTGCGGACCCTCGTCATCCCCTTTCGCTCCTTATAAAGGGGCGGAGTGGGGGCTCGGCCGCCCCGCCCAACCAATCAAAGCAGAGGAAGGGCAGGCGACGGGGCCGACCCTCTACTTCGGCCCGCGTCGGCCCGGCTTCCTGCCTTCACCACCGCAACCCCAAGCGCATGGAGGACGCGTGGCGGGTGAGCAGGGCCGAGGCGACAGATGAGGCGACCTCTCCCCCCCCCCACTCGAAAGTGGGGACGGACGTTTCGCCTTTCCAAATAAAAGAATCGTGCCCGACGTGACGCATGCCTGCGGGCCTCAAGCCCCGCGTGCGCCACCCATGTCACGCACGTCTCGCACGCCTCGCCCCCCCCACGACGCCGCGATAAGCGCGCGCCACTTGGGGAGGGAGCGACGGACGCGGAGTTAAGGAGCAGCGCAACCCAGGCCACGCGTGCCCGTGCACTGTTAGGGCCTGGCCCAACAACGCTCGGCACCGTGTATGGCCCAGACCCGGGGGCTCCTGTCGGTGTACTAAAGTAGGGGTACCTTAGTACCCCGAACTTGTGCACGGGCAGTAGTAGCGTCCCGCGGCAAGGCTTGCCAGGGGAGCGACAAGAGTCTCCACGGCCCTTTCTGGGCCGGACGAAGGCCAAGTAATCGAGCCAAGAAGACCAAGCCCCGGCAAGAGGAGCTTGCCGGGCCAAGAGGGCGAGGTCCGGCAAGAGGAGCTTGCCGGGCCAAGGCGACAAGGCCCCGGCAAGAGGAGCTTGTCGGGACGACTAAGCCGAAGCACCAAGGCCCCGGCGGGAGGAGCCCGCCGGGACGGCCAAACCAAGGCACCCCAAGAGAAGCCCGCCGTGGCGCGCCACGCGCCCCGGCAAGGCCTGACGAGCGGCAAGCTCTCAGGTACGGCAAGACAACCACCGCGGCAAGCCACTTGCCGCGGCAAACCACCACCTCAGACGTGCGCCCCAGCTCACCTGCCCACGCGTCACTCTGGAGCTTCCCCAGAGACACGTGGCGGGGCGCCGCGCAGCCTGGGGCGCGCATGTGGCATGCGACGTTGGCGGAGTCGCCCCCGTGGCAAGCGGAGGCGCCCCTAACGGCCCGCTCGGCACTGTTCAGGCGATCCAGATGGGCATTTAATGCCTTTGTCCCCCGCCGTCAGAGTTAGGTGCGATAGCACTGTGCTGCCACTGTTCGCACAGTTCCTTGCCATTCTTACCCTCACCTGCATCGCTGCCTGTGGAAAACCCCTTAGCATATAAAAGGAGGCCCATGCGCACGTAGAGGGGAGGAGAAAGCTAGAAGGGATCGAGACCGGAAGAAGGACACCCAGTAGACCCTCATCTACGTCCAGCTCCAACTTACTGTAGCTTCTTGCGCTCCAGAGCAAGAACTCGAATCAACCAGACATGCAGCAGTAGGGTTTTACGCATCCGTGTGGCCCGAAGCTGGGTAAAATCGTTGTGTGTGTGTCGCCTCGATCTGCTCTTTGTGCAACCTCCGCCCCCCGCCGAACCGACAAGGGGCTCCGTCCCCATAGGTGCTCGTGGAGGCCGATATCCCCCGACAGCCATGTTACGTAGGATTTCTTGTGACAATTATTTAGGTCACATCATGTTTGAAAATCCACTTGACTTGTCATATGCTATGCATGATATCAATCATATGTCATATTTGCAATCTCATCTTAGTGACTATGCATATGCCATTAAAATTAACCCAATTTGCACATATGGCATAGATGACAAGCCCATGGTTATTGGCATTTGTTTCTCTTGTGATGATATTGATATGCTCCCTTTGCATCATTTATCTCATATGCCATGCCATGACTACCTAGCTTCGGATATGCATTGTTTTGGATGTTGTCCATTTTCTCCATATGATGTTTCCAATATTGCTCATGAGGAGACCCCCATAGTTTCCTCATACATTTTACGAGATTTTGATTCATCCTATCCATCGCATGATCCCAATACTTGTGTGCACAATATGCTTCCCATGCATAAACATGCTATTGATGTGCCATATACTTCTATGATAAATTTGCATCCCCATCGTGTCATACACAATAACTATTCTTTCATGATGGATGACATGTTCTTGTACCAGGCATCAAATTTCTTTGAGCAATGCTTATCTTGTGCTAACACTCACTTGCACATGCACATCATGATGGATGATGTGTACATTTGCCACGCACACAATTTCTTTGGTTTGTGTCTCTTTTGTGTAGGTACCCTTGAATACTTGTCAACCTCGCAATCCCACGAGTTGACAAAACGGGCTCTAGAGAGCAATGATGACTTGGGATCCCATGGATTGCCCTTCCCATCGCAACACTTCATGCATTTCTTTTACATGGCCCTCACATGGTTATGGGTTGTTGTCCATTATATATCCTTTGCCCATATTGCCATGTTCACTTTGCATGATATGCCCATTCCTATGCCTTTTCCATGCATTTGTGACCCATGCTTTGCATTACACATGATGATTGATTCTAGTACTTGTATGTGTATTTGCAAGCGTGGTGGAGATATTGTTTGTTATTGCCATGATTGCTTTGTGCACCATGCCTATGATGATACTATGATCTTGATTTGTGTTCGTGCTTGCGATATGTCATGTACATTGCCTATGCCTATTCTTTGCTCACATGACATGATTGCCATGATTTCCTCTAGTGTGTTGCATCTTCGCTCCACTAGCTTGCACGACTTGATTACTATGATTGCTTGCCTTGTTGCATCACCAATGATTCATACTTGCTCATTTCATGCGGTTGATGACAACTATCTACATGCTTTGCACATGATTGTGATTGCTTCTTGTCATTTATCTCCATGTGTTGCCTCTCTCATGCCAGATGATTGGCCACGTATTGAGTGCAACAATGCCCTTAGTCTTGATAATGAGTTTGCCCCCATAGCATTCTCACATATAATTGGAGATTTTGACATATTCCGTGTGAAGCATGCTTGTCTTACCTCTTTGCACCATATACCTCGTGCCATGAATATAGCCATTGTTGCATCATATTATTCATGCGCTTGTGCTTCTAATGGTTATGTGCAAAAGAAGAGAACCATCATGATGGATGATGTGTTTATCTACCATGCGCATACGTTCTTTGTTTTCTTGTGTGCATGTGTAGGATACTTAGACTTTGTGTCGACTTCCACGTCACGTGAGTTGACCATTCGAGCTCTTGAGAGCGAACCACCTTCTACCACGACGATTCTACATCACACTTGCTTGTGCTTCGGCATTGTGAAGGACGCACAAGGACTCGCCTTCAAGGTGACATCTTTCTTGAGCATGGATATTGCGGATCATACTACTTGTGCTGCTTGCACAATGAGACTTATTGTTCATCTTGGATCACTTGCTTGCACACTTGTTAGAGATCTTGTTTCGACTTGTCATTTTAACCATTCCATGCATCATGATATATATGCCTTGTGTGTTGCATCCAAATCTTGGATTACTTGCTCCTATCACATGTTTGGTTGCAATAATGTCATTCCTTCACATATGCCATGTCTCATTGATTGCTACATGCTTGACTTGATTACCTCGCACATGATGAACAATTTCTCTTTCTATTGTGTTGAGTGCCACACTATATTCACCACACCCCATGCACGCTATGCTTGGATTGCCTTGCACTTGACCCATGTGTGTAGACATCTCATCTTATTTGGTGTTGTGAATGATTCATATGCCTACCATAGACCTTTCATTGAGCAATTTGTGAATGCTTGCTATGAACTTGAGGTAGATGCCTATTCTCCTGTCAAACATATTTGCATCTCTGCCTCACATTTACATGATTGTCCCCATGCCATATTTGCTTGTGCTCAATTTATATGCTTACATACCATGTCACAATCCTTTGTCAAACCATATGCTTTGCATGATGACGACACTTGTTGGGTGAATCACCACTTGAATGCTTGGTTTTGCACTAACGCTAACCACATTTGTTTTTCCAAGTGTTTGTTGTTTTTGCTCCTTTTGAAGGAATCACTACACGGTGCGACATTGGAGAGTGCACATTTCGAACTTCAAGATGACAAGTACTTGGTGAACGTCCACTTCTACACGGCGAAGCCATCTCTTTCCCATGGTGATTTGGTTTTCAATCCGAGGTCGGATCTTTCCCAAGGGAGGGGAGATGATGCGGAGCATCCTATGGACATCACCATGTCAAGAGTCCGTTCGGCAAGTGACGCGTGCGACATCTACTTCACATACACAAAGGTGAATCATCTCCTTTACACGTGCTCACTTGACCCCTTCGAGGATGGTATACTACTTGACACTCCACTCGTGTGCATGCGTAGGTATTGTCGGAACACTACGGACGAGGAGGAGGGGTGCAAGCGCCAAGGAAAAACTACACCATCCGCGAGGGAAGCATGTAAGAGAAGGAGGAAGAAGACCCAGGACGAGCGGTACTACCGCCCACACCAAGCGGTACTACCGCTAGAGGCCCCCAAGCGGCACTACTGGCGAACTTCCGCTCTACTGCCGCTCAACCCGACAAACTCCTGTGCTCGAGCGACCCGGGTCCGGTACTACCGCCCGGTCCAAGCGGCACTACCGCTTGCAAGCGGTACTACCGCCCTCCCAAGTGGTACTACCGCTCTGCCTGTGCGCAGCCACGGGCCTTTGGCCTGGTATCCCTCTCCCACTTACCCCTTCGTGGCTAAGACTATAAATAGACCACCTCCACCTCCTTTCTAGGGTTAGCAAAGTAGTATCTCATTAGAGATAGAGCTTTGCTCATCCATATCGGATCTACTCCACGAGAGAGAGACAGCGGCCCCTCTACGGAGAAGATCCACCTTGGATTCAAGACCTCCATGTGAGCATGTGAGAAGATCCTCCGGGATATCAAGACCTCAACTCCTCCAAGGATTGGGATGAACGCTACGTTGTATCTTTCCCTTTGTTGTTCATGTACCTTGTCGATCTTGTGTGTTTGATTGTCTAGTGGATGTGTGATTGGACTTGTTCTTGAGTGTTTCCCCTTGTGTTTTCTCTCCGTTCTTCCCCGTGTTCGTCGTGTTCTTCGAGGGATCTCGCTCCTTTCGTGAAATATCGACCATCTAGGGTTCCACCCTACATCAATGTTGCAGGATATCTTACGACGAGTAAGTGATACGTTAGGGTTACGATTTCTACACTCAACTTTGCCGTTGGTGTTGATGGGAATCCACAACCTTGTTACTTCCGCTATTTTTGGATTGAGGTAATAGTATTTACGTTATTTATACATGTGATTTACCTCTGTTATAAATCCTCGAGTACTGTGTGTGTCAGCATACCGATCCAGGGATGACACTTAAGCATAGAGACTTGATCCATTCAGGTCGGGTCGCTACACAAATATAGATGACCCCTAGAATTATATTAGTGTTATTTAAGGAGTTTAGTTGGCAGACCACCATTCCTAAGTTGTGTTTGATAAACGATTTGCGGTAGTATGATGAGATCATATCTTTTGTGGGTATTACCTTACCTGTAGGTTTTGCTTGTGTTGTGTGATATGTCATATGTTTGGTTGGTCATGTCTTTCCATGTTGTCATTTTTTGTGGATTGTTTGTATTATGCAATTGGGTGCTTTGATTGATCATATGTGCTCTTTTGATGTGATTACTTTAGGATAGTTTTGGTGACTTGTGTGAATTGTGTGAATTTAGTGTTTGTTTTTGTTGTGGTTGGAGTTTTGTTGCTAGCATGAAGCATATGGGTAGTGTTTTCCCCTTAGATCTTTATTCTGCCTATATCCTAATCTCTGCTACAACCTAGCGATGAGTTAAAGTTTCACCACATGCGCCAGGATCCGACAAGAAGCAAGCACAATCATGCTGAAGGAAGAACCCTGGAGGAAGCTATAATTCTTTAGTAGATGCTTCATAGTAGTTGACGCTAACCTGAGAGTTTACAGGAACGATAGCTGTTTTGTTTGGCACGCAAAACAAATGGATTTATCCGAACCTGGTTTGTGAACAAAAGAAATTTCTGCAATACTTGTGAGGATGCCCGAGTGTTAGAATGCGAGATTTTCTAAACCATATACAAGGTAATGATTTGGGTGCGGAATGGATTGATCACCATGCCGACTTACTCTTATTATTCGCTTTTGCTATGTGAAATGGTAAATCTAGAGTGACATACCTATAGTAGAGAGACGTTGTTATTAAGCCTTCAACCTTAGAATGGTGTGACGTTTGATCCCTGTAGAAGGCACCCGTTGCCAATAGTAGGTTATACGGGGAGAATAAACCAATACTCTTTTCTACAGGAACCATTGATGAGGACATGACTACCTTGGATATGACCAAAAATATTGCATACATGCATATTTGTCAGGTGATTTCTAGTGCAAACTATTCAATAATCTATTTATGTTATCCAGAACAAAAATACTTCACACACTTTTGTGTTTTGTCTAATTGCAGGTGTATGGGACATTTGTGCAATCCACATATGAAGATAAGGGAAAAAGAGAAGTTTAGGTGCTGTTCGAAAAGTCCTCTCACGTCACTTTCGGACCAAGAGAAGATAGAGTCCAAGTCTCTCACGTTCTGGATTCAGATTCGGACTGCACAGAAATACCTGACTCAAAACGCCAACAACTTTTTCATACGGACTCCGAATTGGGTGATTGTTTTTTTGTTGGAAAGTAGATTTCATCCTCTTTCCAAAACAATTGGAATCACCTTTAAATTCATCCGGAGCATTGAGATATGGACAAAACAATCTGACACTGCAGCAGAATCCGAGTCAAACAACAAGTCCAAAGGTGTTGCATCACCTCCACTTGGGCCCATGAGCCTTGTACGACCTAGGGTTGGTTTTAGGCTGCCTTGGGACGTCCTCCCACCTCCTTGGCCGCCACCCCTTGCTCCTATATAAGTAGATCCACCTAGTAGCTTTTTCCTTGGGATTTGTTTAGTTAAAAGTTAGCCATTGCAACTTCGTGTACTTCGTTTGTGTCCAACGACCAGACCAAGACCGCTTACGGATTCCCACCATTATCAATACTTCATATATACTCGCAATATTCAGATTGCTTTTATCATATTCTTGCTTGTTCTTCGATTGCTTGCAGGAATAGACCTTCGTGGTCAGGTTGATTGTGCTCCGGCGTGGTCAATAACCTCTCGAAGTTGGTTTAGCGATTGCTAAGGCGCAACGTCGTGCACGTTTGTAGTCGGATCATCAAAGTCATCTTCACCAAATCGATAGTTATCATCTCATCGAAAGATCGGGACACCCTCGCCTCTATCAATTGGTATCAGTTTTCAGGTTGCTCAGTGAGAATTTCCAGTTTCCCCTATATTAGATTTATTTTCTTACCTATTGTCCAAGAAAAAGCCACAGAAAAGTTAGATCTATTCATCCTTTTGTCCAAGCCAGTCTGAGCCTTTGCAATTTTCTTTTCATTGTTTGCATTATTGAATTATCGGTTGCATCGTCGTGTTGAGTTGCTGGTCTTAGTGTCTAGTTCGTTTAGAGTTTCGAGTTCTGTTCACATTAATCACGTCGCCGCAGCATCGTTATTCCTTCCGCTTTTCACCACATCATCCATCAATTTTCACCTCGTGCTACCCATAGTTCATTGTCACAATCATAGTTGAGGTCATTCACATCTTCGCTTGATCCAATCTGCATCTTATCTAGTTTGTCTTGGAAAGAGGGAGAAAAAAAAAGACAGAGAAAAAAAGAGTGAAAAAAAGAAAAAAAGTCAGAGAAAAAAAAAAGAAAAAAAGTGTGAGGAAAAAAAAAGAGAGAAGAAAAAAAATCGGATCTATCTAGACTCAATCTCGTAGTTGAATTCGGATTGGATTTTGTTTTGTGCACTGTTCAGTCAAACAGGCATAACTTTCTCATACAAAGTCCGTTTTGGCTCCACGAGTACTCAAATTAAAGCTAGCGACGAGCCAAATCTAAATAGTTGCAGAAGCTAGTTCAATATTTGACACCTCAAAATCGTCTTCTAAATAGGTCTTTTTGCCCTCCGAAGTTCACGGACACAGCTTATTCCAGTTTTCAGGCCAGTTTTCGAATTCTTTGACTCCTCATATCAATTCGGAATTGAGTGATTCTTTTTGCATTGGAAAGCTTGAGCTAGTAGCATTCTTTGAAAAAAGTTATCAGAAAATTTGCTCAAACTTTTCAAGAGGAAAGTTGGAGAGAGAGTTGTTGTTTATCCTGCTTGGCAGTTGTTTCACATCATTATCTTTACTGCTATTGTGATCTTCACTTATATCTTGCTGTCCAGAGCTACTCCATATCCTTAATTGATGCTAGTTCTGCTACGCCGTGACCTTATTGGTGTTCTAGGCTCGCGTCTCTAGTCCGGTCTAGCCTAGGACCAGCACAGTACCGTCGTTGAGCGTTTATTCAACATTGCATCTTTGAATTGATTATTGCTAATCTTTTGCTACCATATATAGCCAACCCAGCTCCACATATTTCTACACCGTGTATACGTACGTTCCCCTGGCAATCGCTTTACACAATCTTCGGAGCTATTTAACACCGCTGGTTGCCTGTCACCACCTGCCGCATGGTAAGAACTTGTAAGATATTGATACTTGCTTTACTGTGAACACTTTACAACCACATCCTAGTAGTTCATAGGAACATTATTCTCGAATTTTGTTTCTTGTTTCTACTAATCATGACAGGTTCCGGAGATAGAAGTTTTTGGATGACGGACACATCTTCACCATCACGAGAGTTGGGACAACACACAGAAGCGCATGGTCAGGTTATCTCTTTACCGTCATTTGAGGGTCGATTTAATCCTGCTATTTATCTAGCTTGGGAGCTTGAAGTTGAACAAGTTTTTAGTCACCACGACTTTTCTGAACTTGAGCGAGTACGAGCTGCCACTAGAGCATTTACTGGTTTTGCTTCTGTTTGGTGGAATGTGCATTGTAAGAAAAACATTGATAACCAACCCACAACTTGGAAAGATTTGAAAGATGTAATGAGACAACATTTTTTCCCTCCTTACTATCGTCGTGAATTGCTTCGCAAATTTGAACAATTTAAACAAGGCAACAACACTGTTCATGCTTACTACCAAGAGTTCAAATCTTATATGCATCATTGTGACATAGAAGAATCTAAGGATGATACAATGAATAGATTTTTTGGTGGTTTGAACCATGATATTCAGGCAAGATTTCAGTATATTCCCCGTTGCATTACTGGTATGTATGTTCGTGCTTGTACCTTTGAGAGACAGATGCAGGAGGATGCATTAGGTGACTACAACAACTACTATTCCAGTTCGTGCTCACCACCGCCGGTTGGTTCCTCCACCGTTGCACCTACTAGAGCAGCCCCACCTTGGATTGTGAGCGCGACATCATCTCAAGAGTATGGTGCATTGTCAACATCCGTACCTACATCAGCTACGTCTTTGCGACAAGGTAACAGTAAAGGTATTGATGATATAACTTCACATGAGAATGACGCATCCCTAGTTAACTTAAATGCATCATGTGTTCAGTTACCTGGTGATTTGAGCACAACACCTATTTTAGAGAATCTTGATACTGTCATGAATGCGTCATGTGATCAAACAACTGAAATACCAACAATTTTGAGTGCACCCATTGAGTTAACTGTTGATGCAAAAGGATCAATGTTTAATCATTTTGATATGACCTCTAATCTTGGTGATGATTCTGTGACCAAAGACTTATTGCATGTTTGCCTATTTAAGCATGTTATAGCATGTAAATTAGATGCAAGTAAGGTTTATTCACCAATGTTGGGATGGTTTAATGATGAACATTGTCAATCTTTTGATATGAATAAGAGCATCACTTATATGTGCAAATTGAGTTGCAATATTTTCATGTCTTCTACTTCTAGTGATAATATTTTGGCTTCAGATTTTATGAACTATGCAAGTTACTCATCTATACATGTGTCATATGTGCAAAAACCAAGGGAAGTACAAATGGATGACATATACATATACAACATGTACACCTTGTCTCTTTTGTTAGCCACATTTCAGATTAAGCAACGCCGAGGACGGCTTTGTTTTCAAAAAGGGGAGGATGATGAGGACATGACTACCTTGGATACGACCAAAAATATTGCATACATGCATATTTGTCAGGTGATTTCTAGTGCAAACTATTCAATAATCTATTTATGTTATCCAGAACAAAAATACTTCACACACTTTTGTGTTTTGTCTAATTGCAGGTGTATGGGACATTTGTGCAATCCACATATGAAGATAAGGGAAAAAGAGAAGTTTAGGTGCTGTTCAAAAAGTCCTCTCACGTCACTTTTGGACCAAGAGAAGATAGAGTCCAAGTCTCTCACGTTCTGGATTCAGATTCGGACTGCACAGACATACCTGACTCAAAACGCCAACAACTTTTTCATACGAACTCCGAATTGGGTGATTCTTTTTTTGTTGGAAAGTAGATTTCATCCTCTTTCCAAAACAATTGGAATCACCTTTAAATTCATCCGGAGCGTTGAGATATGGACGAAACAATCTGACGCTGCAGCAGAATCCGAGTCAAACAACAAGTCCAAAGGTGTTGCATCACCTCCACTTGGGCCCATGAGCCTTGTACGACCTAGGGTTGGTTTTAGGCTGCCTTGGGACGTCCTCCCACCTCCTTGGCCGCCACCCCTTGCTCCTATATAAGTAGATCCACCTAGTAGCTTTTTCCTTGGGATTTGTTTAGTTAAAAGTTAGCCATTGCAACTTCGTGTACTTCGTTTGTGTCCAACGACCAGACCAAGACCGCTTACGAATTCCCACCATTATCAATACTTCATATATACTCGCAATATTCAGATTGCTTTTATCATATTCTTGCTTGTTCTTCGATTGCTTGCAGGAATAGACCTTCGTGGTCAGGTTGATTGTGCTCCGGCGTGGTCAATAACCTCTCGAAGTTGGTTTAGCGATTGCTAAGGCGCAACGTCGTGCACGTTTGTAGTCGGATCGTCAAAGTCATCTTCACCAAATCGATAGTTATCATCTTATCGAAAGATCGGGACACCCTCGCCTCTATCAACCATTCTTGATGACCACCATGAGAGCATCGATATTTGTTTAGCATTGGCGCAAGGCCTGTGAGCCATGAAGTTTCAGTTTATGGAAGACCGCTCTTTTGATAAGGGATTCAGAATTTCAAAGGAGAGTAAGGCATATGTCTGAAGGATTTCCTCGAAGGGTTAAGATTTTTGAAGACCCATGACTCTTATTCTAAGGTTGGTAGTACTCCACACTCTCGGACGAACAATGGATATTCAAGGAGATCCCAACCCTAGTCTTTTCTTTCTAGCCTCTTCGAATCTCAAGGATGAGATTCATTTTAAGGGTGGTAGATTTGTAACATCCCAATTTTTTTAAAATTTGGAATTTGGAATGTTAATAGGATCATTCTTTTCATCATGATTTCTATGCTTATTTAAATTTTTTGAACATTTAAAGTGTTTTCCAACTCAAGGCAATATATTTGGAGTGGAGATAATATGACTTCTCCCCTATTAATTATGTTTGGAAAACACTAAGAATATATTCTGGTGTCTACCTAAATTATTTTGTCTTTATAGAAACTTAAATTTATTTTATAGCTGTTATTATATTGCTCTTTATGTGCTTTTGTTGCATAAAATTAATTTCCAAAAATGCATTTGTGTTTTAAAAAATGTTGACTGTTTTATATAGTAGTAATCATATTTTACTGTGTGTTGTGGTAAAGTTAGGAAGTCACTAGGTATTTTATTTTTGTCAAATGCATGTTCTGTATATAGTATAAATATAAATGTTATTAATTCCCAGCTTTTACTGTGCGTCGGGACCTCAGCGCCGTTATCCCTCGCTCGCGCGCCCAGTGAGCACGAGCTGCAGCAGTTACCGGCCCGTGTGCGCACAGCAGGCCGGAGGCCCATTTTCGTGTAGCAAGCAGCCCATGTCCCAGCCCCTCTTTTCTTTGTTTTTTTCCTTCCCTCTCCCACTGACACGGATGGCCCGCACATCATCTCCCTCCTCTCGCCTGACTCCTGTTCGTTCACAAGTTCTTCTCGTTCCCGATCCAAATCCTCGTCGATTCGGCTTGGATCTCGTTCCTCTCACACGGAGATTACTCTATAAATACTCCCCAAGTCCGTCTCTTCCGATTTTTGGCAAAATCCCTCTCTCCCGTGCCCTAGGTTGATTTGGTGATCTCGCCGGAGTTCCACCGCTGTTGACCTCCTCCGTCATCGTTTCCGTCGCGTACAGTGGGTCCCAGCACCTCCTCTTGCCCCTGTTAATTTCTCCTTGATCTCCTCTATCGCCTTGACTTTCTACCTCGCTCAGGCGAGTACCGAACCGAGCGCCAGGACCTCGATCTGAAGATCACAACCACCGCCCAAGCTCCAGCCATCCTCTGCCGTCAACCCCGTTCGCCACCGACGCCGCTGAGGATTTCTTAGAGACCGCAGCAGAGCTCCGCGTCCCGTACGCTACCCTCCGAAGTCTGGAGACCACCAGAGCAGGGGCCACCATCGCCGCCCGAGCCGCCCTGCGCCGTTCTTTCTCAAATCCGGCAGCCAGCCTCTGTTCTTCTCCGGTGAGTCACCTTGCATCGTCCGATTTCCCGCCGATGGTCAAGATTAGATCTGTTGTTTTTAGTTAAGGCCGAACCGTTTTTCTCTAATTACCGGACGTCTGTTGCTTAGGCCTAGCAAGCAAACACACTCCAGCCTTTCACAGTGCGCCACGTGGCAACGCCACAGCAGCCTTAGCAGTTCTTCTAGGAACACTGTTTTGGCACAATACTTTTTGGGCAGATTTCATATCAAATTTTCATTTAGGTATATCTTGAGATCCGTAACTCCAAATTCATAGATTCATTTTCCTCTGTATTCATATTGACCAGGAGCATCTATTAGAAGCAAAACTTCACATTTTTGACCTATTTAAATTTGAATTTGCTAAAATTTGAATTTAACCTTCCGGAGGCCATATCTTTCAAACCGTTGACCCAAATAAGTTGATTCGTTTTGCATTGTGATCCTACTGGCATGTAGATAATATATACCTACGGATATGTTCTGTTAATTAAGTTTTTATTTGAATTATTTGTTGTTGGCTTTATTGTGATTTATGTGAGTATGGTTTATTTATCGGTGCCTTCGTTAATCGTATAGATTGTTCGGAGTGCGAAGCGGATCGGAATTAAGCGTTAGAGTACTTCAACACCGTTCAAGGCAAGTTTGCATTTTGATTTTGCTCATCCTATATTCTACTATGCATGTGTGTTTTTTATGCTATGACGTGTGCTTGGTTTGATCTGTATGTTCTATGATGTCATATTCTGATATTGATTGTATTGTGTGATGATGTGATCAACTTGCTATGGTAGACGTGGGCACGTGTCGAGTGATTCATGGAAGTGGTGAGTCTTTATAGCTGTAGGCTCGGGACTTTGACTCAGGTGAATGCATCAATGGCTGAGCGCTCTATTGCCCCTAGAGAATGCGCCATGGCTGAGCGCACTTGAGTTGTTGGGCCTTTTTCTCACGTGAATGCGTCACTGGCTGAGCGCTCTATTGTCCCTAGAGAATGCGCCAGGGCTGAGCGCACTTGAGACATCTTGAAGGTCTTTATCATCTATGTTGTTTGCACCTTGCCTATGTCGTGGAGGTAGGTGAAGGTAGTTTTACGCGAAACCAACTTGTGTGTTTTGTTTGTCATACATTGCTTTGTGGATGTAGGTTTGTTATATCATATTGTGTGATTTGCCAATACATTCAATGTATTGACCCTTGTGGCTGCAACCTATCATGTTGCAGGAATTTCAGATGACCAGTGAGATACAGTAGGGTTGCGAGCCTTCACTCAACATGTTCTCCAGCGGGCATTGATGGACTCATCATTGATTATGCTACCTTTCCGCTGTTATTATTGAATAAGTTAGTCATATGCTATTCAGTTTGTAATACTTTATGAATTCTGGATCATGCGTTATAGCAAATGATGCACTTGTTATTTGATATTCATATGTACCATGTGTGCTAGCGAGTCGATCTAGGGACTAGCACAGTGAGCACAGAGACATCGAATCTTATCAGGTTCGGGTCGTTACACCACATCAGCATGTTTGCTATTCCCGTGTGCATGATACCAGCTAAGATACCACCATTAGGGCCAGCCTTAATCATCGCATGCAATAATTTAGTGCACCTTGAAATATGAACATGTGTGGGGCGTGTTTGGTTTTAATGACTTGAGACTATACCTAGCCCGACATGCAAGATGACTTACTATGCACCGTTCCCCATACCTGCAGGAAGCCCGTTCATCTCCAAATCTTTTCCTCTCCATGTGTGGAAACAATATGCCTGCCAAACTCTCCTTCTCCCTCCGGCGGTCCCACCATTCCACCCCGTGTGAAAAAATCTGCATGCATGACTCTCCTCCCCCCACGCTCGTCCAATCCGTTGTGACCAGCAATATTTCCACCCCTTCGCTCCCCCGTAATTTACTCCAACAAATATGCCCGGATCTTTCCCAAGGGAGGGGAGATGATGCGGAGCATCCCAAGGTCATCCCCATGGACCTACGTCTCCCACGACACCACTTGGACCAATGACAAGAGCCCGAGCTAAGGCTACCGAAGATAAGGTGAACCCGCTCCTTTCTGAACTACCACTTTCGACACATGAGACATGGCTACTAACTCAAACGGAAATACTATGTGTGATCAGCTACTTGGAGGAGAACCATGGACCTCCTACATAGAACGGACAAGACGGCGAGGACACCAAGAGCGAAGATCAAGAGGAAGAGCTGCCACAGAAGTTACAGGCTCCGGACGACCGGCCCAGCCCGGACGTCCGACCCTTGGAGGTCGCTACAGCCCAAGGAAACCAGGCCTGCCAACGCTACAGCGGCCGGACGACCGACCCAGACCGGACGTCCGACGACTCCCAGGCTCCGAACGTCTGAGCCCTTCCGGACGACTGACACTATGCCAACAGAACCAAATATACGGAAATCCGAGGAAGACCGCACGACCGGCGACCGGACGAGCGGACGCCCACGGACGTCCAGCACCGTGCCAATAGAAGCTAAATTGCGGAAATCCGAAGAACTGCGGACGTCCGGACCCCCGCGAACCTACGGACGACCGGCGTCTCCCGGACGTCCGGGCCCTGGCTGTGTCCAGTTACGGGCTGAGGCCCATGTACCCCTGCACTTCGCCCTCTTTTGCACCTAAACTATAAATAGACCTCTCCTTCCTCCTAGTTAGGGTCAGCAAAGGATTAGCTCATATTTGTGTGAGAGCTTTGCTCATCCACTTGGTTACCTTATCCTCATATACGTGCCTCCATCGGAGAAGATCCTTCCAAGAGGATTCAAGACCCCCTCTTGGGTGGCCCCATCAAGACCTCCTCACGGAGAAGAACTGGTTACCTCTTGTATCGTCCTTTGTTGGACTTAGATCTTGTATCTCACCTTTGTGTTCATCGATCTAGCGCATGTGTGATCTCTTCTTGTTGGTTTAGTGTTTCCTCTTGTGTTTTCCCTTGTGTTTCCCCGTGTGTTCATCGTGTTCTTAGTTGGGAACCGCTCCTTTCGTGAAAGATCGGCCGTATGGAGTTCCACTCCACATCACTACCTCATCAACTACTTCCCAATACCGACATGTTAATCAAATCCTACTAATGCAATGTTTGAGGGTTGGAACTAATGCATAAAAACTGGTTAATAAAGGGATATGATCAAAGTGTTACTTGCCTTGCTGACGATCAGAAAACCCTAGTGATTCATAGTAGTAAGCCTCACACTCCGGAAACTCTATCGTGAACAAACAATAGCATAGATAAGCACTCAAGTATAAGATGCAAAGGTAAAACTCAAATGAAAAGATCCAAACTGAAAGCACAAGTGAAGATCTTTGATTTGCAAAAAGAACCAATCAAATCAAAGCTATGAAACTCAAACTATGATCAAAAGAAGTTCGAATTCAAATCTACTTGAAACCAAATTTTAAATTGTCAAAATCATGTTCAAGTTGATTATCTGAATAGAGGGGACCAAGACGAAGATTTTGGAGTTGGTTTCACTGGATTTGGACAAACGACTAAAAAGTAATGAGGGTTTGAAGATCAAGGACTAATCTATAAGAAAAATATTGGCAGATAGGTCCCTGGCTGAAAATAAAAATTAAAAAGAAAAATCTATCGGACAAACGTCCGCTAACAGGGACTAACGAATGAAAACCGGTCGTTAAAATGATCTAACTAGTGAACGTTTACTAAGTAAACAAAACGAAAAAAAACGATCTAATACTAAACCGATCTAAAAAAATAAACCGGAAAAACTGAACGGTTTTTATACCGTTTAACCGGAGAAAACCGGAGACGGGATCCGGCGGGGCGGCGGCGAGATCCGGCGGCTCCGGCGTCGAGTGTCGGTGGCGAGGCGAGGCGGTGGTGCGGGTAGGCGGTGGCGGCGTGTACGGGCGGTGGCAGTAGCTAGCGGCAGCGGTGGCGAACGACGGCGGCGGCTCGGCTCGGCTATGGAGTGGCGGTGCAGGCTGCGGCGGCGATGCGGCGCAATGAGGGGAAGTGGGAGGGGCGGCGGCGGCTTATAAAGAGGGCCCCGGGGGTCCTCGGCTTGCGCGAGGGGGCGGGAAGGCCGACCCGGACTCCTCCTCGCCGGAGTCCGGCGTCCGCACGGGAGGGAGAGGCGGCGGCGCTCGGTTGGGCCGGCTGGGCTTCGGCCTAGTACGGTCCGGAGTTTTTTTAATAAATAATTTCGCAGCAGAAGAAAATCCTAATAAATTCTAAAAAAAATTCTAAAAAATACCAGAAAATTTTCACTGTCCAAACCTAATATTTAGGACAAGATGAACATTTTTCTGAACTAAAATGCAATTTTCAAAAATGCAAGTTTTCTCTAATAGCAAATAAAATACAAATAAAATAATAATTTGATTTTAAAATTTCTCCTCCAATATTTCTGTTCTGTTGAAGAAGTCATATTATCTTCTCTCATTTATTTTTATTATTTGAAATAATTGGAGAGAAACTGTTAAAATCAAATTGATCCTCTTTTCAAATTTGAAATAAATTCAAATATGAAAATTTAGTGAAACCTCCAACTCTCTCCTTGGGTCCTTGAGTTGCTTAAGGTCTCTAGGATCAAATTGTCCAAATAAAATTCAATTAAAAATGCAAAGAGCATGAATGCATATGATGACCTAACGATTAACATCCAAATAGAAAATTGGGATGTTACAAACCTACCCCCCTTAAGATGAATCTCGCCCTCGAGATTCGGGTTGGCTAGAAAATAGGTGTGGGTGGTCTTTCCATAGGTGTTCTTCTCGCTCCCAGGTGGCTTCTTCCTCGGTATGGTGGCTCCACTAAAAAATGCAAAACTTGATAACCTTGCTACGTGTAATTCGGCTGGCAAACTCAAGAATCTTGACTGGTTTCTCCTCGTAGGTTAGGTCACTCTCCAACTGAATTGCTTCCAGGGGCACTGTATCTCTCAGAGGAATATCGGCCATCTCTGCATGGCACTTCTTCAACTGGGAAACATGAAACACATCATGCACTCCTGACAAACCTTCGGGTAACTCCAACTTGTAGGCTCTCCCATAAGTTCCAAAACTCGTGGTCCTACAAATCTTGGGGCTAACTTTCCTTTGACTCCAAATCGTTTAACACCTCACAGTGGTGACACACAAAGATATGATCTGTCTCCGATTTCGTAGGCTACTTCCTTGCGTTTAGTGTCAGCATAACTCTTCTGCCCAGACTGAGCTACCTTCAGTCTATCACGAATCAACTTAACCTTCTCTTCAGACTCTTTGATTAAATCTGGTCCGAACAACTAACAGTCTCCAACTTCATCCCACATCAACGGTGTCCTGCACCTTCTTCCATACAAAGCTTCAAATGGGCCATCTTCAAACTAGCCTGGTAGCTGTTTTTGTAAGAGAACTCTGCGTAAGGCAAATTATCATCCCAACTAGATCCATAATCTAGTGCACAAGCTCTCAACATGTCCTGCAGAATTTGGTTGACTCTCTCAGTCTGTCCATCTTTCTGCGGATGAAAGGTTGTACTGAAATCTAGCCTAGTACCCAAAGTCTGGTGCAACTGATTCCAAAACTTCGAGGTAAAATGTGTTCCTCTATCTGATACAATGGTCCTCGGAACTCCATGCAGACATACGATCCTGGTCATATATATCTTGGCCAACTTCGCGCTCGTATAAGTGGTTTCCACTGGGATAAAGTGTGCCACTTTGGTCAAGTGATCAACTACTACCCAGATGGAGTCATATCCTGATCGGGACCTGGGTAATTCGGTGATAAAATCCATGCCAAGCTTATCCCACTTCCATTCGGGTATCGGCATAGGCTGGAGTAATCCTGCTGGCTTCTGGTGTTCTGCCTTAATTCTCTGACATACATCACATACTGCTACATACTCGGCAATATCCTTCTTCATACCTGTCCACCAGAAACGTTCCTTCAAATCCAAATACGTGTTAGTATTTCTAGGGTGATGAGGACATGACTACCTTGGATATGACCAAAAATATTGCATACATGCATATTTGTCAGGTGATTTCTAGTGTCAACTATTCAATAATCTATTTATATTATCCAGAACAAAAATACTTCTCACACTTTTGTGTTTTGTCTAATTGCAGGTGTATGGGACATTTGTACAATCCACATATGAAGATAAGGGAAAAAGAGAAGTTTAGGTGTTGTTCAAAAAGTCCCTTCACGTCACTTTTGGGCCAAGAGAAGATAGAGTCCAAGTCTCTCACGTTCTGGATTCAGATTCGGACTGCACAGACATACCTGACTCAAAACGGCAAGAACTTTTTCATACGGACTCCGAATTGGGTGATTATTTTTTTGTTGGAAAGTAGATTTCGTCCTATTTCCAATCCAATTGGATGCACCTTTAAATTCGTCCGGAGCATTGAGATATGGACGAAACAATCTGACGCTGCAGCAGAATCCGAGTCAAACAACAAGTCCAAAGGTGTTGCATCACCTCCACTTGGGCCCATGAGCCTTGTACGACCTGGGGTTGGATTTAGGCTGCCTTGGGACGTCCTCCCACCTCCTTGGCCGCCACCTCTTGCTCCTATATAAGTAGATCCACCTAGTAGCTTTTTCCTTGGGATTTGTTTAGTTAAAAGTTAGCCATTGCAACTTCGTGTACTTCATTTGTGTCCAACGACCAGACCAAGACCGCTTCCGGATCCCCACCATTATCAAGACTTCATATATATTCGCAATATTCAGATTGCTTTATCATATTCTTGCTTGTTCTTCGATTGCTTGCAGGAATAGACCTTCGTGGTCAGGTTGATCGTGCGCCGGCATGGTCAATAACCTCTCGGAGTTGGTTTAGCGATGGCTAAGGCGCAACGTCGTGCACGTTCATAGTCGGATCGTCAAATTCATCTCCAACAAACCGATAGTTATCATCTCATCGGAAGATCGGGACACCCTCGCCTCTATGAAGTGGTATCAATTTTCAGGTTGCTCGGTGAGAATTTCCAGTTTTTCTAGATTAGAATATTTTCTTACCTATTGTCCAAGAAAAAGCCACAAAAAAAAGTTAGATCTATTAATCCTTTGTCCAAGCCAGTCTGAGCCTTTGCAGTTTTGTTTTCATTATTTGCATTATTGAATTATCGGTTGCATCGTCGTGTTGAGTTGCTGGTCTTAGTGTCTAGTTCGTTTAGAGTTTCGAGTTCTGTTCACATTAGTCACACGGGCGCTGCATCGTTATCCCTTCTGTTGTCAACCACCCATCCATCAATTTCCACCACGTGCTACCCATCGTTCATTATCATAATCATAGTTGAGATCGTTCACATCTTCACTTGATCCAATCTACATCTTATCTAGTTTGTTTTGGAAAGAGTGAGAGAAAAAAAAGACAGAGAAAAGAAAGAGAGAAAAAAGTAAAAAAAAAGTCAGAGAAAAAAAAGAGAAAGAAAAAGAAAAAAAGTGTGAGGAAAAAAAAGAGAAGAAAAAAAACAAAATTCGAATCTATCTAGACTCAATCTCGTAGTTGAATTCGGATTCGAATCTGTTTTGTGCACTAATCAGTAAAACAGGCATAACTTCCTCATACGAAGTCCGTTTTGGCTCCGCGAGTACTCAAATGAAAGCTAGTGACGAGACGTATTTAAATAGTTGCAGAAGCTAGTTCACTATTTGGCACGTCAAAATCGGCTTCTAAATAGGTCTTTTTGCCCTCCGAAGTTCGCGACATGCCTTATTCAAGTTTTTCAAGCAAGTTTTAGAATTTTTTGACTCCTCACATCAACTCGAAATTGAGTGATTCTTTTTGCGTTTGAAAGCTTGGGTCAGTGCCATTCTTGAGAAAAGTTATCAGAAAATTGGCTCAAACGTTTTAAGAGGAAAGTTGGAGAGAGAGTTGTTGTCTATCCTGCTTGGCAGTTGTTTTTCATCATTATCTTTACTGCAGTTGTGATCTGATAGAGGCAAAGTTGTCCCGTCTTTCGATGAGACGGTGGCTATCGTTTTGGAGGAAGTCGACTTTGACGATCCGACTACGAACGTGCGAGGACGTCGCGCCTTAGCAATCGCTAAACCAACTCCGAGAGGTTATTGACCACGCCGGAGCACGATCAACCTGACCATGAAGGTCTGTTTCCTACAGGCAAACGAAGAACAAGCAAGAAACTAAGATTGCAATCTGGATATTGCGAATATAAGAGGAAAGCATTATTGATCGAGGTGGGATTCTATGACGCCTTGGTCTGGTCGTTGAACACAAACGAAGTACGCGAAGTTGCAGCTATGGCGAACTTTTAATCTAAACAAAACCCAAAGTCAACCTTCTCCAAGCTAGGCCCTTCATTTGTAAGCAAAACAAATGTATCCAATTTAGGCAGCATCATATTCTCATGAACATTAGAATCATTACCAAGAAACGAAAGTACCTGATAATTCAATTGGCGTGCGCGAGCTCTAGTAATTGGTCCAGTATGTATAGCAGCAGGGGATGTGGGTGTAACAATGGTATTGATGTGCTCATCATCCTCCCCTTCTTGAAATGAAGTCGTCCTCGACGGAAGCTCATCTTGCTCACCCAAATAAGGCTTCAAATCTGCAATGTTAAAAGTGGGACTAATCCCAAAATCTGCAGGCAACTCAAGTTTATATGCATTATCATTTATGTTCTCTAACACCTTAAAAGGACCATCAGCACGTGGCATTAGCTTTGATTTGCGCAAATTAGGAAATCTATCCTTACGCAAATGTAACCAAACAAGATCTCCAGGTGCAAACACAACATGTTTTCTACCCTTATCTCCAGCAAGTTTATATTTAGCATTCATACGCTCAATGTTTTCCTTAGTTAACTCATGCATTTTTAAAATCAATTCAGCACGTTCTTTTGCATCAAAATTAACCTTCTCCGAAGATGGAAGAGGCAACAAATCAATAGGTGCACGAGGTAGGAAACCATACACAATTTCAAAAGGGCACATCTTAGTAGTAGAATGCAAGGAACGATTATAAGCAAATTCAATATGAGGCAAGCATTCTTCCCACATTTTCTTATTATTCTTCAAAACAACCCTAAGCATAGTAGACAATGTTCTATTGACTACTTCAGTTTGTCCATCAGTTTGGGGGTGACAAGTAGTACTAAAAAGCAGTTTAGTCCCCAACTTAGCCCATAAACATCTCCAAAAGTGGCTAAGAAATTTAGTATCACGATCTGAAACAATAGTATTTGGCACACCATGCAAGCGAATAATTTCACAAAAGAACGAATCAGCAACATTAACAGCATCATCACTTTTATGACATGGTATAAAGTGTGCCATTTTCGAGAATCTATCCACGACAACAAATATACTATCCCTCCCCTTCTTTGTTCGAGGTAAACCTAAAACAAAGTCCATAGATATATCCTCCCAAGGAACACTAGGTACAGGCAAAGGCATATATAAACCATGAGGATTGAGTCGTGACTTAGCTTTTTGACATGTAGTGCAGCGAGCAACAAAACGCTCAACATCCCGTCTCATCTTTGGCCAAAAGAAATGTGTAGCAAGTACGTCCTCTGTCTTCTTCACGCCAAAGTGTCCCATTAATCCTCCTCCATGCACCTCCTACAACAACAAAAGACGAACAGAGCTAGCTGGAATGCATAGCTTGTTAGCACGGAACACAAAACCATCATTAACAACGAACTTGTTCCATTTTCTTCCGTCTTTACAATTCTGCATTACATCTTTAAAATCAGCATCATGCACATATTGATCTTTGATGGTCTGCAAACCAAGTATTTTGAAGTCAAGTTGTGAAAGCATAGTATAGCGACGAGACAAAGCATCAGCAATAACATTTTCTTTACCCTTCTTGTGTTTAATGACATAAGGGAAAGTATCAATGTATTCAACCCATTTAGCATGTCTACGATTCAGTTTAGCTTGACTTTTAACATGTTTCAAAGATTCATGATCAGAATGTATAACAAATTCTTTGGGCCATAAATAATGTTACCATGTCTCTAAAGTCCGAACAAGAGCATATAATTCTTTATCATAAGTAGAATAGTTCAGACTAGGCCCACTCAATTTTTCAGAAAAGTATGCAACAGGTTTGCCATCTTGTAATAACACACCTCCTAATCCAATTCCACTAGCATCGCATTCAAGCTCAAAAGTCTTATTAAAGTCAGGAAGTTGAAGGAAAGGAGCATGTGTCAACTTATCTTTCAATACCGTGAAGGCTTCTTCCTGTGCGGTACCCCAAACAAAAGGCACATCCTTCTTTGTAAGCTCATTGAGAGGTGCAGCAATGGTGCTAAAGTCTCTCACAAAACGCCTATAGAAACCAGCGAGTCCAAGAAAACTCCTCACTTGTGTGACCGTTTTGGGCTGCGGCCAACTCTCAATAGCTTCAATCTTGGCTTTATCAACTTCAATTCCCTATGGAGTAACAACATAGCCAAGAAAAGACACTCGGTCGGTGGAAAAGGTGCACTTCCCAAGGTTACCAAACAAACGTGCATCACGTAGAGCATTAAAAACAGCACGTAAATGTTCCAAATGTTCTTCCAAAGATTTGCTATAAATCAGTATATCATCAAAATAGATTACCACAAATCGTCCGATGAAAGCACGTAAAACTTCGTTCATTAGTCTCATGAAAGTACTAGGTGCATTAGTTAACCCAAAAGGCATGACTAACCACTCATATAAACCAAACTTAGTTTTAAATGTTGTTTTCCATTCATCTCCCAATTTCATACGAATTTGATGGTATCCACTATGCAAATCAACTTTGGAGAATATTGTAGAGCCACTCAATTCATCAAGCATATCATCTAGCCTAGGAATAGGATGACGATAACGAATAGTAATATTATTAATGCCTCTACAATCAACACACATACGCGATGTACCATCCTTTTTGGGCACTAGTATAATAGAAACAACACAAGGACTAAGAGATTCGCGTATATAACCTTTGTCGAGCAGCTCCTGTACTTGACGCATAATCTCCTTCGTCTCTTTTGGATTGGTAAGGTATGGTGCACGGTTGGGTAGCGATGCACCGGGAATTAAGTCTATTTAATGCTCAATCCCTCGAATAGGTGGTAATCCCGGTGGCACGTCTTGTGGGAAGATGTCAGCGAACTCCTGCAAAATGTTCGTGACGGTAGGCGGCAAAGAGGAAGGCACGTCCTCGAATGAAAATAATGCCTCTTTGCACACAAAAGCATAGCAAACAGATTTGCTAAAAACTAGCTCATCAATATCAGATTTGGTGGCAAGTAAACATGCACTTTTCAATTTAATTTCAGAAGCAACACTAGATGGTTTATTATTAGGCTTCAATTGTTGCTCAAATTCTTTTGCCACAATCTGATTTTCACTCTTATTTTTCTCCTGTTTTGCTTTATTAGCTCTATTAATATCATCTTTCAAAATGGAATCAGGAGTCATAGGAAGCAAAGTAATATTTTTATCCTTATGAACAAGAGTATACTGATTGTTTCTACCATGGTGTACAGAATTTTTATCAAATTGCCATGGTCTACCAAGTAATAAGGAACATGCTTGCATAGGTACCACATCACAATCAACATAATCAGCATATGTAGAGATACTAAAATGCACACGAACAGTACGTGTTACCTTAACCTTGCCGCTGTTGTTGAACCATTGGATGTAGTAAGGATGTGGATGTGATCTTGTGGTGAGAGATAGCTTCTCCACCATCTCCATGCTAGCCAAGTTGTTGCATCTCCCTCCATCTATGATGACGCGAATAGAACGTTCCTTCACAACTCCCTTTGTATGGAACAAATTATGCCTCTGATTTTGCTCAGCTTGTGTAACCTGCACACTCAAAACGCGTTGAGCAACTAAACATTCATACCTATCAGCATCTTCAGCAGCCATGTATTGCGTCTCATGATCAGAATCATCTCCACCGTGTTCTTCATGTGTAATAAGAGCCAAAGTCTCCTCATCATAGTCACTAGCGGACTCATACCCACCATCCTCAGTAACAATCATCACACGCTTAGATGGGCATTCTCTCGCATAATGACCTCCACCCTTGCAACGTCGACAAATAATATCATGTGTTTGCCCAGTTGATGCCATGGAACCACATGCGAATATTTGACGGTAGCAGCACAACAACTGAATCAAAAATCGAAACCAACCAATGAACTGATGAGGACATGACTATCTTGGATACGACCGAAAATATTGCATACATGCATATTTGTCAGGTGATTTCTAGTGTCAACTATTCAATAATCTATTTATATTATCCAGAACAAAAATACTTCACACACCTTTGTGTTTTGTCTAATTGGAGGTGTATGGAACATTTGTACAATCCACATATGAAGATAAGGGAAAAAGAGAAGTTTAGGTACTGTTCAAAAAGTCCCTTCACGTCACTTTTGGGCCAAGAGAAGATTGAGTCCAAGTCTCTCACGTTTTGGATTCAGATTCGGACTGCACAGACATACCTGACTCAAAACGGCAAGAACTTTTGCATACGGACTCCGAATTGGGTGATTCTTTTTTTTTTTCTCACTTTTTTTCTTTTTTTTCTCTTTTTTCACAAACAAGCTAGATAAGATGCAGATTGGATCTAGTGATGACGCGAACGACCTCAAGTATGATTATGACAATGAATGATGGGGAGTACGTGGTGGAAATTGATGGATGGCGGTGGTGGACAGCGGATGCAATAATGACGCGGTGGTGGTATATGGCAACGACAATGAAGATGGTGCGGCGGTGGCGTGACAAACTGTGAACAGAACTCGAAACTCTAAAGGACTAGACACTAAGACCAGCAACTTGACGCGACGATGTAACCGCAAATTCAACAAAGCAAAACACTAAAAAGATTATGCAAAGGCTCAGACTGGCTTGGACAAAGGATGAACAAATCTAACTTTTTTGTGTGGCTTTTTCTTGGACAATAGGTAAGAAAATATATCTAATCTAGGGATAAATGCAAATTCTCACCGAGCAACCTGAAAACTGATACCACTTGATAGAGGCGGGGTGTCCCGATCTTTCGATGAGATGATAACTATCGATTTGTGGAGACAACTTTGACGATCCGACTACAAACGTGTACGACGTTGCGCCTTAGTAATCGCTAAACCAATCTCCATGAGGTTACCGACAATGCCGAAAGCACGATCAGCCTGACCACGAAGGTCTATTCCTGCATGCAATCGAAGAACAAGCAAGAATATGATAAAAGCAATCTGAATATTGCAAATATGGATGAAGTATTGATAAAGGTGGGGATCCGTAAGTGGTCTTGGTCTGGTCGTTGGACACAAACGAAGTACACGAAGTTGCAATGGCTAACTTTTAACTAAACAAATCCCCCAGCAAAAAGCTACTAGGTGGATCTACTTATATAGGAGCAAGGGGTGGCAGCCAAGGAAGTGGGAGGACGTCCCAAGGCAGCCTAAAACCAACCCTAGGTCGTACAAGGCTCATGGGACCAAGTGGAGGTGATGCAACACCTTTGGACTTGTTGTTTGACTCGGATTCTGCTGCAGCGTCAGATTGTTTCATCCATATCTCAATGCTCCGGACGAATTTAAAGGTGAATCCAATTGGAGTGGAAAGAGGACGAAATCTACTTTCCAACAAAAAAAGAATCACCCAATTCGGAGTCCGTATGCAAAAGTTCTTGCCGTTTTGAGTCAGGTATGTCTGTGCAGTACGAATCTGAATCCAGAACGTGAGAGACTTGGACTCTATCTTCTCTTGGCCCAAAAGTGACATGAAGGGACTTTTTGAACAGCACCTAAACTTCTCTTTTTCCCTTATCTTCATATGTGGATTGTACAAATGTCCCATACACCTGCAATTAGACAAAACACAAAAGTGTGTGAAGTATTTTTGTTCTGGATAATATAAATAGATTATTGAATAGTTGACACTAGAAATCACCTGACAAATATGCATGTATGCAATATTTTTGGTCTTATCCAAGATAGTCATGTCCTCATCATCCTCCCCTTCTTGAAAATAAAGCCGTCCTCGGCGTTGCTTTATCTGAAATGTGGCTAACAAAAGAGACAAGGTGTACATGTTGTATATGTATATGTCATCAATTTTTACTTCCCGTGGAATTTGCACATATGACACATGTATACATGAGTGACTTTCATAGTGAATAAAATATAAAGCCAAAATATTATCACAAGAAGTAGAAGGCATGAGGAAAAAAAGTCAGAGAAAAAAAAGAGAGAAAGAAAAATAAAAAAAAGTGTGAGGAAAAAAAAGAGAAGAAAAAAAAACAAAATTTGGATCTATCTAGACTCAATCTCGTAGTTGAATTCGGATTGGAATCTGTTTTGTGCACTATTCAGTAAAACAGGTATAACTTCCTCATACGAAGTCCGTTTTGGCTCCGCGAGTACTCAAATAAAAGCTAGCGACGAGACGCATCTAAATAGTTGCAGAGGCTAGTTCAATATTTGACACCTCCAAATCAGCTTCTAAATAGGTATTTTTGCCCTCCGAAGTTCGCGGACACATCTTATTCTAGTTTTTTAGGCCAGTTTTCGAATTCTTTGACTCCTCATATCAATTCGCAATTGAGTGATTCTTTTTGCATTGGAAAGCTTGAGCTAGTAGCATTCTTTGAAAAAAGTTATCAGAAAATTTGCTCAAACTTTTCAAGAGGAAAGTTGGAGAGAGAGTTGTTGTATATCCTGCTTGGCAGTTATTTCACATCATTATCTTTACTGCTATTGTGATCTTCACTTATATCTTGCTGTCCAGAGCTACTTCATATCCTTTATTGATGCTAGTTGTGCTATGCCGTGACCTTATTAGTGTTCTAGGCTCGCGTCTCTAGTCCGTTCTAGCCTAGGACCAGCACAGTACAGTCGTTGAGCGTTTATTCAACATTGCATCTCTTAATTGACTATTGCTGATCTTTTGCTACCATATATTTGGCCTTCCAAGCTCCACATATTTCTACACCGTGTATACATACGCTCACCTGGCAATCGCTTTACTCAATCTTCGGAGTTATTTGACACCGCTGGTTGCCAGTCACCACCTGCTGCATGGTAAGAACTTGTAAGACTTTGCTATTTGCTATACTGTGAGCGTTTTACCACCACATACTAGTAGTTCATAGGAACATTATTCTCGGATTTTGTTTCTTGTTTTTCTACTACATATGGTAGGCTCCAGAGTCAGTTGGGCTTCATCAATCGTGGGATACGTGCCACCAGCTCCGAAAAAACAACCACCGTTACAAGAGGTGCAAAGACATAAGAATATGCACAATCAGGTTTTTGTTTCCATGCCTCCTTTTAATGGTCGTTTTAAGCCTGATTTATATATTGAACGGGAGTTCGAAATAAATGTTATATTTGCTTCCCATGATTTTTCGGAACGTAAAAAAGTTAAGCTTGCGGTTGGTTCTTTCACTAGTTTTGCTACTGTTTGTGATGAGGACATCAATACCATTGTTACATCCACAGCCCCTGCTGCTATACATACTGGACCAATTACTAGAGCTCGCGCACGCCAATTAAATTACCAGGTACTTTCGTTTCTTGGTAATGATTCTAATGTTCATGAGAATATGATACTGCCTAAATTGGATACATTTGTTTTGCTTACAAGTGAAGGGCCTAGCTTGGAGAAGGATGAACATTGGAGCAAGAACACGCATGGAGTTGATGGCATGCGCAAGGGGATCAAGAACGGAGTTACAAGTGATGATTTCAGGACTTTGAAGCCACCATAAGGAGTGAATGAAGCCTTGGACGAAATATACAAGATGCCACTTCATAATATTCGTCCATAGGCTATTCTAGGTGCTGCGTCACCTTATTTTTGGGCCAGGCCCATGTAATTTCGAAATACTTAAGTATAGGATATTTTTAGAGTCCGTATGTGTGGGGAAACAAGAGTTAGGTTTGGTTTCGGACCCCACCATCAGGGGCCACGAAATTCCCTCCTCTTCCTCCATATATACAGACCTTAGGGCGTCGTTTAGACTTTGGGTTTTGTTTAGATCAAAAGTTCGCCATAGCTGCAACTTCGCGTACTTCGTTTGTGTTCAACGACCAGACCAAGGCGTCACAGAACCCCACCTTCGTTAATAAAGCTTTCCTCTTTTATTCGCAATATCCAGATTGCAATCTTAGTTTCTTGCTTGTTCTTCGTTTGCTCGCAGGAAACAGGCCCTCGTGGTCAGGTTGATCGTGCTCCGGCGTGGTCAATAACCCTCGGAAGTTGGTTTAGCGATTGCTAAGGCGCGACGTCTCGCACGTTCGTAGTCGGATCGTCAAGATCGACTCCCACAGAAACGATAGCGACCATCTCATCGAAACATCGGGACACCTTTGCCCCTATCAGTTTGGTGGAGTGATTTAAAACTTGTCATGAGAGATAGATTCGTCGATGTTTATTATACTCGTGGCATGATTAAAAAACTACAACATTTAAAACAAGGTAGTGACACTGTAAGAAAATATTATGATGATTTACAAACTACCTTGTTGCATTCCTTTTTAGAGGAAAGTGAAGAAGATTTTATGGATAGATTTTGGGGAGGATTAAACCGTGATATTCAGGAGATACTAATTCATGAAGAATGTTATCCTATGGACCATTTGTTTCATCTTGCTTGCAAAGCTGAACAGGAAATAAAGAGGCGTGATGCCCACAAGACAAACAAGCATAAGGTGCACATCCAAGGAGTTGAGACGGTCACTGCGCCTACTATGACAACAACATCCGTTGTTGTGAGCACTGCATCAGCTCCATATTATGACCCGTCACTGCCGAGAGTTCCAACATCGTCTGAGTTGGTAACACGAGGTAATGACAAAGGTACTGATCTTCTAACTTCGCATGCGAATGATGAATGCCTTGTCGATTTAAATACACCATGTGATGCTCTAGCCACTACATTGATCACACCACCTATTTTAGATGATTATGCGGATGATTTGACTTTGCCATGTGATCAAACAACTGCAATATCAAGAATTTTGAGTACACCCATTGAATTAACCGTTGATGTGAAGGAACCATGTGAATCAGGCACTAAAACAAATTTGGATCAACTACGTTTGAAAATAATTGTGCCAATGTTTAATCATTTTGATATGACCTCTAATCTTGGTGATGATTCTGTGTCAAATGACTTATTGCATGTTGGCTTATTTAAGCATGTTGTAGCATGTAAATTTTGTGCAAGTAAGGTTTATTCACCAATATTGGGATGGTTTAATGATGAATATTGTCAATCTTTTCATATGAATAAGAGCTTCACTTATATGTGCAAACTGAGTTGCAATACTTTCATGCCTTCTACTTCTTGTGATAATATTTTGGCTTTATATTTTATTCACTATGAAAGTTACTCATGTATACATGTGTCATATGTGCAAATTCCACGGGAAGTAAAAATTGATGACATATACATATACAACATGTACACCTTGTCTCTTTTGTTAGCCACATTTCAGATAAAGCAACGCCGAGGACGGCTTTATTTTCAAGAAGGGGAGGATGATGAGGACATGACTATCTTGGATAAGACCAAAAATATTGCATACATGCATATTTGTCAGGTGATTTCTAGTGTCAACTATTCAATAATCTATTTATATTATCCAGAACAAAAATACTTCACACACTTTTGTGTTTTGTCTAATTGCAGGTGTATGGGACATTTGTACAATCCACATATGAAGATAAGGGAAAAAGAGAAGTTTAGGTGCTGTTCAAAAAGTCCCTTCATGTCACTTTTGGGCCAAGAGAAGATAGAGTCCAAGTCTCTCACGTTCTGGATTCAGATTCGTACTGCACAGACATACCTGACTCAAAACGGCAAGAACTTTTGCATACGGACTCCGAAT
This sequence comes from Aegilops umbellulata, assembly GCA_032464435.1. Classification (NCBI taxonomy): domain Eukaryota; kingdom Viridiplantae; phylum Streptophyta; class Magnoliopsida; order Poales; family Poaceae; genus Aegilops; species Aegilops umbellulata. The sequence goes on along the minus strand of CP136057.1, from coordinate 268,298,707 downwards.
TGGGTGATTCTTTTTTTGTTGGAAAGTAGATTTCGTCCTCTTTCCACTCCAATTGGATTCACCTTTAAATTCGTCCGGAGCATTGAGATATGGATGAAACAATCTGACGCTGCAGCAGAATCAAAGTCAAACAACAAGTCCAAAGGTGTTGCATCACCTCCACTTGGGCCCATGAGCCTTGTATGACCTAGGGTTGGTTTTAGGCTGCCTTGGGACGTCCTCCCACCTCCTTGGCCGCCACCCCATGCTCCTATATAAGTAGATCCACCTAGTAGCTTTTTGCTGGGGGATTTGTTTAGTTAAAAGTTAGCCATTGCAACTTCGTGTACTTCGTTTGTGTCCAACGACCAGACCAAGACCGCTTACGGATCCCCACCTTTATCAGTACTTCATCCATATTTGCAATATTCAGATTGCTTTTATCATATTCTTGCTTGTTCTTTGATTGCATGCAGGAATAGACCTTCGTGGTCAGGCTGATCGTGCTTTCGACATTGTCGGTAACCTCACGGAGATTGGTTTAGCGATTGCTAAGGCGCAACGTCGTGCACGTTTGTAGTCGGATCGTCAAAGTTGTCTCCACAAATCGATAGTTATCATCTCATCGAAAGATCGGGACACCCCGCCTCTATCATGAACTACTACTAATGGTGAGCGTTTGCTAGTATCATGTACTCTGTCTGTCCATGTATATAGGGCTTAATGCGTTTTTCGAGACTAACTTTGGCCCTGTTTCGATCCATGGGTTAGAGTTAGTTTGAGCTAGTTGGGGCTCAAATAGCCCTAATGTATCAAAGCATGAGGGTTAAATTGGAGCAAGTTGCACCGAACCCACCAAAAAAGCTATCCCACCCAAGAGGTGCTAATTGGAGATAGTTCTCATTGGGCCCACTGAAAAATCAATTTTCTCTCTCTATCAAGTGCATTTATTGTCAATCTAACCCTGTCACCCAAACACCTCTTTGGCTATAGTTAGTTTAGGGTTAGTCATGAGTTAGTCTAACCTCTAGCTAAGTTAAGTATCCAAACAGGAGCAATAAAGGACATGCAAGTTCCTCAAAGCATATAGTCAAATTCCTACGTGAAAGGATCTTCTTTTTTTTATAAACGGAACGCGAAAGGATCTTCGAATGATATAAATTTCAAATTATATAAATTCTTATCAATAGTCAAAGGCATCCTCGAAGAATGCATTAGGCCCTATATAAAATCTTATCAATAGTCAAAACCAAGTGTTACTACTACACCAAACAAGTTCGAAACGAGAAACTACACCCACTCACAGCACGGCATGCCTGTCTCATTTGGTCCGTCACTCAAAGCGCTTCCTCTTCCTGGCATAACAATAGAGTAAAATAAATTTTTTAGAATGCTCTTGGCTTGTCACTAACATGTGATGAGTTAACCGACCTCAATAGACGGCAAAAACGCCAGCCCGCCGCACTTTGAGAGAGACGAGGAGCGACAAGCGATACGGGCTGGTGGATTACTAGAGCTAGGTGTCGCACGGAGGCCAAGAAATATGGTGATAGCATGGGTTAGCCATGTAGTATGATGTAACTACACTAGGCTACTGTGTTTCGTACTCTTCGAGTCTACTGTGGAGATGATTGGTTGATTTTATATCGCTGAATAATATAAAATATTATGAGTGCAGACGCTCCACCACGAGGTTCCTTGCTCCTTCTCGGTTGTCGGGAATCTATGTTCTTCCACTCTTTTTTTACGTGAGCTTTGTTCATCCTTTTACAAACACGTGACAACTCGCAGAATGACGAGAAGCTTGCTTACTACACCTTCTCCCTCGCCAACGCGTGTGTGGTGGCTCGCAGCACGAGGAGAAACTTTTGCTTACAAGTGGTGGACATGCAGCAGTTCATTTGGTGTCAGATTGCCAGCAGTTCATTCGACTTCCGGAAGAGGCGAAGAGCCAAGCGCAAGGTCACCTACTAAGGCTGGTCATAGTGGGAGTAACATAGCACAGTCCAAGACAAGTTTGCTTATGTTGTATGTATTTAATGAGGAGAGATGTATTTAGAGTAACATTATATGTTACTGTAACATAGCGCTTTCCAAGAGAGGATGAGTCCACAAGGTAATAAATGAAGCCAACTAGTATGACACTACTACTATGTTACTTGCATGACACTAGTATAAGTTACTCATCACTATGACCAGCCTAAGAGCATGGTTAATAGTATAGCCAGTTGATGGCTATAAGAAACTGCCATGTCATGTATAGCCATCATTTATAGTCACTCGTATAGTAGTGTGGGCTACAAGGTTGGCTATAACATTACTACTTTTTTCAACCTTCTATCTTTCTCATTCTTCACATTTATTCTATTTGTCTAGGAATCCGCATATAGCTAGTGATAGAGGCGGGGTGTCCCGATCTTTCGATGAGATGATAACTATCGATTTGGTGGAGACGACTTTGACGATCCGACTACAAACGTGCACGACGTTGCGCCTTAGCAATCGCTAAACCAACTCCGATAGGTTATTGACCACGCCGGACCACAATCAACCTGACCACGAAGGTCTATTCCTGCAAGCAATCGAAGTACAAGCAAGAATATGATAAAGCAATCGGAATATTGCGAATATAGATGAAGTATTGATAAAGGTGGGGATCCAAAAGCGGTCTTAGTCTGGTCGTTGGACACAAACGAAGTACACGAAGTTGCAATGGCTAACTTTTAAATAAAAAAATCCCAAGCAAAAAGCTACTAGGTGGATCTACTTATATAGGAGCAAGGGGTGGCGGCCAAGGAGGTGGGAGGACGTCCCAAGGCAGCCTAAAACCAATCCTAGGTCGTACAAGGCTCATGGGCCCAAGTGCAGGTGATGCAACACCTTTTGACTTGTCGTTTGACTCGAATTCTACTGCAGCGTCAGATTGTTTCGTCCATATCTCAACGCTCCGGATGAATTTAAAGGTGATTCCAATTGTTTCGGAAAGAAGATGAAATCTACGTTCCAACAAAAGAAGAATCACCCAATTCGGAGTCCGTATGAAAAAGTTGTTGGCGTTTTGAGTCAGGTATGTCTGTGTAGTCCGAATCTGAATCCAGAACGTGAGAGACTTGGACTCTATCTTCTCTTGGTCCAAAAGTGACGTGAGAGGACTTTTTGAACAGCACCTAAACTTCTCTTTTTCCCTTATCTTCATATGTGGATTGCACAAATGTCCCATACACCTGCAATTAGACAAAACACAAAAGTGTGTGAAGTATTTTTGTTCTGGATAACATAAATAGATTATTGAATAGTTTGCACTAGAAATCACCTGACAAATATGCATGTATGCAATATTTTTGGTTGATGAGGACATGACTACCTTGGATACGACCAAAAATATTGCATACATGCATATTTGTCAGGTGATTTCTAGTGCAAACTATTCAATAATCTATTTTTGTTATCCAGAACAAAAATACTTCACACACTTTTGTGTTTTGTCTAATTGCAGGTGTATGGGACATTTGTACAACACACATATGAAGATAAGGGAGAAAGAGATGTTTACTTGCTGTTCAAAAAGTTCTTTCACGTCACTTTTGGGCCAAGAGAAGATAGAGTCCAAGTCTCTCACGTTCTGGATTCAGATTCGGACTGCACAGACATACCTGACTCAAAACGGCAATAACTTTTCCATACGGACTCCGAATTGGGTGTTTCTTTTTTTTTGGAAAGTAGATTTCGTCATCTTTCCACTCCAATTGGAATCACCTTTAAATTCGTCAGGAGCGTTGAGTTATGGACGAAACAATCTGACGCTGCAGCAGAATCCGAGTCAAACTACAAGTCCAAAGGTGTTACGTCACCTCCACTTGGGCCCATTGGCCTTGTACGACCTAGGGTTAGTTCTAGGCTGCCTTGGGACGTCCTCCCACCTCCTTGGCCGCCACCCCTTGCTCCTATATAAGTAGATCCATCTAGTAGCTTTTTCCTTGGGATTTGTTTAGTTAAAAGTTAGCCATTGCAACTTCGTGTACTTCGTTTGTGTCCAACGACCAGACCAAGACCGCTTACGGATCCCCACCATTATCAATACTTCATATATATTCGCAATATTCAGATTGCTTTATCATATTCTTGCTTGTTCTTCGATTGCTTGCAGGAATAGACCTTCGTGGTCAGGTTGATTGTGCTCCGGCGTGGTCAATAACCTCTCGGAGTTGGTTTAGCGATTGCTAAGGCGCAACGTCGTGCACGTTTGTAGTCGGATCGCCGAAGTCGTCTCCACCAAATCGATAGTTATCATCTCATCGAAAGATCGGGACACCCCCGCCTCTATCAAGTGGTATCAGTTTTCAGGTTGCTCGGTGAGAATTTCCAGTTTTCCCTAGATTAGATCTATTTTTCTTACCTATTGTCCAAGAAAAAGCCACAAAAAAAGTTAGATCTATTCATCCTTTTGTCCAAGCCAGTCTGAGCCTTTGCAATTTTCTTTTCATTGTTTGCATTATTGAATTATCGGTTGCATCGTCGTGTCGAGTTGCTGGTCTTAGTGTCTAGTTCGTTTAGAGTTTCGAGTTCTGTTCACATTAGTCACGCCGCCGCTGCATCATTATCCCTTCCGTTGTCCACCACCCATCCATCAATTTCCACCACGTGCTACCCACCGTTCATTGTCTAATCATAGTTGAGATCGTTCACATCTTCGCCTGATCCAATCTGCATCTTATCTAGTTTGTTTGGAAATAGCGAGTGAGAAAAAAAAAGAGAAAAGAGAGAGAGAGAAAGAAAGGTCAGAGAAAAAAAAAGAAAAAGAAAAAGAGAAAAAAAAGTGTGATGAGAAAAAAAGAGAAGAAAAAAAACAAAATTCGGATCTATCTAGACTCAATCTCGTCGTTGAATTCGGATTCGAATCTGTTTTGTGCACTGTTTAGTAAAACAGGCATAACTTCCTCATACGATGTCCGTTTTGGCTCCACGAGTACTCAAATTAAAGCTAGCGACGAGCCGCATATAAATAGTTGCAGAAGCTATTTAAATATTTGACACCTCAAAATCTTCTTCTAAATAGGTCTTTTTGCCCTCCGAAGTTCGCGGACACAACTTCTTCCAGTTTTCAGGCCAGTTTGCGAATTCTTTGACTCCTCATATCAATTCGGAATTGAGTGATTCTTTTTGCATTGGAAAGCTTGAGCTAGTAGCATTCTTTGAAAAAAGTTATCAGAAAATTTGCTCAAACTTTTCAAGAGGAAAGTTGGAGAGAGAGTTGTTGTATATCCTGCTTGGCAGTTGTTTCACATCATTATCTTTACTGCTATTGTGATCTTCACTTATATCTTGCTGTCCAGAGCTACTTCATATCCTTTATTGATGCTAGTTTTGCTACGTCGTGACCTCATTAGTGTTCTAGGCTCGCGTCTCTAGTCCGGTCTAGCCTAGGACCAGCACAGTACCGTCGTTGAGCGTTTATTCAACATTGCATCTTTGAATTGATTATTGCTAATCTTTTGCTACCATATATAGCCAACCCAGCTCCACATATTTCTACACCGTGTATACATACGTTCACCTGGCAATCGCTTTACCCAACTTTTGGAGTTACTTGACACCGCTGGTTGCCGATCGCCGCCTGCTGCATGGTAAGAACTTGTAAGACATTGATATTTGCTTTACTGTGAGCGTTTTACCACCACATCCTAGTAGTTATAGGAACATTATTTTGGATTTTGTTTCTTGTTTCTACTAATCATGCCAGGATCTAGAGTCAGTTCATGGGCTTTGTCGATCGCGGGAGACGTGCCACCACCTTTGCAAATACAACAACCGTCACGAGAGGTGCACAAACATCCAAATGCACATGATCAGGTTAATGTATCTATACCACCATTTAATGGCCGTTTTAGACCTGCTTTATATATTGAATGGGAGTTCAACATAAAAAATATATTTGCTTCCCATAATTTTGATGAACATAAAAAGATTAAGCTTGCAGTTGGTTCTTTCACTGGTTATGCTTTGGTTTGGTGGACTGAATATTGTCGGTTACACCCTGATTATATACCTACTACTTGGGATGATTTGAAACTTGCCATGAGACATACTTTCGTCCCCGCTTACTATACTCGTGACATGATTAAGAAGTTGCAACATTTAAAACAAGGTAGTGACACTGTAACAAAATATTATGATGATTTACAAACTACCTTGTTGCATTCCTCATTAGAAGAAAGTGAAGATGATTTTATGGATAGATTTTGGGGAGGATTAAACCGTCATATTCAAGAGATATTAATTCATGAAGAGTGTTATCCTATGGACCATTTGTTTCGCCTTGCTTGCAAAGCTGAACAGGAAATAAAACGACGTGTTGCTCACGAGGAGAACAAGCGCACGGTGCATATTCCAAGACTTGATATGATTGTTCCTTCAACTACTAGGCATACTATGACATCCACATCCATTGTTGTGAGGACTACATCACCTCCACCATGTGACACATCGCCCCCGAGAGTGGCTACACCATCTGAGTTGATCATAAGAGGTAATGAGAAAGGTAGTGATCTTCCATCTCTACATGAGAATGATGAATGCCTTGTCAATTTGAATGCACCATCTGATGAGCTACCCACTACTTTGATCACACTACCTATTTTAGAGGACTATGTTGACAATTTGACTTTGCCATGTGATCAAACAACTGAAATACCAACAATTTTGAGTGCACCCATTGAATTAACTGTTGATGCAAAAGAACCAATGTTTAATCATTTTGATATGACCTCTAATCTTGGTGATGATTCTGTGTCAAATGACTTATTGCATGTTTGCTTATTTAAGCATGTTGTAGCATGTAAATTTGACGCAAGTAAGGTTTATTCACCAATGTTGGGATGGTTTAATGATGAACATTGTCAACCTTTTAAAATGAATAAGAGCTTCGCTTATATGTGCAAACTGAGTTGCAATATTTTCATGCCTTCTACTTCTTGTGATAATATTTTGGCTTTATATTTTATGAATTATGAAGGTTACTCATGTATACATGTTCCATATGTGCAAAAACTAAGGAAAGTAAAAATGGATGACATATACATATACAACATGTACACATTGTCTTTTTTGTTAGCCACATTTCAGATTAAGCAACGCCGAGGACGGCTTTGTTTTCAAGAAGGGGAGGATGATGAGGACATGACTACCTTGGATACGACCAAAAATATTGCATACATGCATATTTGTCAGGTGATTTCTAGTGCAAACTATTCATTAATCTATTTTTGTTATCCAGAACAAAAATACTTCACACACATTTGTGTTTTGTCTAATTGCAGGTGTATGGGACATTTGTACAACACACATATGAAGATAAGGGAGAAAGAGATGTTTACTTGTTGTTCAAAAAGTTCTTTCACGTCACTTTTGGGCCAAGAGAAGATAGAGTACAAGTCTCTCACGTTCTGGATTCAGATTCGGACTGCACAGACATACCTGACTCAAAACGGCAATAACTTTTCCATACGGACTCCGAATTGGGTGTTTCTTTTTTTGTTGGAAAGTAGATTTCGTCCTCTTTCCACTCCAATTGGAATCACCTTTAAATTCGTCAGGAGGGTTGAGTTATGGACGAAACAATCTGACGCTGCAGCAGAATCCGAGTCAAACTACAAGTCCAAAGGTGTTACGTCACCTCCACTTGGGCCCATTGGCCTTGTACGACCTAGGGTTAGTTCTAGGCTGCCTTGGGACGTCCTCCCACCTCCTTGGCCGCCACCCCTTGCTCCTATATAAGTAGATCCATCTAGTAGCTTTTTCCTTGGGATTTGTTTAGTTAAAAGTTAGCCATTGCAACTTCGTGTACTTCGTTTGTGTCCAACGACCAGACCAAGACCGCTTACGGATCCCCACCATTATCAATACTTCATATATATTCGCAATATTCAGATTGCTTTGTCATATTCTTGCTTGTTCTTTGATTGCTTGCAGGAATAGACATTCGTGGTCAGGTTGATTGTGCTCCGGCGTGGTCAATAACCTCTCGGAGTTGGTTTAGCGGTTGCTAAGGCGCAACGTCGTGCACGTTTGTAGTCGGATCGCCGAAGTCGTCTCCACCAAATCGATAGTTATCATCTCATCGAAAGATCGGGACACCCCCGCCTCTATCATTGGTCGTATCCAAGGTAGTCATGTCCTCATCATCCTCCCCTTTTTGAAAACAAAGCCGTCCTCGGCGTTGCTTAATCCGAAATGTGGCTAACAAAAGAGACAAGGTGTACATGTTGTATATGTATATGTCATCCATTTTTACTTCCCTTGGTTTTTGCACATATGACACATGTATAGATGAGTAACTTGCTTAGTTCATAAAATCTGAAGCCAAAATATTATCACTAGAAGTAGAAGACATGAAAATATTGCAACTCAATTTGCACATATAAGTGATGCTCTTATTCATATCGAAAGATTGACAATGTTCATCATTAAACCATCCCAACATTGGTGAATAAACCTCACTTGCATCTAATTTACATGCTACAACATGCTTAAATAGGCAAACATGCAATAAGTCTTTGGTCACAGAATCATCACCAAGATTAGAGGTCATATCAAAATGATTAAACATTGATTCTTTTGCATCAACAGTTAACTCAATGGGTGCACTCAAAATTGTTGGTATTTCAGTTGTTTGATCACATGATGCATTCATGACAGTATCAAGATTCTCTAAAATAGGTGTTGTGCTCAAATCACCAGGTAACTGAACACATGATGCATTTAAGTTAACTAGGGATGCATCATTCTCATGTGAAGTTATATCATCAATACCTTTACTGTTACCTTGTCGCAAAGACGTAGCTGATGTAGGTACGGACGTTGATAATGCACCATACTCTTGAGATGATGTCGCGCTCACAATCCGAGGTGGGGCTGCTCTAGTAGGTGCAACGGTGGAGGAACCAACCGGCGGTGGTGAGCACGAACTGGAATAGTAGTTGTTGTAGTCACCCAATGCATCCTCCTGCATCTGTCTCTTAAAGGTACAAGCACGAACATACATACCAGTAATGCAACGGGGAATATACTGAAATCTTGCCTGAATATCATGGTTCAAACCACCAAAAAATCTATTCATTATATCATCCTTAGATTCTTCTATGTCACAATGATGCATATAAGATTTGAACTCTTGGTAGTAAGCATGAACAGTGTTGTTGCCTTGTTTAAATTGTTCGAATTTGCGAAGCAATTCACGACGATAGTAAGGAGGGAAAAAATGTTGTCTCATTACATCTTTCAAATCTTTCCAAGTTGTGGGTTGGTTATCAATGTTTTCTTACAATGCACATTCCACCAAACAGAAGCAAAACCAGTAAATGCTCTAGTGGCAGCTCGTACTCGCTCAAGTTCAGAAAAGTCATGGTGACTAAAAACTTGTTCAACTTCAAGCTCCCAAGCTAGATAAATAGCAGGATTAAATCTACCCTCAAATGACAGTAAAGAGATAACCTGACCATGCGCTTCTGTGTGTTGTCCCAACTCTCGTGATGGTGAAGATGTGTCCGTTATCCAAGAACTTCTATCTCCGGAACCTGTCATGATTAGTAGAAACAAGAAAAAAAAATTCGAGAATAATGTTCCTATGAACTACTAGGATGTGGTTGTAAAGTGTTCACAGTAAAACAAATATCAATATCTTACAAGTTCTTACCATGCGGCAGGTGGTGACAGGCAACCAGCGGTGTCAAATAACTCCGAAGATTGTGTAAAGCGATTGCCAGGGGAACGTACGTATACACGGTGTAGAAATATGTGGAGCTGGGTTGGCCATATATGGTAGCAAAAGATTAGCAATAATCAATTCAAAGATGCAATGTTGAATAAACGCTCAACGACGGTCCTGTGCTGGTCCTAGGCTAGACCGGACTAGAGACGCGAGCCTAGAACACCAATAAGGTCACGACATAGCACAACTAGCATCAATAAAGGATATGAAGTAGCTCTGGACAGCAAGATATAAGTGAAGATCACAATAGCAGTAAAGATAATGATGTGAAACAACTGCCAAGCAGGATAAACAACAACTCTCTATCCAACTTTCCTCTTGAAAAGTTTGAGCAAATTTTCTGATAACTTTTTTCAAAGAATGCTACTAGCTCAAGCTTTCCAATGCAAAAAGAATCACTCAATTCCGAATTGATATGAGGAGTCAAAGAATTCGAAAACTGGCCTGAAAACTGGAATAAGCTGTGTCCGCGAACTTCGGAGGGCAAAAAGACCTATTTAGAAGACGATTTTTAGGTGTCAAATATTGAACTAGCTTCTGAAAGTATTTAGATGCGGCTCGTCGCTAGCTTTAATTTGAGTACCCGTGGAGCCAAAACGGACTTCGTATGAAAAAGTTATGCCTGTTTGACTGAACAGTGCACAAAACAGAATCCAATCCGAATTCAACTACGAGATTGAGTCTAGATAGATCCGATTTTTTTTCTTCTCTCTTTTTTTTTCCTCACACTTTTTTTATTTTTCTTTTTTTTTTCCGCTGACTTTTTTTTTCTTTTTTTTCACTCTTTTTTTCTCTGTCGTTTTTTTCTCCCTCTTTCCAAGATAAACTAGATAAGATGCAGATTGGATCAAGCGAAGATGTGAATGACCTCAACTATGATTGTGACAATGAACTATGGGTAGCACGTGGTGGAAAGTGATGGATGGTGTGGTGGACAGCGGAAGGGATAACGATGCAGCGGCGACGTGACTAATGTGAACAGAACTCGAAACTCTAAACGAACTAGACACTAAGACCAGCAACTCGACACGACGATGCAACCGATAATTCAATAATGCAAACAATGAAAAGAAAATTGCAAAGACTCAGACTGGCTTGGACAAAAGGATGAATAGATCTAACTTTTTTGTGGCTTTTTCTTGGACAATAGGTAAGAAAATAAATATAATCTAGGGGAAACTGGAAATTCTCACCGAGCAACCTGAAAACTGATACCACATGATAGAGGCGGGGTGTCCCGATCTTTCGATGAGATGATAACTATCGATTTGGTGGAGACGACTTTGACGATCCGACTACAAACGTGCACGACGTTGCGCCTTAGCAATCACTAAACCAACTCCGAGAGGTTATTGACCACGCCGGAGCACAATCAACCTAACCACGAAGGTCTATTCCTGCAAGCAATCGAAGAACAAGCAAGAATATGATAAAGCAATCGGAATATTGCGAATATAGATGAAGTATTGATAAAGGTGGGGATCCAAAAGCGGTCTTAGTCTGGTCGTTGGACACAAACGAAGTACACGAAGTTGCAATGGCTAACTTTTAACTAAACAAATCCCAAGCAAAAAGCTACTAGGTGGATCTACTTATATAGGAGCAAGGGGTGGCGGCCAAGGAGGTGGGAGGACGTCCCAAGGCAGCCTAAAACCAACCCTAGGTCGTACAAGGCTCATGGGCCCAAGTGCAGGTGATGCAACACCTTTTGACTTGTTGTTTGACTCGAATTCTGCTGCAGCGTCAGATTGTTTCGTCCATATCTCAACGCTCCGGATGAATTTAAAGGTGATTCCAATTGTTTTGGAAAGAGGATGAAATCTACTTTCCAACAAAAAAAGAATCACCCAATTCGGAGTCCGTATGAAAAAGTTGTTGGCGTTTTGAGTCAGGTATGTCTGTGTAGTCCGAATCTGAATCCAGAACGTGAGAGACTTGGACTCTATCTCCTCTTGGTCCAAAAGTGACGTGAGAGGACTTTTTGAACAACACCTAAACTTCTCTTTTTCCCTTATCTTCATATGTGGATTGCACAAATGTCCCATACACCTGCAATTAGACAAAACACAAAAGTGTGTGAAGTATTTTTGTTCTGGATAACATAAATCGATTATTGAATAGTTTGCACTAGATATCACCTGACAAATATGCATGTATGCAATATTTTTGGTCGTATCCAAGGTAGTCATGTCCTCATCAGCTAGGATCTTGCATGAGAGCTCACTCCCCTTAGACTACCCATAGTGGGAGTAATATAGATGGTAACATCACACATCTCAAGGCAAAATAGATGATGTGGTGAGTAATTAATGTGAAAAGAGAAGCATGTGGTAACATAGCTAGTTACTGTAACATCACACATACCAAGACAAGATGAGCCTACAACCTAATAAATGAAGTGTTGCATGACACCACACATACTCCCCACTATAGAGGTAGTACTCTAAGTTACTATCCATTGTGACTAGTCTTACTTTTTCATCACTCTCTCCTCCACATAGGCAAAAAATGCATGTAAGCGGGCTATAAGCCCACTATTATACTTGCGGGGGAGAGAGATGTGAAAAGGTAAGGGGAGTGGGCTCTCATTCAAGAGCCTAGCTATATACATATTCATAGGTAAATGCAATAAATATGAAGAAAGAGATAGAGAGAAGATGGGAAAAAGTACTAATGTACTAATAGCCAACCTTATAGTCGACACTATTGCATGAGTGCATATAGATGATGGTTGTATATGACATGGCGGTTCCTTGTACCCATCAGTTGGCTATATTATTAACCATGCTAAGGCCAGTCATAGTGGGCAGTAATTTAGACTAGTAACATATGCATGTTACTAGTTTATGTTACTACCATCATAGAGGGTAGTAACATAAATGTAGTGTCATACAAGCCTTCATTTATTATGTTGTAGACCCATTTTGCATTGGTGTGTGTTATGTTACGGTAACATATTATGTTACTACAAACATCTCTCTCCTCATTAACTCCATGCCACATAAGCATATATGTCTTGGGATGCGTTATGTTCAAAAAACCTTCGATTAATATGTGTTCAAAAAACAAAAAAATGTCAAAAATTACAAAACAAAGACCTCGATATTAACTACACGGATGGGTCACTGCAAAGGTTTATAATAAACCTTTGTAGTAACCCATCCCTCTAGTTAACATCAAGTCCACTTCCCATCCGGTCACCCATCTCATGACTACACCAGCCTCAGCACAGTTAACTTGGGAGTTCTGTTAGATGAGCTATCGGTAGGGAAGTTGGTCCTTGCTGATATAGGATGCCTCTTCGTATCCTTTATGACGTACCCGAATGACCGCATGTTGCTGCCCAATAGCGAATGCCACGTCCCCTGCGAATGTAGAAGTTTCCCTCCCTCGTCTTAGAGCAAGTATAATAAGCTTATGTAAGTAGGCTGTAAGGGTTAAAATATTATTTTTCTTATGACATGGAGGGGAGAGAAGAGGAGAGAGAAGATGAGCCGGCTACAGAATAAGAGCCAGCTGCAACACATGCTCGTATGCAGTATGTGAGAGTGGAAGGTGGGCCCTGTATTGATGAAATACACATCTTTGTATCTTACTATTATACTTGAAGGCTACAAGGTTGGCTATAGATGACGTGGCAATGTCATGTAGCCATCAGCTAGCAATACTACTCCCTCCCTTCCGGTTTATAGGGCTCAAATCTGAAATATCATCAACCAAGGCATTTTGTGAGTGGAGGAATGTATCTCGTAATTTACGAAACTACCCAAACTAAACTCATGCATTAATTTGGATTAGTTATACTGCATGCATGCTTGGCCACTAGATGAGTAGGAACATTACATGTATTGGTGTGTTCCTTTTTAATTCTTGCATGCAAAGATTTGATGTGCATTGGAAACTAAAAATGAGATGGTGATGAGTCCTCTAAATTGGAAAAACAAAAAAGTTGAGATAAGCCTTATAAACCAGAAAGGAGTATTAACCATGCTCTTAGCTAGTTCGCGCATTTTCCTTGTTTTAAGCCGCCTACCCACCTATAGAACTGCTTCATGTTGTCCAATTCCCCTCCAAACACCCAGGGAGGAGGTTGAACCAAACAAGTCTAACTTGTTTCTAGTGAGTACGTTGACGTGGCATCGAAAGGGTGTGATAGCTGACTCTAGAAAAATAATTGACTAGTACCACGTTGGCACACATGAGCATGGGGCCCGGACAAATCAAAAGTAGTGAATTAATCTCCAAAAAGGGTTGACCATGTCCATGGCTACCATCCCGTGCTCGGTCATTCAGTGTGTGCTTCTTGTCGTACTGCGAGTTGACGGGACACATCAAAGTTAATACGTACTCCCTCCTTTCCGGTTTATAGGGCTTATCTCAAAATTTTAGTTATCCCATTTTATAAGGCTCAATTTGGTTGTTTTCCATCACATGTTCAGATTCCAAGGTGCATTAAATCATTGCATGCAAGTATTAAGAGAAAATTGACCAATGCATGTACTTTATGCATGCATGCATTGCAATTAATGCATTGATAAACATAATTTTTTGAGGTAATTAGGTGCTTTTGTAAACTACAAAAAGTATTCCACCACTCACCATCTACCTTGGTTGGTGAGATTTTTGAATTGAGCCCTATAAACTGGAAAGGAGGGAGTATTTAGTACTCTCTTGATGAGGACATCAATACCATTGTTACACCCACAACCCCTGTTGTACATACTGGACCAATTACTAGAGCTCGCGCACGCCAATTGAATTATCAGGTACTTTTGTTTCTTGGTAATGATTCTAATGTTCATGAGAATATGATGCTGCCTAAATTGGATACATTTGTTTTGCTTAAAAATGAAGGGCCTAGCTTGGAGAAGGATGATCATTGGAGCAAGAACAAGCATGGAGTTGATGGCATGCGCAAGGGAGACAAGAACAGAGTTTCAAGTGATGATTTCAGGACTTTGAAGCCACCATAATGAGTGCATGAAGCCTTGGACGAAATATACAAGATGCCACTTCATAATTTTCGTCCAGAGGCTATTCTAGGTGCTGCGCCACCTTCTTTTTGGGCCAGGCCCATGTAATTTCGAAATACTTCAATATAGGATGTTTTTAGAGTCCGTATGTGTGGGGAAACAAGAGTTAGGGTGGGTTTCGGACCCCTCCTCCAAGGGCCACGAAATCCCCCCCCTCTTCCTCCATATATACAGCCCCTAGGGCATCGTTTAGACTTTGGGTTTTGTTTAGATTAAAAGTTCGCCATAGCTGCAACTTCGCGTACTTCGTTTGTGTTCAACGACCAGACAAAGGCGTCACATAACCCCACCTTGATCAATAAAGCTTTCCTCTTATATTCGCAATATCCAGATTGCAATCTCAGTTTCTTGCTTGTTCTTCGTTTGCTCGCAGGAAATAGACCCTCGTGGTCAGGTTGATCGTGCTCCGGCGTGGTCAATAACCTCTTGGAGTTGGTTTAGCGATTGCTAAGGCGCGACGTCCTCGCACGTTCGTAGTCAGATCGTCAAAGTCGACTTCATCCTAAACGATAGCCACCATCTCATCGAAAGACGGGACACCTTTGCCTCTATCAAGTGGTATCAGATTTCCAGGTTGCTCGGTGAGATTTTACAGTTTTTCGTAGTTTAGATCGAGTCTGTTCTTCATACCTATAGTCCATGAAAAAGCCAAAAAAAATTAGGGTTAGTTCATCCTATCCGAACCAATCTGAGCCTTTGCATAATCTTTTCTGTATTTGCTTTGTTGAATTTGCGGTTGCATCGTCGTGTCAAGTTGCTGGTCTTAGCGTCTAGTCTTTTAGAGTTTCGAGTTCTGGTCATATTAGTCACGCCGCCGCCGCACCATCATCATTGTCCCTGCCATCTTGCACCACCGCTTATTCGCCACCGCTCCGAGTCCATATACCACCACCGCTCCGAGTCCATATATGACCACCGATCCGTATCCATATACCACCATCACTTCGAGTCCATCTCATATTAGGTTTGCTTTCGAGATCCATCTGTTGCCAGATTCGTGTTTCCTTGTTTGAGTAGGTTTGGGATTCCATCAATCTTTTGCCGTCCGTAAAAAAAAAGAGTCCGGAAACCACCCTCTGTTTAGGCCCAAAATTTTTCAAAAACGCACTTGACAAAAAAAATTCTGGCTATCCTATTTTTAGGTGTTTCTTAGCCTTTTGAGACAGTCGCCGTTATTGAAAGTTTTTTTTGAGCCGGTTCCAGTTTTTGGGTACGGGCAGTCGAAAAAAAAATTGTCGCAAAAATTTCGGGTCTATCCTGTCAGTTTGACCTGGGAAGAGTTTTGAGACACTCGCCATTATAGTGATTTTTCGCAAAAAAGAAAAAGAGGAGCGCAAAAAAATAGCGCAAAAAAAAGGGCGAATTTTTTTCCAGAGTGTCCTTTTCCCTTGTTTACGTGCAGCGCCGTGATTTTGTTAGTGTTCTAGGCTCGCGTCTCTAGCACGGTCTAGCCTAGGACCAGCACAGTACCGTCGTTGAGCGTTTATTCAACTTTGCATCTCTGAATTGATTATTGTTGACCCTTTTTGCTACCATATTATAAGCCTTCCCAGCTCCACATACATCTACATCGTGCGTTTGACTCTCCCTGGTAATCGCTCTATCCAAGCTTTGAGAGTTTTGACTACATCGGTTGCCGATCACCGCCTGCTGCTGGGTAAGAACTGGTAAGAAATTGAGATTTGCTTAAAGGATTTGTGACACCCACCACCACCACCACTTGTTAGTAGTCTATAGGATCATATTCTTGTGTGTTTCTATTGCTGCTAACCATGCCAGGATCACAACCCAACGAGATTGACTGGGAGAATTTAACAAACAAGGAGCTTCATGATAAGTTTCAGAAAATGATGACTGAACAGGTGCAAGATGTGCTGAACAATTTTGAAGAGGCCATGGAGAAGATCACTGGCCTTGAGAAGACGTTCGAAACAAAGCTCGATAACAGATTTAATGAACTGCTTGCGCGTCTTCCACCACCGGCTGCACCTAACGCACGTCTACAACAACAACAACAACTACCTCCACATCACGAAACAGCCCTCCGCCGAGCGACCCGTGTTCCTCTTGCGCTTGGCCAACCTGTTGGTGCTGCTGTTGATACTTCTGTGGCTCCTGCTGCTGATGTGGAGGAGGATGATTATGTGGGATATTACGAGGATGAGGTTGATCAAAATCAGAACTACGTGCAACCACCAGCACCACAACCACCAGGTCGTCCACATGCAAATAATGGCAACGTTAGGGCTCCCCCTCAGGTACGAGATCATGACCATCTCCCTAAATTGAAATTGAATATTCCACCATTTGAGGGTAGATATGTTCCTGATATATATCTTACTTGGGAGTTAGAAACTGAACAACGATTTACATGTTTACAATATCCTGAGGAGAGACGTGTTCCTGCTGCTGTTTGTGCTTTCACTAGTTTTGCATGTGTTTGGTGGTCTGAACATTGTAGATTATATCCTGTTCCAGCTACTTGGGCTGCTTTGAAAATTGCTATGCGTACTCGTTGGGTTCCACCATATTATCAACGTGAATTACTTCAAAAATTGCAGCGCTTAAGACAAGGAAAAAATTCTGTAGAAGAATATTATCAGGAATTACAAACAGGCTTGATTAGATGTGGTATTGTTGAGGAGAATGAAGCTATGCTTGCACGTTTTCTGGGTGGATTAAATAGAGAGATTCAGACCACTCTAGATTATAAAGATTACAATAATATCACTCGTTTATTCCATCTTGCTTGCAAAGCTGAACGTGAAGTGCAGGATCGATAGGCATTGGCGCGAACTAACTTTTCTGTAGGTCGACCTTCATCATGGACACCGCGTGCATCCTCTACTTCCACACGTTCTACTGCATCGGCACCTCCATCAGCTACCCCCTCCAACCGTGATACAAGAAAGCAGGCACAACCACCACTATCTGCCAAGAGCACACCTTCTGGGCCTGCACAAAGCTCATCTTCATCCATGGCATCAACAGGGCAAACACATGATATTATTTGTCGTCGTTGCAAGGGTGGAGGTCATTATGCGAGAGAATGCCCATCTAAGCGTGTGATGGTTGCTATCGAGGATGGTGGGTATGAGTCCGCTAGTGACTATGATGAGGAGACTTTGGCTCTTATTACACGTGAAGAGCACGATGGAGATGATTCTGATCATGAGACACAATACATGGCTCCTGAAGATGCTGACAGGTATGAATGTTTGGTTGCTCAACGTGTTTTGAGTGTGCAGGTTACACAAGCTGAGCAAAATCAAAGGCATAATTTGTTCCATACAAAGGGAGTTGTGAAGGAACGTTCTATTCGCGTCATCATAGATGGAGGGAGCTGCAACAACTTGGCTAGCATGGAGATGGTGGAGAAGCTTTCTCTCACCACAAGACCACATCCACATCCTTACTACATCCAATGGTTCAACAACAGCGGCAAGGTTAAGGTAACACGTACTGTTCGTGTGCATTTTAGTATCTCTACATATGCTGATTATGTTGATTGTGATGTGGTACCTATGCAAGCATGTTCCTTATTACTTGGTAGACCATGGCAATTTGATAAAAATTCTGTACACCATGGTAGAAACAATCAGTATACTCTTGTTCACAAGGACAAAAATATTACTTTGCTTCGACTCCTGATTCCATTTTGAAAGATGAGATCAATAGAGCTAATAAAGCAAAACAGGAGCAAAATAAGAGTGAAAATCAGATTGTGGCAAAAGAATTTGAGCAATAAATGAAGCCTAATAATAAACCATCTAGTGTTGCTTCTGAAATTAAATTGAAAAGTGCATGTTTATTTTCCACCAAATCAGATATTGATGATCTAGATGTTCGCAAATATGTTTGCTATGCTTTTGTGTGCAAAGAGGCATTATTTTCATTCGAGGACGTGCCTTCCTCTTTGCCTCCTGCTGTTACTAACATTTTGCAGGAGTTCGCTGACGTCTTTCCACAAGACGTGCCACCGGGATTACCACCTATTCGAGGGACTGATGATAGAGGCGGGGTGTCCCGATCTTTCGATGAGATGATAACTATCGATTTGGTGGAGACGACTTTTGACGATCCGACTACAAACGTGCACGACGTTGCGCCTTAGAAATCGCTAAACCAACTCCAAGAGGTTATTGACCACGCCGGAGCACGATCAACCTGACCACGAAGGTCTATTCCTGCACGCAATCGAAGAACAAGCAAGAATATGATAAAGCAATCTGAATATTGCGAATATAGATGAAGTATTGATAAAGGTGGGGATCCGGAAGCGGTCTTGGTCTGGTCGTTGGACACAAACGAAGTACACGAAGTTGCAATGGCTAACTTTTAACTAAACAAATCCCAAGCAAAAAGCTACTAGATGGATCTACTTATATAGGAGCAAGGGGTGGCGGCCAAGGAGGTTGGAGGACGTCCCAAGGCAGCCTAAAACCAACCCTAGGTCGTACAAGGCTCATGGGCCCAAGTGGAGGTGGTGCAACACCTTTGGACTTGTTGTTTGATTCGGATTCTGCTGCAGCGTCAGATTGTTTCGTCCATATCTCAATGCTCCGGACGAATTTAAAGGTAATTCCAATTGGAGTGGAAAGAGGACGAAATCTAGTTTCCAAAAAAATAAAGAATCACCCAATTCGGAGTCCGTATGAAAAAGTTATTGCCGTTTTGAGTCAGGTATGTCTGTGCAGTCAGAATCTGAATCCAGAACGTGAGAGACTTGGACTCTATCTTCTCTTGGACCAAAAGTGACGTGAAAGAACTTTTTGAACAGCAAGTAAACATCTCTTTCTCCCTTATCTTCATATGTGTGTTGTACAAATGTCCCATACACCTGCAATTAGACAAAACACAAAAGTGTGTGAAGTATTTTTGTTCTGGATAACAAAAATAGATTATTGAATAGTTTGCACTAGAAATCACCTGACAAATATGCATGTATGCAATATTTTTGGTCGTATCCAAGGTAGTCATGTCCTCATCATCCTCCCCTTCTTGAAAACAAAGCCGTCCTCGGCGTTGCTTAATCTGAAATGTGGCTAACAAAAAAGACAATGTGTACATGTTGTATATGTATATGTCATCCATTTTTACTTTCCTTAGTTTTTGCACATATGGCACATGTATACATGAGTAACCTTCATAATTCATAAAATCTAAAGCCAAAATATTATCACAAGAAGTAGAAGGCATGAAAATATTGCAACTCAGTTTGCACATATAAGCGAAGCTCTTATTCATTTTAAAAGGTTGACAATGTTCATCATTAAACCATCCCAACATTGGTGAATAAACCTTACTTGCGTCAAATTTACATGCTACAACATGCTTAAATAGGCAAACATGCAATAAGTCTTTGGTCACAGAATCATCACCAATATTAGAGGTCATATCAAAATGATTAAACATTGATTCTTTTGCATCAACAGTTAACTCAATGGGTGCACTCAAAATTGTTGGTATTTCAGTTGTTTGATCACATGACGCATTCATGACAGTATCAAGATTCTCTAAAATAGGTGTTGTGCTCAAATCACCAGGTAACTGAACACATGATGCATTTAAGTTAACTAGGGATGTATCATTCTCATGTGAAGTTATATCATCAATACCTTTACTGTTACCTTGTCGCAAAGACGTAGCTGATGTAGGTACGGACGTTGACAATGCACCATACTCTTGAGATGATGTCGCGCTCACAATCCGAGGTGGGGCTGCTCTAGTAGGTGCAACGGTGGAGGAACCAACCGGCGGTGGTGAGCACGAACTGGAATAGTAGTTGTTGTAGTCACCCAATGCATCCTCCTGCATCTGTCTCTCAAAGGTACAAGCACGAACATACATACCAGTAATGCAACGGGGAATATACTGAAATCTTGCCTGAATATCATGGTTCAAACCACCAAAAAATCTATTCATTGTATCATCCTTAGATTCTTCTATGTCACAGTGATGCATATAAGATTTGAACTCTTGGTAGTAAGCATGAACAGTGTTGTTGCCTTGTTTAAATTGTTCAAATTTGCGAAGCAATTCACGACGATAGTAAGGAGGGAAAAAATGTTGTCTCATTACATCTTTCAAATCTTTCCAAGTTGTGGGTTGGTTATCAATGTTTTTATTACAATGCACATTCCACCAAACAGAAGCAAAACCAGTAAATGCTCTAGTGGCAGCTCGTACTCGCTCAAGTTCAGAAAAGTCATGATGACTAAAAACTTGTTCAACTTCAAGCTCCCAAGCTAGATAAATAGCAGGATTAAATCTACCCTCAAATGACGGTAAAGAGATAACCTGACCATGCGCTTCTGTGTGTTGTCCCAACTCTCGTGATGGTGAAGATGTGTCCGTCATCCAAGAACTTCTATCTCCGGAACCTGTCATGATTAGTAGAAACAAGAAACAAAATTCGAGAATAATGTTCCTATGAACTACTAGGATGTGGTTGTAAAGTGTTCACAGTAAAGCAAATATCAATATCTTACAAGTTCTTACCATGCGGCAGGTGGTGACAGGCAACCAGCGGTGTCAAATAACTCCGAAGATTGTGTAAAGCAATTGCCAGGGGAACGTACGTATACACGGTGTAGAAATATGTGGAGCTGGGTTGGCTATATATGGTAGCAAAAGATTAGCAATAATCAATTCAAAGATGCAATGTTGAATAAACGCTCAACGACGGTACTGTGCTGGTCCTAGGCTAGACCGGACTAGAGACGCGAGCCTAGAACACTAATGAGGTCACGACGTAGCAAAACTAGCATCAATAAAGGATATGAAGTAGCTCTGGACAGCAAGATATAAGTGAAGATCACAATAACGATTTTGAGGTGTCAAATATTGAACTAGCTTCTGCAACTATTTAGATGCGGCTCGTCGCTAGCTTTAATTTGAGTACTCGTGGAGCCAAAACGGACTTCGTATGAGGAAGTTATGCCTGTTTTACTGAACAGTGCACAAAACAGATTCGAATCCGAATTCAACTACGAGATTGAGTCTAGATAGATCCGAATTTTGTTTTTTTTTCTTCTCTTTTTTTCTCCTCACACTTTTTTTTCTCTTTTTCTTTCTCTTTTTTCTCTGTCTTTTTTTTTCTCCCTCTTTCCAAGACAAACTAGATAAGATGCAGATTGGATCAAGCGGAGATGTGAATGACCTCAACTATGATTGTGACAATGAACTATGGGTAGCACGTGGTGGAAAGTGATGGGTGGTGTGGTGGACAGCGGAAGGGATAACGATGCAGCGGCGACGTGACTAATGTGAACAGAACTCGAAACTCTAAACGAACTAGACACTAAGACCAGCAACTCGACACGACGATGCAACCGATAATTCAATAATGCAAACAATTAAAAGAAAATTGCAAAGGCTCAGACTGGCTTGGACACAGGATGAATAGATCTAACTTTTTTTGTGTGGCTTTTTTTTGGACAATAGGTAAGAAAATAGATCTAATCTAGTAAAAACTGGAAATTCTCACCGAGCAACCTGAAAACTGATACCACTTGATAGAGGCGGGGTGTCCCGATCTTTCGATGAGATGATAACTATCGATTTGGTGGAGACGACTTTTGACGATCCGACTACAAACGTGCACGACGTTGCGCCTTAGCAATCGCTAAACCAACTCCAAGAGGTTATTGACCACGCCGGAGCACGATCAACCTGACCACGAAGGTCTATTCCTGCACGCAATCGAAGAACAAGCAAGAATATGATAAAGCAATCTGAATATTGCGAATATATATGAAGTATTGATAAAGGTGGGGATCCGGAAGCGGTCTTGGTCTGGTCGTTGGACACAAACGAAGTACACGAAGTTGCAATGGCTAACTTTTAACTAAACAAATCCCAAGCAAAAAGCTACTAGATGGATCTACTTATATAGGAGCAAGGGGTGGCGGCCAAGGAGGTGGGAGGACGTCCCAAGGCAGCCTAAAACCAACCCTAGGTCGTACAAGGCTCATGGGCCCAAGTGGAGGTGGTGCAACACCTTTGGACTTGTTGTTTGATTCGGATTCTGCTGCAGCGTCAGATTGTTTCGTCCATATCTCAATGCTCCGGACGAATTTAAAGGTAATTCCAATTGGAGTGGAAAGAGGACGAAATCTAGTTTCCAAAAAATAAAGAATCACCCAATTCGGAGTCCGTATGAAAAAGTTATTGCCGTTTTGAGTCAGGTATGTCTGTGCAGTCCGAATCTGAATCCAGAACGTGAGAGACTTGGACTCTATCTTCTCTTGGACCAAAAGTGACGTGAAAGAACTTTTTGAACAGCAAGTAAACATCTCTTTCTCCCTTATCTTCATATGTGTGTTGTACAAATGTCCCATACACCTGCAATTAGACAAAACACAAAAGTGTGTGAAGTATTTTTGTTCTGGATAACAAAAATAGATTATTGAATAGTTTGCACTAGAAATCACCTGACAAATATGCATGTATGCAATATTTTTGGTCGTATCCAAGGTAGTCATGTCCTCATCAACTGAGCATCAAATTGACTTAATTCCCGGTGCATCGCTACCCAACTGTGCACCATACCGTACCAATCCAGAGGAGACAAAGGAGATTATGCGTCAAGTACAGGAGCTGCTCGACAAAGGTTATATACGTGAATCTATTAGTCCTTGTGCTGTTCCTATTATACTAGTGCCTAAAAAGGATGGTACATCGCGTATGTGTGTTGATTGTAGAGGCATTAATGAACCTAGTACTTTCATGAGACTAATGAACAAAGTTTTACGTGCTTTCATTGGACGATTTGTGGTAGTCTATTTTGATGATATACTGATTTATAGCAAATCTTTGGAAGAACATTTGGAACATTTACGTGCTGTTTTTAATGCTCTACGTGATGCACGTTTGTTTGGTAACCTTGGGAAGTGCACCTTTTGCACCGACCGAGTATCTTTTCTTGGCTATGTTGTTACTCCACAGGGAATTGAAGTTGATAAAGCCAAGATGGAAGCTATTGAGAGTCGGCCGCAGCCCAAAACGGTCACACAAGTGAGGAGTTTCCTTGGCCTCGCTGGTTTCTATAGGCATTTTGTGAGAGATTTCAGCACCATTGCTGCACCTCTCAACGAGCTTACAAAGAAGGATGTGCCTTTTGTTTGGGGTACCGCACAGGAAGAAGCCTTCACGGTATTGAAAGATAAGTTGACACATGCTCCTTTACTCCAACTTCCTGATTTTAATAAGACTTTTGAGCTTGAATGTGATGCTAGTGGAATTGGATTAGGAGGTGTGTTATTACAAGATGGCAAACCTGTTGCATACTTTTCTGAAAAATTGAGTGGTCCTAGTCTGAACTATTCTACTTATGATAAAGAATTATATGCTCTTGTTCGGACCTTAGAAACATGGCAACATTATTTATGGCCCAAAGAATTTGTTATACATTCTGCTCATGAATCTTTGAAACACATTAAAAGTCAAGCTAAACTGAACCGTAGACATGCTAAATGGGTTGAATTCATTGAGACTTTCCCTTATGTCATTAAACACAAGAAGGGTAAACAAAATGTTATTGCGGATGCATTGTCTCGTCGTTATACTATGCTTTCACAACATGACTTTAAAATATTTGGTTTGGAGACCATCAAAGATCAATATGTGCATGATGCTGAATTCGAAGATGTATTGCAGAATTGTAAAGAAGGAAGAACATGGAACAAGTTCGTTGTTAACGATGGATTTGTGTTTCGTGCTAATAAGCTATGCATTCCAGCTAGCTCCGTTCGTCTTTTGTTGTTGCAGGAGGCGCATGGAGGAGGACTAATGGGACACTTTGGCGTGAAGAAGACGGAGGATATACTTGCTACACATTTCTTTTGGCCAAAGATGAGACGGGATGTTGAGCGTTTTGTTGCTCGCTGCACTACATGTCAAAAGGTAACTCACGACTCAATCCTCGTGGTTTATATATGCCTTTGCCTGTACCTAGTGTTCCTTGGGAGGATATATCTATGGACTTTGTTTTAGGTTTACCTCGAACAAAGAAGGGGAGGGATAGTATATTTGTTGTCGTGGATAGATTCTCGAAAATGGCACACTTTATACCATGTCATAAAAGCGATGATGCTGTTAATGTTGCTGAATTGTTCTTTCTGAAATTATTCGCTTGCATGGTGTGCCAAATACTATTGTTTCAGATCGTGATACTAAATTTCTTAGCCACTTTTGGAGATGTTTATGGGCTAAGTTGGGGACTAAACTGCTTTTTAGTACTACTTGTCACCCCCCCAACTGATGGACAAACTGAAGTAGTCAATAGAACATTGTCTACTATGCTTAGGGCTGTTTTGAAGAATAATAAGAAAATGTGGGAAGAATGCTTGCCTCATATTGAATTTGCTTATAATCGTTCATTGCATTCTACTACTAAGATGTGCCCTTTTGAAATTGTGTATGGTTTCCTACCTCGTGCACCTATTGATTTTTTGCCTCTTCCATCTTCGGAGAAGGTTAATTTTCATGCTAAAGAACGTGCTGAATTGATTTTAAAAATGCATGAGTTAACTAAGGAAAACATTGAGCGTATGAATGCTAAATATAAACTTGCTGGAGATAAGGGTAGAAAACATGTTGTGTTTGCACCTGTATATCTTGTTTGGTTACATTTGCGTAAGGATAGATTTCCTAATTTGCGCAAATCGAAGCTAATGCCACGTGCTGATGGTCCTTTTAAGGTGTTAGAGAAAATAAATGATAATGCATATAAACTTGAGTTGCCTGTAGATTTTGGGGTTAGTCACACTTTTAACATTGTAGATTTGAAGCCTTATTTGGGTGAGGAAGATGAGCTTCCGTCGAGGACGACTTCATTTCAAGAAGGGGAGGATGATGAGCACATCAATACCATTGTTACACCGACAGCCCCTGCTGTTATACATACTGGACCAATTACTAGAGCTCACGCACGCCAATTGAATTATCAGGTACTTTCGTTTCTTGGTAATGATTCTAATGTTCATGAGAATATGATGCTGCCTAAATGGGATACATTTGTTTTGCTTACAAATGAAGGGCCTAGCTTGGAGAAGGATGATCATTGGAGCAAGAACAAGCATGGAGTTGATGGCATGCGCAAGGGAGACAAGAACAGAGTTTCAAGTGATGATTTCAGGACTTTGAAGCCACCATAATGAGTGCATGAAGCCTTGGACGAAATATACAAGATGCCACTTCATAATTTTCGTCCATAGGCTATTCTAGGTGCTGCGCCACCTTCTTTTTGGGCCAGGCCCATGTAATTTCGAAATACTTCAATATAGGCTGTTTTTAGAGTCCCTATGTGTGGGGAAACAAGAGTTAGGGTGGGTTTCGGACCCCTCCTCCAAGGGCCACGAAATTCCCCCCCGACTCTTCCTCCATATATAAAGCCCCTAGGGCATCGTTTAGACTTTGGGTTTTGTTTAGATTAAAAGTTCGCCATAGCTGCAACTTCGCGTACTTCGTTTGTGTTCAACGACCAGACAAAGGCGTCACAGAACCCCACCTTGATCAATAAAGCTTTCCTCTTATATTCGCAATATCCAGATTGCAATCTCAGTTTCTTGCTTGTTCTTCGTTTGCTCGCAGGAAATAGACCCTCATGGTCAGGATAATAATGCTCCGGCGTGGTCAATAACCTCTTGGAGTTGGTTTAGCGATTGCTAAGGCGCGACGTCCTCGCACATTCGTAGTCGGATCGTCAAAGTCGACTTCTTCCTAAACGATAGCCACCATCTCATCGAAAGACGGGACACCTTTGCCTCTATCATCTCTCCAAAAAGGGCCGACCATGTCCATGGCTACAATCCCGTGCTCGGTCATTGAGTACATGCACTATTCACGTGCCATCGAGGAGGAAAAATATTGTGTAGCACTAGGTGCCATCGTAGTGCACGACTCACTTACGCACTGCTTATCTCCATTTTCTTGCATGACACGTGCACCTTGATGCTAGATGTCCCGTGTGTTGGCAAAAGGATGAAGCTCACGTAAAAAAAAGAGTGGAAGAATATAGATTCCCGACGACCGAGAAGGGGCAAGGAACCCCGTGGTGGAGCGTCTGCACTCATAATATTTTATATAATTCAGCGATATAAAATCAACCAATCGTCTCCATAGTTGACCGGAAGAGTACGAAACATGGCAACCCAGTGTAGTTACATCATACTACATGGCCAACCTACGCTATCACCATATCTCTTGGCCTCCGTGCGACACCTAGCTCTAGTAATCCACTAGCCCGTATCGCTTCTCGCTCCTCGTCTCTCTGTCTATTGAGGTCGGTTAAGTCATCACATGTTAGCGACTCTTGGGTGGGATAGTTTTTTTTGGTGGGTTTGGGGCAACTTGCTCCAATTTAACCATCATGTTTGGATACGTTAGGGCTATTTAAGCCCCAACTAGCTCAAACTAACTCTAACCCATGGATCCAAACATGGCCAAAGTTAGTCTCAGAAAACACATTAAGCCCTATATACATGGACAGACGGAGTACATGATACTAGCAAATGCTCACGAGTAGTAGTAGTTCATTGGTTGGTTTCGATTTTTGATTCAATTGTTGTGCTGCTACCGTCCAATATTCGTGTGTGGGTTTCTAGAATAAAAAAGGAGGTACTCCTACTTATGTTACTCCCACTATGCCTAGCCTAAGGTTAGTAGGTGACCTTGCGCTTGGCTCTTCGCCTCTTCCGGAAGTCGAACAATAATGATGGTACTACAGTAGTACTACTGGCAATCTGACACCAAATGAACTACTGCACGTCCACCGCTTGTAAGCAAAAGTTTCTTCTCGTGCTGCGAGCCACCGTGCACGCATTGGCGAGGGAGAAGGTGTAGTAAGCAAGCTTCTCGTCGTTCTGCGAGTTGATGGGACACATCAAAGTTATTTAGTACATATTCTCTTCAAAAAAGGGCTGACCATATCATGGCTACCATCCCGTGCTCCGTCATTGAGTACGTGCACTATTCATGTGCCATCGAGGAGAAAAAATATTGCGTAGTAGGTTGCATTGAAGTGCACGACTCACTTACGCACTCCTTACCTGATTATCTCCATTTTCTTGCATGACATGTGCAACTTGATGCTAGATGTCTCGCGTGTTGGCAAAAGGATGAACAGAGCTCACGCAAAAAAGAGTGGAAGAACACAGATTCCCGACGACCGAGAAGGAGCAAGGAACCTCGCGGTGGAGCGTCTATAAGGAACCTTGCATGTTTTCCCCTGTTTTTTGCCGCCTGCCCACCAATAAACAAATAAAAGAACATGAACTCTTCGCTAACCACTTGAGACGATACATTAGGATGCTAAGTTGAAGATATTTTATAGTTTATACTGATAACCACGCAAGAAGCCACGCATGTACAGGACGCATGCAGGCACGCATGTACACATGCCAACGACTAACTCATGCCGATCTAACTCATGCGCATACGCGCACAACATGGAGCACACAATGCACATACACAACACATGCATGCACACACACTCGGCCGCAGAATGCACGTGAATAACGCATGCATGCGCACACACTGGGCTGCATGGAGGTGTGTGCCATCTGCGGAGATGTCCGGTTTGTCGTGCTACGGCGAGGCTCGCACAGAACGGAGCCTACGCATCTCTTGCATCACCTCTTTGCCGTCGTTGCTCAACGACTAGTCAGAGATGAAGACGACCGCAGCCTCGGCCTTAGAGCTAGCACCGATGGAAAAGCATGCACGTTGCACGCACACGAGCATGTAGGGAGTGCCCACGATGTGGTGCGTACCCAGTCGCCTCTACTCCTTCTGTGCATGTTGTCTATGAAGGCGGCTGCATGCCTAATGATGATGTGGGTGAGATCTTCTATGACTCAGATGATGACGAGGAAAATTATGAGACTACCCACAGTGGGAGTAACATAGGTAGTAACATCACACATATCTAGATAAAGTAGATGATGTGGCAAGCAATAAATGAAGAAAGAGAGGAAAGTAGTAACATAGCTAGTTACTAGTAGTATGACTAACATCACACATATCAGCGCAAGATGTGTCTATAGACTAATAAATGAAGTGTTGCATGTTACCACACATATGTTACTATAGAGGTAGTAACATAGACTAGTAACATGAGCATTTTACTAGTCTATGTTACTACCCATTGTGGCTAGTCTGAGGGGTGTGTCTCTGATAGAGGCAAATGTGTCCCGATGTTTTGATGAGATGGTGGCTATCATTTCTGTGGGAGTCGACCTTGACGATCCGACTATGAACGTGCGAGACGTCGCGCCTTAGCAATCGCTAAACCAACTTCCGAGGGTTATTGACCACGCCGGAGCACGATCAACCTGACCACGAGGGCCTGTTTCCTGCGAGCAAACGAAGAATAAGCAAGAAACTAAGATTGCCATCTGGATATTGCGAATATAAGAGGAAAGCTTTATTAATGAAGGTGGGGTTCTGTGACGCCTTGGTCTGGTCGTTGAACACAAACGAAGTACACGAAGTTGCAGCTATGGCGAACTTTTGATCTAAACAAAACCCAAAGTCTAAACGATGCCCTAGGGGCTGTATATATGGGGGAGGAGGGGGGAATTTCGTGGCCCTTGGAGGAGGGGTCCGAAACCCACCCTATCTCTCGTTTCCCCACACATACGGACTCTAAAAACAGCCTATATTGAAGTATTTCGAAATTACATGGGCCTGGCCCAAGAAGAAGGTGACGCAGCACCTAGAATAGCCTCTGGACGAAAATTATGAAGTGGCATCTTGTATATTTCGTCCAATGCTTCGTGCACTCATTATGGTGGCTTCAAAGTCCTGAAATCATCACTTGAAACTCTGTTCTTGTCTCCCTTGCGCATGCCATCAACCCCATGCTTGTTCTTGCTCCAATGATCATCCTTCTCCAAGCTAGGCCCTTCATTTGTAAGCAAAACAAATGTATCCAATTTAGGCAGCATCATATTCTCATGAACATTAGAATCATTACCAAGAAACGAAAGTACCTGATAATTCAATTGGCGTGCGCAAGCTCTAGTAATTGGTCCAGTATGTATAGCAGCAGGGGCTATGGGTGTAACAATGGTATTGATGTCCTCATCATCCTCCCCTTCTTGAAATGAAGGCGTCCTCGATGGAAGCTCATCTTCCTCACCCAAATAAGGCTTCAAATCTGCAATGTTAAAGGTGGGACTAACCCCAAAATCTGCAGGCAACTCAAGTTTATATGCATTATCATTTATTTTCTCTAACACCTTAAAAGGACCATCAGCACGTGGCATTAGCTTTGATTTGCGCAAATTAGGAAATCTATCCTTACGCAAATGTAACCAAACAAGATCTCCAGGTGCAAACACAACATGTTTTCTACCCTTATCTCCAGCAAGTTTATATTTAGCATTCATACGCTCAATGTTTTCCTTAGTTAACTCATGCATTTTTAAAATCAATTCAGCACGTTCTTTAGCATCAAAATTAACCTTCTCCGAAGATGGAAGAGGCAACAAATCAATGGGTGCACGAGGTAGGAAACCATACACAATTTCAAAAGGGCACATCTTAGTAGTAGAATGCAACGAATGATTATAAGCAAATTCAATATGAGCCAAGCATTCTTCCCACATTTTCTTATTATTCTTCAAAACAGCCCTAAGCATAGTAGACAATGTTCTATTGACTACTTCGGTTTGTCCATCAGTTTGGGGGTGACAAGTAGTACTAAAAAGCAGTTTAGTCCCCAACTTAGCCCATAAACATCTCCAAAAGTGGCTAAGAAATTTAGTATCACGGTCTGAAACAATAGTATTTGGCACACCATGCAAGCGAATAATTTCATGAAAGAACAAATCAGCAACATTAACGGCATCATCGCTTTTATGACATGGTATAAAGTGTGCCATTTTCGAGAATCTATCCACGACAACAAATATGCTAGCCTGCCCCTTCTTTGTTCGAGGTAAACCTAAAACAAAGTCCATAGATATATCCTCCCAAGGAACACTAGGCACAGGCAAAGGCATATATAAACCATGAGGATTGAGTCGTGACTTAGCTTTTTGACATGTAGTGCAGCGAGCAACAAAACGCTCCACATCCCGTCTCATCTTTGGTGATGGGGACATCAATACCATTGTTACATCCACAGCCCCTGCTGCTATACATACTGGACCAATTACTAGAGCTCGCGCACGCCAATTAAATTACCAGGTACTTTCGTTTCTTGGTAATGATTCTAATGTTCATGAGAATATGATACTGCCTAAATTGGATACATTTGTTTTGCTTACAAGTGAAGGGCCTAGCTTGGAGAAGGATGAACATTGGAGCAAGAACACGCATGGAGTTGATGGCATGCGCAAGGGGATCAAGAACGGAGTTACAAGTGATGATTTCAGGACTTTGAAGCCACCATAAGGAGTGAATGAAGCCTTGGACGAAATATACAAGATGCCACTTCATAATATTCGTCCATAGGCTATTCTAGGTGCTGCGTCACCTTATTTTTGGGCCAGGCCCGTGTAATTTCGAAATACTTAAGTATAGGCTATTTTTAGAGTCCGTATGTGTGGGGAAACAAGAGTTAGGGTTGGTTTCGGACCCCACCATCAGGGGCCACGAAATTCCCTCCTCTTCCTCCATATATACAGCCCTTAGGGCGTCGTTTAGACTTTGGGTTTTGTTTAGATCAAAAGTTCGCCATAGCTGCAACTTCGCGTACTTCGTTTGTGTTCAACGACCAGACCAAGGCGTCACAGAACCCCACCTTCGTTAATCAAGCTTTCCTCTTTTATTCGCAATATCCAGATTGCAATCTTAGTTTCTTGCTTGTTCTTCGTTTGCTCGCAGGAAACAGGCCCTCGTGGTCAGGTTGATCGTGCTCCGGCGTGGTCAATAACCCTCGGAAGTTGGTTTAGCGATTGCTAAGGCGCGACGTCTCGCACGTTCGTAGTCGGATCGTCAAGGTCGACTCCCACAGAAACGATAGCGACCATCTCATCGAAACATCGGGACACCTTTGCCTCTATCAAGTGGTATCAGATTTTCAGGTTGCTCGGTGAGATTTTACAGTTTTTCGTAGTTTAGATCGAGTCTGTTCTTCATACCTATAGTCCACGAAAAAGCCAAAAAAAAATTAGGGTTAGTTCATCATATCCGAACCAATCTGAGCCTTTGCATAATCTTTTCTGTATTTGCTTTGTTGAATTTGCGGTTGCATCGTCGTGTCAAGTTGCTGGTCTTAGCGTCTAGTCTTTTAGAGTTTCGAGTTCTGGTCATATTAGTCACGCCGCCGCCGCACCATCATCATTGTCCCTGCCAGATACCACCACCGCTTATCCGCCACCGCTCCGAGTCCATATACCGCCACCGCTCCGAGTCCATATACCACCACCGATCCGTATCCATATATCACCGTCACTTCGAGTCCATCTCATATTAGGTTTGCTTTCGAGATCCATCTGTTGCCAGATTCATGTTTCCTTGGTTGAGTAGGTTTAGGATTCCATCAATCTTTTGCCATACGTAGAAGAGGTTGGTTTCCAAAAAAAAAAAAAAAGAGTCCGGAAACCATCCTCCGTTTAGGCCCACAATTTTCCAAAAACGCACTTGACAAAAAAAAATTCTGGCTATCCTATTTTTAGGTGTTTCTTAGCCTTTTGAGATAGTTGCCGTTATTGAAAGTTTTTTTTGAGCCGTTTCCAGTTTTTGGGTCCGGGCAGTCGAAAACAAAAAAAATATCGCAAAAAAAATTCGTGTCTATCCTGTCAGTTTGACCTGGGAAGAGTTTTGAGACACTCGCCATTATTGTGATTTTTTCGCAAAAAAAAAAAGAAGAAGCAAAAAAAAGAAAAAGAAAAAGAGTGCCAAAAAAAAAACAGGGCGAAAAAAAAAATCCAGAGTGTGCTTTTCCCTGTGTTTACGTGCAGCGCCGTGATTTTGTTGGTGTTCTAGGCTCGCGTCTCTAGCACGGTCTAGCCTAGGACCAGCACAGTACCGTCGTTGAGCGTTTATTCAACTTTGCATCTCTGAATTGATTATTGCTGACCCTTTTTGCTACCATACTATAAGCCTTCCCAGCTCCACATACATCTACTTCGTGCGTTTGACTCTCCCTGGCAATCGCTCTATCCAAGCTTTTGAGAGTTTTGACTACAACGGCTGCCGATCACCGCCTGCTGCTGGGTAAGAACTGGTAAGAATTTGAGATTTGCTTGACGGATTTGTGACACCACCACCACCTCTTGTTAGTACACTGTAGGATCATATTCTTGTGTGTTTCTATTGCTGCTAACCATGCCAGGATCACAAGCCGACGAGACTGACTGGGAGAACTTGACGAACAAGGAGCTTCATGATAAGTTTCAGCAAATGATGAGTGGACAGGTGCAAGATGTGCTAAACAGATTTGAAGAGGCCATGGAGAAGATAGATGGCATGGAGAAGACGTTCGAAACAAAGCTCGATAACAGATTTAATGAACTGCTTGCGCGTCTTCCACCACCGGCTGCACCTGCCGCACCTCTGCAACAACAGCAACAACAACGAATACCTCCAGGTCGGGAAGCAGCCCTTCGCCGAGCGATCCGTGTCCCTCTTCGGCCTGGCCAAACTGCTGGTGCTGCTGTTGATACTTCTGTGGCTCCTGCTACTGATGCGGAGGAGGATGATTATATGGGAGATTATGAGGATGAGGTTGATGACAATCAGAACTACGTGCAACCACCAGCACCACAACCACCAGGTCGTCCACATGCAAATAATGGTAATGTTAGGGCTCCCCCTCAGGTACGAGATCATGACCATCTCCCTAAACTGAAATTGAATATTCCACCATTTGAGGGTAGATATGTTCCTGATATATATCTTACTTGGGAGTTAGAAACTGAACAACGATTTACATGTTTACAATATCCTGAGGAGAGACATGTTCCTGCTGCTGTTTGTGCTTTCACTAGCTTTGCATGTGTTTGGTGGTCTGAATATTGTAGATTATATCCTGTTCCAGCTACTTGGGCTGCTTTGAAAACTGCTATGCGTACTCGTTGGGTTCCACCATATGATGAGGACATGACTACTTTGGATACGACCAAAAATATTGCATACATGCATATTTGTCAGGTGATTTCTAGTGCAAACTATTCAATAATCTATTTTTGTTATCCAGAACAAAAATACTTCACACACTTTTGTGTTTTGTCTAATTGCAGGTGTATGGGACATTTGTACAACACACATATGAAGATAAGGGAGAAAGAGATGTTTACTTGCTGTTCAAAAAGTTCTTTCACGTCACTTTTGGTCCAAGAGAAGATAGAGTCCAAGTCTCTCACGTTCTGGATTCAGATTCGGACTGCACAGACATACCTGACTCAAAACGGCAATAACTTTTTCATACGGACTCCGAATTGGGTGATTCTTTATTTTTTGGAAACTAGATTTCGTCCTCTTTCCACTCCAATTGGAATCACCTTTAAATTCGTCCGGAGCATTGAGATATGGACGAAACAATCTGACGCTGCAGCAGAATCCGAATCAAACAACAAGTCCAAAGGTGTTGCACCACCTCCACTTGGGCCCATGAGCCTTGTACGACCTAGGGTTGGTTTTAGGATGCCTTGGGACGTCCTCCCACCTCCTTGGCCGCCACCCCTTGCTCCTATATAAGTAGATCCATCTAGTAGCTTTTTCCTTGGGATTTGTTTAGTTAAAAGTTAGCCATTGCAACTTCGTGTACTTCGTTTGTGTCCAACGACCAGACCAAGACCGCTTCCGGATCCCCACCTTTATCAATACTTCATATATATTCGCAATATTCAGATTGCTTTATCATATTCTTGCTTGTTCTTCGATTGCGTGCAGGAATAGACCTTCGTGGTCAGGTTGATCGTGCTCCGGCGTGGTCAATAACCTCTTGGAGTTGGTTTAGCGATTGCTAAGGCGCAACGTCGTGCACGTTTGTAGTCGGATCGTCAAAGTCGTCTCCACCAAATCGGTAGTTATCATCTCATCGAAAGATCGGGACACCCTCGCCTCTATCAAGTGGTATCAGTTTTCAGGTTGCTCGGTGAGAATTTCCAGTTTTTCCTAGATTAGATCTATTTTTCTTACCTATTGTCCAAGAAAAAGCCACAAAAAAAAGTTAGATCTCTTCATCCTTTTGTCCAAGCCAGTCTGAACCTTTGCAATTTTCTTTTCATTGTTTGCATTATTGAATTATCGGTTGCATCGTCGTGTCGAGTTGCTGGTCTTAGTGTATAGTTCGTTTAGAGTTTCGAGTTCTGTTCACATTAGTCACGCCGTCGCTGCATCATTATCCCTTCCGTTGTCCACCACCCATCCATCAATTTCCACCACGTGCTACCCATCGTTCATTGTCTAATCATAGTTGAGATCGTTCACATCTTCGCTTGATCCAATCTGCATTTATCTAGTTTGTTTGGAAATAGCGAGTGAGAAAAAAAGAGAAGAGAGAGAGAGAGGGAGAAAAAAAAGGTCAAAGAAAAAAAAAGAGAAAGAAAAAGAGAAAAAAAAGGTCAAAGAAAAAAAAAGAGAAAGAAAAAGAGAAAAAAAAGTGTGAGGAGAAAAAAAGAGAAGAAACAAAAAACAAAATTCGGATCTATCTAGACTCAATCTCGTAGTTGAATTCGGATTGGAATCTGTTTTATGCACTGTTCAGTAAAACAGGCATAACTTCCTCATACGAAGTCCGTTTTGGCTCCACGAGTACTCAAATTAAAGCTAGCGACGAGCCGCATCTAAATAGTTGCAGAAGCTAGTTCAATATTTGACACCTCAAAATCGTCTTCTAAATAGGTCTTTTTGCCCTCCGAAGTTCGCGGACACAGCTTCTTCCAGTTTGTCAGGCCAGTTTTCGAATTCTTTGACTCCTCATATCAATTCGGAATTGAGTGATTCTTTTTGCATTGGAAAGCTTGAGCTAGTAGCATTCTTTGAAAAAAGTTATCGGAAAATTTGGTCAAACTTTTCAAGAGGAAAGTTGGAGAGAGAGTTGTTGTATATCCTGCTTGGCAGTTGTTTCACATCATTATCTTTACTGCTATTGTGATCTTCACTTATATCTTGTTGTCCAGAGCTACTTCATATCCTTTATTGATGCTAGTTTTGCTACGTCGTGACCTCATTAGTGTTCTAGGCTCGCGTCTCTAGTCCGGTCTAGCCTAGGACCAGCACAGTACCGTCGTTGAGCGTTTATTCAACATTGCATCTTTGAATTGATTATTGCTAATCTTTTGCTACCATATATAGCCAACCCAGCTCCACATATTTCTACACCGTGTATACATACGTTCACCTGGCAATCGCTTTACCCAACTTTTGGAGTTACTTGACACCGCTGGTTGCCGATCGCCGCCTGCTGCATGGTAAGAACTTGTAAGACATTGATATTTGCTTTACTGTGAGCGTTTTACCACCACATCCTAGTAGTTATAGGAACATTATTTTGGATTTTGTTTCTTGTTTCTACTAATCATGCCAGGATCTAGAGTCAATTCATGGGCTTTGTCGATCGCGGGAGACGTGCCACCACCTTTGCAAATACAACAACCGTCACGAGAGGTGCACAAACATCCAAATGCACATGATCAGGTTAATGTATCTATACCACCATTTAATGGCCGTTTTAGACCTGCTTTATATATTGAATGGGAGTTCAACATAAAAAATATATTTGCTTCCCATAATTTTGATGAACATAAAAAGATTAAGGTTGCAGTTGGTTCTTTCACTGGTTATGCTTTGGTTTGGTGGACTGAATATTGTTGGTTACACCCTGATTATATACCTACTACTTGGGATGATTTGAAACTTGCCATGCGACATACTTTCGTCCCCGCTTACTATACTCGTGACATGATTAAGAAGTTGCAACATTAAAAACAAGGTAGTGACACTGTAACAAAATATTATGATGATTTACAAACTACCTTGTTGCATTCCTCTTTAGAAGAAAGTGAAGATGATTTTATGGATAGATTTTGGGGAGGATTAAACCGTGATATTCAAGAGATATTAATTCATGAAGAGTGTTATCCTATGGACCATTTGTTTCGCCTTGCTTACAAAGCTGAACAGGAAATAAAACGACGTGTTGCTCACGAGGAGAACAAACGCACGGTGCATATTCCAAGAGTTGATATGATTGTTCTTTCAACTACTAAGCATACTATGCCATCCACATCCGTTGTTGTGAGGACTACATCACCTCCACCATGTGACACATCGGCCCCGAGAGTGGCTACACCATCTGAGTTGATCATAAGAGGTAATGAGAAAGGTACTGATCTTCCATCTCTACATGAGAATGATGAATGCCTTGTCAATTTGAATGCACCATCTGATGAGCTACCCACTACTTTGATCACACTACCTATTTTAGAGGACTATGTTGACAATTTGATTTTGCCATGTGATCAAACAACTGAAATACCAACAATTTTGAGTGCACCCATTGAATTAACTGTTGATGCAAAAGAACCAATGTTTAATCATTTTGATATGACCTCTAATCTTGGTGATGATTCTGTGTCCAATGACTTATTGCATGTTTGCTTATTTAAGCATGTTGTAGCATGTAAATTTGACGCAAGTAAGGTTTATTCACCAATGCTGGGATGGTTTAATGATGAACATTGTCAACCTTTTAAAATGAATAAGAGCTTTGCTTATATGTGCAAACTGAGTTGCAATATTTTCATGCCTTCTACTTCTTGTGATAATATTTTGGCTTTAGATTTTATGAATTATGAAGGTTACTCATGTATACATGTGCCATATGTGCAAAAACTAAGGAAAGTAAAAATGGATGACATATACATATACAACATGTACACATTGTCTCTTTTGTTAGCCACATTTCAGATTAAGCAACGCCGAGGACGGCTTTGTTTTCAAGAAGGGGAGGATGATGAGGACATGACTACTTTGGA
This sequence comes from Aegilops umbellulata, assembly GCA_032464435.1. NCBI lineage: Eukaryota > Viridiplantae > Streptophyta > Magnoliopsida > Poales > Poaceae > Aegilops > Aegilops umbellulata. Next base: position 268,260,992 of record CP136057.1, on the reverse strand, counting down.
TACGACCAAAAATATTGCATACATGCATATTTGTCAGGTGATTTCTAGTGCAAACTATTCAATAATCTATTTTTGTTATCCAGAACAAAAATACTTCACACACTTTTGTGTTTTGTCTAATTGCAGGTGTATGGGACATTTGTACAACACACATATGAAGATAAGGGAGAAAGAGATGTTTACTTGCTGTTCAAAAAGTTCTTTCACGTCACTTTTGGTCCAAGAGAAGATAGAGTCCAAGTCTCTCACGTTCTGGATTCAGATTCGGACTGCACAGACATACCTGACTCAAAACGGCAATAACTTTTTCATACGGACTCCGAATTGGGTGATTCTTTATTTTTTGGAAACTAGATTTCGTCCTCTTTCCACTCCAATTGGAATCACCTTTAAATTCGTCCGGAGCATTAAGATATGGACGAAACAATCTGACGCTGCAGCAGAATCCGAATCAAACAACAAGTCCAAAGGTGTTGCACCACCTCCACTTGGGCCCATGAGCCTTGTACGACCTAGGGTTGGTTTTAGGCTGCCTTGGGACGTCCTCCCACCTCCTTGGCCGCCACCCCTTGCTCCTATATAAGTAGATCCATCTAGTAGCTTTTTCCTTGGGATTTGTTTAGTTAAAAGTTAGCCATTGCAACTTCGTGTACTTCGTTTGTGTCCAACGACCAGACCAAGACCGCTTCCGGATCCCCACCTTTATCAATACTTCATATATATTCGCAATATTCAGATTGCTTTATCATATTCTTGCTTGTTCTTCGATTGCGTGCAGGAATAGACCTTCGTGGTCAGGTTGATCGTGCTCCGGCGTGGTCAATAACCTCTTGGAGTTGGTTTAGCGATTGCTAAGGCGCAACGTCGTGCACGTTTGTAGTCGGATCGTCAAAGTCGTCTCCACCAAATCGGTAGTTATCATCTCATCGAAAGATCGGGACACCCTCGCCTCTATCACCATATTATCAACGTGAATTACTTCAAAAATTGCAGCGCTTAAGACAAGGAAAAAATTCTGTAGAAGAATATTATCAGGAATTACAAACTGGCTTGATTAGATGTGGTATTGTTGAGGCGAATGAAGCTATGCTTGCACGTTTTCTGGGTGGATTAAATAGAGAGATTCAGACCATTCTAGACTATAAGGATTATAATAATATCACTCGTTTATTCCATCTTGCTTGTAAAGCTGAACGTGAAGTGCAGGATCGACAGGCATTGGCGCGGACTAACTTTTCTGCAGGTCGACCTTCATCATGGACACCACGTGCATCATCTACTTCCACACGTTCTGCTACACCGGCACCTCCGTCAGCTGCCACCTCCAACCGTGATACAAGAAAGCAGGCACAACCACCACTATCTGCCAAGAGCACACCTGCCGGGCCTGCACAGAGCTCTGCTTCTTCCATGGCGTCTACAGGGCACACAAGTGATATTATTTGTCGTCGTTGTAAGGGAAGAGGACATTTTGCGCGCGAATGCACATCTCAGCGTGTGATGATTGCTACTGAGGATGGTGGGTATGAGTCCGCTAGTGACTATGATGAGGAGACTTTGGCTCTTCTTACACATGAAGAACACGGTGGCGATGATTCTGATCATGAGACGCAATACATGGCTGCTGACAGGTATGAATGTTTAGTTGCTCAACGTGTTTTGAGTGTGCAGGTCACGCAAGCTGAGCAAAATCAGAGGCATAATTTGTTCCATACAAAGGGAGTTGTGAAGGAACGTTCTGTTCGCGTCATCATAGATGGAGGGAGCTGCAACAACTTGGCTAGCATGGAGATGGTGGAGAAGCTATCCCTCACCACAAGACCACATCCACATCCTTACTACATCCAATGGTTCAACAACAGCGGTAAGGTTAAGGTAACACGTACTGTTCGTGTGCATTTTAGTATCTCTACATATGCTGATTATGTTGATTGTGATGTGGTACCCATGCAAGCATGTTCCTTATTACTTGGTAGACCATGGCAATTTGATAAAAATTCTGTACACCATGGTAGAAACAATCAGTATACTCTCGTTCATAAGGACAAAAATATTACTTTGCTTCCTATGACTCCTGATTCCATTTTGAAAGATGATATTAATCGAGCTAATAAAGCAAAACAGGAGCAAAATAAGAGTGAAAATCAGATTGTGGCAAAAGAATTTCAGCAACAAATGAAGCCTAATAATAAACCATCTAGTGTTGCTTTTGAAATTAAATTGAAAAGTGCATGTTTATTTGCCACCAAATCTGATATTGATGATCTAGATGTTAGCAAATCTGTTTGCTATGCTTTTGTGTGCAAAGAGGTATTATTTTCATTTGAGGACGTGCCTTCCTCTTTGCCTCCTGCTGTTACTAACATTTTGCAGGAGTTCGCTGACGTCTTTCCACAAGACGTGCCACCGGGATTACCACCTATTCGAGGGATTGAGCATCAGATTGACTTAATTCCCGGTGCATCATTACCCAACCGCGCACCATACCGTACCAATCCAGAGGAGACGAAGGAGATTATGCGTCAAGTACAAGAGCTACTCGACAAAGGTTATATACGCGAATCCCTTAGTCCTTGTGCTGTTCCTATTATTCTAGTGCCGAAAAAGGATGGTACCTCGCGTATGTGTGTTGATTGTAGAGGCATTAATAATATTACTATTCGTTATCGTCATCCTATTCCTAGGCTAGATGATATGCTTGATGAATTGAGTGGCTCTACAATATTCTCCAAAGTTGATTTGCGTAGTGGATACCATCAAATTCGTATGAAATTGGGAGATGAATGGAAAACAGCTTTTAAAACTAAGTTTGGTTTATATGAGTGGTTAGTCATGCCTTTTGGGTTAACTAATGCACCTAGTACTTTCATGCGACTAATGAACGAAGTTTTATGTGCTTTCATTGGACGATTTGTGGTAGTCTATTTTGATGATATACTGATTTATAGCAAATCTTTGAAAGAACATTTGGAACATTTACGTGCTGTTTTTAATGCTCTACGTGATGCACGTTTGTTCGGTAACCTTGGGAAGTGCACCTTTTGCACCGACCGAGTATCTTTTCTTGGCTATGTTGTTACTCCACAGGGAATTGAAGTTGATAAAGCCAAGATTGAAGCTATTGAGAGTTGGCCGCAGCCCAAAACGGTCACACAAGTGAGGAGTTTTCTTGGCCTTGCTGGTTTCTATAGGCGTTTTGTGAGAGATTTCAGCACCATTGCTGCACCTCTCAACGAGCTTACAAAGAAGGATGTGCCTTTTGTTTGGGGTACCGCACAGGAAGAAGCCTTCACAGTATTGAAAGATAAGTTGACACATGCTCCTTTACTTCAACTTCCTGATTTTAATAAGACTTTTGAGCTTGAATGTGATGCTAGTGGAATTGGATTAGGAGGTGTGTTATTACAAGATGGCAAACCTGTTGCATACTTTTCTGAAAAATTGAGTGGGCCTAGTCTGAACTATTCTACTTATGATAAAGAATTATATGCTCTTGTTCGGACTTTAGAAACATGGCAACATTATTTATGGCCCAAAGAATTTGTTATACATTCTGATCATGAATCTTTGAAACACATTAAAAGTCAAGCTAAACTGAACCGTAGACATGCTAAATGGGTTGAATTCATTGAGACTTTCCCTTATGTCATTAAACACAAGAAGGGTAAAGAAAATGTTATTGCTGATGCATTGTCTCGTCGTTATACTATGCTTTCACAACTTGACTTTAAAATATTTGGTTTGGAGACCATCAAAGATCAATATGTGCATGATGCTGAATTTAAAGATGTGTTGCAGAATTGTAAAGAAGGAAGAACATGGAACAAGTTCGTCATTAACGATGGATTTGTGTTTCGTGCTAACAAGCTATGCATTCCAGCTAGCTCCGTTCGTCTTTTGTTGTTGCAGGAGGCGCATGGAGGAGGACTAATGGGACACTTTGGCGTGAAGAAGACAGAGGATATACTTGCTACACATTTCTTTTGGCCAAAGATGAGACGGGATGTTGAGCGTTTTGTTGCTCGCTGCACTACATGTCAAAAAGCTAAGTCACGACTCAATCCTCATGGTTTATATATGCCTTTGCCTGTACCTAGTGTTCCTTGGGAGGATATATCTATGGACTTTGTTTTAGGTTTACCTCGAACAAAGAAGGGGAGGGATAGCATATTTGTTGTCGTGGATAGATTCTCGAAAATGGCACACTTTATACCATGTCATAAAAGCGATGATGCTGTTAATGTTGCTGATTTGTTCTTTCGTGAAATTATTCGCTTGCATGGTGTGCCAAATACTATTGTTTCAGATCGTGATACTAAATTTCTTAGCCACTTTTGGAGATGTTTATGGGCTAAGTTGGGGACTAAACTGCTTTTTAGTACTACTTGTCACCCCCAAACTGATGGACAAACTGAAGTAGTCAATAGAACATTGTCTACTATGCTTAGGGCTGTTTTGAAGAATAATAAGAAAATGTGGGAAGAATGCTTGCCTCATATTGAATTTGCTTATAATCGTTCATTGCATTCTACTACTAAGATGTGCCCTTTTGAAATTGTGTATGGTTTCCTACCTCGTGCACCTATTGATTTGTTGCCTCTTCCATCTTCGGAGAAGGTTAATTTTGATGCTAAAGAACGTGCTGAATTGATTTTAAAAATGCATGAGTTAACTAAGGAAAACATTGAGCGTATGAATGCTAAATATAAACTTGCTGGAGATAAGGGTAGAAAACATGTTGTATTTGCACCTGGTGATCTTGTTTGGTTACATTTGCGTAAGGATAGGTTTCCTAATTTGCGCAAATCAAAGCTAATGCCACGTGCTGATGGTCCATTTAAGGTGTTAGAGAAAATAAATGATAATGCATATAAACTTGAGCTGCCTGCAGATTTTGGGGTTAGTCCCACTTTTAACATTGCAGATTTGAAGCCTTATTTGGGTGAGGAAGATGAGCTTCCGTCGAGGACGACTTCATTTCAAGAAGGGGAGGATGATGAGGACATCAATACCATTGTTACATCCACAGCCCCTGCTGCTATACATACTGGACCAATTACTAGAGCTCGCGCACGCCAATTAAATTACCAGGTACTTTCGTTTCTTGGTAATGATTCTAATGTTCATGAGAATATGATACTGCCTAAATTTGATACATTTGTTTTGCTTACAAGTGAAGGGCCTAGCTTGGAGAAGGATGAACATTGGAGAAAGAACACGCATGGAGTTGATGGCATGCGCAAGGGGATCAAGAACGGAGTTACAAGTGATGATTTCAGGACTTTGAAGCCACCATAAGGAGTGAATGAAGCCTTGGACGAAATATACAAGATGCCACTTCATAATATTCGTCCATAGGCTATTCTAGGTGCTGCGTCACCTTATTTTTGGGCCAGGCCCATGTAATTTCGAAATACTTAAGTATAGGCTATTTTTAGAGTCCGTATGTGTGGGGAAACAAGAGTTAGGGTTGGTTTCGGACCCCACCATCAGGGGCCACGAAATTCCCTCCTCTTCCTCCATATATACAGCCCTTAGGGCGTCGTTTAGACTTTGGGTTTTGTTTAGATCAAAAGTTCGCCATAGCTGCAACTTCGCGTACTTCGTTTGTGTTCAACGACCAGACCAAGGCGTCACAGAACCCCACCTTCGTTAATCAAGCTTTCCTCTTTTATTCGCAATATCCAGATTGCAATCTTAGTTTCTTGCTTGTTCTTCGTTTGCTCGCAGGAAACAGGCCCTCGTGGTCAGGTTGATCGTGCTCCGGCGTGGTCAATAACCCTCGGAAGTTGGTTTAGCGATTGCTAAGGCGCGACGTCTCGCACGTTCGTAGTCGGATCGTCAAGGTCGACTCCCACAGAAACGATAGCGACCATCTCATCGAAACATCGGGACACCTTTGCCTCTATCATTTGGCCAAAAGAAATGTGTAGCAAGTACGTCCTCCGTCTTCTTCACGCCAAAGTGTCCCATTAATCCTCCTCCATGCGCCTCCTGCAACAACAAAAGACGAACTGAGCTAGCAGGAATGCATAGCTTGTTAGCACGGAACACAAAACCATCATTAACAACGAACTTGTTCCATGTTCTTCCTTCTTTACAATTCTGCATTACTTCTTTAAAATCAACATCATGCACATATTGATCTTTGATGGTCTCCAAACCAAATATTTTGAAGTGAAGTTGTGAAAGCATAGTATAGCGACGAGACAAAGCATCAGCAATATCATTTTCTTTACCCTTCTTGTGTTTAATGACATAAGGGAAAGTCTCAATGAATTCAACCCATTTAGCATGTCTACGATTCAGTTTAGCTTGACTTTTAATACGTTTCAAAGATTCATGATCAGAATGTATAAAAAATTCTTTGGGCCATAAATAATGTTGCCATGTCTCTAAAGTCCGAACAAGAGCATATAATTCTTTATCATAAGTAGAATAGTTCAGACTAGGCCCACTCAATTTTTCAGAAAAGTATGCAACAGGTTTGCCATCTTGTAATAACACACCTCCTAATCCAATTCCACTAGCATCACATTCAAGCTCAAAAGTCTTATTAAAGTCAGGAAGTTGAAGTAAAGGAGCATGTGTCAACTTATCTTTCAATACCGTGAAGGCTTCTTCCTGTGCGGTACCCCAAACAAAAGGCACATCCTTCTTTGTAAGCTCATTGAGAGGTGCAGCAATGGTGCTAAAATCTCTCACAAAACGCCTATAGAAACCAGCGAGTCCAAGAAAACTCCTCACTTGTGTGACCGTTTTGGGCTGCGGCCAGCTCTCAATAGCTTCAATCTTGGCTTTATCAACTTCAATTCCCTGTGGAGTAACAACATAGCCAAGAAAAGACACTCGGTCGGTGCAAAAGGTGCACTTCCCAAGGTTACCAAACAAACGTGCATCACGTAGAGCATTAAAAACAGCACGTAAATGTTCCAAATGTTCTTCCAAAGATTTGCTATAAATCAGTATATCATCAAAATAGACTACCACAAATCGTCCAATGAAAGCACGTAAAACTTCGTTCATTAGTCTCATGAAAGTACTAGGTGCATTAGTTAACCCAAAAGGCATGACTAACCACTCATATAAACCAAACTTAGTTTTAAATGCTGTTTTCCATTCATCTCCCAATTTCATACCAATTTGATGGTATCCACTACGCAAATCAACTTTGGAGAATATTGTAGAGCCACTCAATTCATCAAGCATATCATCTAGCCTAGGAATAGGATGACGATAACGAATGGTAATATTATTAATGCCTCTACAATCAACACACATACGCGACGTACCATCCTTTTTCGGCACTAGAATAATAGGAACAACACAAGGACTAAGGGATTCGCGAATATAACCTTTGTCGAGCAGCTCCTGTACTTGCCCCATAATCTCCTTCGTCTCCTCTGGATTGGTACGGTATGGTGCACGGTTGGGTAGCGATGCACCGGGAATTAAGTCAATTTGATGCTCAATCCCTCGAATAGGTGGTAATCCCGGTGGCACGTCTTGTGGGAAGACGTCAGCGAACTCCTGCAAAATGTTCGTGACGGCAGGCGGCAAAGAGGAAGGCACGTCCTCGAATGAAAATAATGCCTCTTTGCACACAAAAGCATAGCAAACAGATTTGCTAAAAACTAGCTCATCAATATCAGATTTGGTGGCAAGTAAACATGCACTTTTCAATTTAATTTCAGAAGCAACACTAGATGGTTTACTATTAGGCTTCATTTGTTGGTCAAATTCTTTTGCCACAATCTGATTTTCGCTCTTATTTTTCTCCTGTTTTGCTTTATTAGCTCTATGAATATCATCTTTCAAAATGGAATCAGGAGTCATAGGAAGCAAAGTAATATTTGTATCCTTATGAACAAGAGTATACTGATTGTTTCTACCATGGTGTACAGAATTTTTATCAAATTGCCATGGTCTACCAAGTAATAAGGAACATGCTTGCATAGGTACCACATCACAATCAACATAATCAGCATATGTAGAGATACTAAAATGCACCCGAACAGTACGTGTTACCTTAACCTTGCCGCTGTTGTTGAACCATTGGATGTAGTAAGGATGTGGATGTGGTCTTGTGGTGAGAGATAGCTTCTCCACCATCTCCATGCTAGCCAAGTTGTTGTAGCTCCCTCCATCTATGATGACGTGAACAGAACGTTCCTTCACAACTCCCTTTGTATGGAACAAATTATGCCTCTGATTTTGCTCAGCTTGCATGACCTGCACACTCTAAACACATTGAGCAACTAAACATTCATACCTGTCAGCATCTTCAGCAGCCATGTATTGCGTCTCATGATCAGAATCATCTCCACCGTGTTCTTCATGTGTAAGAAGAGCCAAAGTCTCCTCATCATAGTCACTAGCGGACTCATACCCACCACCCTCAGTAGCAATCATCACACGCTGAGATGTGCATTCTCGCGCAAAATGTCCTCTTCCCTTACAACGACGACAAATAATATCACTTGTGTGCCCTGTAGACGCCATGGAAGAAGAAGAGCTCTGTGCAGGCCCGGCAGGTGTGCTCTTGGCAGATAGTGGTGGTTGTGCCTGCTTTCTTGTATCACGGTTGGAGGTGGCAGCTGACGGAGGTGCCGGTGTAGCATAACGTGTGGAAGTAGATGATGCACGTGGTGTCCACGATGAAGGTCGACCTGCAGAAAAGTTAGTTCGCGCCAATGCCTGTGGATCCTGCACTTCACGTTCAGCTTTACAAGCAAGATCGAATAAACGAGTGATATTATTATAATCCTTATAGTCTAGAATGGTCTGAATCTCTCTATTTAATCCACCCAGAAAACGTGCAAGCATAGCTTCATTCTCCTCAACGATACCACATCTAATCAAGCCAGTTTGTAATTCCTGATAATATTCTTCTACCGAATTTTTTCCTTGTCTTAAGCGCTGCAATTTTTGAAGTAATTCACGTTGATATTATGGTGGAACCCAACGAGTACGCATAGCAGTTTTCAAAGCAGCCCAAGTAGCTGGAACAGGATATAATCTACAATATTCAGACCACCAAATACATGCAAAGCTAGTGAAAGCACAAACAGCAGCAGGAACATGTCTCTCCTCAGGATATTGTAAACATGTAAATCGTTGTTCAGTTTCTAACTCCCAAGTAAGATATATATCAGGAACATATCTACCCTCAAATGGTGGAATATTCAATTTCAGTTTAGGGAGATGGTCATGATCTCGTACCTGAGGGGGAGCCCTAACATTGCCATTATTTGCATGTGGACGACCTGGTGGTTGTGGTGCTGGTGGTTGCACGTAGTTCTGATGTTGATCAACCTCATCCTTATAATCTCCCACATAATCATCCTCCCCCACATCAGCAGTAGGAGCCACAGAAGTATCAACAGCAGCACCAGCAACTTGGCCATGCTGAAGAGGGACACGAGTCGCTCGGCGGAGGGCTGTTTCAGGATGTGGAGGTAGTCGTTGTTGCTATTGTAGAGGTGCTTTAGGTGCAGCCGGTGGTGGTGGTAGACGCGCGAGCAATTCATTGAACTTGTTATCGAGCTTTGTTTCGAACGCCTTCTCAATGCCATCTATCTTCTCCATGGCCTCTTCAAATCTATTTAGCACATCTTCCACCTGTCCACTCATCATTTGCTGAAACTTATCATGTAATGCTTTGTTTGTCATGTTCTCCCAGTCAGTCTCGT